>JADLSH010000395.1:1962500-3162500 GCA_016169945.1 Trachythela sp. YZ-2020
ATTATCCACCAAACCCAGTATTCTAGTTCAACCAAGTGAAGTGCAAAAAAATCTTTGAAGTTTACCTTATCACAACCCGCACACCCGATAACCTATATATGCAGAACTTACGGTTACAGCTCAGCAACTGGCCTCTGTAGCTCAGTTGGTTAGAGCGCTGCACCGGAATCGCAGGGCCGTGGGTTCAATTCCTGCCAGAGGACCCAGTGTTGCATTTTTCGCAACGTTCCTGGTTAGGTCTTAAATTGTGAATATATCTACTCGCTTGGATTATCCACCAAACCCAGTATTCTAGTTCAACCAAGTGAAGTGCAAAAAAATCTTTGAAGTTTACCTTATCACAACCCGCACACCCGATAACCTATATATACAGAACGTACGGTTACAGCTCAGCAACTGGCCTCTGTAGCTCAGTTGGTTAGAGCGCTGTACCGGAATCGCAGGGCCGTGGGTTCAATTCCTGCCAGAGGATCTAGTGTTGCATTTTTCGCAACCGTTCCTGGTTAGGTCTTAAATTGTGTATATATCTACTCACTTGGATTATCCACCAAACCCAGTATTCTAGTTCAACCAAGTGAAGTGCAAAAAAATCTTTGAAGTTTACCTTATCACAACCCGCACACCCGATAACCTATATATACAGAACTTACGGTTACAGCTCAGCAACTGGCCTCTGTAGCTCAGTTGGTTAGAGCGCTGTACCGGAATCGCAGGGCCGTGGGTTCAATTCCTGCCAGAGGATCTAGTGTTGCATTTTTCGCAACCGTTCCTGGTTAGGTCTTAAATTGTGTATATATCTACTCACTTGGATTATCCACCAAACCCAGTATTCTAGTTCAACCAAGTGAAGTGCAAAAAAATCTTTGATATTTAAAATATGTCGTTTAAAATTTGATATAGGTTACAAGAACATGTTTGGCAATTTACAGTTCCAGAACAGTGACGTCACAGAAGGAAACATGTAATATATACGTACAGCGCCTGTGACCGGCTGTGCTGTATAAAATGACAAGTATGTCTCAAGTGTGAGGGTCCTGTGTAGGCAGTATTCTATTTATGTTTGAACTATTATACCTGAAAAAAGATTAAAAATCTTCGACGGGTCCTGTCCCTTTGAAGTATTTTCTATATTAATTTTCAGATATCCTTAAACCTCGTGAATATTCTTTATTGGCACATGCTATGATTGCTATACCTACACTCGAACTCAACATACAAGTATGGTTGACGAGGCTATCATACTCAGCTCCTTCATAACTAGTACTTTGTATTACATTTAAATGCATTGTTTAAACATTCATTTTGAATGTCTTCAGTCCCTTCACGCATTAGTAATGATTGAACAAGTTGGAATAGTTTCCCAACCTGAATGCGTATGCTTGAATGCTTTAGCCTGCGCCGCAGACGTATATGATATGTGTGAGTGTGAAAACAGACTTAACTTCTGATGAAAAACTCAGGAACTGTATATAAGAAGGTATTTTTCGTGAAATATAACGCGAAAAACAATGTATGTTTAAATGAAAAACGAAATTTATAAAAAGCCTTTGAACGTTATCTCAAACATCGTATTACAAATACTATAGCCATACTATTATCAGTTATCACATGTAGATAATGCGTCTGGGCTTGACCACTTGGATATTTCTATGAGCTGAGTCCGATGAATTGAACGAGTTGCGGTTTTTGCAAAAACAGGACGCTCTATGGAGCGTTGCTAAACAACGAAAGACAATAACCCACACCGGGCCATAATATAGGCGAATATAGGTAGATTTTAGTCTACTTATAGTCTTGATGTTTGAATAACAGGAGTTGACTTTAAGTTACAACACTGCGCTGTAACTATTGGTGGAGCCAGTGCATGGAGCTATTGTCGAAAGACCGACTCCAAGAAGCGGCATGTTTTCAATGTTAAAGTTAATTGCACAAGGTATTTTAACATTAAAAGCATGTAATATTTAACATCTAACCGAACATTGTCATTGTCATTGGCTGCTCAGATTCATTTTTTGGCAAAACATACAGATAGTCACAAGACTTAATAAAAGAACATTGAAATTTATTAATAACATATCAATTCGTGCGAACCTTCAATAACTATAATCCATTACTAGTTTTACCCTGCATGGGCCCAAAATACTTCTCAACAATACTGCAATTATAGATAAATCTAGACCGACTGGTCACTTTTAGGCGAAAGCCGACTCTAAACCACATAATTATGTTGACGATATGTTTTATCACCTACATCACACCTGTATAATATAACTTGTACAATTCTGTAGTAGCTATCATAATTCCTGAAGATGACTAAAGATTAGTCGAAACATAGAGTTTCCATTGTACTGTATTTTATTTAAATACTAGTGGTTACGGCAAATACATCAAAGGAAGTTACTAAATCAAACACTAATTATAACTTGCACGCGCTGAGAGATTAGACTCCATAGGTATGTGATTTTATGTGACATTCCCATCGACTACCTCAAATGGATAGCGCATTTATGTAGCCTGCGCCGCAGACGTGTATTATGATATTATCATAATATACGTCTGCGGCGCAGGATAGAATGCTTCAAGTTTCTGCATTGAGAATTTATTTTGTCTTGTGCTTAATACCCTCAATCTACTCAGAGAATGATTAGCAGCTAGTTTATAAGAGAAATGTTAGAGAAATCAATGACCATGAAAATTGCCCGTACGTACCTAGGTAGCTTGCATAAGAAGAGCCTTAAGAAGAGCCTATAATTGTACAACCTGGGTCTGTTACTACACAATTTTTATACAGTTCAAATTTTATGATTTTCCAACTCACGTTTTCCTCATTTAGTGTACAGCAGTTAGTGTAGAGAAACTCCAGCAGACAAAGGAATGTTTCCGGTGAAATGTCAGGCAAGATTATCGGGTTTTCTAAACAAGCTGCATGAAGACCATCTTCATTTTCAAACATCGCTTTAAAAACTTGTGACCTGCAAATATATTCACCGTGCATCGTTACGTAGTTTTCACACAGTCATAATATGCAATTCATATCGTGTTCTATGGAGTTGTGAAATTTGTTTGTGAAAGCGGAAAATGTTTACAAACAGTGTTCTTTTTGCGAGCCCCATCAGCTAGTACAGTCATAAAATTACACAATGTCACATACACAGAATAAGACTGAGAAAATAACAAAAAGAGGCACATTTGGGCGAATGGCGTGTTAAGAGGTTAATAAAGCTTCGTTTTTACAGTTGAGTAATTGCTACAGGTGATCTGAGCAGTGGTAGGCTGTTAGCATTATAAAGGCACCAGTCAACCTAGTGGTGCTGTGACTGCTGTCTGTTTAAAAACAACTTTTTACATTGTCAAATTTAAACAAGAAATAAAACGAACACCTTGGAAGGATCCAGTTAGAGAGAGGTCTTAGTGGGGAAGCTCAAAGAGAAAATATACATGGATTTATGTCTGGGAAGGAACGATTCGTTCCTTTTAAATTTTATACCATGGCAGAAGCAGAAAGCACCAGTTGGTTTTTACGTTTGTTGAATTGGAGAAAGCATTTAACACTCTACCAAAAGAGTAAAACGTTGGTGAAGGTAGTGACACAAGAACACAAGGAGTGGCGTTTCCCATTAAGAGAAGCATGTCAAACAGGGGTATATGGGTAGGGTCAAAGTAACAATCTAAATTGATGTGTTATCCAGTCCTTCCCCTTTTTTGGTAGTCCCTTGGCCAAAGTTGTGCCTTTGGAGAATAGAAAACGTAACATCAATATGTTAAAGTAGTCATGGAGTAGTTGAATTACGTAGGGTGCCTTTGTATACGTACACTTCCCAAGAAAAAATTAAGTTTCTAAGGTCTATATAACAGCGTTTAGTGCATTCAAATTTGCACATTTTCACCCAGGGAGGTCATGGGGGTTTTCGATGATTTATGGCATTTTTACATACTTTACAGTGTGCTGGAAGGGTAATTATCCTCCTGTAAATTGTTAGAAAAACTGCTATTATATTTTATTTTTTGGCAGGCAGGTATGTGGCAAAAGCTAGAAATTTAGAAATTGGTCACGTGATGGTGCAAAACCTCTATACATGCATGGGACATAATAATGGAATGCCAGATATGAATTAGTCAGGTGATTACGTGAGGTGATATGTATATTTGGTGTATTCATGTTCGTGGTTGACCTTAAGAAGACTTAGCTTGGATACATTCACAACGAAGATAGTTTCCTCCACAGGCACTTCGGTGGAAAACGACAAAATCACACAATATTTAGCAGAGGGCATCAAGAGATTGGGATCTAGTAATGAGGGGGTGGAATGGCAGTAAAGATTATATTTCTTACTTGCATCAATTATCCCTTACCATCCCCTGTGTCCACCCTCATGCGTATAAAATAATGCTGCTGTTTGCCACTGAGTTACCTGCAGAGGAGGTTAGGTACAAGACTACCTATAGAACAACATGCTCAGATAATTAAAGGCAGTGATAATGGTTTATATGAGTAGTGACAAATGACAATAATGAACAAACCAATAAATTATGCCGTTGACTATTTCTTAATTGTGACATTTTTTCATTGTAACATGGAAATAACCAGCTATAAAACTGTAGCTCGGGTTTACAATCAATTCAATCCACTGTTACATTATTATTTATATTTGTACCTTGCAGAAAGAATACAGCTGTTCCCAAAAATTTGCACTCTTGATGAGCCGACAATAAATTTAGCATTACTATATTGCAAAAAAAATTAAACAGTATATTAATCAGTTTGTGACAGATTAGAAATAGAAATTACATTACATTATAAACAGTGCTCTCTATTAACTGTTCCTTTTTTGAAATGATTTCTCACTAGGATTGTCAGAATATATTCAAATTTTCCAAAGCTTTGTTCACCAAGTAATTTATGCAGCTGGCCTTTCTGATTGACAAGTACCTAAAATACTAACCAATCCATTTTTCCTCTAATTCACTTACACCTAGTTTTACGGCAGACAATTTTTCTCCCTGCATTTTGCTGTTCCCATGACTTTTTCCACAGGTAGCAAAGAATCCACGATTATACGCGGAACAAATCCACGCGGAACAAATCCACGCGGAACAAATCCGCGATCACAGTAGAAAATCTATTTGTTGATGCCACGTACCTGACGGCCCCTAACTGCCAGCTACACACTCTAGTTCAACCCATCTAGGATGGCTTTCATCGGTCATCCATTCCAAAAAGCAGGGGGTGAAGCTGGCCAACAGAAGTGATATATTATAGATTATATTATGAATGTCCAAAAAGTGGGGGGATGCATCCCTACCCCCAATATCCTCCCAAAATGCCCCCCCCCCCCCCGCTTCATGATTTCATCTCTATATACCAACACAAATATGCAGAAAATTAATTACCTGAGTTCCTTATTGTTAACCATTTTTCTCATGTCATTTGCAAAAGCCCAGGGACTACCTGGAATGGACCGACCAGCCATCGCCACGGACGCCACCTTTTGCATATCCATTGGCAACGAACTCTTCACTCTTGTCGAACTGGTCTTGATAATGTAGCATACGTACTGCCTCAAAACACCGTTACAGCATATCCATGAGCAAATGTTTGCATTGTAAAAGCATCTCTTCGGATTCGGTGACAAATTTAATCAGTGATGACAATGACAAACATTGACAATGAGAAAAATACGAAAAAGAAAATTAAAATCAATGTGTTAGATCCCAATCTCTCACTAGTCACTCGGTCAATGATTAGAATTTAGAACAACAAAATGTAAACACAAAATGCCTAAATGTTATAAGATTGTGTTTTTAGGTTGCAAGAAAGTTGGAAAAACTGCGATTATTGAACAGTTAGTTCACGGACATCATAATATTGGCTCTGTAAGTTGAATAATTTAAAAATATTTGCTACAATTTGGTATGTATTAATTTAATATGCGTACAATTTTGAATTTGCATCTGCTGATCTAGATACAGTATTTGTGGTCAACTTCAGAACTGTCAACTGTTGACACTTATATGAACAAGCAAATTGTACTACGTATCTCTATTCACTTAATTTGCCCCCATATAATGAAAAGAATTGACACTATTCTCTCACTGATATCAGTGGCGTGCTGGCAGGGGGGGCCAATGGGCCATGGCCTTCCCAGCAAAGATTTTTAGGGGGCGCAAAAACATAAATGGGGTGCCAAAATTGCACAAAATCACACAAAAGTGCACCAAAAAGCGCTAGTCCGAATTGCAATAAGTCCAGCAGCTTTAATTATGTTTTTAAGAACTGAGCTAATGTGATTCTTCCATGTCAGATTTTGATCAACTATTACACCTAAAAATTTTACACAATCCACTTGCTGTATTATAATGTTATTCATCTTAATATTAATTCCAAAGTCACATATTTTATTTTTTGATCTAAATATGATAAATTTAGTTTTTGCTGTATTTATTGATAATTTGTTCGCATTAAGCCATGCTATTACTTCATTCATTTCTTTTTGCATAGTGTATGATAAAGATTTTAAACATTTGTCAGAGCAAAGAGCATTAGTATCATCAGCATGCATGACAAACGAGATAATTTTACTACAGTTTTCAATGTCATTAATGTATAGAAGAAAAAGTATTGGTCCAAGAATTGAACCTTGGTTAATGATTGATACATTGTCGTTTATCTGATAAAACTTATCCGATTAATATTAGTGATTTCCAATATGCCAGGTTTTCTTGGCTATCGCAAGATCGCATTACTTACTACCGCACTGCAGCAAGCACTGTTCAAAGTGCTAGTACGCGCGCTTAATTTGAGTTCTGTTATTCGGAATACGACTTATGCAAGGATTAAAAATTCACCAGCCTACCTACAACTACAAGCATTACTGTCCAGTCTGTAATATCTCAAAGGATGTAAATTGTTAATTGTGAAATGTGAAGTGATTTGGCTTACAATCACTGTTCGCCGTCTACTTCATGAATGAATTATATATTTATTTCAAACTCCTGAATGTGTTGTTTCTTGCACATTTTTGTTTTATACGATGTTTTATAATTCTCAGAATTTCGTCAAATCGCCTCCCAAAACGCAAGAAAATTTTCCTGGGGGGCATGCCCCTGGAACCCCCGGCCTAGATGCCTCGCGTCTATGACGCTTGCCCATACACAAATTACAAGGGGGCGGCAAATGCCTAGCTGGCCTCCACTGGCGAACACGAGCCAGCACGCCACTGACTGATATAAAACTGAAAATAACCAAAAGGTATTTCTTTTTGTTACTTTGTAGAGTTTGCATCCGACAATAGAAGATATTTATGAGGTATTAATAGAAAATGAACAAAATGTCAAGGAAAAAGTTAGAATTTTTGATACTGCTGGACTGGTAAGGAAAATATTGTTGTATAAATCATAATTAAGATAGAACTAATATAGGTGTTTTGTAGATGAAATATTCGAACAAAAATGTATATACATTTTTAGACCAAACCAGGAGCAGTTGCGAAAAATGCAACTTTAGGCCCTATTTACCCGTACTTCTACTGGCATCACTCCACTATATATACATGAATTTGCAGTTAATGCTCAGCTACTGGACTCTGCAGCTCAATCAGTTGGTTAGAGCGCTGCACCAGCATTGCAGGGCCACAGGTTCGATTCCTACCAGAGGGCCTAAAGTTGCATTTTTCGCAACTGCTCCTGGTTAGGTCTAAAAATGTATATAAATTTTCGTTCGAATATTCCATCTACAAAGCACCTACTATAAAATCATAGTTTAATGTACAGAAATCTTGAAATTATATTCTGAGCCTCTTGTGTGACAAAACTACCAGTTTTATAAATGATGAGGCTCCAAAGTGTTGCTTGCATCAAAGAATGAACAGAATTTAAAGGTTTCAGTCAGCCTAATCAGTTTGAGGCTAGCTAGTTAAACATGACTGGATGATTAGACTAAAACATGTCAAATGCTTTTGACAAACATTGAAGTTTCATGTAAGAAGACAGTGATCTTTTTCTGTGACTGTTCCTTGGATGTAAACACTGGTATTAAGGGTCTAATGATTTCAAATCATCCTATTTTAGGAGTCTGGTAATTCTGAATTAAGTAAACATGTGGCAATAGCTGATGTAAGGTTATACTTAATTTTATAACATCTTTATTATTTTATTATTTTGTGAACCAGTACTAATTCATTTTTGTTTCTTCGTATATTACAAATGCGTAATTCAGGGTTTTATCCTTGTGTACAGCATCACATCAAAGGCATCTTTAAATGTTGTTGAAAATGTTAAAAAAGAAATTGAGAAAAAGGGAAAAGAGGTCAGTATAATTCTGAAGTAGCTTATGTTCCAGTTCACTACACTGTTGTGTTACAGTAGATAGCTGAGCTAATCAGCTCGACAATTTCAGATGCTCTTGACATTTGACAAACACCAAAGTCTCGCATGGAAATAGACAATATTTTTATCTGAGACTCTTATCCTTAGATTCCAATTATTGTAACTTTAATACTACTTAAACTAATTATAATTGTATTTGTAGTGTCCACTGGTTGTGTTAGGAACTAAAACAGACTTGTTAGAGCAAAGAGAATGTGATTATAAATCAGCTTTGAAGTGGGCAGACACAGAAAAAGGTTAGAGTCCATCATGGTTTGTGTCTGAACTGCCATGAAAAAGATTAAAAAACATTTTGTTGTTTTGAGCAAAGGCAAATGGTGCTTCATTGTGCTTTATTTAGTCAAACTTTATGAGATATGCGTTGGTGATAGACAAGCATTAAAAGAACCTCTTGTTTGGCTTGTGTCACGAATGGGCTGCCAGACAGGTACATGTTATAAAAACTATAGTTTTGCATCAAAACAATGAATGACCGGACCACATATGGAGAACATTGTGGGTTTTTTAAAACAATGAAGACAGTGGAACATTCTGATCATTGAATGGTGACTTGATGGCACCATATGACGTTACTAAAATGCCCTACCTAACTACTTTGTATACAGTATTTTCATTGATGTTGTTTTAGGCAAAGGCTATTTAACAACAGGTAAATCAGATGTCAAGAAATTTCTCTCAAAGAAACGAGCAGGAAGCAGTAAAACATTTCCGAAAGATAACAGTATTAGTGATTAAACTCTACTTGCATAAATTTGAAAATAATTTAATAATTTTACATATAAGGTAAGGATCTTGTGGAAGCTTCAAAACCTACTTTTAAAGGGGAACGACTAAAAGGAGAGTTAGAATTAGAGAGTTAAATCGGAGAGTTAAGATTTCGGAGAGTTAAGTTCGAGCCACGCCCACTTTTGTGAACGACCACGCCCACTTTCTTAACTCTCCCGATGGTATATTTAAACTAACGTCAGAGAGTTAATTTTGATTTAACTCTATTGCTTAAAATAATAAAAAGGAAGAGAGAGTTAACTTTGTCGTAACTCTCAAAATGCCAAAAAATGCTAAGCGAGAGAGTTAAGTTAGTTTTTCGAATAAAATGGTGTCCCATACCGGATATCTTGTCAGGATGATCACAAACGATTCATAATTGTCATAACTTATCTAACGACGACACATAACTTATTTAACGACGAGGCATACCTTCTGGCTTATATTTTCGTAATTAAAATATTGCCTATTTTTGAATGTCCGTTAGGCAATATGTCCTAAATTATTTGCGTTGTCGCACTGGAAGGGCTTCTATAGTATAGTCGGTTATTATATACGGTTGTGATATACATCTGTTATATTCTATGACAATGAGTATGACTATGTACAAGTTATTGTCAAGTTTCATGTGCCTGTGGCAGTGCCGGCTCTCACATTCTTCCGCAAAGTCAAACAAAGCAGTTCAACATGAGCAAGTTTTACTTTGACATGTTTTATTTGCGGCAATGCCCGTGTGACAGTGACAGTATGGCACTATATCTATGAGTCTATGAGTATGACTATGTCTGTGGAGAAATGTGGCAAAAACCAAAAAGTAGACTTGTCAAGAAAAAACTTCACATGCACGCACCCGGAAAATGAACCACGTGGCATACACCCGGAAAATAAAACTAGTCGCATACAGTGATACACATTTTTTGGACCGTAAAAATCCAGAAAATGAAAAAAAATAAAAATTTCGAATTCTGACATGAAGTATACTCAAATTGAACTAAGACGACACTAAGTACAGTACTGCTGCCTCAAGTTATCTTGTGTTTTTTTTTCTTGTCTTTTTTACTGTAATTTACTAACTTTTTTGAACTCGGAACTAAAACGGGTTTTTTTAGTGTAAACATCAGTATACGTATAATTACTCGTATTTAAAAATATATTTATATAGTTAATAATTTGCTACTAATAAAAGTATATCTAAACCTTAATCAGTATTTTTAAATTTTTTTCCGACCTACCGTCCACTTTTTAAAAAATTGAAATCCGTAATGGGACACCATTTTATTCGAAAAACTAACTTGACTCTCTCGCTTAGCATTTTTTGGCATTTTGAGAGTTACGACAAAGTTAACTCTCTCTTCCTTTTTATTTTTTTAAGCAATAGAGTTAAATCAAAATTAACTCTCTGACGTTAGTTCAAATATACCATCGGGAGAGTTAAGAAAGTGGGCGTGGTCGTTCACAAAAGTGGGCGTGGTTCGAACTTAACTCTCCGAAATCTTAACTCTCCGATTTAACTCTCCAATTTTAACTCTCCTTTTAGTCACACCCCTTTTAAAGCTGAGGATGTCCAGTGTGATTATGCGAGTAATTAGTCGCTGGGGTAGCCCGTTTAAAATCGCCCTCTTGCATTTTCTCCAATCACGGATTTTTCGTTAGTCATAAAACAACTTCATTCATCCTCCACTTATATTGTCGGACAATGTAATCGAAGATGTTACGTCACATGATCATTTGGGAGTAACCCTTACTTATAACTGTGCTTATAATCTCTCTTGGTGTCTTCATATTTGGAAAATTCACCGAAAAGCTTAAAAAACTTAATATGATTAAAGGTGGAAAATTTAGATTGGGAAGGTCTACACTTGAAACTCTTTATAAATCCTTAGTTCGTTCAACTTTAGAATACGCAGATGTTGTGTGGGATGGCTGTTTGAGCTCTGACTCAGATCTTCTTGAAAGTCTTCAATTTGAAGCTGCCAGGGTCGTCACTGGTGTTATGAAGGGTACGCATAGGAGTCATAGGGCAAACTTACTTAGCGAGACGGCATGGGTCACTCTAAAAGATCGACGTAGAGATCATAAACTGATGATGTACAAGCAATAATAGTAGGACGCGTATAATCGCCTATATTATCTTGAAGAACGTTATCAAGCTGTGCTACACACAAGATTAGGGTTAGGTAATAGTGCTTGGAATCACAATTTATTTCGTATGAACTGTGTTTCCTCGCCATTGTGTTTGTGGAATGTCAAACGAAACAGTTGAACATTTTCTTCTGCATTGTGTCTTGTGACCGATATGCTGCTCCTCGTAACATTTTGTTTACCTCTGCCGTCGGATTAATAGGAAATACTTGGTTAAATGCATCAAACCGAACTAAACTGAATTGGATCATTTGGATGTTGAATGGCATTCCAAGTAGTTTGTAAGTTGCTTGTTTCGACTAGTTCAAACTTTCATCATAGAAACAAATCGATTTTCTTCTAATTAGCTACCGAAATTACGTCAATACCGAAATCCCGAAATTACGTCACAAGGATTAAGGTTAGGATTAAGTTTGTATTAAAATTCAGGTTGTTAACATGGAAATTGAGCCAAATATCCAATGTGCAAAATCTTACCAAAGAGTAAATATAAATAGTGTTTTTGCGATTTGCGAAGCCGATTTTTCGCAAATACAAAGCATTTCCAAATGCTACACTAACTTCTTGGTTTGGAGAGGAAATTGTACAGGTTAGTCATGCTGAAAAATCGCCAAATACTGACGTAGCCTTTAAAACAGCCAGCTACGCAGTGAGCTTACACAATATAGTATTTTCTGACTTCGGTTTGCAAATATGATACCCGGCATGATACTATGCACTCAACAACAATATTTTAAACATTGTCCACGTGAGGAAATGCAGAGTTTATAGCACTCTTGCCTCAATGTCCTCGTTTTCATGTTCGCCTGTTGTGGCATGGCAGGCGCACATGAAGATAATGTCCTCATATTTCATGCAGTGGCGTAGCCAGCAAAACAGAAGTGGAGGTACAATTTATGACGTCATCCCCTCCGTGGCTACGGCTCTGATTTCATGTACGAATACCTTCCTCTTTGATCTTGATTACAAGCTAGCCTGTCCATAACCCTATTGTGCGCGAAACATGAGGAAATAATCCACATGGTAACGAGGCCATTGGGGCAACATTACAATGATCGGTAAAGCCTATTCGGTGAAAATTTAACTAAATTGTTTCAAATATATAGACCGCGCTCCTTGCGTGAACCGCCATTTTGGAACTAGCTGCGTACTGAACTAGGTCACTGAAGTGTAACCGTAAACTTGACCCACAAGGTAGGGTGCTAATCGTCCCTGACACAAGGTAGGGTGCTAATCGTCCCTGATACAAGGTACCCTGCTAATCGTCCCTGATTTGTGTCAATGCCAGTTTGTGACACCGACGAAAAATAAACAGAAAATGCCCATTTTAAACCTCCGTGCCTACGATCGGCGAATGGTAATAACATTTGGCTCGTGGCAGTCTTGGAAACTAGTTCAGTGGCTCCAAAATGTTTGTTTCTCGGGGGAAAGGCAAAATACTAAATTACTACAAAACCAAAGGACGATGTAGGAAAACTTACTCCTTAGTGTAAAACTTACTCCGCCTACATGCAGGTGGGACATGTTGTGTTCATGTTCAACCTTAAAAACTACAAATATCAATATTCTAATAAAAAGATATATTTTAGTTTGCTTTAAATTAAAGTAACATTAAATTTGATAATGTACAAGTACAAATCTACGTATATGTATAACTAGAACATTACATGTATGTATCAATTTATCATAGTTTATTTAACAGGGTTTTTCCCGAAATATTATATACTGCACCACAAGTCTATCAATACTATCATGTCTACAACCTACAACGAAGATGACTACAACTTGCAGAAATATTGCATAATAACAGTTTATTAAGCTCGGAATATTTATATTAATATAACATATAAACTATAAATTATACAATGCCAAGGTTGTATAGCCTGTACATAAGCTAGGTTTTCGGTATTATAAGTGTAATACAGTTTATGCACATGCAGGCCAGGTTTAAAGATCAATAAACTTGGGGTTAAACCCGGTACAGACGAGCAAGGTTTCCTTCACAAATTGATTTGTTTATGTGTACGGTTAAGAAATTTTCCTTGAGAGGTTTTATACAATTTATTACTTGTAGTTTTCTTTGTTCGTTTAATAACGACAGAAAATTATGTTTGAAATTGATTCAATCATACAGATCGAAAGCTTAGATTTTCTCGCCGTGCATGCGTCACTCGTTTGTGCATGCGTCACTCGTTTGTGCATGCGTCAAACGTAGGGGTTCATAATAAAGAATCTACAAGCATCAAATATATATCCTAGAACTAATGAGTAGTGTCATATATTGTGGTGCGAAACGTATTTGTTATTATTTATGCCCTTGCATTCTTCCCCGATCCCTGCTAAATAAGTAAATGGTCAAATTTGACAATTGTCAATATGTTGTGTGAATCTTTGCCATAAGAATTCCATGAAATACCAATCAATTTGCAACGCTATAATCTCAGCAATTTTAGACACCTAATAACGCTTCTTGTTTTTATTAGATTTTCCCTTGGATTTTCGTTTCTTTTTGTTATTACCCGATCGATCACCGTCACCAAACATATCATCCCTAATTTAAAATATGGATATTTATTACTTACTGTACCGGGTTTTTTTAATAAAAGCCATAGGGGTTTGAAAAATAGACCTCTAATTTTGTATAGGAAGCAGGAGAGTGGCAATCAATGTCTACGACGGCGTTCCGAACCCGCACCGAACAAATAACGGGGTTCTACGTAATAAATATATCAGTATATATCCCTAAAAAATGTATATAAATTTCCGTTCGAGTATTCCATCTACTAACACCTTCTACTATTAATCCTATCGAACAAGATGCCGAGAAAAATCTTGATATTTACCCATACACCATATACTGGCATCACTCCCATCTTATATACCAAACTTGCGGTTGATGCTCAGCAACTGGACTCTGTAGCTCAGTTGGTTAGAGCGCTGCATCGGAATCGCAGGACCTTCAATTCCTGCCAGAGGGCCTAAGGTTGCATTTTTCGCAACTGCTCCTGGCTAGGTCTAAAAAGTGTATATAAATTTCTGTTCGAGTATTCCATCTACTAACACCTTCTACTATATATCTCTAACCTGTCCTCACGCGTGCTATTTAAAATTTCGGAATTCGTTCGGTGCAGGTTCGGAACGCCGTCGTAATAAATTGATTATGTATACAAATTGGCGACGTAAAAATAAAATTATTGAGTAAATCGGCCAATAATTTCGAAGATATTTCTGGCGTGCTCCCTTGTTCTAAATATAAAAAACCCAGCATTGCATAGAAGTAAATAAAGTACATACCAAGGTGAATGTTGGTTTGATTTCACTGACATAAAAACATTATGTGAATTGGCTCTCAAACGAAGTAAGCCCTGAAAAGAAAGTATACACATAACTAAAAATGATTGTTGGGTTATATATAGTGAACAATTCGTAGCGTGTAGTGGACTGGAGCACAGGCTAGGTATTATGTAGTCACTGCTTTGCCTTTTGCTTAGCTTTGGCAGGGTGTTTCCTTGCGCAATTTCAAGTCTTCAACAAACGCTGCCACTGCATTCAACACAATTTAAGAATCCTGAAAATTGGTAACGTTTTCATCAGTATTTTTCACTTTGGCAAATGACCAAATGTTTGTTCTGTTCCAAACAAAACAGGAATTATTTAACTTCAACGAGGCCAATCTATCAAGTCTGGATAATAAATCATACGTACCTGACAAGCGCCCCAATCGGTGACTTCATAAACTTGGCCATCCATGCAGAGAAAGCAATAATATTTAAACCCCATATGACTTGTTTCAACCCAAACATCACCCTGAAATTCACAAAAAGATTTTAAAAGTTCCAGTTCTTGCTTTTAAACACGTTGATTTTCTAAATACCATGATAGGAAGAGCTTGGAAACGAGGCTGGTAGTGCCAGTCCTTTTTTACAAATTTTTTGGAAAAATATAGTTTTTAAATCTATAAATTTTGCCACTTTAACTTTCGCCTTCATTTTTCATCTTAGAGCACACTAGGACAATTAAAATTTTCCCCTAAGAACTTACAATAAACATAAATTGTGCAACTCAGTGAAAAATTCAGTGCACAAATTGTTGTTTTTTCTGATTTTTTGGGCCTTCTGGATAGAGTTCGGAGATATGACAATGTAATTTATGTAGAAAAATATTGGATGTCGTTTAAAATTGATTTTCAAGCATGCAGTAACTTATTTTTGACAGTTAAAATAAGGATTATATAAGCTAGCTCAGCCGTCATATTCAAAGTGCTCACTGATGGCCAACAAGAAGGCGCGAAGCCAAAAATAGCACCACTTGAAAATCGTCAATTTGTTTATGACTAAAAGCCCAAGATAAAAAGCAATACCTGGAGTTTAGTGCAAAATAATTTTTGGGACTGCCGAAGTGTTTTCTAGTGTATTTTTTCTGAGTTAAAAAGCATAGTTTGCTTCGGCACGTTCAAACATTTGTTCTTTTTTCCAAATAGGAAAGCGATACCCCTCATTTTTGCTGCAGAAGATGTAAAACAGTCAAAACTAATCGGAAAACCACGTTTAAATCTCAACCATTTAAATTTTCTGATGAAAAAGTTTTCTTGCAAATTTTCGCTCAAAAACAAACTTTTGACAGAATTTTTCTCACTCCTCGGAACTCTCCTCAGTCCTTTTGAAAGTTCAAATTCTCGCGCATTGGCTTCAACGAATCATAGGACTTGATCATACAGTAGGAGTTAGCGTTCCAGTTTACTTAGAGTTCACTGGGTTGCACCCCACCCAGAATCTCTACACCTTTAGATGGATGTAGCCTGTGTACAGCCGAAAATCAGGCGCGGCTGGATCATGCAGGCCTAGATAAGAACGAATATTAAATTGGTGGAAAACACCTTTCGAAATATTGTGAGCGCAATTTATAGGTTCCCAACATATCCCCAATCTTTAGCTGCCGCTGTAAATTTCAATTCTCAAAATTTTTACCTAAACCTAAAGAAAATTTGCTTAAATGATACACTACAAGACTTTCACGATTAACCCAAAATACTGCAAAGCTTAGCAGCAGTTACTTGTTAAGCTATCGCTTTCAAAGATTGAAAATCATTGTCGGAGGGAGGGAGGTGGTTGCGTCCTCGCCCCCATCCTTCTCCCATCCCTAGTGTTTGCCACTGTAGTCTACTCTGTTCAATCCTACTTTAACACAACTTCTATAAGAAAATCTCCCACGGAGACTGACGACAGTAATGATTTACCTCTCTAGCAGTATGTCGTACACCACACTCAGAGCAATATCTTGCAGCAAATATCAAACGATCCGTAGGCACACGTGGGTGAGACTTTTGACAGACACGACACATGATTTTGTTCTTCATCTGACAATTGTGTAAAAAAATTAAACTAAGCAAATTCAAGAGCGCAACCAATTCAGTGAAATGTTTCCATTGCAAAAACCCCCATTTTTTTCAGCACTTCACCAAAAGTTGAAAGAGTAAAGCGGTAAAATCACAAATATAGCTGAACCTTGGAACTACTTCAAAAAAGTTAAAAATCTACCTCCTGTACTTTTTCCATAAAGTTTTCAAAAAATTCATCCATCTCTTCCTAAAATATTAATTTTATTGGAATTATTAATAAGTTACAGGAAAACAAAACATTGACGAATCAGTTACTTTGCGCACGAAGAAGCATGTTTTAGTTTTTAATTCCAAGCATAGACAATTCTGTGCTAGCCACTTTGGGAAAATATAATTGTGCTTTTCCTGTGCAAATGTAAATTATGCGAATATTGGTAATCTCTCAAGCATAGTGCAGTGCGTTACGTATGACACGACTAAATAACAGCATCTAAGTTTAGGATATGCAAAAGCATTTCAAGATCTATAAATATCTTAACTGTAAATCTTTATTTACCTCAAATCGTTTCTTATTGTTGTCAAATTCGTAGACCTTCCGTTTTTCCTGTGAGAATGAAAATATATTTATAACTGTGTATAAAGAAACATGAATGAATACCAGATTGCACAGTGTCATCGTCTTGAGTGTTGACACGATTATTCGACTTCAAGGAAGGCTCTAAAGTATAATCGTTAAAGTATTTGGTAACAGCTTCACTTACCTCGTCGCCGATGGCTTCAAATGCAGATTGCAAGATCTTAAAAGCTTCACTGGCATCTTCGTGTGCATTCTAAAGAAAATACAAATCGCCTTTCAGAGTAATATATTGCACCTATAAATTTGAATATATCAATACGAACTAACAGTGCGATTACGTAATATATACCACACAAGGAACCAATTTAACTTGAAGTGTCATTGTCATATCGTTTGCCTAGCTAAATCAGCCTAATTGTGTATGCCAATTGCCATCTTCGCCTTAATAAATCGTAAAATCACGCTTTTACATATGGCATTCAAATATTGCTACTGTATAAGTTTCCATATGAAATAGCTGTAAATTGATGTTTTTCGATTTCTTTGATCAAATTTCAAATCCTTATTTCAAAAACAAAACCAGTTTGTTTTTAACACTTTTCCGTTAGCTGGAGCAACGTCCCACTTTAGGTCAGCGGAATTTACACATGGTCATCATGATTTATATATGTCGTCACACAATCACAGGCCCTAATCTTATTGGCTAACGCACGTTCATGCCCGTTGCCAGACAATTCACATTTTTGGATAACTCACATGCCTCAATGCTTGGTTACAAATGTTGCATGTATGACATCGTAAGCATAGAGTAAGGTTACCGACAATGTAAAAACGGATTGGTTGAAATAATATATAGTTATATTGGTTGTCTCAGGTGTACATATTTGACCGATATTTTATTGGTTAAAACAACAAAAAATATGGTTATTTTAAACAATCTTTAATATTGGTCAAAATAGACTGCATCTGAGACAACAATGGTTATTTTACCCAACCCGTTTTTACAGTGAAGAATATTAATTATACATGCGTGTGAATTGGGTGTCAATGGATATAAAAACATAAGCTGATTATAGATGTCTAGGGATATTGTTAAACCCTACCTTGTCAGGGTGTACCACCTTCGCCATATCTCTGTACTTGCGTTTGATTTCCTCATCGGTTGCTGATGGTGACACACCAAGGACTCTAAAAATGATTAGAAATTGATTAATATTGCTATACCCTTGGTAACACTAGTTGTCGGCAAGTCTTCCAACTATTACAAATTATTATTGACTGACTAAATATAGAGTTGTGACGTCAGTGATGAAATATTAA
This sequence comes from Trachythela sp. YZ-2020, assembly GCA_016169945.1. Lineage (NCBI taxonomy): Eukaryota > Metazoa > Cnidaria > Anthozoa > Malacalcyonacea > Clavulariidae > Trachythela > Trachythela sp. YZ-2020. The sequence continues at coordinate 1,981,028 of JADLSH010000395.1, forward strand.
AATAATTACTACACATTTAACTTTTTTAACTCAGTTTTCACATGATATGAAAATCAAGGCCCCTCTGTGTGATATCCACCTCGGTTTTTAACTTCGGCTAAACTCAAACTTTGTTCTTGTAATTCTTCATCTTACGCTTAGTGTTAATTGCACATTCTTGGTATACTCAATCCAAATATCTCTTAGTATCCAGAGCCTGAAATAACGGTCAAAAGTTGTCCGCAAAAAATGTCCGACCAAAAGGGAATTTGATCGGACATTTTCATATTTCGACGGACATTTTTTGGATTTCATCTTCTTTCCCAATCTCCGTTGGACAAATCACATCAGCAGTTAATAATAGTCTTCAGTCTTTGAAGAACACTGACTACTTAATTTTGTCCGGACAAAATGTCCGATAGATTTAGCATTTGGTCGGACAAACTGAAATTTGATCGGAAAATGTCCGATGTCCGGCTCTGGTATCACTGATATCACAAATGGCTCACTAAAAAGTTCGCTCAAACTCCATGCATATAGTGTTGTTTACTCAGTCCACTTAGCAGAGAAAAACGCCATGAAACTATCAAAACGTTTCTTATGTTGTAAATAACTATACTAATTTCTATAAACTGAAAATGGCAAGTTTTTCAAGCTACGGCATAAACGAACTAGAATTGGTTCTTCCCAAATAGAATGGTCTATCTACGTGTCGTTCAAGAACAGGTAAAAATACTAGTGCCGTCATCTTACTCATATGCGTCGAGGTCCTTAGAGGCAAGGAGCTTGGAAACCAATTCATCAGCTAAAAATCCATCAAAAATGAATTAATCATCACCAAAAATACTGTCTTTAACAATAACTGACATTAACGGTTGGGAATCACAAACATATTTTTTTCTTGGTTCCAGCAAATATATAAGTGTTAAATTTTAACCTTGCAACATTTTAATTTCAAATACCTTCAGGAAGAGGATCGGACCGTTGGCGAGTGTCTGGACGTCTTGACTGCTGTTCGGATGTATCGTGAGAATTTTCGTCTTGTTTCTTGAAAACTTTGTTTCGAATTGAACGTATGCATGTCTGAAGATACGGAATCACATCCCAAAGTTTGACAAGGCAACTCTTTATTAATGTCCAGGTGCTACGAAGAATAATCAGGTTGTGAAATTACACGATTTACTTTTAAATCCATTAACACATGTTGTCCGAGTGCATATACGAATATTTCTAAATGTCTCAAAAGCTCAGTGCTAAGGGTTGGAGAAAGTCTGAATTCTGGGTTAGACGAAAACCTCAAAGCAAATTTCCCAAAAGCTTGTTTATAAACTTGAAAATGTTTTCCCCGCAGAAATGTTGCCTGGTTCAATAGAAATTCTATTTTCTAAAGTTTTGAAATAAACAGATGTGCAGAAATACGCAAACCAAAACAGCGGGTTTAATACCCAGGATTAGGGCTAATCGAGCTTTGAACAACCGACACCTGAAATCTTGGGCTCGATTACCGTTTGGGGCATTCAGAGGTTTTTCAACAGTTATTTGTCTTTATTTGAACAAAACCTAATTTACTAACCTTCAGTGTAAGTTTGACTTAATTAAACAATCTAATGACTTACCAGGAAAAGACAGGCAATATAAGTAGAATCAACAAAAGAAGAAAATACACCAGTAATGACCATCCAATACTAAGATAAGACGGAATCCCAGACAAAGCTGAAACTATTCCTAATAATTTAAAATGAGGTATTTGACCTTCATCAAACAAAAAAACAGGATGACTACGTAATGGCGAATACAGTAATACATAGACAATATATTTGTGAAAAATGCACATTTGTACACAATAAAGAGGTCAAAACATACTGACCCCTCCCCTGAACGATACAGACTTTTCGAACTTGCAGTGCGTCAAATTATACTGTTCGTCGCAAAATCGGTCATTGACGTAGTGATTATCTTTAACCAATTTTATCATCCTCCAAACTCAAGTATTCGTCTCAACTCGGCTTACAAACTGATATAGAGCTTTAGATTTGACTGCAAGTGCGACGACTAGTACTAGATTCTTCATGAGCGCCAGTGAGTCACGTGATAATTTCCGGTCGTCATTGCCTGCTTGCCAGTGATGGTGACAGTAAAATATGGCATAACTGGCGGGAAAATGACGAATATTGTACTCGTAGTCGTATTTGTAGTCCAATTTATTGTCTGCTCTATAGATAATTTGCAGACGAGGTGAATGCGAGGTGAATATCGGTGAATAAAAACCGAGACGAAGTTGAGGTTTTTATTCACCGATATTCACCGAGCCTGAGGCGAATAATTATTTTAGTAAAATTACATAGGTGAAAATGCACATTTCAAAAATATTTGAATTGAATGTTTACGATAAAAGCGGCTTAAAACGATTATCGCGTATTAATCCGAGGTAGCGCAACCAATCAGCGTTGAGAATTTTCAATAATCACCTATGTAATTTTACTAAACACGCATAGCCTCGACTTCATTCATTAATGTTGACGTTTCTGTCTGTTTTCAAAATAATGAAGTCGAGGCTATGCATGTGTAATGGTGTGCGCCACTAATTCTACAGATGATCTATTCACCTATAAATGGACACGCATGCACGAGTACGTCAATCATCTTAACTGAATATTTCGTCCATATTTCTAATATGTGTTTCAGCTACCAACCTTGCCTAATGGAATCAAATACGAAGAGCAGCCACTCATCAATTCCACCATTTGCTGGCTCTTCTGAGTAACGACCAGCCTGCACATGGGCTTGAGGCTTTCTTTGAACACGTCTTCTTGGCATTCTCTTTGATCCTCTGGGCACCTTGGACCTATCACGTCCGCCATGTTCTGCAGGTTTTGGTGCTTCGTCTTCTTCAGTTTTAACATTCTTTGGCTGTTTGCTCTTGTCTGTGTCTTCCTGTTGAATTTTCTCACCCCCATCAGCTCTCTTTGAATTATCTTTTTCAGGATCCATGGTCTTGCCTTTTCCAAAGTTTGATTTAACCTTTACATTGTCTGTAAATTTCTGAGACGACTTGCTTTCAGCTTTTCCAGAAGTTTTCCTATAACACTCACTGCTGTCATCCTGCTGAAATGTCTCCCTCCGTGAATCATCTTTTTCAGCATCCACAGACTTGTCTTTTCCAAGGTTGGTTTTAATCTTCTCACTGTCTGTAAATTTCACAGACGGCTTGCTTTCATCTTTAGCAGTGGTCTTTCTATTAAACTCACTGCCACTTATAACATTTTCTGAACACCTTACGTCATCAATATTGTGATAACTTCCACAACTACCAGTGTGTTCATTTCTAGACATCCTACCCAGTTTTGCTGGATCAACCTGATGAGATTTATCGTCAGAGTCATCTCGACACTTTCCAGAATGTTTTGATGACCGTGTTTCACTTGCTGAACAGTTTTCGACTTTGTCCTTACTACAGCCAGATGTCTTTCCTTGTGGCTGATTGTCACTAGTTCCTTTAACTCTACTGTTATTTACATCTTTATATAATGGTACATCCTCAACACAGATCTGATCGCAGCCGTACATGCTACCTCTAGCCGAGTCAGTCGATCTACCAGTACGGCGGGTGTTAAATACAGTTACATAGTCTTGCATACCTACAGGTACCTCACAGTATCCTGACTCATCTTTATTAACATAAAGGTTTCCAACATTTCGACTTCTGCTCTTTCCACTGCAATCAGTGCAATAATTTTCTCTCAACGGGTGTTCAAACCATTCTTCATTGAGGCAAAAGTTCGTTTGAGTTGATGAAGGTTGAACATACGAGTTCTTGCCACATTTTGGGCATCCGGAGCAATTCGGATTGTGATTTTCTTGCATTTTTGCATGAAAGGTTTTGTATAGGTTTTCTTTATCCTCAAGGAAGTACGGTGCTGTGCACTTAAATATTTCCCCGTTTAAGGTTGATGTTTTAGCATCATAAGTTGTTTTGCAATACATTGGACATAAATCAATATTATTTCATCTTTAAAATCTCTGAAAAATTGAAGACATTCACTCATTTCATGTAAAACTGGGAGGTTTTAGCTTGAATAAACCTATACTTCTAATTAAATTATCAAGGGAAAGGTGCAATGACTAGCAGTGGACATAGTAGCCATTATTTACCCTACCCAGGTTAAACGTGGTTGTAATGCCCAAACACGTGCGCTCAAACTACATGTATTGTACACTGTACAAGCCTATTTGAAGCCTTTTGACTATCTGTTTTAGTCAGGTGGCTTATCACACAAATTAGCCATGATCGTGAAAAGAGTGATAAAAGCATGAAATTTGGCAAAAAAGCTTCATTGGCACCTACCTATCAATTTTAGAAGGGGTGCCCGAAACGTAATTGCTTGGAATCACTTTCCGGGGGGATTCTATGTCAAATCTGAGAATCACAGTTCGGGAAACGCGAAACATTTCATTGAAATGTATGTCCGAAATAGAGCAAAATGAGCTATTGCACAACACTTATACGTTATACGTTCCCGATTAAAGTAGTCGGTGGCCGCCGGCTACTTTAAGTTTTACCGCCGGCTACTTTTCATCTGGTCAGAGCAAAAATTAAAAGCAAATCGATGTTCCACATGGAATTTAGCCAAACACAGCCCTTAAATTTGGAAGATTAATTCAAATTTAAAGTAACAAATAAAGGAGTTAGCTTTCAGCTCTACCTTAATTTCATTTCTTTGCTGTCGAAAAAGCAATATTAAATTTTCTGCAGAGTTGTCCTTTGTTTTTTTATATCTCCGCGTGTTTTTTATAGTTCCATGCGAGAGCATGCACCCAGACCCTCTAGATTTTAAATATTTTTTGACTCTCGATCACTATTAGTCACAGACAGCTACTTTTTTGGGGCAGCCACCTACTCTAAATCATTCTGAAAGCCCTGAATGTGTGGTCAACAGCAGTTTTGGGACTAGACAGTCATACTTTTAGTAATTTTTCATTTTTCTCTTTGATAATGATGATTCCACTTACATTTTGTAATAAAACTATCATATAAAAGGCAAGAACAGGAATAAATATAGTTGTAAAACACATGTTTAAGCATATGGTTTTGCATTTATTTACTAAACCTAAACTGCTTTCTAATAAATCTTTTTCATGGGTAGGGAAGTTGACTATAAACTTTGACTTAGCCCGACAATGGGAAAATTGCTGAATTTTTTGACAAAATGTCAAATCCTTTGGGTGCATTACTGATTCTGGCTGCTACACAAAACGATACAATGGGGACTTTCAAAAACAATGCATTAGTATTATCATATGTTAACACAATCTAAAAGAATGTTTTTTAAAGGTATTAAACAAGATTACATTTACAAGACATGATTAAGGGGTAAGGTTGGGCAATATTAAAAAAATCATCTCATGATTATTGTCAAGGAAATTATCACGATATTCAATAATATCGCGATAAATGCAATAAAAACAATGACCACATTTTTCAATTTTAATTAATATCAAAACATAGTAAGCTTATATATAATCTTATTAAAAACAAGTAAAACAACAAATTAAAGTAATATGAAGGATCTTTCTTTTGACAAACGTTTGCTGTGTCTCCGTTGGCCCAAATGCTGTGGGCACACAGCGCAAGCAAAGCCTGCAATTTCATTGTTCAGCGGATTAATACATAAATATTAGCTTTTGTATCGTATTAAATTCGTATTTAATTCAGGAAATAGTTTTAATTCTTTTAAAAACTATATTTTCTAGGAATTGAAATATTTTTTTAGGATTTTATAAAAGCTATATACACATGTGAAGCATATCGCCCAACCCTATTAAGGGGCCGCGTCCATATTCATGTTGCCACGCATAACATTGAATCGACGTTAAGAGTGGGTGGGCGGGTTTTATAATTAATCCTTCAACGTTATCTTGTGGCAAACTGGCAATATTATCCTGAAGTTAACCCATAAGCACCGGAAATTACTGAAATAATTGTACTTGCATATGGGCGCAACTTCATTTGGGGGGGCAAACAAAATTTTGCCCAAATTTTAAAGCTTACCCAAAATGCCCGAATTTGGATAATAACATATTGATAACAATAAATACAAATCAATATGCAGATGGGGTCGCAATGTGCAGACGTACCTTAAGTTTGTAATTTAATACTTTGTGTTAATGTGGGACCGCAGTAATTGGCGTAAGCTGTTGCTGTTGCCCTGCCAGTTGTGTTGTGTATGTCGATGTCTGTATTGTGTTGTATTGTATTGCAATGTGTTGTTTAAATATGGCAAAGCAAGTAAAATAAAATAAATAGAATATGCTGAATTTTCACTTGTGCATTGCTTCTATGAACTCAAAATGAACGTTTACAAATTGAACTGTCTATGAGTAGGAGGTTACATAACTTAGAAAAAATACCTATATATTGTCTATGTCGTTGACCAAAAGTGTCAATTATTTTCAGGTTAATCATGTTGTTCGTGCATTCTGAGACCACTCTGATACCCAGATAATATACATTCAAAATCGCGTACACTCATTGCCATGGTTCAATAATAATAATAATGGTTCAGATTATCAGTTACAAAATAATCATTCAGTCTAATTCTTAAAGAAAAAAATATTTTCTGTGAAATAATTGGTGCTACAAATGTCACTCGCATTTTCTCTGTTCGTCATTGGCTATACGGGCCGCTTGTCAATGTTAATTGAGAGCGATAGAATTCAAGCGTTCTTGGTCTATTGTTGTGCGAAGATAGGTTTTCATGCGCCTTTCTCGTTATAGCCGTTCTCGTTAGAACTAGAGCCAATTTTTTTTTCGGTCAGGAAAAGGCATGCTACTGAATATATTACAGAAATGTTCAAATTATACTACCGTTGTCCAACAACATGCAAACCAGATAAATATACAGTACTTTAAATTATAAAATTCTGTATTTGTTTAAGTTCAGACTACATAATTCTATTTTGCCGAATATTTGTGAACCATTTGCCCGAATAACTTGAATCTCCAAATTTTTTGGGGGGGCAGATGCCCCCCCTGCCCGTACGCCTATGATAGCGATATAACGAAAAAAATAACAGTCGTAGAAAATTAAGTTCTTTCATTAGAATACCAAAGTTAAGTACTTTATGAAAAAATAATATTTTCAAAATACACTGAAACAATAGTGCCACGATCGACGTTATCTCAGGTGGGTGGGTACATGTCATAACGTCGATTCGACGTTATTATGTGTGGCAACTTGAATATGGACGTGGCCCCTATAAATGAAAGTAAATTCGCGCCATCAAACACTGACTGGCAAAACCTTAACTTTATGAAAATAAAGAACATACAATAGACTGTTTTGGCGTTATACATGTAATATTGTAGAAAGGAGAGAAGCTTCAGTACATGCTTACCTTTCTTCACTTCAATATTTCTTCAAGAAAAGAAAGCCAGAATTACCGGAAGGCGGAACACTTACTTCAACGCCATTTGAAAGAACTGAAAGTCTCAAACCGTCGCGCAATTAACACACGACTACTGACATTAAAGAAACATTCGCCCTTTTTATAGACTTAGACTAAGTTGGTAGACAATGAAAAAAGAAGCTATGTGGTCAGAAAGACATCAAAACACTAATAAATTAAGCTTTCTATTCATAAAAATAAAGTACTTGCACGACATTTACAAAACATAAAATTAAAGTGATAAATGATAATATAGAACATCAGTGCTTCCACCAGTGCTTCCACTATTTAGTTTTGAAATTCCTTACTTTCGTGTCAAAATTTCCTTAGATTTCCTTGACCATGGAATAAAATTTCCTTGAAATTTCCTTGAGAAGACTTTTAGTTATTTTACTGCTTACAGCCCTACCAAAGCCCTACTAACTTATCTTTCGACTGTTTAGTGTTATAGTGCTAATTTCAAAGGCATTGAAACAGTGAAATATTGCTGTAATTAATTTTGACATTTGTCAATTCAATTTGTGACAATGTGACTGTTGTGGCCGTTGGTAAGGTTGGTTCATCTTGATTGGAAAGGTCAGATTCGAAGCCGTCTGACTCTGATGTCTGACCTTCATCAACAGCAAGAGATCGCTTCATGACTTATTCATATTGCTAGACCATGCGACATGTTTGATTTCAGATATGTTGGCATTTTGCTAAGGTACCCGGGCCGTGTGATACTGGTATGACCCAAGGAAACACTATAATACTTCATGTAATAATGTTCTTAAATTGTCTATAGATAAAAATTGCTGCCAAATATGCCAAAAAATATATTTTTACTGTTTACAACTCTGTTTACGGACTTTTGACAATATTTCCTTAGATTTCCTTGAATTTCCTTAAATTTTTTCCATCCTTGAAAATTCCTTTTTGGGGTCAGAATTTCCTTGAAAAAGGAAATTCCTTAAAAATGCCATAAATTCCCAATGCTATCCCTAAGTAGCACAATTTACCCCACAATAACCTATATTATCCCCTGACATTATAATATCTGGAACCTGGGGCGAATTTGAAACTTGGGTATTCGAGATTTAGGTCCATATTATAGGTGACTTGTCCTTGAAAATAGAATTAAACGTGATATTTAGCATATTCTTTTGGCTTAGCATTCAATATAATTAGTATTATTATATAGCAAGTGTCAAAGTTCAATTTTCCTGTTTGCCGATTGGACAAAACCGTATCACGTGCCGGTCCACAAAACGTCATGTTCACTGCATGCTTGCAACCGGTCCACAATGAAACAATTATTAGGGAGCTAATAATTCTGGCTTACTTTTCTTGAAGAATATTGGTATCCAAAAACTTTGGCAACACAGGGACTGAACTTCGCTCAAGTCTTGCTGAGATGGCCCGCATTCTTTGCACAAGATAATTGAAAGCTGATCCTGACCATAAATCCTCGATAGAAGCTTATGTTGCATTTCGTTTGATTCTCTTGACAAATGCCCAGGAGTGAGACCTATAGGCATTGGCGAAGTGGTCAGACGCATAATTGGAAAGTCGATAATCTCTGTGATCAAGCCTGATATTCTGATGAGTGCTGGATCACTACAGCTTGCAGCCTGGTTTACCATCTCGAGCCGGTTGTTCAAAGCTCGATTAGCGCTAACCCTGGGTTAAATTTTAACCTGCTGTTTGGATTATGTATTTCTGCATGGCCGAAATTTCTGGAAAAAGATTTCTGGAAAAACATATTCAACTTTATAAACAAGCTGTTGGGAAGTTTAATTTGAAGATTTTCGTTAACCTAGGGTTAGGCTAACCGGCTTTTGAACAACCGGCCCCAGGATGCGAGGCAGCAGCTCATGCAATGCAAGAGATTTTTCAAGAGGAAGCGACAGATGCCATACTACTTGTTGATGCGTCCAACGCCTTTAATTCGCTTAATCGTCAAGTGCTCCTCTACAACATTCGTTACCTTTGTCCTCCTATGGCAACGTATGTCAGGAACTGTTATGGTTCACCTTCAAGATTATTCGTTATGGGCGGTAAAGAAATCTTATCGTGTGAGGGGACTACTCAAGGAGATCCATGTGCAATTCCTATACCATAGGAATTGCACCGTTACTACAACTCATCAATTTACGAGATGTCGATTCTGATAATCCAAGTGATGGCGATCAAGTTAAACATGCGGCTTACGCAGATGACCTTGGTGGTTCACGAAACCTTGAATCTCTGCTAACATGGTGGAATCGAATTGTTCACTTTGGCCCTCTTCTTGGATACTATCCAAAAGCTTCAAAGTCTTGGTTAGTGGTGAAAGATGATAGAGTTGTTGCTGCAAGAAAGATCTTCGCCCATACTGATATTAACATCACATCAGAAGGACGTGCATATCTTGGTGATTTCGTTGGAAACGAGGAGTCCCAAGAGAATTATGCAAAGGAACTTGTTCAAACTTGGTGCAAACAGTTAATGAAATTGTCAAAGATAGCGCAGTTGGAACCACAAGCAGCAATGCAGCATTTGTATCTGGTTTTCAACATAAACTGACATACTATATGCATACTCTTCCAAAACTTGGTCCATTGCCGCAGCCAATAGATAACATCATAAATCTTCATTTTATTCCTGCTATAACCGAAGGTCATCATTGTTCCCAAGACGAAAGAAAGCTTCTTAGTTTGCCTGCTCGGTTTGGTGGTCGCAGAGAGAGTTTCAGCATCAAACAACGGCTTCTTTTTTGGATGTTGCTGTAGCAAGTAATCCCGAAAACATATTTCAATCAGGTGTGTTGAATATTGGAATCAGTGACCATAGTTTGATTTAAGTTTGTATAGGAAAATTTATTTCACGAAAAATCATGTCAAACTTGTTGAATCAAGAAATTACAAAAATTACGTACAACAAAATTTTAACCAAGATTTGTATGCTGCTTTATCCGTGCAAAATTGGGAGATTGACGATCCTAATACTTTGGAATAATTTTAAAACAACTTTTAATTATGTTTCGGACATTCATGCACCGACGCAAAGTAGGAAACTGAGGAGTCGCAATGCTCCTTGGTTGACAGATAGCATTAAAAAAACATGAACCGCAGGGATTTTCTTAATTAAGAAAAAAGCTATTAAAAGACGATCGTGACTAAAACATCACACGAGTTACATACGAGTACATACGGGTACATACGAGTACATACGACTAACATACGACTAACATACGAGTACATACGACTAACATGCGAGTACATACGACTTACATAGTAAGTAAGTAAGTAAGCAGGGGTGCTTATTATCCTTACTTGCAGCTGAGAGCTAAGCTGAATTGCGAAGGACACAGCTCAACGTGACCAAGTCGAAGGCTTTCTAGGGCGCATATGGCAGCCACCTTTTGCTCGCCATCACGGAGCACAGCTACGATGGAAGGGCCAGTTAGGGTTAAACCCAGCCCACCCTGTCAACATTACCTGCGAGAGGAAACCGGAGTACCCGGAGAAAACCCACGACTTTCGGCAGAGCGTTGACTAACTCTTTTCACATGGCTATCATAAGTCGTCCCCAACGGGACTTGAACCCACGATATCATAGGTGAAAGGCGCGTACTCTGACGATTGCGCTACCGAAGCCCCCATACGAGTACATACGACTTACATACGGTAGTAAACTCGTTTCAGTGTTTGTATATTGCATTATTGAATATCGTATTCGATTCTTGGTCGACAAACTTGATTGGTTGAAGCTAATTTTTTACGTCTTTGCGAAAAATATCAATTTCTCTGCCCTCACTCCTACCGATTTTTTGCCATCGAATTTTACTCTCGACATACTACTTTGCTATGAAAACGACGCAAAAATAACGCTTAAAATCAACGGTAATTTATAAAAATATGAATGTCTTACATTACAAGAAATATTAAATACAGTAGAAACTCTCAGTCTATATCAAAAGTACTTGAATGTTTGGTCATTTTCATGCCAGGCAATGTTCGGCAGTCTCGTTAGCTATATGGCCACGTTCTTTTATTACAACAAGACGCTCTGTTGAGCGTTAAGTTGCTGGATCTTTTTAAATATAGTTCTGAGTAATTTACGTACTTGTTAGTTTAACTTAACTTATTCGCAGTCAAATTGTTAGAGTATAGAATTACACCGCCGCTTTTATTTTTGTAGAGTTATATATTCAAAATCAATCATACGATTGCATCGAAATTCGACCAACTTCAACTTCAACTTCAACTTTATTTAAACACGGTACTATTTCACAGTATATTAAAATATATTATTTACAAAAACAACCAGAAAAAGTGATTTTCCAATAGGCCGTGTGCTAACTACTATAAATATAAAAGAATTTTATAACTTAACATTATATCAATCTACATTGTTTTACCCCACTCTTAAAAGTTGCTACACTTCCTAGCGACTTCAGGTCAATTGGGAGAGCATTCCAAGTCTCCGCACCTCTGTAGCCCAATGATTTTTTCATAGCATTGGTATTTGGCATTGGTAATGTATAATTATATTCACTATGCCTAGTGTTATGATTATGGACTTCTTGTGTATTGATGAAAATATCCTGCAGGTAGTTTGGAACCATTTTATGTTTAATCTTATACATTAATGTAGCAAGTTGTTGTTCCCTTCTTGTTTGCAGATCTGAAATTCCTGCCTTGATTAGAATATCTTTTGATCGCGTTTCATATCCTTCGCGGGTAATAATACGAAACGCTCTATTTTGGAGACGCTGAAGTTTATCTGATAAAACCTTTCCTAGGCAACCCCAAACTTGCGAGCAATAATCAAAGTGTGGTTGGATTATTGATTTATAAACAGTTATTAAAGTATTATAATCAACAATATCCCGCAGTCTTCTAATAATGCTGAGTCCTGAGTTAACTTTTTTTGTAATTTTTTCAACTTGGGCCGACCAGCATAAAGTATCATCAATCATTAGGCCAAGCGACTTGGTCGCATTAACCTTTTTAATCTCTGTGCCTCTCACACAAATTGAAGGTTCTTGGACTATTTGGCCAAGTCGCTTATTGCTACCTATAACCATGAATTCTGTTTTTTTATTGTTCAAAGTTAATTTATTAGCTGACATCCAAGTCGAAACATTTATTAAATCTGTGTTAAGATTCTCTAAGATCACATTGATATCGCTATTAGATGTTGCAATTTGGGTGTCATCGGCAAACATATCTGGTCTAGTGTGTCTTAAACATTTTGGAAAATCATTAATATAGATCAAAAACAATAATGGGCCTAATCCCGAGCCTTGTGGTATTCCGGTCTTCACGGTTAGGGGGTCTGACAGGTGACCATTTACTTGACAATATTGGATTCGGTCTGATAGATGTGATCGCACTACCAACGGTAGTACAGACCTAGAAAAGCCGACAATTTAGAGATATATTCAAACTACAATTGTGCATGTTATATATTGTTAGACTAAGAATTACACCGCCGCTTAATACACTGCCACTTTTGTTAATTCGACTTTAGAGTTCTATATTCAGAAGCAACTATATGATTTGCACAAAATCCAGACACACGATTGGGTCGAAATTCGACCGTGCGCCGATTGTGCGCATTTTCACACTCTTTTAGGTGTATATATAAAGCATTATATATATATATATATATATATATATACAGCCAATTCAAAAAAGGTTGTCCTTCAAAAATCTTAAACCTTAAACATTGAGCGCGCAAGGGATGATGGATAACTTCCTAATCCCTGCAAGGGCATATAATAAACACTTGCACGATGAAGGGATATTTGCTTTACTGAGCTAATGTCCAATCTAAGGCTCCAAATAAGTAATACCCGTCATATCTTGCGCGCTCAATGTTTAAGGTTTAAAATATTTTGAAGGACAAACTTTTTTTAATTGGCTGTATATATATATATATATATATAATTTAATTGTTTGCTTTGTTGCGTATAATACGAAAAGTGCTCAATACATTGGAGCGGAGCAAATTTAAAATCTGATCAGCACAAAGCTATTATCTACCATGCTCGGAACTCGCTACTGTTCCACAGTGGAAAGCCTGGATCAAACGCCACAACGACTCAATGTTTGACGTAACGATGGGCTGCTACGACGGCGCAGAAGTTTGCGAATTTGTTGGACTATTTATTTTAAATGAATTGTCAACATTATTGGGGAAAGATCGTGTAGGTCTATATCGTGACGACGGTCTTGTGTTACTGCATGAGAGGAACAAGCGGACGTTTAGCTGACCAGACAAGAAAGAAACTACACCAGCTGTTTGACGAGAAATTTGGGCTAAAGATCACGGCGGAAGTGAGCCACCAAACAGTTAACTTTTTAGATATCAACCTCAATCTTGGCGACGGCAGTTACCGCCCTTACAGAAAACCAAACAACAACCCGCTATACTAATGTCAGGCAATGCAATGTTCGGCAGTCTCGTTAGCTATATGGCCACGTTCTGTTATTACAACAAGACGCTCTGTTGAGCGTTAAGTTGCTGGATCTTTTTAAATATAGTTCTGAGTAATTTACGTACTTGTTAGTTTAACTTAGGAACCGGTCATAAAGTATGTGTACTGGGGGAGTGGGGGGTGGAGGGTATTCCAAAATACTACCATAAAATTTGGCACCCTCCCCCGAAAAGCGTCGGAAAATATTTAATAACCCCCTCGAAGGTGATGAAATGTTTCGTACCACCTCCCCCCCACCCAACCAATCACCCTCCCCCCCAAAAAACATGAAACAAATATAAATGCCAACGAACATATTAATCTGTTACAAATTGTTATTGTTAATCCAAGTTTTGAGCATTCCCATAAATTTAATAGTGCTCTTTTACACCACATGTATACAATCCGTACTTTTGTATGCTTGACAGTATGTTAATAGGACTTGCCTGACTATCTTTTCCGTACTTAATAATAGAGTCAAAAGAGGTCCCGGCCATGCGCATTATTTATGGATATATCAATAGAATGTCGTGACGTATTTCATATCTTTTTCAATATTTAAATCATTCTAAACGAGTAGGGGAGCTACCCGACGGTAAAATTACGTAATCAAAGACTGTTCAGGTTGCAGAGATGCCAAACTAATAGGTTCCGATCGAGACACTTTCCGATAAATGCTACTGTGCTACATTGCAATTTAATTATTATAAGAACATACACTAAATTTTATTAAAGTATTAAAGTTTGTAGTTTTAATCATAGACATAGTATTAGACTCATTTTTTTGTTTCGTACCCCCCACAAATGTCGTAATTCGCCTCATACCCCCCCCCCCCAAGGGGTTAGATAATTTGTTTCGTACCCCCAGCAACTAATGAGAGTTTGGAATAAACTGACTTATATTGCGATACTAAAGATGCCATGATCTTGTACGATAGCTCAATTCTTTATCAACAGGTAAGAATTGAAATAGCACTATTAAAATAAAGGACATGCACTGAATATTAGCGGGAAAATTCGCTGTTGAAAAAAATCGAAATGCTCAAAAAATGCGACATTTAAGGAACTTGTGTAAATTTTCAAAAAAATACTTAATTTATAGTTTTGAAAAGCGATTAATCGCTTGTATTAAAACTTTTGGTCCATGCACTGAACCGAAGATAGGGCTTTGGACAGTTTCCCGTGTCGGGCTTTTGATTGGCCTGTTGATAAGGAGTACGTTTAATAATATAACTCAACTCATTCTTTAAAACGAGTTTTTTACCCTTATGTAAGTCGTATGTACTCGTATGTTAGTCGTATGTACTCGTATGTTTGTCGTATGTACTCGTATGTACCCGTATGTACTCGTATGTAACTCGTATGTAACTCGTATGTCACTCGTGTTACTCGTGTGGTGTTTTAGTCACGATCGATACAAAATATGGAAATCAGCAAGAGAAAGCAAACGCGAATGGATAGAAAAACCTTTTAAAGACATCTCTATGTAAGACTTCCATGCTTTACAGCACTAACAGCTCAAGCAAAGTCGATAGCACATTAGCAGAATATATAGATATATAAATTGAGATTGCCAACTTTCCAAAAAGGAGTAAACAAATGTAAACGTAACATATAAACAAAAGACAAAATATCTCACCTTGAATGGTCAAAATAGACTTGAAGAAGCTTTAGAAATTCGATAAAAATTCGAAGATTCCGTCCGTCAAAATCGAAAAGCACATGGAACTGGGCGAGTTTAAAATTTGTGTTCTGCGCATATCAAGCGCGCACGACCACAATTCCATGCGCTAAATAAAATTTACTTCAAAACTCCCTCTCTGCACACATTAGGCTGTAGACTTGCTCCATCGCGTCCTGCCCGCCCGCCGTCCGCCTTAATTCCTTCCGCCCGCATTTTCGCACTCCCCAATAAAAACCCCTATAAGAGACAGACTTGGAGCAAGTCTAATTAGGCTGCTGCGTCGCTCGCTCGCTTTGCAATGATGTCACTTTATTAAGGATATCGCTGGGTCAGCGGTCAGCCAGATTTATACTAAAACTAACACATAATAGTTTGAGTTAAAATAATTAGATGATGTTAGGGTTAGGCTTGGGGTTAGGGGTTTTGTTATGGTAAGCACCACCTAGAATAACTACGTGAAGTAGTAACCACTAAAACGATAAGCTCAAATCTCGTAATTAGCTTTTTTTCTGTTAAATTAGCCTGCGAGGCAGGCTCATTGTGTTAGGGTTAAATTGATACGCGTGATCAAATATCACTCATGTACGATAAACGGGCCTTTTATGTTTTTATACAAAACTAGTTTATCCGGGTAAAATTCTTGTGTTACTGGTTCCTTAATTTATGCTATGTTATTGTTGAACTATGTGAAATGTTAAATTAGCTCTCAAGCAAGGACGGTTGTGTGGTGTATATAGAGTTATACAGAAATTGAAAAATAGACAGTCTCTAACTTAAAGAAGGTAAGTTGTCATTAATTAGTATAGTTAAATGCCGCTACTTATACTGATTAATGTAGTAGATATGATGACTAGATGTTGCATATTATCGTGTAATGCACCACCTTTCTGTAGCCTATGACGCGCGAAAGCGGACAAAATTACTTTTCCCAAATATATATATGACATCAATATCAAATATAATGACAACAATACAAATATAGTGGGAATTGCCGTATATATATTTGCTAATTCTTAAATATAAAACGTGTTCTTAAATATATAGAACGTTCCTCAAATATAACATCTTTCCGTAAATAGAAACAATGTTGCCGATTACTTAACGTCTTCTCTCATATATACACAATATTGGCATATATAAATCACCTCACATGCATATATAAACAATTTTCCCATAATAAATCAGCTCACATATGGTGCCTACACAGTGCCGCGTTCGATTTAACCGAATTATATGAAGCAATGAAGGCAGCTCCCTTGCGTTATTAGCTGGCTAATTAACAGTTATTCTACGAACTCGAGTCATATGAGCTGATAGCCGACTCGGCACTATCGCGCCTCGTCGGCTATCAGCTCATATACGACTCGAGTGAGTAGAATAACTGTTTTATTATATACACAAGCTCTGGATATGAACAGAACATTTTGGCGTACTTTTTTCAAATAAAAGTTGAATTTCCTCTTCATTTAATTGTCCAAATCTGGCAGCCATTTTTCTACTTTTCTCTTCTAGCAGGATATGAGCTAATATCCTGCTGGTAGAGAACCAATCAGATTGCAGAATACCTAGATATGGGCGCGAATTATTCGGCGTCTTTATGCTAAGACCATTTGGCAGGGCCTTTTTTAAGAAATCGTTAGTGGGGGGGCAATAATCGAAAAGGGGACCTAACAAGTGCATGGCCGTCAACGTTTGTCAATAAATATTATTGGTTTTGTCGTCGACGGGGGGGGGAAACACTAAAAAAAATTTTCCCGGACTATACAACATATTCCTATTTTTTATCTAAAATATGTAAACCGATCCCTGTTTTGGTTGTGATAATACCGTAATTTTCCTCAAAATTATAAAGTTTGCTTTTTGCACACAAGGGACCTTCACTGGGGGGGCACTGGGGGGGCAAAAGTTGACTGGGGGGGCAAACATGGGGGCTGGGGGGGCATTTGCCCCCCCAGTGCATTAGTTAAAAAAGGCCCTGCCATTTGGTCGCAAGCAACAGACGTATTTTAAAACGAACAAGACGCCTGCTCAAGTGTTCACTCCGGCTACAGGTAGAATTATACGCACAAAGGGTGCAGTACAGACTGACCAGACTATAGAGGACAGAAGTAGCATAAAAAGGAACAAAAATACAGCGAATTTAGATTCTACTGTAGTTTAATAGGCACCGTGCAGATATCCAGGGCCGGATTAACGTTTCGCGGGGCCCGTGGCATATTATCAACCTTTTGTATTCCATGATTTCAAAGGTTGCCTGTGTATTTACAAAAAAGAAATATACATCATAACATCAATAATTTGAACTGAAATCCAACCCAGTTTATATTAACAATTATGTATTATTTAAAGAAGCAAAGGTTAAAAGTCAAACTGGCTAAACAACATGAACAACATTCATATACATGATCGGCATTAACATGTAACGTATCTGTTATTACCATTTGCGTTAAAGCTTGCGGCGTGCGGTTTCAAAACGTACGTTTTACGTAGCCTCCTCCGCAGGTACCTCCGCAGGCAACTTGGTGGAAAACGGTAGAATTACGCAATAATTTCATAGGCATGAGGGAGTAACAATGGATAGTGAGGGATAATTGGAGCTGGTCTGAAATAAAATCGCGGAGAGTTGCCTGCCAAAAATCGCAAGTTGAGGACCGATCACTTAACCCTTAAAATAATTATCAGTATTACGAAGAAAGAGGGAGCGCTTATAGGCGTTATAGCGTGTTTATACCTACTTGCGGAATCGAACACAATCAAGTTTTGGAATGTTTACAATTAGATTGACAAATTGTAATGATGTAACTAGTATTAACAGAAATCCTTGAGGTCTCTGGTCCAAATCAACGAACAGAGTTAAGAGATTTTTAATCTGTACAGTATGCTATATTATCTTTTTAAAAGCAGCGCGATAGAGAGACACGAATATGGTTTAAAATCTTGTGTAAAGGAGGAGAAGGGTGTCAAATCATATTCCTGTGTAACAAAGACCAGGAACTCTGACTGGTTTTGGTAAGGTTCTGTACTGAAAAGAGTGGACAGATCATATAGAGCAAACTATCTTACTATCAGTATTAAAACTATTAATATGTTTGAGTGAGGGCCCATTTGCATTGGGTCACTATGGCCTTCAATAGATTAAGCAGTAAACACTAGTTAATCATTAGAGCTAGGGGCGGACTGAACGATCGGACGCGCACCGAGGCCCGAATAACTTTTAGGGGCCTGGAATTACTGCAAGGACAGATTTAGAATATTTCCTTCCTATCGCCCAAGGCCACGAGCGGACATGTCGAGTTTTGGCGGGCACCTCACCGAAGTTTTAACTCCCAAGCTATTGCCACAGAGTAGAGATCATACAGAGGTGGAACGGGCCGTCGTAAACACTGGGGAGACTTACGTTTTCGTGTACCCACCTGATTTCAGGCGGCCGGGCAAAATATGATCAACTGCGCATGCTCGGCAAGTTCCCCCCATTCCAAGTTCCCAACATTCCCCAAGTTCCCAACATTTTTGGCTCTTTAAAGTTTCACAATCTTAAGGTCTTTCGCATCTTTACACTTCTAAAAGGTAAACTGCAGTTAAAAGCGAGTCGCCATCTGAATCGTGCACTTTAACTGCGATCTCTACTCTGTGCTATTGCCCAATTTTTGCCAAATATTGCACAATTCTACCGTTTACGAAGAGTTGCCTGCGGAGGTGGCTACGTTTTACGTTTCGAAACGTACGTTTTGCCACGCCCCATGTCATGTTTGGGCAATGAAACCATACTTTTGTCAATTTACAGAACTTCTTTTCGTAATAGTTATGAAAATAGTTATGAAAATAGTTATGAAAATAGTTATGAAAATAGTTATGAAAATAGTTATGAAAATAGTTATGAAAATAGTTATGAAAATAGTTATGAAAATAGTTATGAAAATAGTTATGAAAATAGTTATGAAAATAGTTATGAAAATAGTTATGAAAATAGTTATGAAAATAGTTATGAAAATAGTTATGAAAATAGTTATGAAAATAGTTATGAAAATAGTTATGAAAATAGTTATGAAAATAGTTATGAAAATAGTTATGAAACGTGTGAGTGCGAGCAGTGAAATATATGTTTTATTATTGATTATGTGAGAGTTTTAGTAGTTTATTTTGAGTATGTGTTACGAGTTCGGTATACAAGTGGTGCCGTGACCAGGATGGCCGTTTAAAGCGAAAAATACGACAACATACTCGAGACTAATCAACATATATTGAAGTGAAACTCGAAGCGAAGGTGAGGCGAATATTTGCGTGTTTGTACAACAGGTTTAGTACGTTATGAGCGACGAAGAAGCGAGCGAGAGGGTGAATACAGGGGAACAAGAACTCGAAGGAAACATAGACAAAGAAATTTCGAAGTTACAATATTTTCTGGAAGAAACCGAGCAAATTATAGAAGCGAAAGACTACGGAGAAATCGAGGCGACAAACGAAAGGGCGAGTAAAATAATCACCAAATTATCCGAGCTTATTTCGCAAACGGAAGAGTTAAAAATCGACAACGGTAAGACGCCACGCTCAGTGAGACAGTGGAAAAAAGATATAAAGTCGAAATATTCAGCGCTGATCGATGAATTACAACGCTCAGAAGTGAAAGAGAGGCAATTGCGATATGAAGAACGACGGACTGAGCTTCGTGAAGAACAAGAAATGCGCGAGCGACATTTATGGCAGGAAAGATATGAGGCAGAATTATTGATGACACAGAAGAAACTAGAAATGGAAAAGACCGCTCGTTCAACCACAGCGAAATTACCGAAGCTAAAAATTACACCGTTTAATGGAACCCCCACAGACTGGGTGAGATTTGAGAATATATTTTTAACACTGGTTCATGAGAAAGCGGCTACAGCTGAAGAAAAATATGGGTTTTTATCGGAAATGGTGAACCCAAAGGTGAGAGAGAAGATATCTAATTTGAAACCGGGTGTAATTGGTTACAAGATTGCATGGGAGAGGCTGAAAAGCGAGTATGGTCATCCAAAACAGGTCATAAATGCTCATATATCAACTTAACTCCAGTAAAAGGAACGAATTATGACAAAGTTCAAGATTTCTATGAGAAATTAAGCAAGAATTTCGACGCAATTACGACACTGGGTGAAGGTGAAAAACTTTCTGGATTTGTTATGACCACACTCAACAAGCTACTACTGGGAAGAATGGTCTATGGAAGTGCTAATCAATAATTTACAGAAGTGGTTACGAAGGAATAAAGTGGATGATGCACCCAAGAGTTATAAGAAACCAGAAGGACACTGGTATCAAAAGTCATCAGAAGCAAGAAAACCTCACTGTATATTTTGTGGAAGCAATGAACACTGGGGTGATCAATGCAATACAGTGAAGCGCTTGGTAGACAGAAAGTAAATATTTTCCGAAAAGAACCTGTGCTTTAATTGTGCTCGCTCAGGACACCGGGCGAATCATTGTCGAAGTCGTGGTTGCCTGAAGTGTAATGTGAAACATCATACAAGCTTGTGTGACAAGAATGAAGTCAACAAAGAAAACAGAGCAACGCTTACTGGATTTACCACATTCACTTCCAGGCGTTCCAGCAATTATACCCGTCAACATCAAAGGTCAAACACTGTGGGCATATCTCGACACCGGTTCTGGTCGAAACTTTATTTCTCGCGAAGCAGTAAAGAAACTCAATTTAGATCCAACACATCATGAAGCTCGTGAGATAGTAACCGTGAATGGCACTAGCACTCAATCCATGCCAATTTATCAAGCGACCATAGGTTCTCTTGACGGGAATACACAGGAAAAAATTGAACTGACTGGTTCTAAACTTTCTGATTTTACCACTGTTAGGAGACCTGATGTGAATGAGGTCAAGATGAAATACACCCACACACTAGACAAGAGATTCTACAAGACTGACAAAGGAGAGTATCCAATTCATATCATACTTGGCGATGGCACTTACACAAAAATCAGAACGGAGAAAGTATACAAAGGAAATCCAGGAGATCCCATAGTGGAAGAAACAACATTTGGATAGGTCATTCATGGTGGTGAGGATTACTCAAGTGATGCCTGTATGTTCACGAGAGATGTTGATGATTACGAACGGTTGTACAGTCTTGATGTACTTGGGGTTGAAGATCGTGGTGAAAACGACCAGTTGCAAGTGTTAACCGAGTTTCGCATAACAAAACAAGATGATGGCAGATATCAAGTTAGCACACCTTGGATTCCAGGAAGCAAGTTGACAGCTACAAACGAACAGCAAAGCAGAAGACGACTATACAATATCAACAAAAGGCTAGCAAAGGAAGAAGATTTGAAGCAAGAGTATGAGAAGATTATTGAAGACCAGATATGTAGTGGGATGATTGAGAGAGCCCCAAAGATGCCGTCGGGAGAAAGATTGTATTACATGCCGCACAAGCCAGTTGTTCGGAAAGATGCTGCAACAACGAAGGTGAGAATGGTCTTCGACGCCAGCTCCAGACCCCATCCGTTGTCATCTAGCATAAATGACTGCATGTTCACCGGGCCACCCCTTCAACCCTTGTTGTGGGACATTATGGTGAGAGCGAGAATGTCATCTAATATTCTTCTGGCCGATATCCAAAAAGCCTTTCTACAAATAGCAATCAGAGAAGAAGACAGAGATGCCTTTAGATTTCTCGTCGAACGAAACGGAAACGAGGAACATTTCCGGTTTGCCAGAGTCCCATTTGGAGTTGAAGCCAGTCCAATAGTCCATTCTTACTTGGAGCCACATTAGACTACCATTATGACCAGCAATTACCAGAGTACGAGAATACGGTGACGGTGACTGCCCTTAGAGAAAACACCTATGTTGACAACATCATGCAGACGGGAGGCGACATTGATAATCTGGAGAAATTCAAGGGCGAAACAAAACTTATACTCGAGAGTGCAAAATTCCCAATTCATAAGTGGGAGTCGAACATCTCAACATTAGAAGATGAGAACATGCAAAACCCTAGCAAGATCCTCGGTCATGTATGGAACAAAGAAGAAGATACCTTAGAAATACAAGTACCGGAAGTGCCTGAAAATGAACCGGTTACAAAGCGAAGCATCTTAAGCCAGTTGGGAAAAGTCTACGATCCTCTTGGCATAATATCACCTACGATGGCTGAAGGAAAACACATTTACAGAGAGGCCTGCGAAGAGAAGAAAGGGTGGAATTCGGAGGTTTCACCAGATTTAAAGAAACAATAGCTCAAGTGGAACAAACAGTTGAAAAATGTCAAAGTGCCAAGAAGCATAACCGGAAATTCGAAGGAAACGAAAGCCATTGAGCTCCATGTGTTTGCTGACGCAAGCAACCTAGCGTGTTCTGCAGTAACCATAGCAGTAGTGGAACAAACAACGGCAACAGTCAACGGACTATTGACATCTAAATCTAGGATTTCAAAACGGAACACATCAATACCGAGATTGGAGCTCGTAGGAGCTCACATGGCTGCCAACATGGCGAAGAATCTAAGCAACGCCTTACACAACCAACCAATCAAGAACATTGTAATCTGGTTAGACAGCATGGTAGTGCTTTACTGGCTGACTAATCCGGGGAAACCATGGAAAGTGTTTGTCAGTAACAGAGTTATGAAGATCGCGGAGATTACCAGTGAGCTTGGCATTGTCTGGAAATATTGCCCATCAAAGAGAAACCTCGCAGACCTCGGAAGTAGGGGAGCAACCGTAGAAAGATTGGAAAACGGGAATTGGTTCAACGGTCCAAACTGGTTGTTAGAGAAAGAACAGTGGCCGGAGCAACCTAACTTGACAGCAACTATAGCTGTTAGCGAAGAGAGTAAGCCAATTAAGGAGCAAGTGTTATTTACGAAAGATCATACGCTGGATGAATGGGACGCTCTTTTAGAAAGAAGCACATACTGGCGTACGTTGAGAGTAACAGCTTGGACATTAAGATTCATTAACAACTGCTTGGCGAAGATTCGTCAGAACAAGAAGAAATCGGGACCACTCGTAAACGAGGAAATTACAACAGCAAGAAACAGCTGGGTGAGAAGAGTTCAGAAAGGAGTTAATCCCGAGTTGCAAGCCGCAGGTTGGAGAATAGTCGAAGACAAAGAAACCAAAGTTCTCAAGTGCAAAGGAAGAGTAAATGGTTACGAGCCAATCTACCTTGATGGAGGACTTTTCGTAGAAAAGCTAATAGCTCATACCCATAACAAGATCAAGCATTTTGGTGTTGCAAATACCATGGCAGCTCTGAGAGAACATTGGTGGATACCACAGCTTCGCTCAAAGGTGAAGAAACTGATCAACAACTGCAATGTATGTAAGCTGTACTCTGCGAAGCCATACGGATCACCGTTGACGAGCAACATGCCAAGTTTCAGAACAGAAGCAAGCCAACCGTTCGAGATCACCGGAGTCGATTTTGCCGGACCTTTAAGATGCAGAATTGGAAAGAAAGAAGAAGGAAAATGTTATGTTGTGATCTTTACCTGTGCTACTTCGCGAGCCGTCCACTTAGAATTAACCAAGAGCCAGGAAGCAGAGGAGTTCCAACGCAAACTCAATTCATTCATCGCTCGAAGGGGAAGACCTCGATTAATCATTTCAGACAATGCAGCGACATTTAAAACGACAGCTATATGAATCAAAGTTATTAGAAAGAGTGAAAAACTTCACGACTTCCTTGCAACACACGATATACACTGGAGATTCAACCTTGCCAGATCCCCTTGGTGGGGAGGGATTTATGAAAGATTAATCCGTGAAATTAAGAAGTCACTTTACAAAAGCTTAGGACGATCGCACCTTTCATTCGAGAATCTTGAAAGTGTCATCATGGACATTGAGATCAATATGAACAATCGTCCTCTTACCTATGTGGAAAGTGAAAGTGGAGAAGAGCAAGTACTGACACCGAATGTCCTGATTCGAGGAGAAAACACGTACCTTGTCAACGACATGGACAGTGACGAGGACGAGCTAACAAAGATGCAGAAACGAATTGTTAAAGCAAAGAATAACGCCTGGAAACAATGGCAAAGAGAATATATACACAGTTTAATGGAAAGTCAACGAATCAATGTTAACCAAGCCAGAGCACCCGAAATTGGAGAGATATTATTAGTCGTGGGAGAAGAGAAGAACAGAAGCGAGTGGAAGAAAGGAAAGGTACTACGGCAAGTTAAAGGAAAGGATAGTGTGGTACGTGGTGTGGTATTATTACACAAAGGACACACTATTGAAAGACCGTTACAGTTAGTATGTCCACTCGAGATGCGATGCTCAACGCAAGCAGAACAAAGAAATGAGGAGCAGACCCAGGGAGTTGAAAAGAAGAGGGAGAAACGGGGAGCAGCAGTTGACGCAAGAAAGTAAATACGTGAGTTGGCAGAAAACGAAGAGAAAGACTGATCAGTTAGAACTGAAAGTTTGAAACATTTCATATTGAGTTAAAACATAGTGTTAAAGTAGTAAAAATGTAGATTTAATTTTTAGGGGAGTAGTATACCGGAAGTGTGACATCACATCGCGTGACTCAAACATAATAAGACTTTTGATTGACAGATAGTGATAATAAAAACAGTGAGACTTGTAAAACGAAACGTGTGAGTGTGAGCAGTGAAATATATGTTTTATTATTGATTATGTGAGAGTTTTAGTAGTTTATTTTGAGTATGTGTTACGAGTTCGGTATATAGTTATTTAATTATTTTCATAACTATTTTCATAACTATTTTTAGTTATGACCGCGGCCTTGTCAAGTTAACAACAATTACTAATCAATATTTCGTGTTAATATTTACGAAAAGAAGTTCTGTAAATTGACAAAAGTATAGTTTTTAAAAGTTTTTACACCATTCAGCATTCAATTTTTCGACCTCGACTTTCGACCTCGACATTCGACCTCGACATTCCACCCTCGACCTCAACTTTCCACCCTCGACCTTCCACCCTCGACCTCTGACCCTCGACCTTCGACAAAAACCCAAAATCGCTTCGAATGGCATGTTTTGCTACGCACTAGAAAGGTTTTTACATACAACTAGGAGTTATTATCGCAAGGAAAGTGCTGCCTTGACGCACAAAGTGCATGGAAAATTCCAGAACATAATTCAATTCAATTCAATTCAATTCAAAAGTCTTTTTATTAGATCAAAAGATAAAAATACATATTATGGGCTTCGGTGGCGCAATCGTCAGAGCACGCGCCTTTCACCTCTGATATCGTGGGTTCAAGTCCCGTTGGGGACGACTTATGATAGCTATGTGAAAAGAGTTAGTCAACGCTCTGCCGAAAGTCGTGGGTTTGCTCCGTGATGGCGAGCAAAAGGTGGCTGCCATATGCGCCCTAGAAAGCCTTCGACTTGGTCACGTTGAGCTGTGTCCTTCGCAATTCAGCTTAGCTCTCAGCTGCAAGTAAGGATAATAAGCACTCCTGCTTACTTACTTACTAGTTAAAAATTAATCTATTTACAAACGACAATTTAAAACGTTCCGTGTTCACTCTTGGATACTGACTAAACTCTGTCCTCAGAGAGTAGCTTGTGGATTTTTTTCTTGGTATCAAGTCGACTATGGCACTCTTCTGATTTACAGAAGCCTTAAATATATTTCTGTCGTGTATTTCTAAAAGATATCTAATATTTACAGGTTCTGATATATACTTTCGCTTAAAACATCTGTCAAGAAACCGTTGTAGAGTACTGAGTTCGGCTGGAGAAGAACCGTAAACGGACAGGCCAAACGTTATAGTAGATATTACTAAGGTCTTAAATAGATAATCTATCTCACATTGGCTATAGCCTTCTGCCCTGAGTGTTCGTATAACGTACAAGCATTTGTTTGCTTTGACCAATTTACCTCGCACATGACTGGTAAACTTGAGATTGTCTTGAAAAGTAATGCCTAAAATGGGAAGTTCCTTGCATTGGGGTATATTATAAACATTGTCGAGTTGATCATTATATCCCTTCTTCCGGATGATAAGCTCTTTACATTTACCAGGGTTACAAGTCATAAAATTATCGTCAGACCAGCTCAGGAATTGTCCAACTGTATCTGTTGATATATCAGGACCGTCACTCCAAACTGGCACTATTATATTTGAATCGTCCGCATATTTAAAAAGAGCGTTCTCGCCGTCTATGTCCACCTCTAAATCATTCAGGAAAATATTAAAAGGTAGGGGCCACTTACGCTCCCTGTGTTGTACCCTTATTAACATCCATCCATTCTCCACAAAAATCGTTACAAACGACTCTTTGCTTTCTATTCTTTAGAAAATTTAAATACCAATTTATGATATAAGGGTTGAGTGGCACATTTTTTAACTTTTCCGAGAGGAGTGAATGTTTCACGGAGTCGAAGGCCTTGCTAAAATTCATAGAAAACAGTCTAACTGCTTTGCAGTCCGCTCTATCTAAGAAGCTGAGTACTTTGTTCTGAATAGTCAACAGAGCGTTTGTACAACTTCCCCCCTGCCTGTACGCAAATTGCGTTGGGGATAAAATTTCCTCAATTGTCGACTTGACCTGACTATTATAAACGAGCTTTTCGAAGGTCCTCGCAATTACAGGTGTAATATTTATTCCACGAAAGTCACCATCTTCCTTTGGTAAATCAACCTTTGCAAGAGGGTTAATATTCGCTCTTTTCCATGAATCTGGCCAAGTATGTGATGAAAGGGACAAATTCCAGACGTTGGTTATAACTTCGGTTAGAATTTCCGCATGATCATTCCAAACCCAATAGGGAATATAATCGGGACCTGTTGCTGTCCTCTTTATTCTTTTCAAGGCATTCCATACCTGCTGTTCCGTGAAGCTAGGAATATCTACTTCATCACCAATAATTGAGAGCGTCGGTTCGACATAACTATCATCGTGGCAGAGTTCGCCAAAGTAGCGATTTAATCTTGTAAGTGATGCATTATCTAAAGTAACTCTTGATGACGATGCATTTCGCTGAGAAATATCATTCGTCTTTCTCCACCAAGTTCTACTTCCCACCAAGGCCCTAAAATGTCTTCTGTTTAGACAAATGACATCAGAAATCCTTTTGTTAATTAAACTGAGTCTATCCTTTTGCGACCGAGCAATTCTGGATTTAGCTTTTAGCAAAGATTTCATTAAAGGACTCATCCAGTAAGGATCCCGTGAGGAAATTGAGACTGTTTTTGTGTGCATACATTTGTTCATATGATCCATGATCTTACGTTCAAGACAATTCACAGCGTCATTTACATTCGTGGACTGCGATACATCCTCCCAATCTTCTTCTGCTAAAGCTTTGTGGAAATCTTCCTTTCGATGCTTTCTACAACCCCGAAATTCAACCTTTCGGCGCATAGGTTTTAGTTTCGTTCCTGCTGGTAAAATAACCCCTAAGTGGTCGGTTTTAGTTAACATATGGAAAGGATAACATTTTGAGAACAAATCTATTCTATTTGTAAGGCAGTTATCCAAACATGCGTTACCCCTTGTTGAAAAGTCGACCATTGCATCCCATCCTGATAGTTCCTCAAGGTGTTTTATGTCCAAACTGTTCAAATCCCCTCCACAAACAATTACAGTGTCTGGATATTTGTCCAGAACGTCGTCAGAAATACTTATCAAATAATCCAATAAGTCGCTCTCCAGATAATTGTGCCTAGGCGGGTGATAAAGGCCATATATCAACATGCGATTTCCTGTAGGTAACAGAAGTGTGACACCAATAAGTTCGTACAAACTGGATCGATAAATATCAATAACTTTTAAGTTGTTCCGAACATATATTGCTACCCCTCCTTTTGCTCTCATATCGCGTCCTTCCCAACTTCTATCTCTTCTAAATATTGAATAATTGTGAATGGTCACCACAGCATCTGGCATTTCAGGTTTCAGGTGACTCTCGCTCACCACACATACATCTATATCGTTATTGACCAAGTCTGCCTCCAGTGCAACTACAGCTCGTACTCGATTTTTTGTTTTTGCCAAACTACATATATTGATGAACATAAACTTAGGAACAGCAAAACCCGACTCTCTCGAAGGAACCTTTCTTGTGGATGTTAAATTAATAGGTACCAAGTTACTTCGTCTCTTTGAGTTAATGTTTGGGGTATTATTAGAATTACAGTGGTGGTAATTTTGTCTCTGTGTAATTCTAACAGGAATAGCTAAGTTC
Organism: Trachythela sp. YZ-2020; assembly: GCA_016169945.1. Taxonomy (NCBI): domain Eukaryota; kingdom Metazoa; phylum Cnidaria; class Anthozoa; order Malacalcyonacea; family Clavulariidae; genus Trachythela; species Trachythela sp. YZ-2020. Next base: position 2,009,755 of record JADLSH010000395.1, read on the forward strand.
TTTTTCTTGTCATCCCATGAACAAATTCTAGGTAATTCAACCAGTCTTTCTGATTTTGTTGTGGTTGATGGTTGGGCTGGAAATTTTGATAGGACTGGAAATTCTGATGAGGTCGATGATTCTGATAGGACCGGTAATTTTGATCGTATCGAAGGTTTGGGTAAGGGGGGTGATTTGGGTGAGGCCGATGATTTAAACGGCGCCGTCGAAAATTTGTCAGGTGAGCGGAATGGAGTGATGTCTGATGATTCCCTTGATGCTTGGGTTTTGCATAATAGCCATGCCTGTATCGCTTCGAGTAAACCTTCTTCTTATTGGGAAGCTTACTTTGTTTATTTTTCTGCATATTTGATGATGGTAATAACTCAATTAGTGGCAAGTTTCCCAAACACATAGGTAGCGTCGTTTTGGTTTTACATCGTCTAATTGGTTGACCTTGTGGTTTACCTTCTACGGTATTGCAGTTTGATTTAGAATTCTCACATTGATAATCACGAACACTATTAGAATTGTTACTGACTTTACTCTGTAGTTTATCACTTCGATGCCCATGCGATAGACAAAACTGTTCATCATGTAGAACAACTGATTTATTACAGGGGTTTTCACTGATTTCGTTTTGTTTACTAATTGTATGAGTATTTGATTGTTCTCTGTTCGCGATGGTTGACCGCTCATCTGTTATATTTTGTATATTTTGCATGTTAATCATTTGACTATGAATTTGCTCAATCGCTTTACTGTTCTGGTATATATTATTGGAGAGTCTCGACATTACAGCATCTAACTTCGGTTATAATTCCATGACACGCAATCACGAATATTTCTCTTTGATCTTGACCCCAATCCCTACCCAATCCCTAACCCCAGGCAATTGCAACCTATTTCGTGCGTGTCATGGAATAACAACCCTAACTTCACACCTTCAAGTTCAATAGATAATTCGTTACACTTCCTCATTTTTTCGCCGATATCCCTAGCAGAAATCGACTGGGCATTTGAACCAGACGCATTCTTTCCTAACATACAATTTCCACAGGAAACCGGGGCTTCCTTTATCAATCTACTTATAGAATTGTAAACATTGTTTGTTAAATCAAACAGACGATCAATTTTCTTGAGAGCATCTCTCAATTCTGCAGACAAATGATCACAATTCTGGTTTTGTGTTTGAGAAGCACAATCCCGTGTTATAAGACTATTATTACTTGATCGATTTCGATGCACTGCTTCTGTCCGTTGGTCTAGTATTAAATATTGAACTTATTGAAATTGCTAATGATACACTGTATGTATTGATTTATTTTGTTGTCAAAACGTTGAGATTACAACACTGTGACTACAACAATAGGACACACTATACTATTGTAAATGGTATATACTGAACAGTATTAAGCAAGATATCTGAGTGTGCTCTTGGTACCAACATCAAATGTTAATAGAAGTCATTGTTTACTTCAAAGTTGTCAATGGCATCTTGAATAACTAATTTGAAATCATAGAGGCAGTGTCTTTCAATATTTTTGTTGTGCAATTAGCTGGTTGTCTGTGTTCATAAGATATTGATAATGCATTTGCCATGTACAGTCTGTCAGAACAGTCTTTGACTCTTTGTTCCCATCTGTAGATGTTTCATATATGTATTTAATCAACATTTGGTTCCATCAGTGTTCATCTGTACTGCCCAGTGAATTGTCGAAATACATAATTATACAGCAAACCAACATAATGGTGTCTCTCTCCAAAACAACTTTGAAACACATTACACAGGATCCACACCCACATGACATGTTGGAAATACATAATTCTTCGTATAGCAGATGGCACCACATAAGAGATGATGTAATATATGAAACAAGTATCAAGTAAACATACATTTCTGCGTAATCCAGCTGTACAGATGGTACCAGTCAGTGTAATGATTAACATTAAGCTCAGTAAGAATTCCAAAACCCAAAAGAAATATTTAGTGTGAATTTACCTGTGTAAGGAAAAAAGGGGGGGGGGATACAGAAAATTTTAAAGAACAAAACTTACTATTTATCTTGCCGACAATCACATTTTCATACATACAGTGTCTGTGATAGAGTAAAATTGATAAAATTAATTTGAAAATGAAATGTGTTAAACATTCATTAGGGAATATATATACTTACAGTACATACTATGTTGTAATAGGGATCCATGATTTTATCTCTTATTCAAACTCAAGGGTTTGTTTACATAGGCGTACGGGGCGTGGGGCAGGGGGGGGCACCTGCCCCCCCAAAAAAGTTGGAGATTTAAGTCATTCGGGCAAATGGTTCACGAATATTCGGGCAAAATAGAATTATGTAGTCAGAACTTAAACAAAAACAGAATTTTATAGTTTTCTGAATTATATTCAACACTGATTTCTAGTTTCTCTTTAGTTTCCCACAAATACAAATAAATACCCATGTACGGTTCGCTCAAACTGTTGTAGACACTGATCTGAATATAGGCTGGATAACGCATCTCTTGTCAAAAGTGAAGCCGGAAGTCAAGCGGCCGATGAGTGCCGCCACCCGATTCTGAGGCCCTACTTTATTATAGATAGTATTACAGAATCCTAGTTTTTTCGCTTTTTTTGCCTTTTAAACGTTTCTGGCCGGGCCAGTTTTACTATCACAAAGATAGAAGCACACGAGAAGAATTTTGAGCAAAAAATTTGGAGTATTATGGCTTTATAACGCCGTGAAACTGGATTTACAAGTTCGAAGGAGTGAACAGGCTGTTCAGAACAGCCCACATGTTAGCGATGTTTTGTTTACGATATTTCAATTCAAAATCCACTCAAAATATAGAATTACTGCTACTGGACGAAGGCACTCAAGGAATTTGATGAAATGAACCAGCTCAGCTGCAGTATGAACAAAAGCGTGAATGCGGTAAGTTTTTAAAACAGGAATTAGGAACAGTGCTACACTGGTTCAATATTCACGTACTGAAATGAACACATATTAAGTTTCCAATATTATTCAACAATCAAATATACTTGAATACTTGATATATAGTAATTGTAACTAATATAGTAGTCATTATATGATTGGTGGTCAAAGAAAGTTTTTCTTCAAGTGTTGTGTGGCTTCTTCATTTCTTGTCCTGGGAGTGCAATTTTGTTATAAACAGTGCATTTGATGAAGTTGTGGATATAATTGTCTTGCATATCATATGATTGTCTGTTTAGTTCCAACCATAACCATGATTAAGTTATGACAGGAACTGCAAAAGATACATGCTTGGAAACGTTTTGTACAGAATTATAGGGTGTCTGACAGTCCAACTCAAGCATGCTATGTCTCAGGGTCTGTTTATATGATCCCAGCTAGGCGGGACAGGACGTTAGCCGGGAAACTTGCCTAGATGGGATGGCGTGTTTGTATGGACAAAGACATTGCTGGGATGAAGCCAGTTAAGTAGTTATACGTCATACTATGCATGCTCAGAAGGCAAGGTCAATGAAAGGTCATCCCGCCTAGCCTTATATACGGGATCCCAGCTAGATTTTTCATCCCGCCTACAACAGATTGCCGGGACCCCAGCTAGGCGGGATGGAAGCAGGATCATATAAACACTCAGTAGAGTTTATATTGCAAGTGGGATCTCAGCATCTGTCCCGTCCCGCCTAGCTGGGATCATATAAACAGGCCCTGAGACATAGCATGCTTGAGTTGGACACTCAGACACACTATAATTCTGTAGAAAACATTTCCAAGCCTGCATCTTTTCCGGTTCCTGTCATAACTTAATCATGGTTATGGTTGGAACTAAACAAACAATCATATGCATGCCACAACAGTTTAAGACAATTATATCCACAACTTCATCAAATGCACTGTTTATAACAAAATTGCACTCCCAGGACAAGAAATGAAGAAGCCACACAACATTTCTTTGACCACCAATCTTTCTTTGACCACCAATCATATAATTACTACTATATTAGTTACAATTATATCAAGTATTCAAGTACGTATATTTGATTGTTGAATAATATTGGAAACTTAATATGTGTTCATTTCAGTACGTGAATATTGAACCAGTGTAGCACTGTTCCTAATTCCAGTTTTAAAAACTTACCGCATTCACGCTTTTGTTCATACTGCAGCTGAGCTGGTTCATTTCATCAAATTCCTTGAGTGCCTTCGTCCAGTAGCAGTAATTCTATATTTTGAGTGGATTTTGAATTGAAATATCATAAACAAAACATCGCTAACATGTGGCTGTTCACTCCTTCGAACTTGTAAATCCAGTTTCACGGCGTTATAAAGCCATAATACTCGTGTGCTTCTATCTTTGTGATAGTAAAACTGGCCCGGCCAGAAACGTTTAAAAGGCAAAAAAAGCGAAAAAACTAGGATTCTGTAATACTATCTATAATAAAGTAGGGCCTCAGAATCGGGTGGCGGCACTGATCGGCCGCTTGACTTCCGGCTTCACTTTTTTCCATCAAATTATTAAGAGATGCGTTATCCAGCCTATATTCAGATCAGTGGTTGTAGAGTATAGATGTTTTAGAGCGATGCGCTTTACGATCGTCAAATCTTGAAGGCGCAATGTTTGTTGTTGGAAATATAATACCCTCATATAGACTGAAGTATGTCGAATATTTTACATAATGCGTGACGAATATCAGAATGATTTGCACGTTTCTCGTTCGTATTGCACGTACATTTATCGTACCGTTCCCTTGATGTGTTATTGATCTGGTTAAAACACAAGTACGTAACTCAAAATGCACAAGTATTCTAAGATGCACACAAGAAAATTGCATGCGTTTTGTGCGGGTGACTTGGGTAACCGTGGAAGTGCAAGTTTGTGACACCCCCAAAAATACTTGTCCCTAGAGTCATGATATTGTTGCTTTATTGTCTTTGCCCCCTTTGCAAAATGGCGCCCGTAATTACGAAATTGCCTATTGTTGAATATTACTCCTTCATGGGCAACTGTGGCATCACCATGAGCAGATACATGTACGCTTAGCGGACCTATTTTTTAATTACCCGCTCGTTTTTTAATTACCAGCTCCTTTTTTAATTACCCGCTCATTTTACCCGGGACCCGCTCCTTTTACCCGTGAGCCGCTCCTTTTACCCGCGACCCACTCCCTGCTCCAAAAAGTCCAAATAGACTATCCCTAGTCCAATGCTTACATTTATTCATTCATCCTATTGCAACTTATAGTATTACGTCGATACTGTTATTCAGTTTTTGATTGGTTCAGTAATGTGTAAATTCAAAACATATCTTCCATACAATTAAAATATATTGCATCAAATTTGAGAGTGGGCTTCCTTCCGACGAAGGGCCTTCGCTCGAAACTTCGAAGTTATTGTATTTTTCAGGTAGTTTTACACAACTGAACCGCCGAATCTTCGTTATACTCTACCCACACTGGCACCGCACGTTCCTGTGACAAAATATACGCAATGCCAAAGACAAAATGTCCAGCTATAAGTCCGTTTCGTTCGACCCCTCTTTAATCTTTAATCTTCAATGATTAATGATGGCGTATAACTGATACTCGGAGACATAAGCCAGTTTCCCTCTAGGGCTTAAAAAAACAAAGCAAGCGGAAATAATTTTCTTTTGAGATGTATTTTGTTCCTGCTTAGCTTATGGTCCAATTGTTAGCTGTCAGTAAGACTTCTTTATGATCAGTTCCAAATTGCTGTTTAATTTAATTGCTGTTTCATTCTTTGACGACCGCATCAGATATTTTGCCGGTTCTCGGAAAATGTCTAGTACATAGGTCAGTCCCATTTGGACCCTCAATTGGCCCTCTGACTCTGTTAAATTAGTTTCTTGTTCCGTCTAGATGTTTGCTAATCACGTCTTAAAAACGCTTCAAAAAGTGTCTTCTTCGTGCTCAGTTTCCCGGCGGTGGTTAGGTAACGCGGTCACAACACTCGCTCAACTACCACGGACAATAAAGATACAAAATGGAGAAAAAGTACGAGTCATATTTCACACCTACAATCATCCACAAAGAATCTTTAAGAATCACCAGCCCCTTCCCCCTATTTCGTGTTGAAATATACTATTATCTTTCTAAAATAAATTAAACTTAAGGTGGCTCGATATAGTAATCACAAAAACCTTATTCAAGAATCGCGAAAACAAAACTTCATACTATATGTACAAACCCGCGTGACCATTTGTGCGCGCGGGAGTATTAACGAAGAACTTCCAAAATGACCTGACGTGGGCAGTTGCTCGCGCCATCTCGCCTCATTACGCGTGTTATATACTGTTTTCATGTCAATTGCTGACTTCATTAAAAAATTCCATTTTTGAAAAACAATGCGCTATATCTCATTATTTTGTCCAGTGACCTATGTTCAAATTTTGCATGCTGTATTGCAGCACGAAAATCTTTCATTATACCAAAAAAAAAATAATTCTGTAATGCCAAAAACATTTTATTGAAGAAAACGACAAATGGCATTACAGAAATTTTTTATATTTTGCTTATTGTTTGTCTGTCTTGCAGGTAAAACAATGCACGAAAAAAAATTGGGGGTAACCATGCTTCTTTTCCAACTACAAGAGGCGATGGGCTATTTTGGAGTGAATTTCGTACGCGTATGTTGCCATAGCAACGAACTATGTGTTACTAAAACTAACAAAATTTGAAAGTAGAAAGATCAAAATATATGAAAACCCCGATACCTGGTGAATAAAACCTAAAAATACGGAGTTTAAAAATTTCAAAGTATTGGACACCTGAATTTTCGAAAACTGTATCGATCCACCTTAACCTGCGTGAAACTAGATCCGAGACTGTCTCATTGGCAGTCGAAATCAAGCATATTATCTTTGAATTAAATAATGTTACAGCACAATTCAAAACAACATTGAAATGGGGGAAAGGGGCCGGGGTTTGTCTCAAATATTGTGTGGACGATTGTAGGGTAGGACAGGATGGGATAAGTGAGGGTAAGATAAAGGTAGGATCATGTTGAAATGCCTGACGTCTGAAATACCATTTTCTGTTTTCAACGAAATCTAAGTTTCCTCTGTGTTTCAGTTTTGCTCATGAATTAGAAATGAGTTTGAGAATGTTCGTTCCAAATCAAATGATCTGACTGTAATTATCTGACTGTTTTGAACGTTTACAACGTTTACGTTTTTCTTTTCAGGTTCAACCGACATTTTCGGTGCAAGAGATGAGCCGTCGCCATGACAACTTACGTCATCACATGGAGAGAGCTGGTCTTGACGCATGCGTGCTTACGTCATATCATAACGTTTATTATTTTAGTGATTTTCTGTATTGCAAGATGGGCAGAAATTACGCTTACATTGTGACACCCGAGAAGGCAACCAGCATTTCTTCATGTAAGTAACTAGTCTACCAGTTACCACAGATCGGGAAATATATCTGGATTGAGTATCTATTTCGTCAAAAATGAAGCCGGAAGTCACACGAGACCAGATAAATTCGGGACCGTACCAAAATTTGTACGACTTCGCCTTGGCGTTGACACCTAACGATGAAGTCGGGCGAATTCAAGCACAGCCAGTAATCGTGTGAACAAATGGAACCGGACGAGTTTGTATATGATTCCGAATTCGATCGTCTGATCTCGTATCGAACTGATAGCCTTTAGAACATAATATGTGTTACTAGCTTGAAATGCTTTCCGGTATGTCAAATAATACAGTTATCTATATTTTTAATGTTTCAAAGCGTTTTAAAAAGAAATAGGGATATTTTCCCCGTTCATTTACTCTCTTCGCTTTAGTATTAATGGCGGATTTATATTGTTTAACAATGTTCAATTCGCTCCATTTTCAGCGCCGGTGAAACACCGGTGGGCATGAAAAGCCAACAGCGCTAGCGTGCAGAGCCAATGGCAGAGCCTATATAGCCTCCTCGGCAGGCATCTCTATGTCAGGGCCGGTGGTCAGAGCTCAGGGTGAGAGAAAAGTTAGGTAAGAATGTAAGATGCCTGCCATAAATCGACACAAAAAATTGCACTGCGCATGCTAATTTTAGCAAAATTTGACAAAATCTAAAATTGTGGGGGTGGGAACATGGAATGCTCTTTTTTTACAAAGGCGCAACCTGATGCCAAGGCCGACTGCCGTCCCTCCCTTGAAACACGCATTAGGAATTGCTTTCCAAATTGTTTCCAAATTGCCTTCCAAATTGCTTTCCAAATAGGCTACCGTGCAAAAACGGCTTGCCCTTTGAACAATTCCTTGCTTATTTACAGCATTTGTGCTTATTCACATGGTTTTTATGACAGATGCATTTTTAACCGATTCAGATTAGTCGTATATGTTCATTTTTGTCGTAGACGTCGATTATGGTCAACCATGGCGACGAACATTTGGGGACAATATTGCATATACAGACTGGCACGTAGATAACTTCTTCTATGCAGTAAAGCACGAGGTACTTAAGATGTTACTACGATTATATATAGTTTACAAGACTTGTATGACATGTGTAAAGAAATAAACCAATATATTCTATTTAGATAAGCAATGCTGAACTTATATTTCGTTTTATAGCTAGGTGATGCGAAACACATCGGACTTGAACTTGATGTTGTTCCATTCTGCGAATATCGTAAATTCTCTGAAGCGTTGCCCAGTGCTAAATTTGTGGATGTCGGGGAGCCTACAATGCGCATGCGCATGATCAAATCCGATGAAGAAATCGAATTAATAAAACAAGGTGCAAGGATTGCTGACCTCGCAGGTGAAGCGGTGAAGAAGATCATAAGAGAGGGTATCAGTGAATATGAGGTGGTCTCAATGGGAACTGATGTTATGGTTAAAGAGATTGCAAAAACATATCCACATCAGGAACTAAGGGATAGTATGTGTTGCTTTTTGTTTCTTTCCTCTTTGTTTGTTTGTTGTCTGTTGTCTGTTGTCTGTTGTCTGTTGTCTGTTGTCTGTTGTCTGTTGTCTGTTGTCTGTTGTCTGTTGTCTGTTGTCTGTTGTCTGTTGTCTGTTGTCTGTTGTCTGTTGTCTGTTGTCTGTTGTTCGTTGTCTGTTGTCTGTCTGCTGTCTGTTGTTTGTTGCTCCGTTGTCTGTTGTCTGTTGTCTGTTGTCTGTTGTCTGTTGTCTGTTGTCTGTTGTCTGTTGTCTGTTGTCTGTTGTTCGTTGCCCGTTGTCTGTTGCTCTGTTGTCTGTTGTTCGTTGTCTGCTGTCTGTTGTCTGTTGGTTCGTTGTCTGTTGTCTGCTGTCTGTTGTCTGTTGCCCGTTGTCTGCTGTTGCCCGTTGTCTGTTGCCTGTTGCCCGTTGTCTGTTGTTCGTTGTCTGTTGTCTGTTGTCTGTTGTCTGTTGCTCCGTCTGTTCTGTTGTCTGTTGCTCCGTTGCCCGTTGCCCGTTGCTCTGTTATCGTTGCTCCGTTGCTCCGTTGTCTGTTGTCTGTTGCCCGTTGGTTCGTTGTCTGTTGCCCGTCTGCTGTCTGTTGCCGTCTGTTGTCTGTTGTCTGTTGTCTATTGCTCCGTTGTCTGCTGTCTGTTGTCTATTGTTCGTTGTCTGTTCGTTGTCTGTTGTCTGCTGTCTGCTGTCTGTTGTTCGTTGTCTGTTGCTCGTTGTTCGTTGCCCGTTGTCTGTCGTTGTCTGTTGCTCCGTTGTCTGCTGTCCCGTTGTCTGTTGCTGTTGTCTGCTGTCTGTTGTCTGCTGTCTGTTGCCCGTTGTTCGTTGTCTGTTGTCTGTTGTCTGTTGTCTAAGTTGTCTGTTGGTCTGTTGCCCGTTGCCCGTTGTCTGTTGTCTGTTGTCTGTTGTCTGTTGTCTGTTGCTCCGTTGCTCGTTGCTGTTGCTGTTGTTCGTTGTCTGTTGCCCGTTGTCTGTTGTCTGTTGTTCGTTGTCTGTTGTCTGTTGTCTGCTCCGTTGCCCGTTGTCTGTTGTCTGTTGCCCGTTGTCTATTGTCTATTGTCTGTTGTCTGTTGTCTGTTGCCCGTTTGGTTCGTTGCCCGTCTGCTGTCTTGGTTCTGTTGTCTGTTGTCTGTTGCTCCGTTGTCTGTTGTTCTGCTGTCTGTTATCGTTGTCTGTTGTCTGTTGTCTGTTGCTCCGTTGTCGTTGTCTGCTGTCTGTTGTCTGTTGTCTGTTGTCTGTTGCTCTGTTGTCTGCTGTCTGTTGTCTGTTGCCCGTTGTCTGTTGCTCTGTTGTCTGTTGTCTGTTGCTGTTGTCTGTTATCTGTTGTTCTTGTCTGTTGTCTGTTGTCTGTTGTCTTGTCTGGTTGCCCGTTGTCTGTTGTCTGTTGTCTGTTGTCTATTCGTTGCCCGTTGTCTGTTGTCTGTTGTCTGTTGTCTGTTGTCTGTTGTCTGTTGTCTGTTGTCTGTTGTCTGTTGTCTGTTGTCTGTTGTCTGTTGTCTGTTGTCTGTTGTCTGTTGTCTGTTGTCTGTTGTCTGTTGTCTGTTGTCTGTTGTCTGTTGTCTGTTGTCTGTTGTCTGTTGTCTGTTGTCTGTTGTCTGTTGTCTGTTGTCTGTTGTCTGTTGTCTGTTGTCTGTTGTCTGTTGTCTGTTGTCTGTTGTTTGTTGTTTGTTGTATGAGTAATGGTAAACATAATTTACTCAGGTACAGTATGTAAAGCGTGCGATCTCTCCGTGTTTTAGGGGACAAGCGGAGGTAAAGTGCCTGGCTTGTTGCAAACTTGACGCAAATCCCGTTGTGTGCATGCATTTTTTCTTTAAAAAATAGTGAACTGAAACACATTTTTTGTACGTAATTCGCGAGCATTTTATAAACACGGGCAAAACACCTTACGTTCTGTTACCGAAAAATTTTTACACTCAATGAAACAAAAATTACCGAAATTACTAAAGTGCGGGCGGCAGCAAAAATGAGAAGAAACAAAGCGCTCAGCGAATATATTATATCGCAATACAGGATGTCCCCAAAAATGTCCCCCATCATATATTACTTCGTCAGCTTAATCGAAGATTCAGATTTTTGCACTGGGACATCCTGTATATGTCTTGTGAATTAGCATAATTTCGCGAAGTATAAGATCGGTCAAGTTTATTCACCAGCACTTTTTCAAAGCAAGTTTCGATTGACTGGCAACATAGGCCACAGTTTTAGGCTTTGAGTTGAGGCTCAAATAATTGAGTTGAGGCCTGCAAATAAGGGGTGTTTAGGCAATTTTCCCAAATGATTCGAACGCATATATTGAACAAAATCATTTTAAGAAACCCTTAAATTTAGATTCAGCATATATTTGCTCCCGCCAACCCGTACCTCGCCCCCGTGTTTTCTACCAAACCAATTCTGTCTGTCTGTTTGTTTGCATGTTTGTTTCCTTTTCCTGACCGTATATACACACCTACCTCTATAATAATACATGTTCTATTCATTGGCAAATATTCTATTCATTCGATTTGTATTAGAGACGGTTCATCCGTACGTCAATACGCATCATCCGTCTGACAGATTTGCCCATCACAGGTCCACAACATTTTCCCATACAAATCCCATGTTATAATCTGAAACTTTGCACTTTTACTAATATTCGAGCGCTCTTTACAATCTTGTTTCTTGTTTCTCTAGCTTGGTTATTGTTGCAATCAGGAATAAATTCGGACGGCGCCCACAATCCAACGACCAGCCGTCAGCTTCAGAAAGGAGACATTATGATTATGAATTGCTTTCCAATGCCCGCTGGGTAGGCACTGATCTGAAAATTAGACTGGATAGCGCAACCCATTGTTCACTGGTGCAGGAAATAAAGCCAGTTAAACATTATATACGGGGAATATATCTAGAGATGATTTTAAACGCGTTAGAAGTTTAAAAATTACTCGATAACTACATTGGTGTGACATACAAAGCATCTCAAGCAATACCATAATTTACGTTGAAATTTAATGATTTAGTCTCATAATAATGGCTGGATTCCTGCTACATTCACTTTAACACAATGAATACTCAATCCAATTTAGTTTCCAGATAAATGAGGGTGGGTAAGAATATCTCGTACCCAGGCTTTCCTCAAAATCAAAATTATTCTTGGTTATAAAACTGGAGTACTCACTTCAGTTAAATAGCCGAATTGAAAATGGAGGCAAAGATGGCAGGTATTGGACGTTAAGGTGGCTCCCTACAGTTAGTACAGTTTGAAATCCGATCTATATAGATCAGACGTCATGATCGCATCCCACGCGTGGAATATCTTGTCGAGTCGATATTTAATCACGTCAGCAACTTCAAGCTGTTTTTCTCGTGTTTCCTTCGGTGAATTTTTTAAAACTTTGTACAATTGTTAAACAAGACAAGAAGATACACATCCAAATTTCAAAAAATTCTACGGAGTGGTTTCCACTGACCTATACTAAACTGACCTATACTGACTTAGTATAGGTCAGTGGTTGTTTCTCTGCAATCGAAATTCCAAAATATCTCGAAACTAGCCTTATAAACTACCATTTTGACATGTTATTCGTTGGTGGACCATTAATCTTCCAAAAAAATTTCAGAAAAATTGACCGAAGGAGAAAAAAGATATTATCAATTCAATCTGAAATTAGACAATATAAACGCAAAAGATAAGACAGCATGGTTTCCATAGCAACACAAACACTATTCCTGTTTGTCCATAAAGATACAGTCCAACACCTCTTTACATTCCTGGAAATGCTCATTTTTCCCTGTCGTAAGTGTATCCATTATAAATTTGGTTGAAAGCGCAATTTACTGAAGTGCCCAAAGTTTTACAGAACTGTAGGGAGCCACCTTAAATGGTTAGTGCATGTGGCTTTCACCTCTACAACCGAATTTGTCTGATTATAATTTCGTCATAGTTGCATGTAAGTAGCGTGCTTCATGTTCGACCCCATCCTCGATTGTTTGACTCTACCAAACACCGGAGGTTTTCTAATTCTGGTATTCCAGTTTCCTCTTGTAGTAATACTAGTATTGGACCAATAAAGGATTGCCTTGACTTTACATAGTTTCTCTTTTACCTAGTTACCACTCCGCGCTTGAGCGCACCTTATTTCTGGACCACGTACCAAGCGATCGCCACATGGAAGCGTGGGAAGTAAACTGCGAGGTGTATCGCCGAGGACTGGACCTGATAAAGCCCGGGGCGAGATGTTGCGACATTGCAGAGGAACTGAACGTAATGTATCTGGAGCATGATCTTCTTAAATACCGCACGTTCGGATATGGTCATTCGTTTGGCGTGCTCTCGCATTATTATGGTCGTGAGGCCGGATTAGAATTACGTGAGCAAGTTGAGACAGTCTTGGAGCCTAACATGGTTGTCTCAATGGAGCCTCATATTACGATACCACACGGAGAGCCTGGGGCGGGCGGTTATAGAGAACACGATGTATTGATTGTACATGAAGATGGCAGCGAGAATATCACGAACTTTCCAGTTGGTCCTGATTATAATATTGTTAAGAATTGATCTTAGGCCAAAAAAATAAATATTCTGTCTCTAGTCAGTTGGTTTGTCCAGAATTGACGCGGCGACTCGGTTTTCTCTATTTTTCCTTCTTTATTTTTTTCTTAATTGAGTTCATATGCATGTAGGCGCTTTTTGCAGAAATGTTATGGGTGGGTATTTTTGCTATAGTCCCCCTATACCCTGTAGATTTTATGAAGTGTATAGTGATTTTTATGCTGTTAATATTAAAGAGTCACCAAATTTTCAGGTCTAAATAGAATAAAATGAGAACTACTATTATTTTTTTTGAGGTCCGTAACTCAGGTCCGTAACTAAAATAGAGCCTTTTGATTGGCTGAGTACGAGGTCCGTATCACACCAGTACGGACCTCTCGCCAAAACAAACAAAGGAGTGAAGAAATAAACACGAAAAATAAACACGTTATTTAAAATATTTTCTCGACCTTCGGTCTCCTTCTGAGACTTCAAATATTTTTAATAACATATATATATTGCAAAAAATATATATTATTGCAGAAAGAAACGTGGATGTGCACAATTTAAAATGACCAGAAACAGAATATTTTTTTGACCTTAGATATAGTGTTGTTAAGAATTGATCTTAGTTAGATAAAGTGTTGTTAAGAATTCATCTTAGATATATAGTTTTGTCAGTTAAGAATTGATCTTAGATCATAGTGTTGGGAAATAGAATTAGGAATTTTTAAGCTCCAACTCATCATCCTCCGAATGCAATAAGTCTAAGAGAACTACATGCACAATAATATCATAAACTGAATCACTTTACGTGTATGGTGCAATTAGTCTTAAACTTAACATGAAAAGGAGGATTAAACGGTATACATCAATTACATTTATAGAATACCATGTGCAAATCCAGTAGTAGTTTGTCCATACCACATTAATTAAAGATGTTCAAAACATATTAAATTACAAAAATATCCGCACGTTTAGTAACGATTACATTTTTTCCACCATCCTGACTGATTACTATGTCTTGATCAAAGGTTTCGAAGCAAACTCAGTTGTTCCAATAATGTGTTAAAATAAATCGTTTGAAAATATTGTATATAACCTGTTAGCTACAGAAAAATCGCACAGTCTGCAATACACCACGATGCACTAGCAAAATGACAATTCCTTACTTCTCTAGTTTTAAATCAGAGGCGGATTTGAGCGGCGTTCGCAAATTCCAAAATCACGAACTTCATGGTATATTCAAGATAAGATGTAGGCAACAAGAGTTATAAAGAAAACAGTATGTATATTCTGATGAATCTCAGCTTTGTTGGGCTCGCATATTTTCGGTGTTGTTCCACGCTGATTACATGCTTTACACGAAGTACCACAAGTTGGGAAGCCATCAGGAATAGGAGGTAGGTCAGTCTGATTACCCACGTGTACAACAATGGACATACCAATCTGTTGAAAAAAGATTGTATAGAGGTAAAGTATGGGGTCGGATGACCTCCTGAGAAATCTTCCAGTGTTCAGTGTTTTTTCAGTGTTATATTCTATTCCATTCTGTTCTGATCTCTTCGGTTGTATTTCAATCTACTCTTAGTTTTATTTTGTTATGCTTTGTTTTGATCCATTGTGTCGATCCTATCTTATTTACATCGTGTTTTGTTATATCTCAATCTATTCTGTCTCGTTTTTATGCTCTATTTTATTTTATTTCAATGAAATGAAATGAAATTCTGTTTCGTTTGTTTTTTTTCCATTGTATTTGTATCTGTTCTATCTTATTTTCTTATATTTCACTCCATTCTGACAGTCTATTCTGTCTTTTCCGTTCCGTTCTGTTCTGTTGACTATTCTTTCTCTTTGTTCTAATTAGTGGTTATGTTTTGTCCTAATCGATCAGTCCAAATAATATGTTGTTCGCATTGTTTTGTTTCTATTTCACTTGGTTCGACAAGAGAGGAGATTATTCGCGTAGGATTCTAAATACAATTTAAAAAATAGGTGAACATTACAAAGTGGCTAATCTAATCCTAACAAATTACAGTAAATTTTGATTTAGGTTTGGCACATGAGTGGAGCTAGCGGCGTATGAATCAATGTTGCTTCAAGTTGCATAATGCGACAGGCTCTGTCGAACTTCTGCCGAACTTATGTCGCTCCAAATTCTACCGTACCTAATTGACTCATACGTCACTCTTCTGCCGCACCTAATTCGCCATTTAAGTTCGGCGCATGAGTGGAGCGGCGTCTGAAATGGGCCTTACATACCTGCCATGTCCATTTCCTGGACCTCCTTAACATTGGTCACCTTTCCCAGTTTCTTTTGGCCTACCACGCGAAATGAATGACCATGTAGATGCATCGGATGACTCGCATCAAATGTCACACCCTCATCTATTATCACAAACTCCACCACCTAAACATGAAAGAAATAAAAATATAGAAAGTACCTGTCAGGTTCGGCATGGCGATAAATATTTGCACTGAATCTCAGGAGCAGATGAAGATATGAGCGTACGAATCGAAAGCTTTGCGAAATAGGTTATAATTGTGCTGTTTCGAACAAAACAAACCAATCAAAATCAGGCGTTTATATTAGTTAGTTTTCTAAATTATCTAACAAAATATGTAATATAAAGACATATTCACAGCATATACTTTCTTAACAAGTAATTGTAAGTCCATTGTACTTTTTTATCTTAAGATGGATGAATAAAGCCATTATTATTATAGGGCGGTGCAGGGCGTAGTGGGCGGTGCATAATTGGCGGTGCAACGAGCGCGCGCGCTCTGATCGACGTGTTATGCGGAAGTAGCCTGGGGCGAGGAGGATTTTTGTGAAAATTGAAGAAACAACAGATTTTGGTATGTCCACTTCTTGCGTTCATATTTCGCATCGTTTTAAGTGTGAATACAGACTAACGGAATATTTACGTGTAATATCACTCTGAGTACGTAGTCAGTTTGAATTTAGCAAAGATTCTGCTGTCAGAGAGAATTTATCATCGATAATGCGCGTGTGTTTGGTCACTTCGAAGTTCGAATGGAGACAAAATTTCAAATGGGAATATCTTTTGTCAATATGGTGCCCCCCACTCAGGCATATTGAAGTTTCTTATCTCAAGTTTATATCTTAAAAAAATCGGAGTTGATTCTTAGGAGATATCATGGCTGAAATTTGACCCCTTTTAAGCTTCTTTTTAGGACGTTTAACATAATTTATTTCTATAAAAATAGCGAAGATGTTATAGTTTTACGAGCCTGTTATTCTGTTGAAACCGCTTAATGTGTGGCTTAAGTTTTACGACAGGATTAATGTAATTACCGAACCGATCCTCTTTGTAGCTCAAATCCTCTTTGCAAATATGCTGAGCGCATTGTTGGTTAAAACTTTGCCCCCACCGTAATTTTTTTGGGAGAGATAGGTGACAAGTACTTCTCTTAAATTCTGCTTAAATATAACATTTTGAGGTTGATTCTTTTTGCAATCTGGGATACGCTGTGGAAGCTAAATATTTCTTCTATCGAACGCTAACAAAGGTCAATGGTTATGCATGTTAGTTTTCAAAATAAACACATGTTTTCACAACAAAACCTCAGTCCTTTGCTGTGAATGCCATAAGCAAGTCATTAAAAAGTTTAATCGATCAGTTTGGCTAATATTTTATCAAAAGACGCAGCTATATACTGCTAAACATTGTGTTCTCAGACTGATGTGGTCTACTGGAAAATATTTCGCATTAAGAACAATCGCTTTTAGCCTTGATATGTCCTAAGAATAGACTTCGATTTGGAACAAACTCTTAAAATATAAGCATGAGATATTAAGCAAATAAACTTCAACATACCCGCATTCTAAGGGGACGATTACAAGGAGCATTTTCAACCCCGGGGTTGAACTCAGCCCTGTTGGCCAGGCTGAAATATTTTTCAATTAAATGGACGAACCCTGGGGTTGAAATGCCAGAAAGTATCAAAAGGCGCGGAAAATCGTAATGCTTGTATCGTAATGCTTGTATTTTTCAACTTGGAGTATTGATACCTTAATATTACAGTGTTATGATCATTGCCTATAAACTCTTTAAACAAGCGAACGTTGATAGCGCATATCTGTACATAAAGCTTAGGTTAATCTGTAATATCTTACATAAATCGTACGGCTTCATATTGTTTCACTTTTAATAAGTTTTATCAACATTAAAATCTCAATGATTATACTACCTTTGACTTCTATAACTGGCCATGCATTCAGCGTATTAAGTTGTCAACTTTGTTCTCTTTGTCTCAACGAAATCCTTTAATTTGCTCGATTTACACCAAACAACCCCGAGGTAGCTCAAGCCGGGCTGAAATTTCAACCCCGTCCCCGGGGTTGAACTCAGCCATGGGCTGAAAAATTTATCATGTAATCACGCATTGTATTTTATTAGGGTTTTATAGTAAGGCAGGGCTGAAATTTCAACCCGGCCAACAGGACTGAGTTCAACACCGGGGTTGAAAATGCTCCATGTAATCGGTCCCTAAGGTGCTGTTAGGTGCCATGGAAATCGGGAAAGCCAAAGAGCTATCAAGGACCAATATTCCACATTAAATCTCTCTCACAACCGTTTCTACACCAAAAATATATTGTATCCATAGGAAAACCAATGTTTTACTAACTTGAATAATTTTCTTCTCATAAGTAAAGAAATAAGAAAAAAATCGCCAAATACTGTCAAGAAATGAAAATCTGTTTTGCTTGGATTTTCGCGCGAAAACATACTCGCCCCAGGCCACTACCGCATTGCACGTCGATCAACAAAATCACAGCCGTTGCACCGCCCTATATATAAGCGCCCTGATTAAAATATATACTCCGGCTTCGAGCACGCCATACGAGTCCTATCCCAAAGATTTTATATACCAGACCTACAAACAAGTTGTAACAAGCATATACTGCAACAGTTTTATTTGAAATGGTATATTTATAAAAACAAATAAGGCTGGTTTACACCGTCAAATTTTCAGCCATCACATTGTCGTCATCAACTTTCACTAGCTCAAAGCCTTTTGAACTACAATTTTGTTTTTGAAAGAGGTTTACAGCACTTCAGTCAAAGCATACTTGGACCAAAGAAACTTTGATAGTGTAAAGCCGCGGTGGTCACAGTGCACACTGGGAAGGTACCAAAATGCGACATTGGCGGAGGGAATTTTGAAGGTAAATATAATAAAGGTAAGAAAATAATAATGAAGATAAAAGTAAGATAAAAGCAGTAAAGCCCATTTTAACCGGATTATAATGGCAGTATGGTCTAACCTGACTACTAACATCTCCCCATACCTTTTATTAACAACTGATAGAATATCTTAACTATAGCTGACAAACGATGAAACATCAACTTGGCACAATCATCTTAAAAATATATACTAACTGACAGCTGACAATCGGCTAGAATTTCACTGACATCTAAGATATACTGTACCTTTCCAATTTCAATATGAATAACATGTGTGCACTCACAGAACTTTTGAGAGCAGTTCAGTTTCTCAACATCTTCTGGTGTACATAGATCAGTGCCACTCGCAATGACGTCATCATATTGACTAAGAGGAGGGACAGAAGGCAAGGCAAAGGAAACTCCGTTCAGTTGAGGTGAATAAAGATGGTGGGAACGCGGAACCACGCTTAATGGGTAGTACATTGGTTCATAGAAGTGGGAGTTGTTAACCTTGTTGAAATCCATACCGAAGTAATATGTGTAGTCAACTCTTTCCAGTGTGACATCATTGGGTTCTTGAAAGTATCATGTAGAAATAGGTTAAAGGAAGTGGATCAATACTAAAATGTTAATAAATCCATTTTAATCGTGTTGTTAGGAAATTTGTTCGCCTAACTAGGAAGTAAATAATGGGACAAATTTATAAAATAAATTGCCTTATCTCTTTTTAAAATTGTCAAATCCTACTTCGGATATTTTACAATTTCACTAACAGCAAGTTCCTCTAAGTCCGTTGAAAGAATCACAACCACTATTCATGAACCATCTAGATACTGTGTGGCATTTTTATTACGTAATTGTATATTCAAAAGGTATCAGGTTGGTTGTAAGGATATAGCTAGTGAAACCAACAAATAATGTAAATGAATTTCAAAAAGCAGACGTAATTGTATACATTGATTAATGTAATGGATATGGCATTTGTTCTATGCCATTATAACAAATACTATTTTAGCGGTTTATTGTTTAGCTATAGAAAGATGCATGGTGTGCATATGGTTGACACAGTGAAGATTTGTTTCCCTTTTGTAAGCCCATAACTAAGAGCTTAGCCTTAGAGCTTGCGAATAAAGCGGCCTGAGCCATGAGATAGGATGGCGGAGTGGATGATTTCTGAGATGATTTTTGAGTTTTTTACAACAATTTACAAAATAAGGTATGTTCAAGTCTGACATTTCTTCATTCCAAGGATTCAAGGTTAATCCTTGACGATCCAACGTTTCCTCTTCATCCGGGTTTTCATTAGGGGCGCCTTTGTATCGCAAGATCGCCAACTCGTGCACCTAATGCAAAGTGTAAAAGAAAAGTTTACACTGAAGTGGTTTCCGTCTTTCTGAAGTATGATTTCTGAAACTTTCACGTCTCATACTTAAAAATTTCAAATGAATAGATCTATAATTCATTATTAATGGAATCATCGAGGTTTAAAAGTTTACAACTGTTTGAAACACACTATTTAAAGTAGTACGACATTTGATTGGGCAAAAATCCATTTCCAGGAAATGACTGACTGACTAGGCAAACAGATTCGGTGAAACATCATCCGCAAGATTTCTATGGCGCATTCACTTAGTTCACCTACTTAGTTTAGTTTATTATGTTTACCACCCTGAGGTGGACGGAAAGCCTTTTAAGGCTTTAAAACAGGTTTTTGAAAACCCAATTTACAAAGGTTCTGAGGGTTAGTTTATTAACAGTTAGTCAGTTAGGTTAATCCCTGGCTAAGGGTTAGAGAACAAACCAATCTCTATACTCACATGAGTTTATCAAGCACAGAGACGTTACCAACCGACTAAATCCCGCCCTCGACTTTCGTAATAGCAGGTTTAACTCAGAGGTAATGGGCAGCGCGCTAACCGCATCTGCCACCCGTGCTTATCGCTTGTTCAGTGTATGGTTAAGAAAATCTTTGTCGGTAAAGAATGTGATAGTTTTGCAAGACTTACAATGAAAACCTGTGTATATGGAAACTGGACTAACTATCACAATTCATTGTTGTAGTTGGTTGTCTTGAAGTCACCTAGTACGATCCTTGAAAAGATTCGTTATCAAATCCTGTAACAACTGTTGGAATTTTTAGATCGGGTATACCGTTACCATATGTGATGTCTATGATCTTATGGTATGGGAAAGACAAAAGCAAAATTTGCAATTATTCCAGTTTGTATATCAATAATAAATATAATTTATCCAACCTTTTTACAATCCGCCAAGCCTTTTGCTCTTATCCAATAGTTTCCAACAGCCTGGTTGGCATGGAGGACGACATCGAAGCGTTCCCCGCCATAAATAACAAGAATCTCAGTTTCAAAAGGTTCAAATGGTGAACCATCACTCGCAATCACCGTCATATTGTGTGAGTCTATAGAAATCTTTAGCGGGCAGTTTGTGATTGCATTACTGACCAAACGAAATCGATACCTAAAGAATAAATATTTGATACGTATTGTAGCTAAAAGTACAATGCACTATTTGGGACACAAATTGAGTGTACGTTGATGGCACCATCGACAATCGAGCGAAAATACATTCCTCTCTATTGTCTATAAAGTGGTACATTGGTCAGTGTATGTTTATCTCGAAGAGAGTACGAAAACTGTCTCCAGCTTTTTCTATCAAACACCACTTCGAGT
This sequence comes from Trachythela sp. YZ-2020, assembly GCA_016169945.1. Classification (NCBI taxonomy): domain Eukaryota; kingdom Metazoa; phylum Cnidaria; class Anthozoa; order Malacalcyonacea; family Clavulariidae; genus Trachythela; species Trachythela sp. YZ-2020. The sequence goes on from JADLSH010000395.1 coordinate 2,031,018, forward strand.
ACTCGAGTTCTCTTCAGTGGTAACACTGAACCAATAAGGAACGGCTCTTACTGGACATTGATCTATAGGGAGAACTATTCCACGGGTTTATCTATTCCAAGAACTTGTGAGTAAAATATTTTGCACACTGTTAGTACGAAATCGCTGCATGTTTCATTGCTTGTCGACTATAAGTTACGATATTTTTCAGTTTTAAGTAAAAATATGGGCAAATGTTTGGAGTCTGTTAAACCCATTCAAACACTCGTATAGCCATAGTGTAGTTTATTGAAATAGGTTATTTAACTGAGATCAGCTTTACATTATATGACTAGAGTAAACTGATATATATATATACCTTGATCCTTCCTCTACTGTAAACACCTCACGTTCCATGTACATCGTTTTATTGGATAATGGGTCTACAAAACCTTGTCGTTTCCCTTTTCCATTAATAAGGAATGCCTCTGGTTTATTGTTTCCATTGCTATGATGATGAGCAATGAATTTATCAAGTACAGTACTGTCTAGCCAATCAGAAAGTAGCATCTTATGTTCGGATAAGTCGTAATCATAAGTGTCATTGTTATGTTCCACAGCTCGTGGTTGTCTGACAGTTAGTGCGCCATAAATACCATCTGATCTCTGCATGCCTGTATGTGCATGCCACCAATGAGTGCCTGGAGTTGATGCTTGAAAACATGAACAAAATATGTTATATTTTATTTTCATCCTTAGTTTTAGTTGGTTCAATTAGTTGGTTCTTTTGGGTCATCATGCATTTGTTGGTTAATTTGTGAGTTAATTAGTAATATAGTTGGTTCAGTGGATGGTCAGTTAGTTAGTTAGTTAGTTAGTTAGTTAGTTAAGTTAGTTAGTTAGTTAGTTAGTTAGTTAGTTAGTTAGTTAGTTAGTTAGTTAGTTAGTTAGTTAGTTAGTTAGTTAGTTAGAGGAGTAATGATTATAGCTATATTGAATTATAGTATATGAGATTATAGTCGGTAAGTAAGCAAGTACGTAATTAAATAAATGGGCGGGTAGTTAGTTACGTTAGTTAGTTAACTAATTTCGTTTATTCAATCAGTTAGATCTAGTTCAGACTAATTTGATCCTTTCGTCAAATATATAATTCACACATATTGAGATATTGAACATCCTTTTAGGAACCAAATTATTATATTAGGTTAGACTTATACTTACTATAGGTATAACGTACCATTAATTTTGTATGTAAAACTTTCCCCAACTAGAATAGGACATTGAGTCAACATGCCTACACCATCCATATATTGTTCATTTCGAACATGAAAACCATGCCAATGAATGCTTGTTCCTTCGCCGTTTCGTAAATGATTCGTGACATTTACTATTATCGTATCACCTTCGCACACCTATAAGACAGAAAGTAACTAGTGGCTACAGTGTCAGGCCGCGTCTAGCCTAAGGGTATTACAATCTCAGAACTGCGTCTACTAAGTCTAAGATACAGAAATTAGTACTAAGTAATGAAATATATAATAATATATCATATGAAATAACTAGGAACTGCGACACAACCGTTAAACGACGTCATATAAACTAAACTTAATTTGAAATCCTGCGCACATTACATTAGACTAGAAAAATATCTCTTTGCCAGAACTAGAATTTCCATACCGTATATACGGATATGAATTATCACCATGTAAAGCCGAAAAAGATCTTGGCATTCTTGTATCTAGCGACCTAAAATGGGGCCCTCATATATTGAAGATGGTAGGCTGGTAGCAAAGGCCAACAAAATGCTTGGTCTCCTTAAAAGAACATGCAGCGTAAGTTACGAACCCTCAAGTCAGGAGGGCCTTATATTTGACGTTGGTCAAATCTGAGCTCATATTTGGATGCGAAGTCTGGTGCCCCAATAGCAGTCCAGAGGAGAGCAACGTTGTGGATATTGATGAAAAACGAGGAGAACTAACTTATGTCGAACGTCTAACAGAACTAAACCTAATCCCACTTGCATGTGTATGACATGAGACCGACATTGCATGTCACGCCTGTACGACAGAGAACAGAAAGACTGAATCTTTTACTATAAATGCGAGTACAATTTTCTTCTCTCGCCTTTTAATAACACAAACTTGCAAAACTACTACATTCAAAAACTCCTACTTTGTTCGAATTGTAAATCTGTGGAACTATGTATGTAAATCTGCTCCTTCCAAAGACACTACCTCACTGTTAATTTTGGGGTGTCAATTTAACACCAAAAAGTGGTGCTAAAAAATTAGGTAAAAAATGACACCTTTTTTGGGTGCTATTTTAACACCGCTGTTGATGGTGTTGATTTAACACTAGTTATGGTGCTAAAACAACACCTTTTGTAGTGTTTAAATAGCACTGATTTAGGTGCTATTTTAGCACCTAAATAGCATCTGATTTAGGTGCTATTTTAGCACCAAAATAGCACCTGATTTAGGTGCTATTTTAGCACTAGTGTGAACAAAAACTTGCTCATTGCTACAAAGCAAATCCAAAATATATACTCCACTTTTTAACAAAGAGACAACACAATCTGAAAATATATGAACATCCTTTAATTGAATTAATAATAATGAACATTAAAATGGTAATAAATTTAGGCAAATCTTGCCATGCTCATGCAATGTTCTCACCAATTACCTATTGAAACCAGGTGCATCTATTATTTTACCCTGGGCAATGCCAAGCAATTCTAGTACTATGCTAGGAGCATGTCAGAAGAGTTATTCTATGTCACTCCAATGCTTAAGTTAACCCATTAACAACTAACAATTTTCCTTAGCAGGTGAAGTTGTCTGGCATTAGACAGAGTAAACTTGCAATATAAGATGCACAATCAGGAATTTATACAAGCACTTTATTCTACTGCCGTTTTTCAGATGAAGAAAATGAATTATTTACAACCGTTTACGGGTAGCAGAAAGGTGCTTCTATAAATCCCTGATATAATCATTGTGGTTTAATGGGTTACAAATTTGTTATTAGGTAAAGTCAACAGTTATAGAGTCTGATGATTACTACACTAATTTCCCCATAGTCTATAGACATGCCAAAAGACTGCAACTCCACATTTTCTGAGATCAGAATACCTCTATTCTTTTGCTCCTGTCAGTATGGCCAATATCAAACACACACAACTTGACGCAGACCATTAACTCCTTGCGTTATCTTCCTCAGCGATACAAAGTTGCTCTATTACTTTAGTCGTGATGCCAAGGTGAACCATACATAAATATCAATATTTTTCCAGCTTCACAATCACACATAATTAGGTTATCTATAAAATACATTGAAAGTAAGGTACATAAGTAAATACAAAATTCAGATTAACTTAAAATATTTGCATCATTCTAATGAATGCAATTAAACAGGTGTCTGCTAATAATACATAATTATGATATTCTCTTTCATTAGGCAGGACATAGCTGACTTAACTACTATTTGACGAGATCACAGACTATAAAAAATAATCAATTCTCACACAATAATAAATATTCTTGCAGTGAGTTCCATATCAAAATACACCCCTAGTGACCCCACTAGAAGTGGGTAAGGTCCAGTGTTACTATAGAGCACACAGGTTATAATTAGAATACAATTAGCTATTGCTTATGTACAGTTAGCCTCCTGAGATTCCAAAACTCCCTTAGGCATGATGCACAGGTCTATGTAAATGCTTTCTTCACCCTGCTCTCCTGGGCAGCACACTTTGGAGGAACAAGCAGGGTATAGCTGAGTTAGGAAGAGTCCACAAAATCATCGAGAGCAGTGGTCAGTAAGCCAACCCCAAATATGGGCATCATATATTGTTGGTTTGTGAAAAGCATGGAGGGAAAGTTATTATATATTATAATATTATACCTCACAATAAGTGTGTCCAATCAGAGAACTAGGCTTGTACCACATGACCGTGGTATTTTTCAGTGAATACCTGTACCCTGAGTCGTTTCCCCGGGGCATGGTATTCGAGTCGAATACCACGCTTGAGCTGGGAATTTGAGTTTTTAATACCCCGCTCGTACCCAGGCCGTCATCTAATTTCATCGCCTGTTTTCTAGTATCTAGTACAAGTAAAGTCATACAAGGTTCGGTATAATATATCATTTATAGACCTTTCACTCAAGGTATTCCCAAAAATTACCTTCGGGATGAAATATCCTCGGCTTTGCCCTCGGAATATTTCTCATCCTCAGGTAATTCCAAAAATTCAAAAATTTCATGTATCCACTCAGCTACATGCGTTTACATTGACCTCAATGACCTGTAGGTTTTATTGAAGCATTTTAAATATACCTCATTAAATAACAATTATAATATTATGGAAGTTGCACATTATTTAAAATTGTCAAGACATTTTCTCAGGGTACTAATGGACTATACATTGATTCATTGAAACAATGCTCAACTTATGAAACAATCACATAATTCATATATAAAAACATTCATAACTTTTAAGTCTACTTTAATGTCAGAGTTTCTATGGTATAGATTAATATAATTGTTAAGTAGGCCGTAGTTTATATTATCGTTTTGATTCTGAACTAAATTGATAAGTACAAGGGAATTTTTGCCGCGCTAAAATTCAAATATTTTCTTACGGCGACACAACGCACGCAACATAAATATTTACGAATACATCCGTAAATTTTTGCCTTTATAATTGCTTTATATTACATAAAAACATTGAAATATCCTTACCTGAATATTATACCAGCGTTCCTGAGCTATAACTCTTGAAATTCTTGTGGATTTCGAGAAGAAAAAGCAAATATATTGCTTGTATTTTCCACAAATAAAGCAGAGCAGAGGTGATAGCGAGCAGACGTGTTTTATTTGCTCCGTTAAATCTCGAACAAATTTATAGTACATGAGTTTTAATAACGCTCAGTACCACTGTATTCCGTTATTAATCGAAATTTGATAATCTTTTAATGTTTAACACCTAAAATGCCACCGAAAAAGAATGCAAAATCGAGTCAAGATGTTGATGCGGTGTCAGCCTCCGACAACCAGAAGCTTAATATGGCGTCGTCTTCAAGCTTGGAAGACTTCCTTGATCGACGATTGAAACAACAATCTGAACACATTAATGACTTATTTATGAAATATTCTACAATGACAAAGAAGGATCTAGACGCCGTCAAGTCAAGTCAAAGTTTTCTTAGTTCTAAATTTGATGACTTGATTAAATCGGTGGAAGAAGTTAAGGGCGAAAGCAAAGCGCTTCGAGTGGTAAACGTTCGACTACAAGAACGCGTTGCCTCACTTGAAGGCCAAGTTACAACCGCAGAGACTGATATGGAGAACCTGAAACAGTACTTGCGGAGAGATATTATTGAAATTCATGGTGTCCCTGTGAGTGCAGACGAAGATACTAATAGCATTGTGAGACGTGTTGTCGAATTAGTCGATTCTGAAATTAATTTGGACGATCGTGATATTTCTATCAGTCATCGGCTTCCCGTTTCGCCTGGGCGTATTCCGGCGATTATTGTCAAGTTGACACGTCGCGATGTTCGAAACAAAATTTTTAATCTGAAGCATAATCTCAGGTTTAAAATGCTCGAGATCTTGGTTTCCAGCAAGACTCAAAGTTATATATTAATGAAAGTCTCACACAGAAATGCAGGGCGTTGTTGAAAACAGTTAAATCGTTCAAAAGGGAGAATCAGTTCAAATTTGTCTGGACCAGGATGGGCAAAGTCTTTCTACGAAAAGACGAAAATCAATCTTCTCGCGTTTGGTCCTTCACGACGTTAGAAGAGTTCGAACGCTTCAAAGTTGATTACCAACGGCGCTAAAACGAATAGATCGTACATTCAGTTAAGTTTTATTTAATTTGTGTTGTCTCGAATTCGCTAATGTTTTACCATTTAGTCACCTAGATGATGACGAGTTTCAATTAGTTTTGTACGAACTTAACAACGGTCCAATAAACTTTGACGTAGATCGTTTAAACACTATGATATTTAACTTTATTATCCGGTTGTCACAAAAGTTTAGCCCTCTCTACCGATTTGGACCCTGATTCTAATTTCTATACGAATGAGTTCAAATGCGATTACTACACAGAACAGAAATTTAATGAGATGATGATAACAAGTATAACACCTACCAATTCGCATTGTTTATCTTTTCTCCATTTAAATATGCGTAGCCTCACTCGTAATTTTAGTAATTTGACAAATTTACTTGCTAATATTGATAATAGGTTTTCTGTTATTGGCATCTCAGAAACATGGTTATCTAACTCACAACACACTTGTGATATAGACGGTTATAATTTTGTGCACAACCATCGTAATCATAGAACCGGTGGAGGCGTCGGTATTTATTTAGCTTCTGAGTTGGATTTTAGGTATCGTAATGATATAACTTTTGATGACCCATGTATAGAATCAATCTTTATAGAAATCTGTCGTCCCAAGGGAAAACATTATTGCGGGCGTTATTTATAGGCCTCCAAACCAGAGCGTGGGTGAATTCGTTAAAAGTACTGAGATTTTAATGACAAATATATCTAAAGAAAATAAGCTTTGTTATTTGATGGGTGATTTTAACCTAAACTTAATGAACTATCATTGTCATCAATTTACAAATGAATTTCTGGATATAATGTACTCTAATATGTTTTCCCTTTGATAACGCGTCCTACTAGAATAACCTCTTACACAGCTACGCTTATTGACAACATATTTACAAATCACCTTGAGAGTTACTGTTTTAGTGGTTTATTATTCACAGATATATCCGATCACCTACCAGTATTTTGTGTTCTTTATGACCAATGCACCTCTGTTGATAAGGAGGCGTATGTCGTTTACCGTGACAAAAACAAAACAAACATTGCTAAATTTCATGACAAATTACGAAATATAGTTTGGTCTGATCTTCCGGAATATAATGACCCTAAACATGCATATGGTAGTTTCTTGAATAAATTTACTGAAACATTTAATTATTGTTTTCCATTGAAAAAGTAAATGTTTTCAAGTATGGCTTCAGAAAACCTTGGTTAACGAAAGGTCTTTTGAAGTCTATAAAAGGAAACACAAATTGTTTAAAAATATTTGAGTATTCCGTGTCCGATTAATGAGAATGCCTACAAAAAATTTAGGAATAAACTTAACCATTTGTTACGGATTGCCAAACGTAAATATTATGAAGGAAAACTTGAGAATGCTAAATCAAATACCAAAAATACTTGGAAGATCTTAAACGAAGTGCTAAATAAGAAACGACGACCTAGGAAACTACCCTCCAATTTCACAGTTGACAATCAAAATATTTCTGATCCAGTAGAGATTGCAAATAACTTTTGTGATTATTTTACTAATATTGGTCCAAATTTGGCAAAAATAATTCCTAGAACGTCTAATTCGTATAAATCGTTTCTCACAGGCAACTTTGTGGATTCTATATTTTTAGATTTAACTACCGAATTTGAAATAATAAATATTGTGAATTCTCTTCGTTCTGGTATTGCAGCAGGATATGATAAGATCTCTATTTGGTCGGTGAAAGATTCTAGTGCCTTAATTTCGAGCCCTTTGTCACATATAGTTAATTTATCCTTAAAATCAGGGATCGTTCCAGATCAGTTAAAATTGCTCGTGTTTTGCCATTATTTAAGTCTGGTGATAATAATATGTTGTCAAATTATCGACCTATATCGGTTTTGCCCATCTTTTCCAAAATATTTGAAAAAGTTGTGTATAATCGTTTAATCACCTATTTTAATAAATATAATATTTTGTTTAAAAACCAATACGGTTTTAGGAAAGGCCATTCAACATCTTTAGCCCTTCATCATTTATTTGATAACATCACTAAAGCAATCGATCAGAAAGAGTATACTATAGGTGTTTTTATTGATCTCTCAAAAGCATTTGATACGGTAAATCATGAAATATTGATTAACAAGCTAAAGCACTATGGCATCCGCGGATTGGCCCTCGATTGGATTAAGAGCTATTTTGGTAATAGGCAGCAGTACGTTGAATATAATGGTGCCTATTCATCTTACAATAGTATAAAATGTGGAGTGCCTCAAGGGTCAATTCTTGGTCCATTGTTGTTTTTGATCTATATTAATGATCTCTGTAACGCGTCAAATATTGTTGAACTAATTCTATTTGCCGATGATACAAATATATTTTTTCTCATAACAATTTGCCACTTTTGATGAATATAATTAATTCTGAAATGAACAAGTTATCTGAATGGTTTAGGCTAATAAATTATCAATCAATGCTAAAAATCTAACTATATGATTTTTAGACCACGTCAATAATGGCAAATTCTTGACTTAACATTAGAATTAAATGGCTATAAAATTGACCAAGTAAAGGAAGTTATGTTTCTGGGTGTAATATTAGACGAATGCATGACGTGGAAACCTCATATTTCGCATGTTGCTAGTAAAATTTCCAAATCAGTAGGAATTATACATAAGTCAAGCTTTTGCCTTTCCAAATCAGCATTGCGTTTGCTCTATTATGCTCTTGTATACCCTTACTTGCAATATTGTATTACAGTTTGGGGTTCAACTTATCCTTCTAATTTATATCGTATTGTCTTAATTCAAAAGCGTGTTATTAGAGTTATTAGTAAGGAGGCATTTGATGCACACACTGACCCCATTTTTCAGAAATTATGCATTTTGAAATTTATCGATGTCTATTTATTTCAATTAGGCACATTTATGTATAAATATAAAAAAAACTTACTCCCTCTAACTTTTGATAACTCATTTATAAAAATCAATCAAATTCATACATACAACACACGCACATCTAAACAATATTATATTCCTACTTGTAGAACCAAAATTCGACAGTTTTCCGCAAGTTATCAAGGTCCTTTATTTTTTAATTCATTAAGTTCAGATATCTGTGATGCCTCAACTGTTTCTTTGTTCCAGTCTAAATTAAAAATGTATTTATTCAGTATCTCGTAAATTTTTCTGTATTATAGTTGTAGTGTATGCCTTTAGTGTTATAGTCATTTACATGCACGTCTAATTTCTGTCACCTTATTATAAACGTTTGCTGTGTGTTTTAGTCAGGAGGATCCCAAAGTCTTTATAAGCCTTATGGTTTTTATTTGGGTTTCCTCGCCACTTCTGTAACTATATTAATGTAATTATGTGTATTTTTTGTGGCAAATTATTAAATTCAATTATTAAATTCAATTATTAAATTCAACATAATTTTTCAAATTAAAATTTGAAATGAAAGTGACGCTATCCCAGAAAACTTTGCGCGCATGGTAAGGAAATTAGACACCAGTCCGTCTTTCCGTGCTTATGTCATTTCTATGAATTCTTTCAGGAGAGACAACTCCCAACCAAAAAACACTGCTCGTATTTTGTACCATTTCTGATTTTTGTGTCATATTTTAGACTCTATGCTTTAGGAATATAACGTTCTCTCTAAAGTTTCTCTTAGGTATGCAGCAAACTAGATGCGACACAACAAAACACCATAGAGTTTGTGTATATAAAATGTCTATAATCATGTAGTATCACAAGATATTATACATGGCGATTTATCAAAACAATATTCCGTAGAAATATGTTACTTGGGCTTTCTTGCGATTTTTTGTGAAACTGTAATTTGACTTAAACACCCATAATATATTCAACCCTAAAAATCGTGTTAATTTAGCACCTCTATAGTGGCCTATGTTTAACACTTTTGATGGTGTCAAAATAGCACCCAATATTTAGCGCTATAAAGGGTGTAAATTTAGCACTTTCGCTGATGAAAGAGGTGCTATTTAGGACCCCAAAAAGGTGTCAAAATAGCACCCCATTATTTAGCACCATAAAGGGTGTAAATTTAGCACTTTCGCTGATGAAAGAGGTGCTATTTTATTGCCCAAAAAAGGTGTTAAAAATTTCGGGTGCTGAATTAGCACTTTAAGATTGACACCCAACTTAACGGTGCTATATTGGCACCCAAATCGGTGCTAAAATAGCACTTTATATTTAACACCACCTCCTGGTGTCAATTTAGCACCTATACAGGTGCTATTTTAACACCCTCAAATTAACAGTGCTGCTACGACACTCTCTCCACCTTTAAAACATACCTACACAAGGCTTACGTCCAACTTACTGCAACTGCCTACACTCCTGACCTACCTAGCTTTCACTCATTGACCACGACTAGCTGACTAATATCTTCCATGTCAGTCATTCTATCTCTCCTCTCTCTTAACTTACTGTACTTCTTGCTTTCCATTCCCCTTCCTTTTTTCTATTCCATATTTTTTATCGGTTTTGTTTGTACTATCATGTCTAATGGCGAGCACCATGCATGGGACCTGGTCTCGTTTGTGTTTCGCCACTTTGGCACTTTCTTACATATAATTGTTATCCACATGTTTCTTAAGGGTATTAGTCTGTGTTAGTTATGTACAATAATGTGTGGTTATTTGTTTGCCAAATAAAGCTGTTAAAACAAAACAAAACAAAATTTTGGTTCATGATACGATGCACACTTGAAATGCGCATGGACAAGTATATCGTACACTATAGCTAAATAAAGTTTTGATTAAATGAAACTGGAAGAATCACAAATTGGGTGAAAACCACAAATTTTCACTGGGTTAAATTTGGTTACAGTCTTCGGTTTCGCTTCGCTCCAATTATTTTCGTGACAACTTTATAGTTGTGTTAACACAGGAGGCCCATAGTCTGTGTCAGTTTTGACCCATTTTAATAATAGTTTGTCTATTTTTAAAATACATTTTATAGAAACTATCGACATTCTATAGAAACTACTCAGTTGTGTTTGGTGTCATTATACAAACAGTTTAAAGCAACTTATTTCATACTCACTTATATACTGACTTCACACCACGCCATTATAATTAAATATAGTCGAATAAAGTGGGTTTGTTTTTAAATTGTTAGTAATGACATGCAGACACAAAATACAACTCAAGTTAGTTTTGATGTAATTTAGTCGATAGTCGATAAAAATGTATTAAAAATTGTCAGAATATTAAACCTGTCAAAACTGACACAGCGTGTGGGCCATGTGGTGTTAATACCCCGGAAAATATATAGGTGGGAAACAGGGAATGAACATGATAATGATATCATGAAAAATGTAAATCAAAATTACCTCAATACTCGGACCTGGAATCTGTCTATTAACAGTCATAATGGACCTTTTAACGCCATTCAGTGGTATACATTGTGGCCTGAGACAGTCACTCTTGTTCAGTGGACAATCAAAACAAGCCCGGGACAGCACGTAGTAAGCTTCAATTGTGAAACTGTAATGGCAGGTTTTCGGTTCAGGTGGGTAGGTACATTCTCGTAAACAAGGGTTGCTGATGGCAGAAACTATAGAAAATATCATATTAATTCAGTAAAGGATAAATGTCATGGCATGGTATGGCCGGTGATTGCGGACTACTAGATATACAGCTATTTCAATTAAGGTTGTCACAGACCGAATAGACAAATGTACAATATGAGCGCTAAGAATGATGGGAATAATCATAGTTTTAACTAAGTTTAACACATCAGTAGCCTCGTGGGAATGCAAATATAGTATCTCAGTAGCCATGCATTTGTATTCCCACGAGGCTATACTGATGTGTTAAACTTATGATTATTCCCATCATTCATTTAGCGCTCACATTGTACATTTGACTATTGTCTGTGACAACCTTAATTGAAATAGCTGTATATATATATAGTCTGCAATCGCCGCAAGTCTGCAAGTCCGCATATAGTGTGTGAATTTGCGCATGTGTATCAAGCTTATATCTCAGAAAACTTCTAAACCCTGTAACCCCCTGGAACCACGTAACATCCAGATAACCGGACAGATGCTCTAACCTGCTTTGAGCTATACAAGATGGCATGTTGGAAACGAAGGATAATTATGGGTAATTGTATACAAACAGGAAATACGTACGTTGTTGCTATGATCAGTGGTTATGATTGACAGTACAATGTGGGGGGTGAATTAAACATACATGTGCTCGGGTTGCCGGAAAAAAACATATTGCGATCGGGGATTTACGATGGCCGAGGAAGGCCACTTCTGAGTTCCGACTTCTGACTTCCGACTTCCAACTTCCGAGTTCCGACTTCCATTTTGAATCAATGTTGTCCATGCTAAATACTGCGAACCCAAACCGATTATCTCGAACCGGCAAATTGTTACTCAGCAGTTAAAATTTATCTTTAAGTAGCGCTAATTTCAGCTTTAAGATTTTAGGCTACTTCTGCCGTAAAAATGTGTCGCTTTAGTACGTTGTTCAGCAACTGCATCTCAAATTGTCTCCACATTCGTGAAAAAATTTGCACTTTTCGAATGACACTTAGTTTCGACTTCTCAGTTCCAACTTCTGAGTTCCGACTTCTGAGTTCCGACTTCTGAGTTCCGATTTCTGAGTTCCGACTTCTGAGTTCCGACTTCTGAGTTCCGACTTCTGAGTTCCGACTTCTGAGTTCCGACTTCTGAGTTCCGACTTCTGACTTCCGACTAGACTTGCTCCAAGTCTGTCTCTTAAAGGGGTTTTTATTAGGGAGTTATAAAGGATTGGGGAGTTAAAGGATTGGGAGTTTTTTCTCGACTCCCGCCCGCCCGCCGCCCGCCTTAATTTCCTCCCGCCCGCATTTTCGTGCGCCCTTTTTAACTTCGTGCGCCTTTTATAACTCCCCAATCCTTTATAACTCCCCAATAAAAACCCCTTTAAGAGACAGACTTGGAGCAAGTCTAACTAGACTTGGAGCAAGTCTAACTTCTGACTTCTGAGTTCCGACTTCTGACTTCCGAGTTTAGCCCTATTTACTGCGGTTTAATTGTGAACGTCACGAGCATGTGAACGTTGCAACAGATGAAATCACGTGTTGTCAAGCGCCAAATTGCTTGTTGCTATGAGGAAGTAGTGACTAGTGTCGTTTTGGGTTGAACCAATATTTAAATGTATGTGAAAAGATAAATTATGGATAATCTTGTGGAAATTCAAGTTGAATACAAATATTATTAATTGTAACAGTCGATCGAATAACGCCAATATTTATAGGCAACGAAGACTTACTATGTAACTGTCAGTGTAGTATTTGTAATTTGTATTTTAACTCATTGTAAATTTTGAAGATTAATCTACGCCCCTCTTGGAAACCAGGTTTTGCTGTAGGGGTTAGCGTAGCCAAATAAAGTTTTTTTACTACTACTTTACTACTATCTTTAACGTATGGGACAAAATGACGACCCAGAAAATGTGAATGTCCGTATGTGCATGTTAATGTCACGGCCGGGAACAGTGTTGATAATAGCACAATAATAAACACTAGTGAACATGGACATGTTGTTTTGCCGTTAGAAAGACATGCTAGAAGATAAGAAGAGATAGTAGAGAGCATTTGTGAACGACTAGCTAAAAAAATATCGAGAGCTTGGAGAATTAGACAATAAATTATCAACAGCTAGCAGTCAGAACACCTGTCATTTATCGGTTTGTGGTAACTGCCATCTAAAAACCGGGCACACAAGGAAAGCATGCCAGTTTAGCCCCTGTCGGACTGCTTTCTTGTGTGGAATATTAGCCAAAGCACAACGATCAGAAATCTTTGCGTGCAAGTATTGCGAAAGATGTCACAAATCTAGAAAGTCAACTATGAAAGGCTCAAACTGATTTAGCTGGTGCTAGAACAGTAGAACTGCCATGGAAAGAGTTAAAAATTCTTCTTCGAAAAGAATTCAAGATATTCTTATAGATGAAAAACCGAATAGGTACACTAACCCTTGTGGACGCAGGACTGATTGGCTGGTTTTGAATAAGGATGTTGCCCTATTGCAAAGTAAATTAAAAGGAACCCTTGCCACTCGAACTGACATCATGAACCTTCTTAGTACAGTGGTGAAAGAGGAACAATCGAAAGAGACAGCCACATGCATGTAGCAAGTCTACGACAACGTTGAAAAAGTTTTCAAATTTGCAAAGTTTTCAAATTTGCAAGTATAATTAGCTCAAATTGCAAACGAGTTAAGAACTCAAATGTGTAACTAAAAACGTACTTTATACATATAGCCGAAATGCAGCGTACAATGACAATGTTGTTGTCAATTAACATTAAATAAGAAATGAATGTATAGTCTTTTATGTCTTTTATACTCTATATACTATGTCTATGATAACTTTCGTTCAGTATATTATATGAAGATTAGACTTGAATGTAGCCAGTATATTCAAAAAACCTTTCATGTCACCAGGAGTAATAGATTCCAATGAAGTGTACATGTTATAAATACATTCAGGCATTGTTATGTTGGCGCAGTCTCCAAATCTATATTTCATTAATGTACGCATCTTCCCAAACACGTATTCCGCGGGATTCAAATCCGGTGAGTATGCAGGCATGTACACCAGTTCAATGTCAATATCATTTAAAAATTCCCTTAAAATCCTGCCTCCTTCGTTGTGATGAGTTGCACAGTTATCCATAACAATAACAGAACCGGGCTCTAACACGGGCTGACCTCAAATGGGTGACTCAAATGCCTCTTCGAAAAATCTGAGAAAATCTAGGGTATTTGCACTACCGTTAACTGTATTTGCGTAATCTACCCCAGTTAATGAGCACATACAGTAAGATTGACTGTTGTGTTGGCAGTTGTGGCATATCTCTGAAATTAATTCCACCGCTCTTTCACCGACGGGAGCATGTCCGTATCTTCGCGCAACGTGGTTTGGTAGTTTCAAACCACATTCATCAAAAAACTTGAGTGTGTATGGATCTTTACTGCGCAAATAATCGACAAAAATTTGCGTGTACGCCGCCATATTTTGCAATGTGAATCTTTCTTGTGCAATAACATTCAACTTTTTGTAACTGTTTTCTTTTCCACTGGAAAGTCTGTGTCGAACTGCTTCGGACAAAACCTGTCATTGAGGTTGTGCCGTAAGGTAAGTCCCCAAACTCGTTAAGCTGTTGCAAAATTTCATCATATGTAATAGATGGACGTTGTTTATATGTAATTAGAACATTGAGAGTAGAAGGCTATAACCAAGATGAACTAAATTACTTATTTAACACTTTAATTGTTCATCAGCTGAACTAACAGTACCATTCAAAGATTTTTAGATCGTTGCTATAGGCCTAAGCGTAATTGTATAACTGAACCAGTAAGTGTTAAATTTATGCTAGAGAAACAAGACAGAAAAATTTTCGAAGTGTCAAAAGGAAGCCTTTTTGTATCTGCGAATGCAGATATATTGCCATCGTGCGAGTAAGAGTGTGTTAGCTCTGGTGTTATTAGCTCTGGTGTTTTGCGGCAGTGTGACCAGATTTTGTCAGCGGTATTTACCAAATGACCAAATGAAATTTTACCAAATTGGATTATTTTTTACCAAACACGTGTTAATCACGTGTTTTACCCTTTTTGGTAACAAAATGTGCATCAAACCATGAAATAATAATTTAAGCACACTTTCAAACTCTTTTCGTGGCATCCAAAAAGATCTTGTTAATAGTATTGTGAAGAATGCAAGGATAAGTACAAGATTAAAAAACTGATATGAAAACTCCTGATGAGCAATGATATATTTTGAATTTCGACAATAGTTTTATTTATGTTAATTATGTACCTTCGAGCTACCCGACATACTGTTCATTGATGTAGTAAGTGTTCGCACTTTTTCCATGTAGGCGAATTGTAACCAAACGAGCTTGAATTTGGCATCCGGACATACACCATTTCGAAAATTCTGGCTTCAACTCCCACTCAGAGCGATATTACTGTCCGATAGTACTGTCAGATTCAGTCATTGTCGTAACAAATGCTTTTAGCATAAAGAATGCGATCACTGAATATGAACATACAAATTTCCCGCCAAGGCGATATACGTGACCATAATTAACTCATCTACGTTATTCCAAAGATTAATTGCATTATAAAAGATTGGAGATAATCTAATTGGCGCGCCTCGCGAGTAGCGACAAACAGGCGCGAGTCGCGACTAAAAGGCGCGACTCGTGAAAAAAGCGCGACTCATGAAAAAGGCGCGACTCGTGAAAAAGGTGCGACTCGTGAAAAAAGGCGAAATCTCTTTTCGAGATTTTTTCGCTTCGTACCTGCACATTCTTTATCATTTTCCTACTTTTCAGATACAACTTCGCTATAAACCGTTTTGACATGATTTCCTACTCGCTTCTTACCAAAAAAACCTCTTGCTAAAAGACTTTATTACTTTTTAATTTGGTTTATACACACATGTCATGTCACGAGTGGCGCCTTTTTTAACGAGTCGCGCCTTTTTTAACGAGTCGCGCCTTTTTTAACGAGTCGCGCCCAGTGAACTCAATTTGGTTACCTGGAACGATAACTGGCACTGAAAAGTGAAGCCAAAATAACAGTGCCTACGCCATCAAACGTGATTGATTTCACAACGGCCAAAGTTCAAAATAAGTTACGAAAATAGAAAAAAAACTTGAAAAGCTGTTAAAACCTGCACGATAACTTATTTTATCCCATATTTTTATGGCTTTCATAAACTTTTTGCACAAACTAGCTTATACGCCTTATACGACTGACAAAAAAATAAATATTTTCGCTGTTTGAACAAAAACACTGAGAAAACTAACTTACTTCAGTCACTCAGTGACAAAGATATGTTTTCCTCCTAGTTTTCCTTCTGTAATCTTTTTTAGCCAGTTACAAAGTAGAAACTACTTCGATTTGCAAAAAAACTGTTGTTTTTTTTCCAAAAAATAACACAAAAATAGAGTTTCCGTACGGACCGCGCAGTATATAAGTTGTGGGGGACTGAAACTGACGTACGGACCGCGTGAAATTGACTTTTGAGGGACTGAAACTGACGTACGGACCGCGTAAAAGGACTGGGATTTAGGCTTCACTTTTTTCCGCCTGAATGATTGAATGTTATCGTTCCAGATATTAGAAATTTATGGAGTTCACTGGTCGCGCCTTTTTAGTCACGACTCGCGCCTTTTAGTCTCGACTTGCGCCTGTTTGGCGCTACTTGCGAGGCGCGCCAATTTAAACTATTAGTTCTTGGATTAGGTAGGTGATACAGAGACTTTGAGCGAGTGTTGTATTGGTGTGAAAACCTGAAGGATTCTAATTTGTTTATCAAATAATCAGGAGCTGATTTGCTCATAACTTTCTTTAATAAGTGTAAACGGCTTGGTTTTACAGATTCCGCGTTTTAGTATTCCTGGTTTTAGAGACTCCGCGTTTTAGTATTCCGGGTTTTAGAGATTCCGCGTTTTATTGTGTAGACAGTTCTTGACAATAGCTCGCAGATAAATTGGCGGCGGCGTCTCTTTGAACTTTCATCCGTTAATTGGGCTGGCACGGTTAGTGAGTGCTTATATGGGGGAAATTTACATCCCGGTAAGCGAGATCTCGCCTTTTTCAAGCGAGATCTCGGGAACCGGGCCAGCCCTCTTGTCCGTATAAACGCACAGTAGTTTTTACTAAAAACAGTCCCTAAGTGAAAACTAATTAACTTTTTTTAATATTGTGCTTAAATAAGTATATTTGCATGTTATTGTTTGTGTGTAAAATTTTTGTACCCTATATATATTTTTATTAGTATTTTCATTAGTCAACGGCCCCGGCCTTGGAAATCAGCTAATTATTTTGCTTTCAGTTATCCGAGTTCCGGAGTTAATCATTTGGGTAAAACCCATATTTTCCAAATTCCTATATAGGCCAGACTTTTGGGGCAGATAAAGATTTAAATTCAAATCACCAATGATATGAGCTTCATTATAAGTAGAAACAATTCTCGTGATTCCATGTTCAAAAGCAGTTTTGCCTCTCGTAGCCGTATTTGGGGGACAATTCAATACATAGATCTTCAACAATTAAGCCGTCATTTTCAAATTCAGTTATGCGTTGAGAAGACAATGTACTTTATACATAAACAACAATTCCACCGCCAGTTGACTTTTCTAAATTACACCTGTCCCTTCGGGTAACATTGATAGCCAGGTATTGAAATTGTTGAATCCGGCCAAGAACTGTTTAACGAAGTTTCGGTTAGAACCAAAATATCGATGTTATTAGTTTGAAGAACTAACTTAATTTGAGTCCTTTCCGTGGAAGAGTCTTTAAGGTATTCCCAATGTCAGTTGCTTGTGGGCCAGGATTGACTTCGATATCCATAAAAACAGATAGCTTGATAGGTGGAATAATATCACGAGAAGCAATACACAAATAGCCATGCTTTCTCCAAACAGTAATTTCCCGGCTAAGGCGATCCTTTGTACATGACCGTATGGCATGTCGAACACCTAAGTTACATGCAGAGATGGCTTCAATATATTCATACTTTTCATCTTTGTGAAAACGCTGTATTGCCAGACTAAAGTGAAATACTAGGATAAACATGCAGCCGATTATATGCTTGATCGCCATCTTGCACAAGTAGTGCAATATTGGTTACGAACACCTAGCCGAGACTTAATCGTGTTGATTGAAAATTCAAGGCACGTATCCTGCGTTTCATAGTGGGCACTGCATATATTTGTGACCGACCGCAGAAATATGTGCCAACACTCGAAACAATCCAAGGAGTCTTTTAAAGGGTTTTACGGGTTAAGTCAAATACGGTCAAAAGTTACTTTCATGTGTACGTAATAATATCTGAAACCGATGGTTTAAAATAACCATCGATTATGCTTCACGCGAAAAAGTACAAGGTCAAGGACCCTCTATAAGAAGTAAACACTTACCTTGTAACACAGCCAAAAAAGAAATTACAATAAACATCAATATCAGAAAATGAGTTCCCATATTGTATACATACAGTATAGCCAGCCGAATACCAAGGATTTCTTTGTAACTGAAAATGAGGTCTACAGAGCATTATCAGCGCTCCAAGTAAATAAATCAGTCGGTCCTGATTACATCCCGAATAGAGTCCTCAAGGAATTCGCGCATGAGTTGGCACCTATCATCAAAGATATCTATAACCAATCAATGAAAGAGGGATATATTCCTGAACTCCTCAAATCATCAATTGTTATTCCAGTACCGAAGATCAACCCCCCTAAAACCATAGCAAATGACCTCCGACCTATCTCGTTGACATGTACCATAGCAAAGGTCATGGAAGGTTTTACATGCACAAGACTCCTACCTCAGTTAGAAGATAAGCTGGATCCGCGCCAATATGCTCGTAAAAATCATTCAACAACAGATGCTCTACTATATACATCTATTGCAAGCAATCTACGAAGCAGTGGATACTGGTGAGGCCGGAGCACGCTTATTCTTTGCTGATTTTTCTAAAGGGTTCGACCTCATTGATCATACCATCCTTCTACACGAATTGAATTGGATTGCAGCCTTTCTAACCAACCGTATGCAGGCTGTTAAAATAGATGGGGTTCTATCAGACTGGAAATCAGTGAAGGGTGGGGTTCCTCAAGGAACTAAACTAGGCGTAATTCTCTTTATTGTCATGACAAACAAATTGCTATGGGAATGGAATCTCCGGACTAAATTTGTCGATGACACATCCGTACTGGAGATTATCCCAAGAAATACCATTAGCGTCCTAAACAATGCTGCTGCTGATATACATAATTTTGCCATAGAGCATAATATGAAGCTAAATCCTACCAAATGCAAAGAAATGCTTATTAACTTCCTACGCAATCCTAACTTTCTGATACAAATAGGTAACTATGTTATAGAACAAGTGGAGACTTATAAGATCCTAGGTGTGATCATGAGTAGTAATCTAAAGTGAAACTGTCATGTCGACCACATTATCAAGAAAGCCAGTAAGAAACTATATTCGCTAAGGGTACTGCGTAGAGCTGGAGTCGAAAATGATAATATCTTAAAAGTTTATTTAACTATAGTTCGACCAGTGCTGGAATACGCCGTACCGGTATGGCAAGCCATCCCGGACTATTTGTCTGAGGCAATCGAAGTCGTGCAAAAGAGATCACTTAAAATTATCTATCCTGAGTGTGATTCGTACACAGACGCATTATATCTAGCCGACATCCCTACACTCAAGAGTAGAAGAGATCTATTGTGTGAGAAATATATGGACAAAATGAAATCTAAAGACCATCCCCTACATAATCTACTTCCAAAACCGGTCGTCTTTGAGAATCAGCGTAATCTGAGAAGGAAATCAGAACAATTTTACCTATTTAAAAATAATACGGTCTGTAAAACGAACAGAGCACAACCTTTTTTACCTTTAAATTTTGCCATTAATACTGCTTAATTAAATATTTAGAAATATGCTGTAAATATTAGGAATAAATAATAATATTCATAAGCAAAATACAAAGGAAACTCATGACCCGTAGCGGATCTATATATTTGATATAGACTTTCTCCTTCAATTTTTACAGCGTAGATAACATCAATCTTCAAAATTCCAACGCCAGTGAGCGTATACAAAACGAGTCATTTTAGAAGTCATATACAAACCTTGCAGTTCGGCCTTTATCAGATCTAAAACACTCGGCTGCGCCTCGATGTTTTAAATCAGATAAAGACCTCTCGCGCGGATTGTATATATTACTTCTAGTTTGAACTGACATAATATTACCATTGAATATTTCTCGATTCAACGCGTACTGCTGAAAATAATGCGCTTATTTTCCTGCCGATACGACCAAACATTTTAATTTTCTCATTCGTTATTTGACATTGGCAATTTTCTAAAAATGCGAAAAACAAACATGAGGATTATAGAATTCTTCCGTACTTTAGTCTTTTAATTTTATGATGTTTTAGCGGCTACGCACATGGCGGTACTCCAATCAATCACATACAGCATCAATGAAGCATAACCCGAATGGAAATATGCAAGAAACAGGACACTATATAATTTTTTTAATGATTTTAATGATTTATTAAAATTGAACTTAATTTGTAACCCGAAGGTTAAATTACAAAGTTCTTACAATAAAACTATATTATACTCTATATTTACATATTCGATAAAAATACACTAAAAACATTGAACGTATTACGGCAACCTGCTACTCTCCTTTGAAATAACTTGAGGTAAAAAGGAGTTTTTAAAGCGATCAGTTTTACACGAATAGTCGAATACTGAATTATTAAATTTGCGTATTGATCTTAAATCATAACCTGATGATGTTAATTCAGGGAACAGTTCTACTAATTTGTCATTCTGCTTATTTTTCTGGAAAAATTTGTTACATAAACTTTCCCGTCGGTCCTTTAACGTGGTAATGCCCGTAATACTAAGTGCTTCTCGATAGCTTGATGAGGGCAGGATAATCCGCAATGCACGTTTTTGAATTCTCTCGATATCGACGCACAAGACTAGTCTTGTATGTTAAAATGCCATACCTCACAAGCATATTCCAGGATAGGTCTTATGACGGTAATGTACACCGTCATTAAGGTTTTAATATCAGCACTAGATCGTTTTAATAACCTCAGCAGATAAAGTATTTTGCTTGCCTTCTTGACAATATGGTCCACGTGTAGGTTCCATTTCATGTTGTTTTGGACTGTGAGACCCAAAATCCGGGCAGATTCAACGCGGTTAATTGGAGTACCATCTACGGTCAAAGATGAAAATGTCCTTTTTTCTTTAGCAAAGTCAATTAGCAATTCTTTGCATTTAGAGATATTAAGCATCATATTATTATTAGCTGTCCATGTAGAGACATAATCTACTAAATCTTGAAGGTGAGATACACAATTTGGTCCAATACTTTCAGCGGCGGTACTGTCGTGGACATATTTCCAACGGTCTTTCCAATCTTAATTCGAGCAGATCGTTAATCATGATCAGAAAAAGGATCGGTCCCAATACAGTGCCTTGCAGACACACAGGAACCAACCCTTACTCGTTGTTCTCTCCCTGTAAGGAAGTTTCTAATCCAGTTTGTTATTATTGGTGGTATGTCCATGGAAGAAAGTTTACGTAGTAAAACATTGTGATCAATATGATCGAAGGCCTTTGCAAAATCTAGTAGAAAGATCCTTATGACATTTTTTGAACCATCAGTTTCACTAAGTATGTGATGAACGAAACTCAATAACGCATGAGTTGTCGAAGATCCCTTTAACGAACCAAATTGTCGTTTGTCAATTTTATCTATAATCGATCCGCTACGAATCGTTCGCAAATTTTGCCAAGGTGGGTGTGAGCGAAATTGGACGCTCACATTGGACGCTATCAGTTAGAACTTTTGTCTTTTGAATCGAGATGACATCTGCTTTTTTCCATATAGCGGGCACTGAAGCTTGTTGGATGGATGCATTAAAAATTGAGGCTATTTGTAAAGCCAGTATTGGTGAATAGTTCTTTAGAACCCAGTTAGGGATTTCGTCAGGCCCAGGTGCTTTTGAACATGAGATGGTAGATAACTTATTATATACGTCAATTTCACTGATTATGAATTCGGATGAAATTTCAGAGTGAACATCTTCAGAGTGGACACTATCTGGGACATATGGTAATGGGGGTTCAAATGTTGAGTGACAGAAATAAAGGCATCGTTTATCTTTTCGGCGAGTTCTTTTCCGCT
This sequence comes from Trachythela sp. YZ-2020, assembly GCA_016169945.1. Taxonomy (NCBI): domain Eukaryota; kingdom Metazoa; phylum Cnidaria; class Anthozoa; order Malacalcyonacea; family Clavulariidae; genus Trachythela; species Trachythela sp. YZ-2020. The sequence continues at coordinate 2,053,561 of JADLSH010000395.1, forward strand.
GATGGTCTGGCCATTCATGGGCGGAGCTGCTTATGTGCGGTAGTAATCTGATATAACTATCCGGCCAAGCTGGCCATGTGCACAGGTCAGGCCTGGTCAGGCACATGTATGGCATTCGCATGTACATGGCAGCATGTAATTGGGCTTTCATCAGCGAGACCAATGGAACAACAACGACAACTGGCGACTTGCTATTTTCCGACATGTGCTCGAAGGCATGGGGAGCTAACTCAAAAGTTACACTTTTTCCAGCTCCCGTTGGCGCAAAAACGAACACATCTCTACCGGATAGATAGGCTTCCATGGTCTGCCGTTGATACTCTTTTTAACTGCGAATAACCAGAAGATTGCCTTGCTTTTTCAATCGCCTTTGAGATCGATCTCTCCATATTTATTTATAATTTGTGCGCTATTTGCCTTTGTGTCTGGTGTTAACACTGATCCAGGCCCGTAGCTGGGGTCGCCACAAATAACAGAAACGTAACGTGTTCCTTTTCACGTTCTCTCTGATTGTTTGAAGGGATCATCAACAAAGCATGTTCATATTATATATAGCTCAGCGTTACTGACCCGTTTTTGGGTCAGTAAAATTTGGCGCGCTGCAAGTTGGAAAGGTCCCTCGTCTCACACCGCGCATAAACAATTGACTTCCGCAAATTCCTTACCCTTTCGCAAATACTTTCTTGAAAATTCCTTCGTTATGAAGACGATCCTAAAGACGAGGGACTTTGAGAAAGTCTAGCCATGCATCTGAGGCAAAAGTTAAGGGTATATGCTTTTTAGGATAGCCCGCTAATTGTTTTACAGTGTCCCACCAGTTCCGGTTGTTTTTATTTGGTTTCAATTCAACCAGTTTGGTATTTAGAAAAGTTGATCTTAATCTCTTACCTTCGCGAACAACTTGGTTTCGGAGTTTACAATATAATGGACTTGGTGGAACGCCTTTTGTCTTTTAGCAATAAGATCTTTTTATTTTTTTTGAGGTCCGTAACTCAGGTCCGTAACTAAAATAGAGCCTTTTGATTGGCTGAGTACGAGGTCCGTATCACACCAGTACGGACCTCTCGCAACTTTTCGCGCCAAAACAAACAAAGGAGTGAAGAAATAAACACGAAAAAATAAACACGTTATTTACCGTTCTGGTCGGTCCGTACTGGAAAAATATTTTCCCTCAGTCTCAGAAGCGGCCCTCGACCTTCGGTCTCGGGCCGCTTCTGAGACTTCGGGAAAATATTTTTCCAGTACGGACCTCCCAGCCGGTAAATAACATATATATATTCAGGTGTTATCCAAGGTTTATCTTTGTCGTGCAACTTGACAGTTCTCTTTGGTAAAAAAACAATCAAGTCCAGTTGTTACGAAGTTACTGGCATATAGGGAAATGCCGATAATGGCATATAGGGAAATATAGTATTCATTCGTGCGCAATTCGCTCCTCCGCAACGAATGCGTATATGTATACGAATGCATATCGTCGTAATTAACTCATTAGTTGCTGGGGGTCGCAGCAACTATATATAGGTTTCGGTTCGCTTTTTTTTGTCGTTGGTTGGACACAAAATCACGGAATGCACCTGAGTCAATTTTTTGACGTCATAAAAATTAGCCATCAATAACTCAAATTTTCTAACTTTAAAAACATATACGCATTCGTTGCGGAGGAGCGAATTGCGCACGAATGAATACTATATTTCCCTATATGCCATTATCGGCTTGTTGCCGCTACGAATTATATAGTGTCCTGTTTTCTTGCATATTTCCGTTCGCCGGGTTACCGTAAGCGGCGCTTATTAAATAATTTTCGACTAAAGGTTTACCCCCAAAATTTTTATTGCCTAAATAGTGCGATTATTTGTGTATCCTATAAAGTTAACGCCGCGCTAGCCGATTGCGGTTAACGTCCAGCTTAAACTCTTTATTACCCCGATTAAGCGCCGCACTATAGTTAGACAGGTGCGGCGCTTAATCGGGAGCGGCGCTTAACCGGGAGCGGCGCTAAAACGAGCATTTACGGTATGCTTCATTGATGCTGTAAGCCTGTATGTAATTGATTGGAGTATCGCCATGTGCGTAGCCGCTAAAACATCATAAAAGACTAAAGTATGGAATAATTCTATAATCCTCATGTTTGTTTTTAGCATTTTTAGGAAATTACCAATGTCAAATAACGAATGAGAAAATGTTTGGTCGTATCGGCAGGAAAATAAGCGCATTAGAGTGTTTGGCAGGAGTACGCGTTGAATCGAGAAATATTCAAATGGTAATATTATGTCAGTTCAAACCAGAAATGTTTAAGCAACAGGTTTGTATACATCAGAAAAATATGGCTACGTATATGCGCGTTTTATCGGTGAATATCGAGAAATAGTTAAAGACGAAAACCGCTATCCTGTTGAACTTTATTTATTAACTTTATTAACTACGGTGCTATTTTACCAAAATATTCACAAAAAAAATGGACGGGTGATCTTCCAATAGGCCGTATATTATTATATTATATAAATTAGAATTATTATATTATGTCGTGAATAGCCTCCCAAAACGTTCACAACAAAAATACTTTAAATCGCTTTCTCTTTAATCTCTTTCGCCTTCGATACTGATGTTGAACTCTTCACGAAGCTTTGCTATTACTTCTGGCTCTCTTTCTTCCCAGTTGCTCAGGTGTGCATCAATGACTCCCCCAAGCAAAACGGGAGATGACACAAGCCCGAAAAGAGCCCTGGTAAATCGCAAGGTCTCTAGTTCTGATTGCTGAACTTTACGCCAGTGAAAGCGAAGCGCATCTCGGTCGTTTTCTCGAATACGAACTTGCCTTTTGCAAGTCACCCGCCACAGCCACTGGATGGAAGCGTCCTCTTACTAATACGTCCCACAATTTATTTTGCAAGTTAGGTCCCGGATGTAGACATTCATTCAGTGATGGAACACCGTTATGTGCTTTTGTAGAAGCGTCATAGACGACTCGGAGTTTTGTAGATTCTGCATCAGGTCGAATAACTGCTTTGTGGGGGATGTAGAATTCTCTTCCCACGCTCGGCTGTTCAGCTTTCTCGATTATCCCCTCCGCTTTTTGTCCCTCAATGATATCTCCGTATTTGGTTGTCAAACCCTGACGCTCGAGTCTGTTCGTTAAGCTTGCTAGTCGTCTCAAACTGCTAGCTTCGTTGTTGGGTAACTGAGGGTGGTTGCCGCGCCACGGTAGGCCGGTCTCGTACCAGCCACCTGGTCCTCGGGTGAGTTGTTCCTTGAACTCATCAAATACGCTGCTCTGGTCGTTGGGGGGTGTATCCTTTAAACCCAAGACATCTAGGCGACACAGTTCTTCGTAATCAGCCTGAGATGTCTGGGTCAAAAGCATATTTGTTATGTTGCAGGATTCTTTGCCAGGCGACATGATGGTCCATCCGAACCGTGTTAACTCGGCGACTGGTTGTCCCGGTTGACCAACTCTGGGTGGCTGATCGGTTTTCAACTTCGCATAGTCACTTGCTCCAAGAATGATGTGTACCGGAAGCCGCTCTTTCTGATCAATGTCCTCCATGATGACTCCTTTCAAGTGTGGGTTCTGCTGATATCTCGGATTGTCTATGAATACAAGTTCTCCTTTGTTCACCTTGGTGACTTTGACTGACATAGAAAATTTACCCGATGTTCCCATGATCTCAATGGTTGATAATTCGACTTCTCGTGTTGTCACTCCGAGCATCATATCAATTTTCCGTATTTCTTTCATACACTTCCGCGTTGAAATGCAATCCAAAAGTGCGGCAGAGGCATAGGAACTGCCAGCCCCTGTGTCGAGTAGGGCTCTACACTTAACACCTTCGACTTCGACTATCACAACTGGGTAGTGTAACTCGCGTGTTCGTGTTGCTGCCGGCCACTAACAGTTGTTCTGATTGTTCACAAATCGAAGTATGTCTGTTGTTACATTTCTGACATCCGGATTTGCTTTTACAGTTAATAGCGCGATGTTGACTTCCTGTGCAATTGAAACATAGTCCCTTTTCTGCGAGTATTTTCTTTCTTTGTTCTCTTTTTACAACCTTTGTACAGTTAGTGCCTTTGTGCGTGGTATCCTCGCAATATACACATCCTCCTTTTCGCGTCTCGCGTGGAAAATCCTTTGCATGGAAGAACTTTGATCTTGGACTTTTCCCTTTTTTTTTGTTGATTTCTTGGCTCTGATTTTTCCTCGATCGGATTGATATCTTTCCACTTTTTCAGCTCTTTAAGAAGATCATGAAAGCTCCATTCTTGCCATCCTTCGTTACTGCGAACTAGATCCGATTTTATTCCCTTTAATTTGTCCAAAGTTGCTCGCACATTTCCTCGCACATCATCTAGTTTTCCGAGAGTTTCAAGGCTTTGAACATTATATCTTAGTTGCTTATAGAAATCGTGTATTTTAGCAGGATCTGTTCCTGAAATTACCGGTAGATTGTTGATATTTACTATATATGCATTCACAACTTCGGCTGACTGTCCGTATTCGGCTTCGAGAATATCTTTGGCTTTCGAGTACCCCTCATCGGTGAACGGTAGGCCATCAATATCAGAACGCACAGATTCGTCAAGTAATTCCTTTAAGTAGGAAAACTTTGTTAAGGTTGGTATTTTCATTGAGTCAATCTCTGATGTAAATTTTCCCCAAAACGGTAGCCATGATTCGAACTTACCGTTGAATTTCGTTATTGGTAACTTCGGTAATTTGGCGGCAGAAGTTTGTTTACATTGTTCGCTAATTTCTGCTTCGCTTGCTTTTTCTTTCTCGCGTTCTTTCTCAAATTCAGCCTTTTGCTCGAGTAATTCTCGTTTAAACGCAAGGTTTTTCTTGTGCTCTTGTGCTGCCTTTTCATCTTGCTCTCGGCGATCGATTTCTTTAATTTGTTGAGCAAATGTTTGTACATTTTTGTCAGCTATAGCCAGTTCGTCTTCGTATTCTTTGGCCCATTCTGCGACGTCTTCTTCGCTCTCGCCCTTTAAGAATTTCTTCTCTTCTATTGTCTTTAAGACTGTTTATCGCTGTGGCGACATTCACGATAGATTCTTAGTCGCTGGCGTTCAGAGGCTTGACGGTCTTGTTTAGTCATCACTTCTTCGGTTTTTCCTTGCCTGAATCTCAGGGCTTTAACTTTACTCGCGAGATCATTTAGTAGTTTATCCATATTATATTAGAGATTTAAATATAATATATTATTTCACAAATCACACAAACACGGGTTCTTAATTAGATACAAGCACTCGCAGCGGGCTTGCGAGTTGGTTTTGCGATGAGTGGAAAAGAGCCTTTAAGGGCTTGTTTATAGGAGAGGCCGGACGGGACGTTTGCCGGGACGGGACGATGATCGGGATCCCGGCATGTATATTGTTCTATAATACTTTTCGCGTTCTGTTTATATGGAAGCGGGACGTTTTTCCTCCCGTCCCGCCTAGGCGGGATCCTGGTTGAAGCAACCGCGATTCCGCCTCAAGCGGGACGTTTTTCGCCATATAAACGCTCCATCCCGCCTACCGGGACAATATTACGCTGACATTGCGTTATTTGATCACTGCCATGTGACATCAGAACAGTCAAATCATTCAAAATGGCGTCCTGCAACAAAAAAAAGAATATTCCCGGATATTCCCGCGAGAAAATGTCTCGTGTACAAAAATCATATAAAGGCGGGATGAAAAAATGTCTCGTCCCGGCAAACGTCCCGTCCCGCCTCTCATATACACAGGCCCTTAGCACCCCTGTAGGCGAAAGCCTTTTTCATGTAATTAGTATTAGGCTTAGGTAATGCGAAATTAAATTCGCTCTGTCTCGTGTTGTAATCATGATTTTCATTCGTATTGGTGAAAACTGATTTCTGTTAAATAATTTGGTAATATTTTATGTTTAACTTTGTACATTATTAGGATGGCTAATTGATGCCCCCTTCTGGTTTGTAGGTTAAGCCTGGTTTCCATTTACTCGTAACTGTCGTGAACATATCAAGGTGACCGATGTAAATGTAATAGAGTGTCGATATATCTCTACAGTCAGTAAAGACTGATTTGCATACAGCACACAAAAGACGAGATAGATGCAGACTATTTCAGTTACGACCAAATGGAAATCAGGCTTTAGGAAGACCTTCATAATTTTCACGTGTTATTATGCGAAATGCTCTGTTTTGGAGCTTCTGGAGATTATCTGATAATCCTTTCCCCAGGCAGCCCCAAACCTGTGAGCAGTAATCAAAATGAGGCTGAATTCTTGATAAATATATTGTAATTAATGTTCGATAATAAAAAACCTCGGTCTGATATTTCACAGTACAGACCTCACGCTCGGTCAATAAGCCTTTAATATCTCGCAGTCGCCTTAGGATGCTCAGACTGAATTAACCTTTTTTGTAATTTTGTCTACTTAAGCGTTCCATGACAAAGTTTCGTCAATCATTTAATTAATAAGCCAAGTTATTTTGTTATTTTAAACTTGATCAATTTCCCTACCTCTTGTTATAACGAATGCAGATAAAATAATCTATTCTACATGGAGCTTTAGAAATATAATATACACACAATGAGACACGCTATTACAGATTCCGGCTTTTACAATTCCGGGTTTTACAGATTCCGGCTTTTACAATTCCTCAATTCCATTCCTCGTTCCGTTCCTCGATTCCCCGTTCCTTGTTTTACAAATAGTGAACTCTTCACAGCGGTTCCCCCACTCCTTTAAGTGAGTGAGAATGGGAGGTTCGGCAGTTGAGCTCAGTAAAGAGGAATAAACGTGTGGAATTACGAGGGGTCTGGAAGGGCGGTTTAAGACTGATGCCCAATTGCCGAAAGGAGAAGTCGGGAGGAACAGATAATAAAGCAGGCGGAAATACGCTTGCCAACGGGATGTAATCGTTCTCGGTCGCACAGTGAATGATCTATGTTAATCGGATTCTCACTTAAATACGTGGGGATATCGCTGAGAAGAGTGAACTCTTCACAGCGGTTCCACCACTCCTTTAAGTGAGAATGGGACGTTCGGCAGTCTCGCAGAAGGGAACTACGTGCGATGGAACAGGTCTTAGGCCATTCTTGCATTCCTACATTCACACTCAATGCCCAAACTCAATACTTAAATCATAGTCAAAGAAGGTAATCATTTTAAAAGTTAGCCTTGTGAATGATGCTAAAGCGAACTTTCATCTCCTTGCATTAAATATTCTATTGATGATCAATAAATTCATTAAATATTGTATTGTCACTATTGATGATCAATACAATATTTCATTATCCTCCAAGAAACATACAAAGGGTATCTATACAAGAAAATATACTAGAGAAAAACAGCGTAGATAGCAAAAAAAATGGTAATGTATGAAAATCAGGTCAGCACAGTTAAAAATATTATACTGCTCTTGTATATAATTATGGCATGCAAACGCGTAAAGGCACTGGCAAGAATGATAGTTACACGTAAATCTGAGTATGGTTTCATCGTTTTCTCCTTTTTGCGCCCGCGAGCAACGTACTTCATGTCTTGGTTAAAAATTGTTTTGAGCATATGAGAGCACTTTGTCTTTCGAAACCTTATAAATAATGTTGCAGGACGTGTCAAATGATTCGCTGCCCCAGCACCTAGAATCATAATAGCCAATAAACTATGACAAGCAATCTCTGAATCTCTAATAATGTCTTCCACAAATTACTAAATGTTTCTGGAGTTTTAACTACATGTATACGGACACTGTTCTGAAATAGAATTCATTGATATAAGATAAAGTTCACTTCAGTCTTCGTCATCAATGTACTTCAAAATTTCTTCCTTAAAACTTGGTTCTACCTCACTTTCAGGAGCTGTCTCTAGCAAATACTTTTGCAGTTCTTTTGTCAGAGAACTGCAGAATAGATGGGCTGATACAAATGTTTGACCATTTTCTCGCGCAAGAAATCCAGTAAATCCAAGATGACTTGGTGCATCGTAAATAGTTCTGGATTGGTTATTCTTTTTAGCATCTGTAAACAGTTCATTTATTATATTGTATAGTGGATTATCTGGTGTGATCGACCATTGAGGATTGGGCATCCCAGAAAATATCAGTATCATGATCTCAAATGCTCCTACAAGAAACAGCATGTGTATTTAGTCAAATTTAAGAAATTCTACTGAGCGTTTCAAATGTAATTTCCAATTGACATTTTGAAGCAAGTCATTGTTAATAATCAAATGAATGATTCAGGCTGAGTAAGCTGACACTTTCCTCCTCCATGGCATAGTGTTTTCACCAGCAAATTTAGCTTTATATAATATATACCGTGGTTGCTGAAAGGCTACAAGTTAACACAACAAACATGTACATGCAGCAATTGTGCACATATACAAAAACCAGCAAATGCATATCTAGTAAGTCTCAAAACTGATCTAATTCAGAAAAATAGCACAAACCTGATCTGACTGGGTGCATGGATTTTGAGATGAATCCAACAGACTGAACAGTTTTATCCTGCTTAGCATGCAGTACTTGAACGTTTCAGAAAAACGTCACATGACAAGCCATTTTAGCAAATAGCAAAATATTTTGTATGTGAAATAAAATTGATACTTGTAGTTGTCTACTGGTCATATCATCTGGCAGTTATGGACTGTGTTGTTAAATCACCTAAATGCAGTATGTCAGTGAGCTCAGCTGTTTCAAGCAGTGACATAACCAAGGTGTTGACTTTCGGGAACTTTAAATTAGTAGAATGCCAATGGCATGAGAATCTTAGGGGGATTTGGGTGCATGCACCCCATTTTCCATTTTAATTTACAGTATCTAAAACTGAGATGAGTTCTATTTAAAGGAAAACCATAGCCACGAAGAAAGCAAATTAAGCTGAATAGTGTTGTTAGATCAATTACAATTGACAAGGAATCTTGACATTAGACACAGTCAACTCAATATTTTGCTAAGACACTATACTGTACACATTACAGAACTGCAAGTTTCATATGGATCTTGCAAAATTATAATCTTGCCTCACTCAAGGAGGATCTTGGCAAATCAGGCTACCTGGTTTCTACCTGAACACAATCTCAGTCTAGACCTATGCATTTCTGTTTTAGGCCTTGTGGTATCATGACGTTGACTAAGCTGCAAACCAAGTGCAACCTACATATTCACAACATGTCCTGCTTGTCACAGGACAAAAATTGGTACATTAATATTAACAACACTATGGCTGTCTATTGGGACAACTTTTTCTCATGTGAATTAACCCTTTGTCCCGAGGCAACTTTGTCCTGGGATAATTGTATTCTCGGCAAGTCGATTGAACTTGCAGTTAAAACTTTAGAGGATGTTAAACTCCACAGAAAGAAGATATTAGTTGAAAGATATATTTAAGAAACTACTGTAGAAGTGGTGATTATAAATCTTTGGATCCAGGACATGCAGTATGGCATGTTCAGGGTAGGCTTTTTGAAAGAAGTAGGCAGCTATGTGGTGCTGATGGCAGCACCCACCTAGGAGTAGGTGGGTCTGATAGGCATCTTCCCTGCGCATATTTTGAGATTTGGACCCTCTGAGATGGCATTTTCAGCCATTTTGGAAAGTTGTTTTGGAAAATATTAGACTGTTATGAAACTAAATTTCCCCATTAATTTTACAATGTTTCATCAATTTGATCATTATGACACTAGCAGGAGTGACATTCTTTAAAATACCTATGAAAGTCAACAAAAAACATTATATTTTTATTGAACAATTAATAATATTTCATTTTCATATGAAGTAATTGTATGAAGTAATTCGAAGTACTTGCCTTTGCGATAGATCACTGCTGACCTCAGTTTAGTTAGTCAGTTTTGTCATATTTCCAAATATTTAATGAAGAATATTGTGTAAATTTTATATCTTAAAAGCAAGAAACCTTTTCCTTGATATTTCTGTGGTAAGAAGGAAATATTTTGGGTTTTAATTATGAGAAACAACTGGCAATTGTCTACAGGTGCCGGTTTCTATTGGGAACCCTGCATGTTACTAAAAAACTAGATGCATGTGGTCTACTGCGGATAATCAACTATGTCCTATTTGTAAATATTGCTACATAAAATACTACCGGTGTTTATCAGGATGTCGTATTTTGATGTTATTTCAGTGTTTCATGTAATTGGCACCAAATATTTTACAATTCCTGCATAAATTTGTTATAGGTATGACCCGCACTGGCTTTGCTCATGTGAACAGAAGTTGTCAGTGCCCCTGGCCGAATATATTCGGCGTGGTGTTTTGTTTGGTGTAAAATGAACTTAATTCTTGGTGGAACTTCAGCACAGCATACTCATGTAATTGTGTTACAGATTGTAATCACCATGTTATTATAGTTGCTATCTTTGCCTTTGGCGGGTTGGCAGCTTTCCGCGTAATGACATTTTGGCGTATTTAATTATTTGAAATAAATAACTGTGAACTTTCCACCATGGGCCCAGGTCAATGACTTGTTGCCATGTCGTGTGGCACTGTTTTGTCTTGGGAGCAATATGTCAACAGGGACTAAAAACACTAGGTCTAGCCAGCAGCCGGCTCATATGTCATATATTTGTCTTGTAGTATATTTTCTTGATTCAAAGTTTGAAACGTTGAACGTTCAGCAAATTTTAAATGGCGTGGGCACATCCATAGATGGGCATATCACGCCATTTTCACGTCCTCTTTGACGTCGCATTGTGTTTGCTAAAGCTGTCTAATGTCCCTAAATATACGTACAGAAAATGCGTGTACCGGAACTCCGGGAGTGCATATATGTGGGACCACTGTTCCGAACCGGGCCACACTTCACACGGGGCCGTCAAATTTGGGAACCGTTCTGGTAAAAAGCGAAGTAGCTTATCCCGTACATATAGCACCGGAAGTGATTAGTATTCAAAACCGGAAGTGACGTCATAAGCCCAACTGGCGTCGGATCGTGACGCATTCGGAAATGGTCGGAAGAAGTGACGTCATGTAACTATACCCCCAGTACGTACCCCCAGTACGTACCCCCAAATTAAATCTGGTCAACATATATTTATTAAAACTAGCCATTAATAAAAAATTGGTTTGTTTAAAAGGGGATGTAGATAATAACATTAGGTAACGTAACCCTAGGTGACGCAACCCTAGTAAGAGGTGTGAAAAAGTTTCGCACGACGCTGTACGGAATGTTTGTTGTCGAGAAATAAATAACAGCAGAGAGTTTTGTGTTTTGATTTTATTTAAATTACACACAACAATTTAAATGTTTCTCTTAATACGTTTTGGCTTTATTGTTCGATAGCCATGGTTTCTTTAACAAAGTCTCGGACCGTATTAAACCGCTTGACCGAGTTTAATCATCGCTTTCTTCATTATTCTCCTCATCAAAATCGTATTCCTTTAAAAGTCTTTTTATAATAAATTTCCTCTTATCAATAGCAGCTTCTAAAGCTTCTTCTGGATCAAAGTCATCGCTTTCCACAAGCGCATCCTTTGTCTTCATTATTTTTCTATGTACGGGATCTTTCTTTAGTTGTTTCATCCACAGGAGACGTTGCATATAAATATTTTCAAGTTCCTTCTGGAGTTCAGGTAGAATATTAGCAGATTGCTCATCTTCATTTCCTCAAGAGCTGTATTAGATCCTCAGTTTCTGACTCATTTTCTCCTTCTTCAGACTCGTCGACTGTTTCCATTGAGCTCTCAGAATCATAATTTGCATTTGTTGAATCATCGTCTTCGGAATCCATTATCTGACTTTCTGTTTCTGACATATCTCTTTCTTGTTCGCGTAGTCTAAATTGTTTTCCGCAAAATTTGCAGCTCATTCCGTTACCACTGACTGTCCAGAAATGACTTGCTATTGAGCAGCACGGCACTTTTATGAGCAGATGCTTCCTTGCGCTCATAGGTCGACTCCGATAGAACCCCAGGAAAACCCTTAAAGCATTGATATATAGAACTGAATTCATATATAAACTTAAATCATTTGCGGGAGCAATCATGCCGAGAAGATCTCCTCGGACCTGTCCGACATGCGGCCGACCTAATTTAAAGAACATCAGTACACATCTTTTAAAAGTTCACGGCTTACAATCCAAGGAGAGACAACACGTTCTTCAGCAAGCCCAGGTGTCGTCATGGCAATATCAATCTCCATATCCGGACCCCGAAAAGCCAGGAGAAAAACGTGTAAGCACTCATTGCCAGCTAAGAAACCAAAAGCAATACAGGTTAAAGCATCTTTGACCATCAAACCCTATTCGGAATTCAACTTCCGCCATAAATTTTCGCTATTGGTCGTGGGTCCGAGTCAAAGTGGAAAAACGTATTTTGTCCAACAAATTTTGGAAAACAATCGTATCGTGTACGAAGAGCAAAAAAGTATTCGCATTTTTTGGTACTACAACCAGTGGCAAGAATGTTATGACGTCTTGAAAAAGTCTCTCGGAAAAAGCATCCGGTTTGAGAGAAGTGTGCCCGAACTGTCTGAGAACATGAGCGAGATTGATACGCGGTACAACAACATCATCATCCTGGACGATTTGATGGCTGAAGCGACAGACAGTCCTGTGGTATCTCGATTGTTTACCCAAGGCCGCCATCGAAACGCGAGCGTTATCTTATTAATTGCTGCAAAACATGTTTCCAAAGGGGAAATATAATACGGATATCAGCCGAAATGCCCAATATCTGGCTCTCTTCCGAAGTCCAAGCGATAGGAAACAAATTGGTATTGTTGGAGAACGCTTGTTTGATAAGAACAGAATCCATTTTATGAACGCTTATTACAAAGAGACGGAAAAGCCGTTTGGATAACAAGCCTGACACACCAACCGATAAGCAAGTTCTTGGAGACCTATTTGGCGACTGCCATGTTTATCCCTTCACCACCCAAACTAAAGTGACTACACCCACCCCAGTCTCTGGCGTCGAAACCAAGCCGGGAAGAAAACAACCTAAACATCATCGGTATATTACCTGGTCGGATGCAACTATCCCCGAGTGGCTAAAATACACCGACAAAGCCGATCGCGTTCGAGTCATTCCCGAAGGATATGCTATCATAGAGATGTATAAAACATCGCGTAATAGTGTTGATCCTAGCCATCCGGGTGTCTTAATCAACGACGAAAATTATTGGCCTGTCAAAATAAGGCATCAATCTACAGGTCGTATGAAGTGGGTGAATCTGCACGAAGACGAGTCTACGGTCCGAGACTTTGCTAAAGAAACCATGGCTATCGAACAATAAAGCCAAAACTTATTAAGAGAAACATTTAAATTGTTGTGTGTAATTTAAATAAAATCAAAACACAAAACTCTCTGCTGTTATTTATTTCTCGACAACAAACATTCCGTACAGCATCGTGCGAAACTTTTTCACACCTCAGAGGGTACGTCACCTCATTATTATTCTTACTTCCAGGCGTGACGTATGAATACATCTATGTCCTCAATTTATATTCTCGGTATGGATGTTACGCAACGCTTTACGTTACGCAACGCTTTATGTTACGCAACGCTATTAGTATTTAAACGTTACGCAACGCTTTATGTTACGCAACGCTTTACGTTACGTCACCTCATTATTATTCTTACTTCCAGGCGTATGAATACTAATTACTTCCGGTGCTATATGTACGGGATAAGCTACTAAGCGAGACCTATTTTTTTGGGTCTTCGTACAGTTAGCGGTGCTCGAAATCGTCCGATTTCATGGGTCCCGTGTGAACGCAAGGCGCAATCGTACAAATATTCGTCCGGTCCCGAATTCGTCAGGTCACGGTGAACGGACATTAGTCTAAATCTAATGGGGCTTGTGATGAGCTCACCCTCCCGTGATTAGTAGTTCAGCCCACCCAATGCGCGTGACGCGACGGATCTGCGGAAAAACAACGGAAGGTTTGCGGTGGTGACTTTGTCTGTACATGTGGCGGATTATATTTAGGTGAGCCGAAGAGTTTTTGCTTGGTGTGTTTCAAGCTGAAACTAAACGAGAGCACAGCAATATTCAAATTTAAGCATGTAAGAGACATATAGAATCGTTTTGTCAATTGGAAACAAGTTGAACAATTGGAATAGGGTCCTACTAAACACCGTCCGCGAACGTCAAGATACAATTACTTCTTGAATAGAAGCCATATAGTATATTTGTTAGATTTTAATTTATATGTATAGCTATCCTATATTTTCAATCGCCTTTAAGATATTTTCTTTCAAAGGTTCAGAAACCTTGCTTTCAGGAGCAGTCTGTAGCAAATATTTCTGGAGTTCTTTTGTCTCATGGGAACTTGGAATGAAGCTGGTTGATAATTGACCATTATTCTTGATAAGAAACCCTTTGAATCCAAGTCTTGCTGGTATATCCCTTGGGTGTTTGGTTAAATTGTTTCTCTTAGCAGCTGTGAACAGTTCATTGATTGTATTGTATAGTGGGTCATCTAATTTGATTGACCATTGAGGATCAGGTCTGCCAGAAAATACGATTAAGGTAATGTGAAAAGTTCCTATAAAGGAAGTTGTAAAATCAACTATAATTCATTAAAAAAATTCAAAAGAAATCAACGTTTAATGAGTTGTTGTACTTGTATCCACATATACAGCATTCTCCTGATTTGCATAAAGATTTCCCTCGATAAAAACACAACTATTTAAATCCTTGTGTTTCACAAGACAGATGAATCTGATACAATACAGATGCTCATGTTGTATACATGATGTGAAACATTAAGTTAGGTTTGTGATTAGCTATTGAGTAAAAACCCCATTTTTTGTATCATTTGTTTTTATGGGTAAACACCATAATTATATATTTGTAGATGAAAGCTTTTGATCTGTAAGGAGTGTAAGCCCTGGATGATCATCAGTGTAAACAATCAGCACACCTTCTGCAATATTTCTGTTATCCATACACTTTAACCTGTCTATATTTACTGCCTATATTTACTCCTGGCGCTGGTTGTTAACACTAACTACACTTTAAGCCAAGCAGTTTTAGCCTGCTGGATCACTATTTTATCCATACCTTAACTTAACTGAGTAGAAAGGTGAGTTTTGTGAAAAAATATTATCCAGTATTTACTGGAAAAACCCTACACACTTACAATACTGTAATGCAAATACTCTTTTAAGCCCCTCCCCTCAAATAAGCCCCCATTTTTAGAGGAAGAAAATTATTAAGCCCCTGTCCAATAAGCACATCCCCTTCACAACAATGAAATATATGTGTACTGAATGGATTTATTAATTATCCTGGAATTAAGTTAAATGGAAGTTCTTAAGTAATGTGGTTTTTAGGTTACAATATTTGGTTAAATAAATAAGATATCCTCTCCTTGCTCTGGAATAAGGCAATAAATGTCCCCTCCCCCTCAAATGTGCCTGAAGGATCTTTCAGATTTGTCATTTTGATGGGTTTCAATGTGATCCACCAATCTGATTTAACATGCCTCATGTTGATTGGCTGAGCTATTGAGACTTTTTATCATTATGTCCTTCGAAGTGGATGCAACTGTTGTGCAACTATTTTATACTGTATTAAAGGCATATCAATTCATGCAAGCAGTATAGTAAGCACCATCAGTTCTAGTGCAAATCATCGGCCAACATGCCAGTATGGAAAGAAAGAGCTGAAACCTTCACATGTTCGGTGCACAAGTGTGTTGGCCGGCGCAAAAATGAAAAATCGGCGCACAAAAATATTAAAAGTGCCGGAAGTTGTTACTTGGTGCACAAAAATATTAGAATTTTGGTAGAATTTCGCTTGACGGTAGAAGAAACATTGCATCGTTTTTTTTGTTGCATTTGAGTGTCTTGCCGCATAGGAAAAATTTCCGCATGGCTGTCCGGCGCATAAAAATACAAGATTCCATACTGGCCAACATGAAGAGTAACTGTGCACAGATATATCTATACTGTACATTTTATACCTCAACTAAACGATTTCTACCATAATTTTACAATACCTTCCATGGTTTAGGATTTTCTGTTTTCTTTGTCGAGCGTGAGTCTGTTGTTTCAGTTTCAGCTTCTCCTCTGATTGCTTCTCTAAAATCTTCTACACGCGTAAAAAAACTAAAAATCAACAAGTTGATGCAACATTGTCTTCAATTTGTTCAACAGTGTTACGTCATTATTCTGTGACAGTCCACTCCAGTGAGCTCCATATATATCTGGCCAAGATGGCGGCAATTGACGTCCAAACTCATGAAGGTCATAAACAGTTTTCATATCATTTTATCCAGCTAATTCCAGTTTTTTCTAACAGATCGCATCGCTAATCAAGTTATTAGTTCATAAAATCATGATGTTATTGTTTAAATCAACCGCGCGGTCGAAAACAATAGAAAGGATTGGCACTGGACGTCAATTTCCGCCATCTTGACATAAGTTCTCACTATATATATTCCACTCCAGTGCTTCCACAAGTAGTAAGTGAAATTTCCTTCTTCGAGCGTTAAATCTCCTTGCAAAAATCACGAAATTTCCGGTTATAACGCCATGTTACGAGTCACGAATATTTCTCTTTGATCTTGACCCTAATCCCGACCCAACCCCTAACCATAACCCTATTGTGTGCGTAACATGGACTTAGAACCAAATTTCCCTTCAAATTTCCTTGCAGTTCTTGCATACATACATTATTCAGTTCACTCCCCATTGGGGCTTTTCAGTGACCGATTACATCAAGTATCTCGCTTACCTATATTACGTACTTAGCCTACACTATCTATTTTACAACAATTGTAATATTACTTTCCTAATCTGTATATCCTAACCCACCCAGTCAACTTTTCCTGTGGGACGAAACCGGAGTGCCCGGAGAAAACCCACGACTTTCGGCAGAGCGTTGATGAGTAAAGTCCCCAGCAAGAATCGAACTCAAGACTCAGAGGTGAAAGGCGCTTGCTCTGACGACTGCGCCCCGTACCGAAGCCCCGTACTGCGCCACCGAAGCCCCGTGGCGCATAATTAAAATTGTCAAATTTCTTATACTCGGAGACTTCTCGGAGACTTCTCGGAGACTATGAAGCCCATCACAACCTCGTACCCAGGGTTTCTGCGCTTATGGCACAAGCACAAAGCCCTGGGTACGAGTTGAGCGTATGAATTGTAAAGCGGCATTGGGCAAAACGGAAACGGCGCTATAAATTTTTTTGCATATTATTATTATTATTATTATCCAGCAAGATGAACAATGTTGTTGGAACAACACAAAGCACCATGATATCATTCATGTTTTTTATTGTCAACAACTGTGAAAAGCATTGTTTTAACAATGCCAAAACAGCCATGATGACAACTATATTCAGCTTGTTAGAACAACTCAGTTCGGGTCTGATTTCAGGGCCATCAGGGGGGGGAGGTACAGGTAAACTACGTCAAGCGTTTAATAAAGAATTAACAATCATTGCACAATTAAGAGCTTGGAGGCAGGGACGTCGCGAAGACTTCACAGTTGGGGGGGGATGATGGTAGATTTTACCTGATTTAGAGAAATAAATCAAATTAACCTGAACTTTAACTCCTGCAAAGGGATTCAATATTTCGGTCAATTATTTGGTTTGAACGACGCTACCGTGTAGCTACAATGCTCACGCAAATACGTAATGCCAAATGATATTTCCGACTTTCCTGATAAGCTGATAGCTATATACTTATATATATTATAACACACAGGGGCGCACATTCCAAAAAAGTTTTGGGGGGGTGTCCATTGTTCAGGGACCGACTTTTAACATTTGTTTGACCACATCAAAACATGTATTACGAGTTAATGTAAAAATATGTATAGTGCCAGGGGTGTAGAAGGATTGTTAAAAAATAGGGCGCCGACTTCCACGAGGCGCCACCATGGTTGGCGCAGACGGGGAAATTTTTTGAAAAACTTGAGTCTGTAGATCGTCGGAAATGGCATTTTCAGAGTCTTCTCTACCTCTTTCGTTATAGGCCCCTTCATTAATACACATATAAGATTTCAAACACTCTAGTTTCGAATTCAAATATTTTGCAGCAATTTTCTTTAAATGCAGTTACTTACTTTTGGAAAATTCATAAATGATGTGGGGGGGGGGGTAAATGCCTCTCGTTACCGCACTGGCTAAGGAACATGGCGGCCGCCCGACAATTTAAGAAAATAAAGAAAAAAACAAATTCCGAAGAATGATGTCATTTTGAAATTCAAAATATACGGTGGCTCAGAAGGGCCATCGCTCTCTCTTCTTTTTTCCGGCCGCGCTCTGAGTTATCACGCGACTTATAAGCCGTACTTCCAGTTTCGAGCCGCACACTTCCAGTTTCGAGCTGCGCACTTCCAGTTATGCCGCCACTTAAGCCGCGGGTTAAGGCGCCACTTATCCCACCATGTAAACAATCCACACGGTCGAAATGTGTATTACAACAAGAAGATCATGGCATATGTTTACATAATATTTTTTACATTATTGTGCTCAGTTGGAGCAGTATTTTCAAATTATAATCCTGCCTTGGGTGCCTCAGAAACACAAAATCGCGACGAGCTTATTGAAAAGTACTTCCATCTGGGACTAAAGGCAGTTGAAATACTTGGTTTCCTTACCAATGTTCATGACTTCACATTGAGTCTTAGACAGCTTAAAAGAATTCTAAGAGCAAGAGGATGCCGCAGAAGAAACGCTCCAAGTGATTTTGACGAAATAGTTCGGATAATAGAGGCGGAACTTAGAGAGAGTTCAAGTTTACTTGGCTATAGATTGATGCACCAAAGATTAACTAATGACTATGGACTGGTTGTAACTAGAAGTGTTGTGCGGCAAGTATTGAAGGTTTTAGATCCTGAGGGTGTGCAGGCTCGGTCTCGTCACCGATTAAGAAGAAGGCAGTACTGTGGACCGAACTATTTATGGCATATGGACGGCTACGACAAACTGAAGCCATTTGGCTTCTGTATTCATGGAGCTATCGACGGTTATAGTCGCCGCATTCTATGGCTGGAAGTCGCATCGTCAAACAATGATCCTGAAATAATAGCCCACTTCTTTTGTAAATACGTGCATTTGCTTAGAGGTACTGCCTCCATTATTCGCGCTGATAGAGGAACCGAAAATGTAAACGTTGCCGCAATACAGCGTTTTTTTCGACGATTGCCAACAGATGAATTTTCAGGTGGAAAACGTTTTTTGTATGGACGATCTACAGCCAACCAAAGAATAGAGGCGTGGTGGGGTATTCTAAGAAAAAGTTGCACAGATTGGTGGATAAGGTATTTTAAAGATTTAAGAGATACAGGAGTTTACCAAGATGATGATGTATTTCACAGAGAATGTCTGAAATTCTGCTATATGGATTTACTACAATTGCATAGAGCCGCAAGACACTGGAACTTACACAGGATTCGTCCATCAACCAATCCCGGTCGTCCTGATGTTCTATATTTTAACCCTGAAGCAATGGTCACTCGAGACTATGCAATACCAGTAAATCAAGAGGATCTAGATATTGCGAAATGTATAGCAGACGACCAGTAGAACATGGATGTTTGCCAGAGTTTAATGAACTAATGCAGTTAATCATGCAAGATGAAGGACTGAGAATGCCCAATAACGCAGATGAAGCAGAGAATTTATACACTGCCTTATTATAACATATTGATGAACTTTAACGTCCAGTGTACCTTTTATTATACAATGGTCGTTCAAGGTCGAAAAGAACATAAATTGTAAGACCTATAACGTCGAAGCAGTAAAATTGTGTAGAATACGTTTTTGCCGTAGATTAACACTTGTTATAAACACTTAAAACATTGTAACAAATTCCGCTGGCCATTGGCATTGCCAAGGTTTGTCGTTGTGTTCAAGTTTGTTGTATTCTTGATTTCTTCATTGCCAATCTCGAGTGCGTACTATATATTATTACATGCAAACTCAAAGAAAGTGTATAAAGGTTACACATTGTGATTTGTCGGGTCTAAGGATTAAGGTGTTGAATATATCGTGTCTACAGATAACGTTTACCTCGAATTTTTCAAATATCATTGTTTATCTGAAATCGGTCCAAAAATCGGAATGTGCAAACGTAATTTAAGTAATTTACACTTTGGAATACATTAATTTTATGGAAACGTCTTTCAATGGCACAAAACCAATTAATGAAGTTCCTTAAAAACACAACATAAAATCACGGGAGTCATTGTTTTAGTATGACCGTCTTATGCAATGTCAATATCCCAGTACTGGCTCGTGAAAAGGTTATTCATTTCTTCTCTGAATTGAGGAACGATTCATATGATACAGGAAGTTCAAGAACACATCCACAAATATGAGCTACAGGTCGCCGTGCTGCGCCTTCAAGGTCACTAAATGAAACCTGTATTCTGTCAACACAGATCATAGATGCACCAGTGCAAAATCGAAGAAATTTTGCAAGTTTTTCATCATCCATTCCACGAATGTAACGTTTTAAATAAGAAACGACATCCCGTTGCGCGTTGGTATTGGGCTCTGCTGTGATTAGACTTAATACTCGTCTAACAGTTGGTGTAGATGTTTCGTAAAGCGTTTTTATGTTTTCGATGGACGAAAAGCATGGTGTATTTCCCAGACCCAATTGTAATGGCTTTCTCCAGTTATCTATGACAAACTGCACGCGTTGAACAAGCTCTTTATGAGCTAACTCCAAGATGATTTCCCTTCGTCCTTCTTTTTTGGGGACACGTCTGGCACCGAAACTTTCCAAAAAATCTAGAAATTCCTTGTCTTGAACTTCATCCAGGTCTTCTTCATTTAATACGGCTTGAAGGAGATCTCTTTCGTCTTTAGAAACGTAGGCTAGAAACGATTCGAGCAGTAGTTCGTTAGGTATGTCTTTTCCGTCAAAGATGGTGGAAAAAATAAACACTACTTTAGTCAGCATGACAGGAAAGTACTTCAAATCTTGGTATCCTTTAACCATGATTCGACCTATAGCTTCCCATTCACCATCTTTGAAGTCGTGCCTAATCGCAGGTACCCTCTCAGCTTCACCGACTGTACACGAATCGTAAAAAATTGACCAAAATGCTGACAAGGCATCTCTGAACACGCCACGGTTATCCACTCCTAACTCTTTCCCTTTTTCTGATCTATTTTTAGCGCCATGTGGATTAAACACATGGCAGGATATAAAGTGGCGCCTTAACCCGCGGCTTAAGTGGCGCCTTAAAAGTGGCGCCTTAAGTGGCGACATAACTGGAAGTGCGCTGCTCGAAACTGGAAGTACGGCTTATAAGTCGCGTGATAACTCAAAGCGCGGCCGGAAAAAAGAAGAGAGAGCGATGGCCCTTCTGAGCCACCGTAAAAATATGAATAAAACTAGACGAGTTTGAGAGACTGTAAATTTTCGACTCTATATTAAAGTCATCATCAGACAGAATAGCGGCCGGTTACACTTTTTAGGCTGAGTTCCACCTCTGTATAGTTTCTACTCTGTGCTGTAATCATCCACGCAACGCTTAGCAACAACTAAGAAAATCCATCAATATAATGTTAAAAGTAGATGGTCCCATAGTATATTGGCAAAGATTGTACTAACTGAGGCTTAGCCCATTTTAGTATCAAACGTTATTATTTTTACATTTTTACAGCAAAGTGTTCTAATCTTTAATTGTACATCGACCTTGAAATCTACAGTGCAATCAATAAATATTACTTTTAGGAACTAAAGCCCGGTTTTCATTTGGTTAAGACGATCGCGACTATGCCAGAGCAGCTGATGTAACAGTGTCAATATATCTTTATAATCAGTAGAAAGACTGTTTCACCTATGACGACGATGATTTGTTCACGACAGTCACGACCGAATGGAAACTCGGTCAATTAGATTACGAAATCGAATTAAAAGTAAATGTTTGACATCAGTGTCAGTAATTTGCGCAGTCGTCTGCAATATCTTTTTACACTGATATTCATAAGGGGCTAGAACAACAGACTGGAACTAACGTTTAACTTCCAACGAAACTTTCAACTAAATTTATTACCCCATGCAGCTACATATGTATAGAGTTCACTGAAAAAATCAATCTATCACAAACTGCCTCGTATGCAGAACCAGACCTTACATGCGTAAGCAACAAAAACCAGTGTCGGCTTGCTTGATAAATCCTAAAGTTTTCGCTTTGAATTAAAACGGTCATGTTGGAGAGTGTAAGAGAGTGTATAGTACTGCAACTACAGTATATCAGACCAATAATATATATATACAGCATCGGTTAGTAGTTTAACACAAGCTAGTACCAGAGAGAGATCATGAATTATTATGATACTCCTACACTGCAGTTGTTCTGTGAAGTAAAGGAAATGCACTGCTGACGACTTTCGTGCACTGCTGACGACTTTCAGACAAATTCAAGGATTGTATGTTGTTCGTAATCTCTTTCATTGTCCATGTATTTTCACAGTCTTGGTTTTCATTTTACACCATTAGTCACTTTCATCCTCGTCACTTTCAGCAATCACTTTTATCCGTTTCTTTTTCACAACTGGTTCCTCAAAGCTGTGTTTACGTTGTCTCGTAGAGTCAGTTTCAGATATCCCTGCTCCCTTGTCTGCGGAATTCTCAGCACTGTCGTCATCACTTTCCAGCCCCCCAGAAATACCTTCTTCCTCGCTCTCTTGATCTGAGTACACATCACCAAGACGACCTATGAAAAGATTTATAAATAGGATTCTCAGTGGCGGAAACTACCTCATCCGGTGTTGGCTACTGACTGTTTGTCATGTTAAATGTGGTTGTGGGCCAGTGAAACAGAAAGTGATATTACAGCTGCAAGTCTGGTGAAATCGCAACACACAAGTCCTAATCCATAGACATTATGCATTATGACATTTCCTTGCCGTGCGTGACTACAACTACCAGAATGCTTCGTGAGGATCTTAATACAGTGGCTATAGAGGGTTTTCACTTATTACGTGACAAATTCTAAAATCTAAACTAGGAAAGCTACAAAGCTGGCTGTCTCGCTTGTTTTCTAAATCGCTATTAGGAGTGCTCACCAAAATTTTTGGGTTCATATAATTATTTCTCCTTGAGCTACGGAGTTTTGAAAAAACCTTTGCTGACGTCAGCATTATTATCAAAGGCTGTTAAAACTATGTTATACACACAATTTGGTTTTAAAATGCTTGGTTAAGGTTAAGAAGTGATGTTTATCCACCCTTAATAAGATTCAAAACATTTGGGTTAAAATTCGGCTTCATTTGAGTACTTGCATTTTCTCCGCCATGTTGGTGTACCAAATTGGGTTGAATTAGTACACCAACATGGCGGCCTAAAATCAAATGCTAATATAACGACCAGAATCTTTAGATTCTATTTAAGTTTGGATCAGGCATCGCCTCTTAACCTTAACCAAGCATTTTAAAACCAAATTTTGTGTATAACATAGTTTTAACAGCCTTTGATAATAATGCTGACGTCAGCAATATTTTTCAAAACTCCGTAAATCAGGGAGAAATACTTGTATCGACCCAAAATTTTTGGTGAACACTTTTAGTAACGATATACGGAGCATATAAAACAGCCAACTTTGTGGCTTTAATTTTTTATGTCAAAACGATCTATCCTGAAATCCGACAAACGCCTTATATTCGACGGCGCCGCCAACGCTGCCCCTCCCCCAAGTTTTAGATATTTCGGAAGGGCATAGTCATGTGTATAGACATTCAATGGACAGAAAAAATAGAACAAAAATTCGTCAATTTTCTATTATTTATCAAGGTTCCTGGTTTTACAACACGCTTAGCTCAGACAGTTCTTTGCTTAAAAAATGAAGTTATATTTATCTTCCGCAATTAAATCTGTAATAATTTAATCAGAATTTAGATAATATTTGTTTCAAAATCAATAAATTCAAAGATTAAATTCAATCTAACTTACACAGTAGTAGTTAGTACCGCCTCGTAACTTTTGTAAACTCCTGTTACGCCTTACTCAACAAACGAAAGCACGAAGTAGCATATATACGTACTTTTGGCTAATCCCTTCTTATAATGTTTTTTCATTGCTAAAAGACTTTGTTCCAGCGCTTCTTCATCATCATCATAGCGATCTGGCTCTAAATAACTTGCAGTTAGACCACGTGCATTGCTTCTTTCACGCATGCGTCGTTGCTGATTTTCCCGTCGTAGCTGAGCTCGTAATTTTTCTTCCTCTTTCTGAAAGTATAGATCAGAGTAAGTCATAAATTGCTTCAGATTCATAGGGTATAACAACTTCATCAAAATAGAAACATGGACTTGACGGTCTTCTTTTATTATGAACATTTTTCATTTGAAAATTTGTTTGGAAAGACTGATTACTCTTGACACTACTCTTGACACTGCTTGCGATTCTCTAGAGTTTACTTACGCCTAGTCTTTTGTGTGATCTATACATTTGCCTGCGAATCTCAGTTTGCGTCGATCGGTTTGGATGTCTGCATGTTTTGCGCTATAGCTTGCCTACTCCAATTAGCAAATCCATTTAGCGAACGTAATAAACGAAAACAAGACGGAAATTGTACGGCGCGCGTTATGCGATATCTGACTATTTGACATCTCTTGACTGAATCGTATTCTTTCAAAAGCAATACATGTGAATGTATTTGCTTAATGTATTTCAGCTCATTCCAGGGGAAAACAGTGTCCATTAATGACGTTATCCGGTGCTTTAAACAGCACGAAATATCCCAATATTGAGAACGTCGAGTTCCTTGCGTTTGGCTGCCAACTCTCAGCAACTCTCACGCACTCTCATCTACTTTGAGCTGGTTCAAGTTTTGATGAGAGTTGATGAGAGTTTTCGCACCTTTGACGGGTATGCGCGGTATAATATCCAGTCAACTCTCATGCAACTCTTGTTCTCGTTTTGACCTAGACATGACAGTTGAGAAAACTCTCATGCAAACTCTCGCTTGCTAACTCTCATCAACTCTTATCCTCGTTTGACCAGGGCTTTAGATCCTAGCACTCGCAATAATAACCTCACTGCTGCTTCGCATGTGGAATACTAAAGAAATGTGTAAATTAAAAAAAATCTGGTTTATTATATCTACTGTATTATGGACCTCCATACTTCACTTGGTTACGCTCGATATAATACGCTTATTCAAAGATTTGTACTTCACCTTAATAAGCTCGCCCTTCTGAGACTCTGGATCTTTACCAACGACAGGGAGAATCTTAATTTTTCCAGTCTTTGATACGCGGTCTGCTATAGACAACGTCATTTTACGATGGGTTTGACTGTTGGTCGAATGAGGTCTAAATGTTAACTTTTCACGGAAGATAGCCTGGGCTTGCAGACCTGTACCCTGTGGAGGGAATGAAATAGCTGTCATTTAAGGTCTATATTTCATCAGATAGTGCGTCGTGCTCGCACTTACAGTGTGTATATGCAGTAGCGTAACTGTGTAAGTGCAAATAGTTTGGTATCATGCAATGACGGAATATTGGGAGTGCGAATTCTGTAGCCAACGTATTTCATCCTTCCCCCCTTTGTCGAATGAAGAAAATCTCAGCATCTGCAATCTTAAATCTCATCAAGACTTTTTGCTTAAATTTAATGCAAAGTCGCTTAAATAAATGGTCAGCTATCATTCAAGGCTTTCAGAATATATTGGGAGGGGCTTAGAAAGTAATCATGCTTTAATTTTGCTTGCAGTTACTTTCGGTACACGTTTATCAAAGCGGATGTTTCTATAATACCTGTTGAACAAACAAATGATTGTGTTCTCCGTCAATTTTCGTTTTGTGAATATCAAAAACTTCAGCTCCGAGGAGAAGAGACATAGTACCATCACTCCATCTAACAACTCGTGCGTTACTTTCTTTTATATCATTGCCTTCATCATCTTTAGCATTACGCCATCGGATTGTATTCTCAACCTTAAAAATAGAAAAAGTCTCTCTCTTGAATGATGCAGGTTCTGGGTAACGTCGGGTAAAAGTCCGGTTTTTATTGGTCGTTTGTTCATTTCTCTAACCATTCTCTCTTGCACACATTCCCTGCTTCATATAGTAATATTAAACAATTATTGAATGAGGTCGAGTAGGGATGAGAGGATTGTGGAGGGCCGGGTTTGTGTTATCGCCGAAGCCAGGGCTGAGAGTCAGATATGAAGCTCCAAACCGAGCCTCTCATATCCTGAGAAAAGGTCATTCATTGTTTGTAAATATTTATTTGTAATATTTTTGACTCCAGGCGAATGACTTCCTTGAGGAAGCCATTTGTATTTTCCCACTTTTGGCATAAGCCGCATAAATTAGCGTGACGTCATAGCGCGTTACATTGCTTTCATACATATAATTCAACGAAACGTGGTATATTATATGTTTCGTTTCGTATTGTCATTCACCCAAATTTGGGCGCTACCAGACGGAGCTGACGATTTCACCGACAGCTCTTAGCCAATCAAAACTTGAATTATTTGCAATAAATAATAAATAATATTATCTTAATTTATAATAAGAGATTTTCTGAACACCCGACGGGCATCGGCAAAACAATCAAGCAATCCTAGTGCTATGAACTGTTTTGTTTCAGTTTTAGTAAAACATCCTCACGCCAAGAACGCGCATCTATAATCGAAACCTTCATGAACTTAACTAGATCATTCCCAGTGTCATTCAACGTTTTAAGACCTGGGCAAGAGTTCTTAGAAAAACTAAGGTGGTAATTCGCTTTGATCGACATCATCAATTCATCATCAGCTCAATTTTACAGCATCAATGTTTAGCTATGGATGTTGAGTGGAATACTGGGCTTAAATGTACTGATTGTCGCTTAAAACTCGCTGGCTTTACCCCAAAACCAGTCCAAAGAGCCAGAGGACTGCAAGCTCTGGATACTAGATTGTATATAGTAATTCAGACGTGGAAAAAGTATCGGATCCTGGGAATCTAGTTCCCAGAAATATTTTTGGATCTGAAAATTTTTAACAGAAATTTATAAAGTTAATAATTAACTGATGAGTAATAACAAAACTAGAGTATGCTCTAGTCTAGACTAGTAATTGTAATGCATTTTGTATTCAAGTATATCAAATTGAACACCACTGAATATCAAGAAATAACACTCCAATCAGTTGAATGTCAAAATCAATCAATGATCATTGAACCTCATTAATTATTAATTTTGAGTCTGAAACCCAGGTTCCCAGAAAGAAAAAAACTTTTTCCACCTCTGTAGCAATTAACCCTACCCTTAGCTTAAGTCTGGATCTTCCTTCATCATCCATAACTTCATCCTCCTCAAATTCATCTTCATAAGTTGCTAGATCAAAGGGCTTTGTCTCAACACTCAAAAAGTTGGGCAATTTCACAAAAGCCATTTCAGAGCCCAAGCTAAATTTGCAATAAGGAATTTCAACATTGATCTGTGTTTCTTCAGGCTGTTCTTCTTCTTGTTCTTCATCAGAACCAAGGTCATGTTGTTGAAAACTATCACCTACAGTTTCCTCATCTCGTGTTGTTGTTTCTTGCCCTTTTTCAACCTGAGTATTTCAATACGAACAGTACACATGTATTTCAATTTATTTGCTATTTATATGACATACATATTGTACAGCTATGATAACAATATATTTTATAACTACACACTAAAAGAACTACACGCTGAATGAACATACTTGTCACTAGACTCAAACTTGGTAGTACTGTATTATTGAAATATAATGTAGTGGCTGAAAAGTATTAACAACACTTTGTTGCCAATATTATAATAATTGCTACCTCATCTTCATCTTCCTCAGAAGAGACATCTTCACCAAACAAATCCATTGAAGAAACATTTTTATTACTGCCTGAAGGTTTTTCTTCTTCTTCCTAAATAAGTTGAAAGCATGTGTTTTCATCATGTTTGTTACCAGTAATCAATTGGTGTATATATCCTTGGAAAAGTGCAAACCTTAAGTTCTAAATTTTGGTTGTATAAAGGCCCAATAGCACTAACCACCACACTTTTTTCAATACCTAAAAAATCATGTGAAAATCATGTGGAAAGCATGAAAAAATCACTATCCAGTGGATAATGCTTTCCTGCCTTTGGACAACCACCTCTGCTGCTTTTGGAAGAGCAAATTTCTTTTCCAATCTAGATGTAAACTGTAAGGGGCAGGGGAGGGTTAGGAAAAAGGTTGACAATTGAAGACTGAGCAGTGAAAACTAACATTTCTACTTTTTTCTTCCTTTCCTCTTCAAAAGGCCACTTTCTTCCCTAAACCCCTGACTTTGCCCCTCCTCTGAGGGGAGGGAAAAGGGTAGGGCAGGGGAGGGGAGGGGCAATGGAAATCATATTGTATATACCTCTGTATTATTTGAATAAAAAATAACCACACCTCGTCACTTTGTTTTCCCTCCTTGTCACTATGTCCAGCTTCCTCTTGTTCAGAACTTCCTTCATTTTCAGAATCATTCTTGTTTTCAACTCTTTCTTCCTGTTCATCTTCCTGTTCACTTTTCTCTTCTTCCAATTCTTCTTCATCTTCCTCCTGAAGATGAGAGGTGTGTAAATATGGTATTCAATATTTTATATAGATGAATATTACAGTAAATACAATATTAAGTACAATATATGGAATAAATAGCCTCTGCTGCCTGCTGGTCTGGTATTGTTCTCAGGCTAAACTGCACATCAAAGCAATATTTTCTGCATGATACAGTCATTTTAAAGTGAGATTAAGTTGATTAACCCATTAAGCTGCAATGCACCCTAATTCCTGCTATTTACTAACAGATATTCTAAATTTAACATGGGTAGTGTCAGTGAAAGTGTATGTTTGGTGTGAATGGGTCAACAGTTATAGTACCCAGACAATGTCCTTCTGTCTCCTGTAAACCCATTATAAGTTGCACCTTCCCTTGCTATTTCATCCTGTCCTGAAAGGTAATGGAGGGTCCCATATACTTTTCATGTGAAGCGTGATTGATGATTATTTTAACCTGTGATTATGAATTTATGATGTGCACATGGAAGTAACTGTTAGTAGAGTTAAATTGCAATTACTGTACTCACGATTCATGAGATTTAATATAGTTGGCAAACTTAATTAAGTCAAACTGAATTGTTAGATGCAAGCTTTCATAATCTTTTGAATGGAGCTTTTCTCTACCAAATGTGTTAGATTTGGCACATGATACTGGTAAGTTGGCCGTTTGAATTGATGTCACATCGTGCTGAACTAAATACATTAGGCACAACTGTCTTTGTTGAACTTAACATTGGTGTTGACTTAATTATTCAAACCTCTCGCTTATCATGTGCCAAACACTTCAAATTGCTGTTGTGACAATGTGACATTTTTACTGTTGTAGCGTTGGCTACAATAAAAGGAAGTTAACAGAGAATTAAGATTAGTTTCCAGTTCATTGATGGTATGCAAATAGTGGGTGTAAAGGTGGAATATATGATTAGTCACCATTGAGCTATGCACACAGCCACTTCAAGCTTCCCACCCAGGATTCTCCCGCCCCTTATCCTTGAATTGCTATCAAACTTGTATTGCATGCTCGGCTCGCCTCAATATTACTTGGTGTTGGTGGTGTCATTTTCCAAGGCAACTAGATTATGGAGGCTACCCTGATGACTGGTTTGGTAATTAGCATAGTTTGATTTTTGCACAATTCTCCGTCTCTGACAGATGACTAGTTGCTATTGGGGATGGAGGAGGTACCATTGGTTTGGTGGGGATTGCATTAATCCTTATGCTGGTGTCAGGGTACGCATTATGGAGGTAAAATTGATTCGCAAATATTTTTCATGAAAATTTCAAGGAACACTTCGATTTTGTAAAGTGGAAACACTGACAAAGTGCGGCCATTTTGTTGCAAATTTCGTGAATATTTCAAAAGAATTTCAACCATATTCTTCATTTTCACATTCTTTTAGTAGAAAAATGAATTTAGGAACAAATACGAAGCAAAATTATGTTGAATTTCTTGAGTTTGAACAATAAATTTAGTAAATAAGTGCACAGAACTATAAGGCAGAAGAGCATGTTACAGTAATTCCTTCAATTTGCTTCGCATTTTTCCATCTCCATATGAATTTTACTTCGCAAAATCTAAGAAACGCTTTGCAAATTGCGAGCCGCTAATTCGTACTCTGGGTGTTGGTGCTTGATTATTCATCCTGATGCATCGCGAACAGCTACTGATTCCATCCCTATCTGCGACAGCGGGCATCTTAGTATAGTATAATGAATATAATAAAATGTAGTGTCTTGATATTGTATTCAATTGTTAAATAGCTTTTGCCTGAATGACAAAGTGTTTTTAATCTTTGTCAGGTAGTTCAGACACTAAACACAGTAGCTTTATATTGTGCTATGTCACTATCTACACTGGCAGTGGCAGACACTTGGCGAAATATTGGGGGTGCAAATTTAGGTTGCCAAAATATTCTGTGCATCAGCTCGCCCATAAACTTCATGCTCGCATCTGGAAGGCCAGAAACTAGGCTAATTCCGACCAATTTGTTTCTGTAAATGTCAGTCCTCAAAACTTCTGTGGCTTAGACTTAATGCAAATTTTCTTAAATAAGAGGTAATCCAGCTTTCACAGTCACAGAAACTATTGTCACAGCTAAGTTACTCAGTTGACCTTCGATCAGTGTTTGCCACATGCCTCTTGACACCATGTTCGAAATTTTACATATGTATATGCCTGACTGGAAAGTTTGGAAATCGCACGACCGGGATTTCGAAAATTTAATAGTAAATGTATAGAGGAATCAAAATTGCGGGCCCGATATCTCGGTTGCGCGATACAAACTTTCCAGAGTGGTGTATATGGTATACCCGTCTTTCTTGTTGCTCCTTTTCATCATCATCATCTTCTTTATTTCCCTCATCATCTCCCTCCTCCCTAACACCCCCCTCCTCCCCAGACTGTTCATCACTAGACTGTTCAGATTGACCATTTTCTTTCCCCACCATTTCCCTCATATTTGTGCTATTTTCATCATCACTTCCCTCAACATCACTGCCTTCATCACTACCAAAGAGATCCGTCATAGACATATCAAATATCTTCCTCCTTTACCACCTTGATCTCAACCCAATTCACTGTCGAAATAAACGTCAATAAGCCTCACATTTATTGGAAATTCTATTTCAATAATTCAATTTTCAAGAAATTACCGCCATGTTGTGAGCCTACGAACTAACAACTTTTTAGCCAGCAGTAGACATCAATCGAATGGATACGTTATGTTACCTCAGTGAACTCAATTTGTTAACCTGGAACGCAGGCGGTGTGCGCACTACGCCTCAAAGGCTTCTGGGTAAAATCGTAAAATTCAAACATTTGCATAAAGGCGCCGTGTCGCTCACAGCTCTTTATCTCTGTGTCTTTTACAGTCAAACCGGATGTTGTGTTCCCCTGTATATTGCAATATTGCCATCAATATTGCAATATTCATTGGCTAATTGCTCCGAGCAAGTTCCAACCGGAACTCGCGAATTGCAATTGTCAACTCGCGCCTATAACTGTAAACACGTGGCGTGCATATAGCATATTAAGACAGCAATGTTTCAGGTCGTAGTTAAGTATTTAGATGGGCGATTTTCTTGTTTTTTTTCGGAAAAACCTATTGAACTTGAATGTTGACAATTGCAATTTGCGAGTTCCAGTTGGAACTTGCTTGGAGCAATTAGCCAATGAATATTGCAATATTGATGGCAATGTTGCAATATACAGGGGAACACAACATCCGGTTTGACTGTAATACATACTGTGCGTTGCATTTTGGAATGGGTATCAAAACACTGCTGCAGTTTTTGGAGCAAGTTACTGTAAAAGTTAATGTTGAATCGCTAAAAGGGCAAACTGCGGCAGTCGACGCTTCTTGTTGGATTCATAGAGCACTTTCCGCAAGCATAAAGCAAAACGGCGATGATCGCAGGTGAGATATTTGGCATAATATATTCATGAGTTTGTCGTTTGAATTTCGCTTTAAAACACGGGCTCAAATAATTTCATTGTTTCAGATTGCAAGACATCCTTGAATCGTATGTGGCTGTCCTGCAACGAAGCGGGATAAAACCTCTTATCGTGTTTGATGGCTTGCCATTGCCAGCTAAAGAAACAGAACGAGCGAAGAGGACGAGGTATATATTGATAATGTCCATTGAGACGGCTTGCGAATAAACGCGAATCACAATATGTAAATCATGTAAACAAGTAAATCAAATCGTCTCTTACAATTAATACTGTAATCATTAGGAAACGAAACGACGCAAGAACCAAAGCAGCCGAACACATGAAGGAAGGAGAAACATCAACAGCTAACAAGCTATTGGCAGGATCTGCACAAATTACATACGCCATGACAACAAAATTTATTAGAGTAAGTTGTGCTTGTTATTCGCTTAGAATTTAGGTGCACAAACTTGCATATACGTGGTCTTGACTTGGAAATATTATGTTTATATTATTCTAGTTTTGTCGCAACAAAACATTAACTACATCGTTGCACCATATGAGGCTGACGCACAAATTGCATTTCTTACAAGAAATTGTCATGCGGATTTTGCCATCAGCGAGGATTCCGATTTGTTAGCGTACGGATGCCAAAAGGTCAGTATTAGCGTTATAATTTACAGAACAGTGTTATTAAAAACTAGACGAGATGATCAATGCCATATGTAATCGTTTCATAGTAGTCGACAGGGGAGTAACTATAGTATGACATTGAAATCAGTGATAATTTTTTACCTCTTCGTATTTTTATATTTACCTGACCTGTTCAGATTTATATCAAATACCCCAAACCCTTAAATCGAGACAATAGCAGGCAGTTAACTAATAATTGTAACAAATTGGTGCTGTTATATTGTGAATTTATTCCTCAATCATTAACACTATTTATTATGCTTGCAGGTTTTATTCAAAATGCATATGAATGGCATGTTTGATTGCATAGAATTGAAGGAAGCTCTCAAATATCTTGTAATGACTGAAGATGATTTCCTTCACATGTGCATAATTGCTGGCTGTGATTATCTACCCAATATTAGGTGTGTTGGTATCAATAAGGCCAGTAAAATGGTCTTGGAAGGGGCTGACCTAATGAAGAGATTGTTAGCATTGAAATATGTCCCCGAAGGATATGCATGTAGTTTTAGGCAGGTCAAAGCTGTTTTTCTCCACCAAACAGTGATAGATTCAACAACTTTAACAACCATCCCTTTGACACAGTGGGAAGTTGCAGAAGAAACAGATATTCTTCAAAACCTCTGTGGAAAGTATCCTTATCATATATAAAGTCTATACTTGTTTCCAAGTACTTTACACTGTTTAATTGTTGGCTTCATCCATAATTATCACCATTGTCACAAGTGTAGAGTGATCTTTTTGGCCCCCCACCCTCCCAGAGCACACTCTTAAACGTTGAACCTCGAATGAGTCAGTCATCAACATTTTAAAAAGCAACATTAGTCATGAACGTCCTCTCTCCCAGCATACACTTTGTACACTTGTGAAATTGTTGATAATCAGGGATGCCCGTAGTTAACAGGAAATTAGATCTTCTTAATCTTTGTCAACTGTAAATTTTGTTCAGAAAGTTATATTCCTTAAATCAAACAAGTTTACTGTCGAAGGACTATTCTTTGAATCTTGCCACTGGAAACATTAATCCACAGCAAATGGATGTTGTATTAAATACATTTCAGCTTCCAACACAGGTAATAATTGTACGTAAAGTTGGTTTGCTAAATATCCCAAAACGCACCAGAAACAAAAGTTTTACTTCAGCAGGTATTTTTATTTAATAATTACCAATTAATGTAACTAATGAAATATCATAATTTAATCTTATTCATAGAGTATGTCCAATGAAGAGAAAGTAATCCAGGCACCCAACAGCAAAGGCAACCTGGACACCAGAAATAATGGTTTGTTTACTCTAATTGATTTACTTTTAATTACATCATAATTAATAATCATAAAATCTCTAAGGGTTTTGTTTAGAACTCTTTCCCAGGTTATGCAAGGATTTGCAGAATAATTTTTACTATGAAATTCCAATCTTTACTGTTTCAGTGTGTATTTTATGATATTTCTAATTTATTTTTGTTAGATTTTAACTCTTCTGAAGTGCAGGTTACCATCACATCAATAGATGAAGCTTGGTTCCCATGGGTTGTTCCTTCCTTTCCTGTTTTGACTATGAGCCTTAGGAAAATCAAGTTCAGAAGCAATGGTGAAAACTATAATGGAATAATTAATAGAGATACAAACGTCAAGCCAGGAAAATGTATCTGCACAAGCCATTGCAAAATTAACCTTGACAACGAAGAATACATTGTGCTATGGGTGGTTCTTCCTTTAGAGAGTCCTAATGAAAATATGGAACAGGATGTCACTCCTTCACAAAATGATCTAGACTTTAAAGGTCCACATACTCTCTCCTTCAAAGTTATGGGGACTTGTTACTGGCCTAGCAGACAAGATGCCCTCGAAAAGGGCTATTCACGTTTGAATGAATACAATCGCCATGTCTATGCCAAACTTCAAGAAGAACCAGAGAATATAACAGACAATGAGGCAATTGCTGTTTATATTAGTGTTGACGATTGTACCAACGAGTATCAGAAAGTAGGGTACATTGCAAAGGAACTAACACCTTATTTAAAACCAATTTTGAAAAATTTGGATGTTTCAGTGAAAAACATTCGTTTTTGTACAACTTATTTTAGAATGGGTTATTACATGACATTAGACATTACAAAGGAGGGATTGTGGCATAAAAGAATAATCAAGCAAGCAAAAGTGTAAGATAATGTAATGATGAAATATGCACTGCAAGATTTGATACTGTCTTGCATTCTAGAAATACTAAGTGTATATACAAAAGTTGTTTATATACAGTATGAACATGTTTGCATTGACAACAACCAATCCAATGGTTCCACCTAACAATGTGATATATGCTGTCTGATGGGGATTAAGGGCAAATAGATAAAGCAGCTTGCTCTCCCCAAACCAATGCGTGTCATGCAGGCTAATTGTTAGATGGAATTAGATCTAATATTCGTTGAGTTGGGCCTACAAAGAATCCGTTGTTATGTCAATGCTTCATAAAAAATAGTCAATTTATAGCTATTAAAACATTCATTACTGTTCATAAGAAGTTTGTATACACTATTCATTGTTCACAGTCATTGTTGGTTATAAAATGACTTGGGAAGGAGGTAATGCCACAGGAGCTTTGTGGAACTGAGCCCTGGCTGTTAGTTGTCCTCGTTGTGGAAGCGAGGCTCGGTTGGCAACAAAAACACCTGGATCACCTCTTCTAGATAGTTTAATTTTGTCCAATCTTTCCTGTACTTCAGGGCCAGTTGGATTGTTGAATGAAGGCAAGGCAAAATCTCTGTACCTATCTTTAGCACCAGTCCAGTAATAGAATGCAAGATTTGGATCTATTCTTTTCCCAAACTCATTCAGCAGCTTTGTTGACTCTTCATAAAACTGCTTCAGGTCAAAAACCAGGCCAAACATCTCATGCAGGAGTGCAACAAAACCTTCAACATCATCAGTTGAGGATGCTCGTGGGTGTTCTGGGGGTAAACTTCTCTCAAGATAATCTTGTCTTCGTATCTCGCGACTCTCCAGATTGGCAATGAGGCCAACAATCAGCTCCCGTGTAAAACCACAAATTCCCTTGATGGATCTATATTTATGTCAATGAAATAAAAAAATTGTATATAATCTTCTAAATTAATTATTCATAGGCAAAATACAAAGGAAACTCATGACCCGTAGCGGATCTATATATTTTATATAGACTTGCTCAAATTTTCTCCTTCAAATTTTACAGCGTAGATAACATCAATCTTCAAAATTCCAACGCCAGTGAGCGTACAAAACGAGTCATTTTAAAAATAATATACAAACCTTACAGTTCGGCCTTTATCAGATCTAAAACACTCGGCTGCGCCTCGATGTTTTAAATCTGATAAAGACCTCTTGTGCGGTTTGTATATATGACTTCTGATGTGTTAAAGTTGGGTCTTGGTATAAAATCACCCTCCTTCACTCTTGCATTTTATGTAGAACAACAGAATGTGGTAACATCAACAAATAGGCTGAATGGGTACTTAATTTCTCTTTCATGAATATGACTTAAAAATGGCATTCCCATAAACTTAGTAGTATACCATAATTGCAATCTGACTGACTATGAGGGCTTCTCTCCATCAATAACCAGGCCTGACCAGCTACCATCCCATAAATATTTAAACAGCTGATTAATAACTACACTGAGTACACAATGCACAGGCAATGGACACTGCTATATTTTTTACTCTTTGTTATGGTAGACAATTTTATTGCAGTAGGCTAATATTTACCTGTTAACATCAATTAATGAATAGTCCCTCTCTGTCTTGTCCCATGGCATCCAGTCATCAAGTATCCAGTCCTTCATATCAGACAAGTACTGAACGTTGTTCTTCACTTAGCCCACGACCATCAACAGCTTTGTGCCAGTTTCAATAATCCCTAGGATTTTTGCTTCATTGACATTTCCGTTCTTTGTAAAAACTCAATCACCCCACGAGAAATGACACGCTCACAATCTGGAACAGACTGTTTATTCTTTCCCGTAAGAGCTTCATATGTCAGCCCAGTATTAGGATCATGGAGAGCCTCTCGAAGAGATCGCAAGTCAAAGTCAGGAATATGTCCTTCTCTGAGACATGAGATTACTCTTTTTAAGAGATGGTTATGGTCTTCTCGATGGTGAACATATTCATTGGTGCGTACATCCTTCTCTGGCTGATACAGATTATGAAAAAATCAGCAGGGTCATCTGGGCTATCCCTTAACTCTTGCAATCGTGATCGATACAAATAAATTGTAATTAATGACTTCAGTACCTCTCCCGTCGTCTCTTCTCTCCCTGTTAAACATCAAATGAATGACAATAAGTAAATATGTATTGATATAATTTTTGTATCATTCTGCATAAATCTAACGACTGTAAGAAGCTAGAGATTATATGGCAGAACCAAACTGGCAGCTTCTAAACATTCATTTTATTACAAATCTGTAGGCTGGATATATTGCATTATGAAACTTGTTTTCATTTGTAGAGGTTCAAATAAGGCCAGGGTTTAAATATAATAAAACACTTCCCAATACAACAAAACAATGTCAGAGCACAAATATTAGTTATGCATCACTGTGATTTTGAAAAAACCTTTAGAATAAAGACCAAGCAACCTATAAAATATCCTGTTTCTGGCCAGATTATTTCAATCTGCCAGCAGGATGCTAAAAGGTACTATTTCATACACCTTTAATGTAGAAGGCCCCACATGGCATCTTATATACAATTTACCTTTAATCCAAGGACTAGGGTCATAGCAGAATGGAAATAACTTTCTCCTAAGGAGCAGGAGGGCACTATGAAGTGGTAAAGGTTTTTCTGTTCCGCACATTAGTTCCTGGAGAAGGATGACATCTTCTAACGGGACTGCTGGGTGTCGGTTGGTAGGATTTCCTAACAAGCAAAAATTATTATTTGATTGAACTAATGTCATTTAAGAATGCCATGGTCTGACCATTGATCAACTGAGCTGCTTGGTCAGTAGCTAGGAGTAGCTAGTTGGGAGTTGGGAGTAGCTAGGATTGTATGTATTATTTATAATATTATTTCACTACATACCTCTTACATCCATTGTAAATATCTTGGTCACAGTGTTCACACAAATACTTCGAGCCTCCTTCTTTGCCAACATTATTATTTCAACCACTGATATTGGACGTGTTTTCCCTTTCGTTCTCAACGAATTAAACTCACCATCAGTCGTAAAACCTAAAACATAATATTTTATATGCATGACAAAAATGAAACATAATGCCATCATTTAAATTAACTCATTTAGTGCCAGCACTCTCCCCTTGATGAGTAAAATTGTAAATAACAAATTAGGGCGCATTGGGGCGCAATGCCACTTAAAGGATTAAGCACACACTGTACCATTTCATCAGGCTAAACAGACAATATTGCATAAGTTATTGGACCTGAACTTTGGCACAATGTTAATTGTGTTTTAATGTGCTTACCTACAGTGACCATGTTCACTGCTACCATGGCATTCTCAATCTCTGACTGGAGTTCTCGTACTTTGGCATCTGTTATTGACTTGTATGGTAAGAATCTCACAGGTATTGCATATGGTTTTGAATTTCTCAACTCATCAGATATCAGGAATATCATAAGATGAGTAGCAGCAGTACGTTTCTTCATGTAAACCTCTTTGACATAACTTAGGAACTTTGTACCCAAATGGACCACACATGATCTCAGAACTTGTTGCTGACCACATAAAATTTTGTCGACAATATTTGTTATTTCTTGGCTCAGTTCTTTATTCTTCTTTAATAGCTCTTCGTAACCAATTAGCTCCCACGAGAGTTCCATCATTACATTTTCAGATGGACGTGATGCTTGCAATGCCTTTTCATATGCAATCTTTGCACAAGATTCTCCAGCTGTAAGGAATTCTAAATGACTTTTCTGCATTTCTTGTAATTTTCGAAATTCCTCTATGGTCACTTGTGATGATGAATTAGATGATAATTTTTTTATCAAAACACAATCAGCCTTGTATTTGCTGCACAACTCTTGCAGACAACCATCTCCAAGGTCTTCATCACCTGCCCAGGTATCACAAACACTCTGCTTCAAACCTTTGCGAACATCACACGCATCTGCCTTTATCCACCATCTCCCACTGGGATTGCTTGACGCAGCTTGCTTTAAGGCTTCCATCTTAACAGATAAATTTTATTTTTATGTTAATTTAATAATTATTAACAATTAGATTCAATAATATTAAGACAGTCAAACTATGAACATACTGAACCAAAAAAAAAGTTAGTTTACAGGACAAGGGCACACAAGGCCTCCTAATTCTGCTGAGTAAAACTATCTGGCATTAGCATGATAATGGATTTAAAAAGTGCATTTTGCCAAAAATAGTCAGAAAAGTGATTTAAACTTTTCACAATGTATGATTGCCAATCCAAATATTGGTATTACAAGTAATCATAGTATGATATAATCAATAAAAATTTATGAAAAGTATGGTAAAACCAGTGAACTCTAAGTAAACTGGAACGCTAACTCCTATGATCAAATCCTATGATTCGTTGAAGTCAAGCTAGTTTTTCTGAGGTTTGAGTTGAAGTACTTAACGCTGAACATTGGGCTGTATATGAAATTGAAGCTATTAAAAGTTCTATTTTATATAAAAACTTCAAGACTTTAGGCAAAATGGAAATACTTAAAAATACAAAAACAACCGCAATTTTGTAAAATACGCAAATTTTCCTCAAAGTTTTAAGTATTTCCTTTTTACCTAAAGTCTTGAAGTTTTTATATCAAATAGAACTTTTAATAGCTTCAATTTCATATACAGCCCAATGTTCGGCATTAAGTATTTCAACTCAAGCTGAATAAAGCTGGCTTCCATTCCCCTGAGTTATCGCTCCAGTTTATTTATAGTTCAATGGGTAAAACTATTAAGGTACTGTACCTGAACATCAACAGTTCTTGGAAATGCAGATGCCCTGATGCGTTTCTGAATCTGCCGTACCCCAATGCTTGCAATATTAATTTTACTCTAAGAAAAAATGAAAAATATATAAAGACCGCGTTGTAATGTTGACATGCTCTGCTATCCTTGTTGTGCAAGAAACACAAAAGACTTCAGATAGTATGTTATATTTTAGATGAAGTACAAAAATAGGAAACAAGCTATCCAGTAGCCTGTCCAAGATAAGTGTATATAGCTAACTGACTGACTTTGGTAATGTATTCTGCTTGGAGCTCATCAATTCTACTGAGAATGCCCCATTTTAAATAAAAGTAGTGAAGGAAATAGATGATATATCACAATCTTCAGAAAGGTATGAGTAAACAATTTTATAAGCACAAATATTAATACTGGTAAGTGGAGATTACCTAATAACTTACAAATTTTAAAGAAAAAACACCACACACTGTGAAAATTGTAGCTTGAAATGCAAATAAGCTCAAATGAATTAAGGTCATTTGCACTAGCCCTAAGCTAATAGTCACTATATATTACACATTGAATAGTAAACCACATGCAAATGTACAAAAATCAGTTAATTAAAGCTATATGACAATATAATTATGTTAACCATAGAATGGGCAAAGGCACACCAGGGCTCTAATTACCCATGATTAATATTGTCCAGTATTAGGCAGAGTAAAATGCCACGTATCCCCTTGCACATTCACAAGGTTTGTGTTTGTCTTATTAGACAAACATGATTTATATTGCCATATATCCCTTTAACTAAATCCCTAAGTACTTGTACCTTAATGGGATCATACATAGCAGGATTAGCAGGTATCCTCTTAGTCTTCGTTGGTTGAATTCTATGGTGCTGTTCCATCACTTGGGTAATACACCACTTTCTGCAAGCTCGAGGCTTTCGTCCGGGGTCAGAGAAGTCCACAAGTTGGTAATTGTTTTTTGACTACTAGAATCTAATCCACATGATTGGGATTCATCTGCACAACTGCTACCAGTAGATTGTGGTGGTGATTGGAATTCATCTAGGTCAATGTGTAGGTCTGCCAAAGCATCTGCAATAATCGAGTTACTATACTGTTCCCCTGTTTCATTCAAATTCTCTGAGTTTGGCAGATTTCCACTGGTCCCTAGCTGTTCGACTTGTGATATACTTGCATTGTCCTGATCACACTTATCCTCTATATCATATTGCCAAAATGGACCTCTATGAAGGCACAACCACTTGTGGCCAAAATGTGCAAACATAGTTTCTAGCCACTGAGCATAATGCTCCTCAATTCCCAGTTTTTGACTGGAGTGTGCTGCAAAATACCGAATATTATAGTCCACTAATCCAAATGGCATCCTATTCATTGGCATCCTTGTCTCCAGGATATCATCATCTATTCTTTCAAAACACTTAGAGAGGTCATAGAGTAGGTTATGTTTCTCTTTAGCTAGAAGTGTTTGCATTGCCCTTAGGCTTACGTCTAGAAAATTAGGTCTCACAAATGATGCCAGCTCTGGTCCCCCTTCTTCAATGACCATCTGTTTGTGTAGAAGGCGCAGTACTTGCCATTTCATTCTTTTCGTCATATTTGCAGTTTGGGAAATGAAATCTTTAACCGTATCTCCAGTTGTTGATGTTGACATTTTTTTGTTTGGTGAATGACTAAACATAGGAGACAATAATCCCCCCATACCATTAGCATCATCACTGGTATCTCGTCTGGCTGGTGTGGAGTGGGCAATACCCACATTGCCAAAGCTTTGCATATCAACAATATAGTCAATTTGAAGTGCTTCTTCTGCTTCTTCAATGGTTTTATACATTTTGGACAAATGTTTAATGACTCTTGTTCTGCATGATGCCCCTAGTCAAGAAACATAACAAGGAGGGAATTAAATAAACTTTCCTGCATTTTGTATGTGAAGATGATAATATAATTTAACATAATACCATACAATTAATTGCACTTACCAGTTCTCGTTGTCTTGCAGACTTTCATCACAGCTTCTGCACAGCCACTCCAAAATTCTGTGTTCTTGAATGTTGGCCACTTGTTTTCGTGTGCATCGTCCCAAAAAAGACAAATGTATTGCACCAGGGCAGCTTCTTCATCGGTTGTCCATTTTGTCCAGGAGGATTGTCCATCAGTGCAGCTTTCAACTTTTCCAAACAAACACTTTCTACGAGTCTCTGATCCTTGCAGAGTGCGGACTTTTGGTAGCGGCTTACCCGGTGTATTACCTTCTGGGGCGGACGGCCGCTTCACACTTGCTCGTGAATCTCCCTGAAAATTCGACAACTTTGAGTCAATATTAACGTATTTAAGCTTGGGGAGCGTTTGGGAGCGTTTACATAGTAGACGTAATTCCCCTTTCTAGTTACTATTTCTGGAAGTCTCAATACGCTAGCTCAAATATTGAGTGTACTATGACAAGAACAAATCAGTGTGTTGAATGACTCTTCGAAGCGCTCCCCGATCGGTCATACAGACAAAGCCTTCAAAAACTATTTCCATGTACTAAAATAATAAAAAAACCAAACCCTAAAAATAACGAATAGTTTACGTTACTAGAAACCGAAAAAAAGACATAAATCTTTGAAAAACGTGATAGAATAGGCATATGAACTTACCATAATTTTTAGCCAAAATCCGCCATTGCTTCTTCCACGCGAAAATACTGCTACCAGAAGCCTTTGCGGCGTAGTGCGCACGCCTGCCTGGAACGATAACTGGCGGTGAAAAGTGAAGCCGAAATAACAGTGCCTACGCCATCAAACGTGATTGATTTCACAACGGCCAAAGTTCAAAATAAGTTACGAAAATAGAAAAAAAACTTGAAAAGCTGTTAAAACCTGCACGATAACTTATTTTATCCCATATTTTTATGGCTTTCATAAACTTTTTGCACAAACTAGCTTATACGGCTTATACGACTGACAAAAAACAAAATATTTTCGCTGTTTGAACAAAAACACTGAGAAAACTAACTTACTTCAGTCACTCAGTGACAAAGATATGTTTTCCTCCTAGTTTTCCTTCTGTAATCTTTTTTAGCCAGTTACAAAGTAGAAACTACTTCGATTTGCAAAAAAACTGGGGTTTTTTTCAAAAAAATAACACAAAAATAGAGTTTACGTACGGACCGCGCAGTAAATAAGTTGTGGGGGACTGAAACTGACGTACGGACCGCGTGAAATTGACTTTTGAGGGACTGAAACTGACGTACGGACCGCGTAAAAGGACTGGGATTTAGGCTTCACTTTTTTCCGCCTGAATGATTGAATGTTATCGTTCCAGATATTAGAAATTTATGGAGTTCACTGTGTTAGTATAGGTTATCATGCGATGGCGAGTACAATTAGGGATTAATAGTACGAGTGATGTTTGGAAATTTTGCCAAAATTGGACGAGCCGCCGGGGCGAGTACAATTTGGCAAAATTTTCAAACATCACGAGTACTATTAATCCCTAATTGTACGAGCAACATCGCATGATTACTTGTTTATTATTAGCATGACAAAATGTCCGCCATTTTGTTT
Source organism: Trachythela sp. YZ-2020 (assembly GCA_016169945.1). NCBI lineage: Eukaryota > Metazoa > Cnidaria > Anthozoa > Malacalcyonacea > Clavulariidae > Trachythela > Trachythela sp. YZ-2020. The sequence continues at coordinate 2,096,627 of JADLSH010000395.1, forward strand.
GTTTTGGGAAAATCTAATGAAATAATTGTACTCCTCTCAACCAATCAGCATCCAGTAATTTTGTCATGCTAATAATAACCTATGTAACATCGTGTTCTTAATTTTACATTTTTCACCAGTTATATTGTGGAGAGAGATTCAACGGAAATATTTATAAATTTGAAAATTGACACCAAAATATTGAGAAAAGATATTCCTCATTTCCTCATCAAAAACAGAGTAAAGGCGCAAATTTCAGACAAATATCGATTCGCAGCGCCTTCTGTCCAAAACTGCGAAAGCATGCGGATTTCGGTTCTGAGCATGCGTCTTTCCAACTTGTTATTTGTGAAGAACGCGCAAGAACATTGTGGTGTTGTTGCTTCGATTGTTGCAAGAAGATCTGTATTTTATGCCGAAAAAACATATATTTTTGCCATTATCTTCATTGTTCTAAGTAAAAATGGATAACAATCTCGAGAATCTCACAGAAAAACGTAAGATTGACGAGGCTACGGAAGATGATGTCCGTATTGTTAAAATGGAAGTTGGCCATGTGCACGAGTCCAACACGCCAGGACCGAAAAGAAAAAAATTTAAAAAGCAGAAAAAAGATGTGGAGAGAAGTCCCTTGATGTTGTTCAACGAAACATTTCCATCAATAGAGTTCAATTTGGAAAGCTCCAGTGGTCCTAGCCATCAGCCGGAGTTTGTAATGTCCGTTTTACTAGAAGGTGTGAAGTATGATGGTCGGGCAAAAAACAAGAAAGAAGCCAAGCAGATGGCAGCAGAGAATGTACTACGAAGCAAGGGTTTATGGCCTGTGCAACAGGGTATGGCACACGTAGGGTCCGAGAGTATAGATGGAGTAATTCTGTCGCCGCCTGCTGAAGTGAAGAAACTAACCCGTGATGAGATTATAGTTGAAGCTATCACAGAAGGAAAGAATGCAGTGTCCGTTACACGTGAGTATCATCCTGATGCAACGTTTACAATCGTCAGTGAGGCTGGCAGAGCTCATAGTAAAGTCTTTACTAGCGAGCTGGGCCTAAACGGTAAAACATACCTGGGAACTGGCGGTAGCAAGAAAACTGCAAATGTGTCTGCTGCAGCCAGAGCTTTGTTTGAGCTATATGGTGTCATTCATTGCACAAATAATGAAGATGTTTCTGAACCAACTGATCTGGAGTTCCTTGTACCACAACCACTGGCAGATAAAATTGGTGAAATGGTTCTCCAAAAGTTTGCGCAGTTGTCTGAGTCAAGCGATGCACCAAGCCTAAAGCGTAAAGTCTTGGCTGGAATCGTGAAAACAGTTCAGAAAGGAGAAGAAGTTGTTGAAATGGATGTGATCAGTCTTGGTACTGGAACCAAGTGTATTTCTGGTGGGAACATCAGCAATGCAGGACATGCACTGAACGACTCTCATGGTGAGGTCATTGCTAGACGTGGATTGTGTCATTATCTGTATGAGCAACTTGATTTGGCATTGAAGGGAAAGGTAAAGATATCTTGCTTTACAAAGAAGAAAAGTGGTCTGTATGCTCTGAAGGAAGGTGTTGCATTTCATCTGTACATCAGCACTTCACCATGTGGGGATGGTAGAATATTTTCACCAAAAGAAAAAGCAGTTGACGAGCCAGGTGATCGACACCCTCAGAGGAAGACAAGGGGGTTACTTCGAACCAAAATTGAAAATGGTGAAGGTAAGTACATCAAGTAGAAATCTGACATTTTGGCTTGATAGAAACTACAGAATTTATGTATTACCTACTCCTTCAAGGGTTTTGAAAATATTGTTTCATATTAACTCGACACAATATTACGCATGTGTACATACAATATTCAACAATAAATTAACCTGAACCTTGCCTGCATCTAACCCCCACCCTAACCCGCCCACATCCTAACTTTTGATCGGGTAATTTAGATCCACTCTGCTACCGAGGGAATGCTTGAAAACTAACGAAATTTATGTGGTATCATTTTAGCATGTTAAAAGAGCAAGGAAAATACTTGTGTCAGACGAATAGCGTTTACACATTGGGGTCCAGTGTCTGACATAAATATTTTATATAAAATCACCCCATTCACCATGGTCAGGGGTCGAAATTTACGCTATTCTGCTATACCATATATAGTAAAATTCCTGACGGAATAGTAAACTTCATGATGTCGGTATTCCATTTGTATAGTAGAAAAAAATGTGGTTGGTATCAATTTATAGTATCAGTGTGTTATTAAGGTGTAATTTTACTGTAAGTTAAAATTTTGTTGATTTCGTAGTTGAGTTTTTGTTCGCTTGTGTATTCTTTTTCCGTGTTCATTTAATTAACTATACAATGCATACAATTGTACAAAAAAAGCACAAACATTCATACCGGCATGGAAACAGAAATGTAAGTGACTGGGTAACCTACATGCAATAGTGAGCTAGATCTTTTTTATTAGAATTTGTTCACAGCAGAGCAAAGCATTTGATTGATGATCCTTGGTGTATAAATAAAACACTGATCATACAATAACAGAAGTGCATGCTATATTTGTTTGTTGATCTTCAGTTCAGGGATGTCCCAAATGTCAGAAACATTAACTTCTGAGCAGGCTCTGAGAAACATAAAGTAAGGAATAGCAAATATTCAGATGGAATAGTAAATTTTGAAATTTACTTTTCCGGTTGTATAGAACATATGAACATATGTTAATTTCGACCCCTGACCATGGCACTAGTGCACTACTCAATGTCAATGCTTTCTTTTTGAATAATGACTCCTTTCTATTATGGACAATTTTCTATATTATGTCCTGACAAGATTCTCTACTATAAAAACTACCATAATATGGACTGTCACCAATATGGACAACAGACACTAAATCTTGGCCCCATAGAGAAAATACATGCAAACTTACCCTCTTATTACAGACACTCTGGTTATCCTGATATTGTGGTATATACAATTTCTTCTGCAGTTACATAAAATCGTCGCTCTATTCACATATCTTCAAAGGGAGATTTGAAAATTTAAATAGAATACCAAAACATTTGACAAAAGAACTGAGATTTAAAACAACAAAAAGGGTGGTTATATGTTGGTAACCTAAGTTCGCACCCCCATGCAGTATTTTGCGAAGTGTCCGCCACTGTGAAAATCGCAATTCAAATATGCAATTGTCCAAATGTGGGCTTGTTTTTAGTTACTGAACATTAAGTGACATATTGAGGTGACTTTTATAAACACACACTTCTCTAAATATGTCAACACTGTGCTCTGTTCCTTTGGTGTCCATATTAGAGAGGTTTGAGTGTTTGTATTTTTTTAATTGTGCTTAATACACATTTCCACTTAGTTTTGGACAATGACCCTCCCAACCATCTAACATCTTCATGACTTCTTAATTATTCTGTTTTACTGGTAATTTTTAGTAAAAGCATATGTGGTCATTTCTGGTTGCAATGATACTACCATTTGCATTGAAGCGTTACACTGCACCACTAAAACAAGCTGTTTCCAAGTTATGCAACAAGGTTATCATTGGACTTCACATTCAGATGTCAAAACATGAAAAATTATGCTCGCTTGTTTTGACATGTGAAACATCTAGTTGTCCAATAATAACTTTGTTGCAAAACTTGGAAACAACTTATATTTGCAGGGCAGTGTAACGCTTGAATGCAAATGGTACAGTGGTACAAAAAAGGTATCATTGGAAAGCTAAGGACCTTTCTAGATACATTTCAAGTAAGTTGTTAAACCAATTAGCTTGGCGTAATATGTTGTTGATGTTGGATTACCTTTCTATACACATAAGGCATGTTGTTAAGGCATTGGGATTTCAATGATAAACTATCTAATATAATCCGACCAAGTTCCTTGACAACATAGGGACAACTTGACAAGATTTGTAAATGGCCAAAACCTTGACAACATGCCTGACACTGTATATATGTATATATATGGTCATGCTAAAACTTGTACAAAGTTCACTGTTATGATAAATTTATTGGCGTTCCAAACTCGACTGGGCTTGCGTAAATGACGTCTTCTATTTTATCAGGTACATTACCAGTTCGCGTTGGAGGTGCTGTGCAGACATGGGATGGAGTACTACAGGGTGAACGACTTCTCACCATGTCTTGCAGTGACAAAATCTCCAAATGGAATGTTGTTGGTCTTCAAGGTGCTTTGCTTAGCCACTTCGTTGAACCTATCTACCTCACTTCAGTGGTTCTTGGTAGTTTGTACAACTTCCACCACCTCACTCGTGCATTGTATAAGCGTTTGGGAGTTCTCACCAATCTTCCCGACCTATACCGTCATAATTACCACCTGGTCAACGGTATCTCCCTTCCCGAACCGCGTGCTACAGGAAAAAGCCCTAATTCTAGTTTAAATTGGTCTTGGGGGAATGACGCGTTGGAGTGTGTTAACGCAAGTAGTGGTAAGCTGGAGAACGGAGAAGCTTCGCGACTTTGCAAAGATTGGTTCTTTCGGAAATTTCTGGCCATTTGGAAGAAGATGAAACGTAGTGTAGCAGAACCAGCCAATTACCATGAAGCGAAACAAAGTGCTGAAAACTACAGGCGTTCTTTCCTCACTCTCAAGAATGAATATGAGGCCAAGGAGTTAGGAAAGTGGGTGGAAAAACCGGTTGAGCAAGACGACTTTTAACTTTACTCTTTGGATATATACGATTGATATTTTAGCAGTTTTAACACCAACTCATGCTATATATTCGCATGAGTTTTGTAGTGACAGCTTCCGTAGAATTTACTTCGCACATTTATTACCTAAGTTTTATAAGATTTAAAGAGCTTACTGAACTCCAAGAATACATACAGTAAGGACACATTTGAAAATATTTTTAGAGTCATGACAGTAATGTAGCAAGAATTACACTTCTTAGTTTGATTGCACTTTTTATTTCCGTGTATTTTTAGGTACCTGTAATGTTTCGTATATTTGCCAGTATACCACTCAAAGTATATGCAGACGGTGTTATTTAATGACCTCGCAGTTTTGACCAAAATCCGTTGCCTGTCGATAACTTCATGAAATGAAGTAGTAAAAAACTCCGAATAGAAGTTCTATCTTGAAACTCGATATTTAAGAAGAAAATTAAACAAAATTCTTCTCAAATATTGAGTTTGAAGATGGAGCTTCTATTCGGAGTTTGTTTCTTACCATATTTCGCAGTTTTTATGCGAGACACGTAAAATTGCCTTGTGTATATAACCTGTCCCGCAATCGTCGGGTTTCGCTACGTCTTTATTGAATGCATGCAGAAAGTATAATGAGGGAATCCGGTTCAATATTGTGCGACGATTTCTGCTGCGAAACACGATCATTGTAGGGTATGTTACCCCTTGCAACTTGACTCGCAACAAAATAATCAAAATTGCGGGAATTAGCCGAATTACTCATAACACAGCTAAGCTAAGGACTGCGGAAAGTTTTTACACTGTTTAGTGCGGCGCTCATTCGGGGGCGGCGCTCTTTAAAAAAAATTGATCTCAAATGCGGCGCTCAGGGGGGGCGGCAATCAATCGAGTAAATACGGTACGCGATTTTTATCTGCTAAATATATCTCACAAAGTACTCTTGGTCTTGCTCTCTTATAAAGATGTGCTGTGCCAAAGAGAGGATAACATAAAGTAAGAGATGTCTAATGTAGAAACTAAGCAAGATATTAAACGTAAATATCTCGCGTTCGCCCAAAGGTAATCTGCCCGTGCAGGCTAAGTGCATGCAAGCAAGGACGAGGCGAGACGCATGGGATCGGACTGGGGATAATTCCAATATACAGGTGACGCCAAACAGGGTGTCTCAAAAACGCTACCCTTTTAAAAAAAGAAATTAGAAAAAGCCTCGATTTTGTTTAAAACACTTGGGATTACCCTTTGCGTATATGTTATATGTGTATGGTGTATGGGTTTAAAATATTTCAATATTTTCAAGTTTTTAAGAAGGCGGAGAAGAGCGTCCTGAAAGAAGAAGCCCAAATTTGTCCTCCCAGTCAATTTTGGCCCAAATCCCAGTTTCAGCCCCATTTTGTCCCATCAGTTACCAAATCCTAAAATCATTCCCAGTAAAACTATATGGAAACGAAAATGAACTGAAACTACTGATAAATGCATTTGGATTACAGAACTGCCACCTACACTGGTAAAATGATGACGATTTTCAGGGGCTGTTCATGTTTTATTATTATTATTTAATAGTTTATTAAAAACCTCTTGCAGTATTAAACTGAATTACAGGTAATATCATAGTAAAATTAAAATTATATAAACATTAACAATATTCGATATACAAGACTATATTATGGACAGATAAAAATAAAATAAATAACTAATTAAAACTCTTCCCTAAATTTAACTGTTACAAAGTTCTGAAATCGATCAGTTCGAATTATTGTTGGTCTGTCTATTCTTTCAGTTCTCAAAGAGTAGGTGTGGTTCAGAATAGGGAACTGATTGTGGATAAGAGGGTAAAGCGGATTGCCTGGTTTAATATTTGCAACAAATTTCTTACAAGCTGCATCTCTACGAACACTAAGAGGCTGAATACCCGCCAAGGATAAAGCTTCTACATACGAGGAGGACGGATAGATAATTGCCAATGCACGTCTTTGAACTCTTTCCAGATCGTTGCTTAACATTTGTGGGAGATTTGCAAAAACTACCGAAGCATACTCCATCACTGATCTAATAATAGCACAATATACAGTCACAATATCCGCACTAGAAACACCAATCTTCTTCAATTTTCTCAAGGCATATAATCTTTTGTTAGCTTTCTTTATTATATAGTCACAATGCAAAGACCATGTTAAATCACTAGATAGATAAACTCCAAGTAGCTTGAACCCTGATACAACTTCAATTTGTATACCATCGGTAACGATAGGTTGCCATTCAATGGCATTGTACTGAAGGAAATCAACAATCATGTCTTTACATTTCTCTGGATTTAATTTCATGTTATTATGCCGAGCAAATGTTTGGATATCAGAAACAGTAAATTTCATCAGTGAAGGAGAATTTCTCGGAACAATCTCCATGGTAGTTAGATCGTCAACAAATTTAGCTCTTGGGCCCCATGTAGATATAAGATCATTGACCATAACAGCAAAAAGTATCGGGCAAGCTTAGTCCCTTGAGGAATACCCACATTGATATTTTGTACAATAGATGTTGAATTACCAATGCGTACAAACTGAGATCTCTCTAGGAGAAATGAACCAATCCACCTTAACAGGCTATTGTGGATGTTAAATTTAGATAACTTTGCCAACAGAATCCTGTGATCTATCAAATCAAATCCTTTGCAAAAATCAGCAAAGAACAATCTCAGTGAACAGTTACCCTTATCCAGGGCCTCTAAGGCTAAGTGAAGGATATATACTATGGCTTGTTCAGTAGATTTCCCCGCTACAGCAAATTGTTTATTATCCAGTTGAGGTAGTATGGTAGGGAAAGCTCTAGTTAAGGTAAAACCTTCCATTACTTTGGCAATCTGACATGTCAATGATATAGGTCTGATATCCTTTTCGATGGCATTAGGTGGTCTTTTCTTGGGAATTGGGGTAACAGCAGCACACTTGAGTAAGGGTGGTAAATAACCTTCACGTAAGGCTGCATTATAAATGTCTGCGATTACTGGAGCAAGTTCGAAGGCAAATTGTTTTAATACGATGTTAGGTATTCCATCCGGCCCAGGGGCTTTCCTGACCTTCAAGCTGCGCAAAGAATTATAGGCTTCCCAGGTTGTCACAAAAAGTTCCTCTGGAATATTTTCCACAGGTATACTAGATATGTTCTCCATTACTAGTGGGATAAAGTCAGAGGTAAGACTAACGAAGAACTCATTAATTCTCTCGCACAACTTATCAGTTGTGTCTATAATGACCCCATCAATAAGATTTTGAAACCACTGTCCCTTCGTATCTGCCAAACCAGAGAGATTTTTAACTTCTTTCCATCATTTACTCGCATTGGTATCCTTTAGTTTTTTAACGCTAGTGTCATAAAATGATTTCTTAGCATGTTTAATTGCATATTGAACTTTATTTCTCCATAACTTGAATAATGGAGAATCCTTGCCATGCTGAGCCAAACATTTTTGTCTTCTCTTGATCCAGGACTTAATCTTGGTATTTATCCATGGCTTATCAGAGCTATGTACTCGCAATGTTCTAGAGGGCAGGTGTTTATCAATTGCTTTGGTAAGAAGTTGATAAAAATTCTCAAATTTACTTTGACACGTATTCTTGGTATAAACTTCTTGCCATGAGAATGATGTTATCCATTGGCCAAATTCACGAATACAGCTATCCCTAGTGTCACGTTTGACGATAACTTCTTTACTTGCTGTAGGTCGAGTCAAGTCACCTTGTTTAACCAAAAAGCTATAGTGATCACTAGACCCAATTTTGGGCAATTGTTTAGGTGAAGCCATGAATTTCGGCCGATTAGTTAAGCACCAGTCAAGGGTTCCTGTATCCCGAGTAAGAATTTCTACAATTTGTGTCAAGCCACACTGGCGTTTAATGCGCTTCGAAGAAATATTTGTCGAGTTAGGATTAAAGTCACTCACAATGCAGATCAGGCTGTCAGGGTGATCAGCTAGATATGAGTCAACAGTCTTCTGAATATAGTCATATAATTTACTATTATCGTCAGTCGAGGCTTGAGGAGGATGGTAAATAACTCCAATTAATATTGAGGATATTGTTCTTGGAAGGCGAGTGGGCCTCAACTGTAACCATAGGGCTTCAGCTATAAAATCTGGGGGATCATCGACAACAAGCCTTTTACACTGAATAGGTGACTTAACGTATATGGCTACTCCACCACCACGTGTAGGTCGATCTTTACGAAACAAAGAGAAGTTCGCTAATGGAACATAATTGTCAGGGATTTCTTCAGATAACCAAGTTTCAGTTATACAGACAACGTCTGCACTGTTTAGGTTAGTGACACATTCCAATTCATCAATTTTTGGAGCAAGGGATCGTATATTACAAACAAGAATTGTCGGGATAGTATGAACGTGTAACCTCTGGGGCGGGGGAGTCAATATATTCGGAAGAAAGGATTTGTTACCATAATTATCAGCTATTACATGGGGCTCTGATTGATAAACTGAACTACGTGTTATTGTGGGACAGTTATTCGACGTACCAGATCTAGATGTTTGATCCAATCTGGGTCCTTTCTTTGTATATGATACCGGAACCATGGGACTTTGATGTTTTGGCCTGTTTTGGTAGAGGTTTGGTAATAGTAATTCTCTCGGTCTCGTTCTTGGGATAGTCGGGCACGAGGACGTTTTCGGGGGCGCTTTCGAAAATAATTCCTTCGTATTTGTCCGTTTTGTTGTTCCGATCTCTGTAAGTTTACTTTGAGAGGTGGAGAGGTCGGGAAGTTATTATCAAGAAGTGGTAAATTGTGGTCGATAATATCTGTCGATTTCTTTGCATTCGAATCAACTTTTTTATGTTGGTCACCGTGGGAGGTTTTTACAGGCGAAGCATGCTCAGGGTCATAATTAGATAGTTCTACGTGGCTAGACAATAGAGAATTGCTCGTTGTAGGAGAATTGCTGGGGGAGATTTCATTTGGTTTTGGATTGGGAATTTTAATACTAATTAATTCCCTCAGGGAGACATTCTTCGCCTCGGTGGCTTCAGGATTACATTCAGGAGAAGCATTGATAACGATTATTTCATTAACCTCACGAGTTCGCCCTTTAATTATTTGTGCATCTGGATCATGAATAAGGTCATAATTAATTTGTCCTTCTAGGCTAGGTAAAGCACTGAGTATCTCCCATTGCGGGGACACTACTGGGAAACTGTTTTCTTTTTAATTGATATTATGATATTATGGTATTAATTCATGAGAGTTTAGAGCTTATGGTGTTAAGTTTAGCATTTAAGTGTGAAGCAATGATCGTTCGTCGTTCACTTTCACACGTTCAACTCGTCCTTTATAAGGGACAAATCGTGGGACAAAGCGCTCACATTTTTTCTCTCACTGGAAAGCCTGGCTTCAGCCGGTTCACCTGGTCAGCTCGGGGTTCGGGGTTCATTGGTCTGATTACGTTTTGCATAATTGTAATTGAATTAACCTGCGGCCCGGCATAGCAAAAAGCGAACAAATCACAGTAGGATTCAAAGTAGTTTGTTGTGTAGGGTTTATTATTTGTTCACACATCTGCCAACTAGAGCATCGTTCTGCCCATGGGCTTGTTTCTCGAATCCCATTTCAACCACTGAATCCGATTCTACAATATTACTAAATGTACAATAAGACATAGACATATTGTTTGGATTTTTGCTTTCGTCTAATAAAGTAGGTAGATTTCGAACGGCGGTTATTTTGACTTGCTATAGCATGGGCGGCTTCGATCAACATATCCGAAAAGGCAGGACCTGCTTCACCGTGTAGTATAAGGGAGTTTAGTTTACCAGGGTACCAAGTAATAGAGATAACCGGGCCATGACATGAAAACTTTTTAGAGCTATTGCCAGGTGATGTCCAATCACCGCATAATTTGATACCAAATTTAATAAAATTATTTAAGGAATCAAGACTTCCAAGCCATTTTAATCGTTTACCATCGTAGGATAGGTTGAAACATTCTTTATGTTTAAGAATATCAGCAGAAGTACATTCAATAACACAATTATTGTCGAAACTTATGGAGCTCACTAGCGAACAACCTTCCGCCATTATGTCATGTGTGTAAGGATCCGCCATTATGTCATGTGAGCCGGGCTGTTCCGGTAAATCGGGCTGTCTCGTTGTTATTATATGTTTTCGAGATTTCATTCACATGGGAACCAGCCCAGTTGGCCAGGCTCCCTCCGTTGACCGAAGCAAGATTTTGGCTTCCCGGGCTCATATAAATGCATTAAACTGGTCAGCCCGGCAAACCGGGCTGGAAATCATGTTACAGCGCATGCTTTATTCCCTCCTAGAAACAATCTAAAAAGTCTATACAGGTGAGGAATTAAAATTAACGAAACTAAACCTTCTAAAGCAGTAACCGATGACAAAAAAGCATTTTGCGAAATAAACGCAAATTTCGCGTTTGTTGCCGCTAGTGGTTGCCGAGCTAGCCCGCCCCACGTTTAACTGGGTGAGCCCATATAAAAACTTGGAATTTGGGATGTAACGCTAGTTATAAGAGGGAAGAGGGTAGTGCAATTTTTGTGCAAATATCAGTACTTATTTCACATAAAACATGCTGGTGAATACTATGCAACACTACAACAGTTAGCCTATGCACAGCCGACAAATAAGATTTTATATAAAGGGGGCAACAACCATTAACGATGCCTTTGTGCCAGGTCGAGTCCCCTGTAATTAAAATTTACGCTATACCATATATAGTAAAATTCCTGACGGAATAGTAAACTTCATGATCTCGGTATTCCATTTGTATAGTAGAAAAAAATGTGGTTGGTATCAATTTATAGTATCCGTGTGTTATTAAGGTGTAATTTTACTGTAAGTTAAAATTTTGTTGATTTCATAGTTGACTTTTTGTTTGTGTATTCTTTTTCCGTGTTCATTTAATTAAATATATACAATGCATACAATTGTACAAAAAGGGCACAAACATTCATACCGGCATGGAAACAGAAATGTAAGTGACTGGGTAACCTACATGCAATAGTGAGCCAAACTCGTACCCAGCGCTAGCCTGCTGGGGCATAGCAGGCTAGCCCTGGGTACGAGGTTGATAGTGAGCTAGATCTTTTTATTAGAATTTGTTTAAAGCAGAGCAAAGCATTTGATTGATCCTTGGTGTATAAATAAAACCCTGATCAGACAATAACAGAAGTGCTTGCTATATTTGTTTGTTGATGTTCAGTTCGGGGGATCTTGAGGATGATGTCCCAAATGTCAGAAACATTAACTTCTGAACAGGCTCTGAGAAACATAAAGTAAGGAATAGCAAATTTTCAGATGGAATAGTAAATTTTGAAATTTACTTTTCCGGTTGCATAGTAGAACATATGTTAATTACGACCCCTGACCATGGCACTAGTGCACTACTCAATGTCAATGCTTTCTTTGTGAATAATGACTCCTTTCTATTATGTCTATTATGGACAATTTTCTATATTATGTCCTGACAAGATTCTCACATTTTTTTTAGTTACTGAACATTAAGTGACATATTGTGGTGACTTTTATAAACACACACTTCTCTAAATATGTCAACACTGCTCTGTTCCTTTGGTGACACTGGTCCATATTAGAGAGGTTCGAGTGTTTGTATTTTTTTAATTGACCCTCCCACCATCTAACGTCCTCGTGACTTCTTCATTATTCTGTTTACTGGTAATTTTTAGTTAACGATAAATGATGAAGGCACGATATCTTAGCTGTCTTCTGAAAAAAAAAAAAAAATTGAATTGAATGCTGTAATGTTTAAAAACAACTAAAAATAGCCAAAGTTTCCAACTAAAAAAATAACACGCATGCATTAATACTTTTGCTTAAAACATGAAAACTATTATGAATTGCACAAAAAAACCTAACACAAACAAAGAACAATAGCTTTGCTATGTTTTGACATACTTTTGTGTGTTAAAACGTTTAAGAAACAACTAAAATAACGAAAAGTTTCCTACTTTTACAAACAACAGCTAGTAACACGCATGAGAATCAAACTTTCGCTTAAAACAGTGAAAGCTTTTGCGAATTACACAGAAAAACTCAACACAAAGAAAGAACAATAGTTTTACTATACTTTCAAGATGTTTTTTGGACAAAAATACTTTCGAAGTAGTTTACACCGGCAAATACTTTTAGGCCGTATTTCTGTGGCACGTTATCGTTCAGTTTCGTTGCCCGGGTTCGGGCACTACTTTAAAACAAGATAAATAATTTATAATTAGGATTAATCATATGGGGAAAAGGAACAGGTGGGAATTTTGTCTGAGCATGCGTTAGAATTCGCGCGGCTATTAGAAATGAGATCTGGGGTGAGTATATTCGGCTATTGAATTTCCGAGCGATTTTTACAGATTTTGGGCCAATCTCGTACCCCGAGCCTGCGATCCTTTGGGAAGAATCTAAGGCTCTGCAGCTCTCTGCAGATATTATTTCAGACAAAATTTGTTCAAAAACCAACAAGAATAACCAAGGCCAGGATACTAAGCTACACAATGCCACTAATCTATATATAATGCATATGCAACATGGCGGATTGTACAAAGGGGTCTACAAAGGAGCGAAGGCGGGCATATTTCGGCGAATGTAAATGAAGATTTTCTCCTTTCAACATTAACTAACTTAACATCGTGGTCTGTTAAAAGTGGCCCATAAATTGAAGGATAAAATGCAGTGGAAATTGGATCGTAAAAGCGCATATTTCGCCGCACACAAGACACGAAACCTTCGATGATATAATAGTGTTATAAATATCATTAGCTCTTCACTCGTGCGACAGATGTAGAGGGCGCGGAATGTTTTTAAAGTCTCTAAAGATAATAATTTGTCACGAAATAACCAACCCCAATTATTTAAGCAATTTGGTGCAGAACACACCAGCAATAACCATATATGACAGCATAGACCACACCACAACCAATTAACCAACGTTGGTTATTTTTGTACAAAATTTGTCACGAAATAACTAACCTCAATTATTTAAGCAATTTGGTGCAGAACACACCAGCAATAACCATATGTGACAGTATAGACTACACTACAGTCAATTAACCAACGTTGGTTATTTTTGTACAAAATTTGTCACGAAATAACCAACCTCGATTATTTAAGCTATTTGGTGCAGAACACACCAGCAATAACCATATGTGACAGTATAGACCACACTACAGTCAATTAACCAACGTTGGTTATTTTTGTACAAAATTTGTCACGAAATAACCAACCTCAATTATTTACGCTATTTGGTGCAGAACACACCAGCAATAACCATATGTGACACTATAGATTACACTACAGTCAATTAACCAACGTTATTTATTTTTGTACAAAATTTGTCACGAAATAACCAACCTCAATTATTTACGCTTTTGGTGCAGAACACACCAGCAATAACCAAATGTGACAGTATAGACTACACTACAGTCAATAAACCAACGTTGGTTATTTTTGTACAAAATTTATCGCGAAATAATGGTGAAAAGCCCAGGTGTGACAGTATACACCACATCACACTATTTAGACCAGGAGGAGAAAGGGAAAGTATCGTCTCCGGACGAGGGTGTATTGCGATCACCTGTGCTCGATCCCCCATTTCTCTTCCTTTCATGCCTCGTCAACGTTTGACGACCGAACGCGTGTTAGCTGAAATTCAACGTGTCATCCAATCTAATAAGAAATTTCGATTGAACGATACGGTTAGTGTTAATATGGTTCATGTAGAAATGCCTCATGGTGGCAAGGGTTCGAAGCGAAGCGAGATTAATTTGGAGAAGCATTTAGCCAAAAAAGGATCGATTGTGATTGATGCTGTAGTTTGATGAAAAATCGGAACGCTCACGCTGCTAGAAGTGTGTCAGAAGCAGTGGCGTGCTGGCTTGTGTTCGCCAGGGGAGGCCAGCTGCAAATTTGGCGCCCCCTTGTAATTTGTGTATGGTTGAGCGTCGTAGACGCGAGACCTCTAGGGGGGTCCTACACATTTGGGGGGTCCTACACATGGCGATACCTACACATTTTGTCAAACGGGACCCCGGGACGTCGCTACGGAACGCATTTTAACGCGTCCCGACGTCCCGTTTGACAAAATGTATAGGTCTTGCCATGGAACAGTCTTACGGGACGTCTGGACGCGTTAAGATGCGTCCCGTAGCGACGTCCCGGGGTCCCGTTTGACAAAATGTATAGGTATCGCCATGGAACAGTCTTACGGGACGTCGGGACGCGTTAAAATGCGTCCCGCTATTTATTTCGATATGCGGGCTCTTACGGCCCGATTGGCCTAGGTAGGTAGGTAAAACTTTATTTTAACACGTTAGCCACTTCAACTAATTGATTGATTTAATATTTACAAATGAATAAAAAAAAAGTACACACAAACTATATACAAAATCAATTATATTACTTATAAGTATAATTATCAATTATTTATTAATCAGGCTGGCATTGGCATTAGAGATGTTGCTATTAAATATGGACAAAGATTCGCTATTTCTAGCTTGTTCAGACAAAGAATTCCATATTTTTGGTCCTCTAAAACTAACACTTTTTTTAAGATATTCAGTTTTCGGACGCGGAAGGAAGAGAGTAGAATTTAATAAAACCCGAGGGAACCCCTTACAGAACCCCACATATTTAAAAACATTTATTAACATAGTTGTAATATTATCATTATACACTGGTAATTACTTTTAAGCAATAAAGTGTACAAAAACTTAATCTCTGTGTTTATCATTGTGTCAAAACTAATTTATCATGCATCCAAGCGTCACTCATATAACAAACTTGCCTCTATATATTTTACTTTTTTTCGTTCATTTGTCGCTTTGACTTCTTATCTTTTTTTTGCTAAAGTTAAGCTTTTTTCATTCATTTTCTGACTCTTTCTCTTCTTATCTTTTTTAAAGCGATAAGATCCGTCCCACAGCTCTTCCAATAAAGTCCCAAAAGCGACCTTTAATTAATTCAGACTTTCTCAAGTTTTTCTATAATCTCACTCACTCCACTCCTGACAATCTGCCATACTTTTGAGATCAGTGAGATGACCACCCACCAACCTTGAACCACGCGCCCGCGATTATTGATGAACTTTAGATCTCCCATGGATTTCCTTTTTTCCGGGTGTGATAAATAACCGAGCGGAATTAGTACCCGTTAGCTCGGGGATTAAACATATTGTCCAGCTTTTACACTGTTCTATGCGAGGGTCGATGTGAGGTTGATGTGATGTCGATGGCCAAACAAGCCAAACAGGCAGGAAAGGAAGTAAAATAAAAAGATAAAACTAACTCTCTGTGAGGTCGATGTGAGTCGATGTGAGGTCGATGTGGGGCACCGCGGATTCAAGTCCGGTTCGGTAGATGTAAACATTTCGGGGTTCTGTAGGGGTTCTGTAGGGGTTCTGTAGGGGTTCTCTCGGGGTTCTCTCGGGGTTCTCTCGGGGTTCTCTCGGGGTTCTCTCGGGGTTCTGTAGGGGTTCTGTAGGGGTTCTCTCGGGGTTCTGTAGGGGTTCTCTGGGGGTTCTGTAGGGGTTCCCTCGGTTTTTATTATAATTTTTTTTTCAAAGGCCAATCGGGCCAGGCATCCCTGCTTCCCGTAAGAGCCCGCATATCGAAATAAATATTGTCCGAGTGGCCCGATTGACCTTTGAAAAAAAAATTATAATAAAAACCGAGGGAACCCCAAGGGAACCCCGAGGGAACCCCAAGGGAACCCCTACAGAACCCCCAGAGAACCCCATACAGAACCCCTACAGAACCCCCAGAGAACCCCGAGAGAACCCCTACAGAACCCCTACAGAACCCCGAGAGAACCCCCAGAGAACCCCGAGAGAACCCCTACAGAACCCCGAGAGAACCCCTGCAGAACCCCTACAGAACCCCGAAATGTTTACATCTACCGAACCGGACTTGAATCGGTGCCCCACATCGACCTCACATCGACCTCACAGAGAGTTAGTTTTATCTTTTTATTTTACTTCCTTTCCTGCCTGTTTGGCCTTTTTGGCCTGTTTGGCCTGTTTGGCTTGTTTGGCCATCGACCTCACATCAACCTCACATCGACCTCACATCGACCTCACATCGACCTCACATCGACCCTCGCATAGAAAACAGTGTAAAAGCTGGACAATATGTTTAATAACTGTATATTTGTGTAAATAATTATTATACCTAAAGGAATAAATTGTTTAAAACGTTAATCTTTGTCTGTGTTAATTTATGCATGCTTCCAAGCGTCACTGATTACTCATATTTTGCTCTAAAAATGTATACATTTTCGTATTCGTTAAACCCCCTTTATCCTCCTTTTGGGATTTTGTAGCAGTTGTCTGGAAATTCTCTAAAGCTTCTGTGGAGGCATGCAGTGGAGCTTCTGTGGAGCTTCTGTGAAGCTTCTGTGGAGCTTCTGTAAAGCTTCTGTGAAGCTTCTGTAAAACTTCTGTGTGTACGTACAAGGTGTACGTAAAAGGTGTACGTACAAGGTGTACGTACAAGGTGTACGTACAAGGTGTATGTACAATGCGTACGTACAAGGCGTACGTACAAGACGTACGTACAACTATGACGTCACTTCCCAATATGACGCACGCGACGCCATTTTGAATACTAATCACTTCCGATCCTGTATAGCCATGTTAAGCTACTAACGTTAGTTAATTGACTGTAGTGTGGTCTATACTGTCACATATGGTTATTGCTGGTGTGTTCTGCACCGAATAGCTTAAATAATCGAGGTTGGTTATTTCGTGACAAATTTTGTACAAAAATAACCAACGTTGGTTAATTGACTGTAGTGTGGTCTATACTGTCACATTTGGTTATTGCTGGTGTGTTCTGCACCAAATAGCTTAAATAATCGAGGTTGGTTATTTTGTGACAAATTTTGTACGAAAATAGCCAACGTTGATTAACTGTGGTATGGTCTGTATTTTAAGGTATTAGGCCGATCATTATGCTAATCATCGAACCTGGTTTTAAAGTTGGTAATTGCACAACGTAATAAACGTTGATTTAAGTCTGTGCGGCAGTTCGCGCTGAAAAGTTTGAATTCGTTAATATATTTCTGCTGGTGTAAGTATATTGTGTACGCATTAGAGCTAGTGTATTTGTCATTGTGGCGAGATGAAAAAGCAGGACTTTCAGAATAATTTTAAGTAAGGGACTATGGTGAAAACGAAGGCGGACGAAACGATGATTTGACTAATTTGTGATAGGTTTAGACAACATTAAAAGTGCATTTGGTCATCTTTCTGTCCAGTTTTTTTGCATCATGAATTGGTGTCAGGCTAAGCCTACTTACTGCAGTATAAGAATGGATGAAGTTTTTGTTGGAAGGAGATGTGGCATTAAAATACGCCAAAACGACAAGCTTAATGTCAGGGGATGGTTTAGAGAGAGTAGCAGGTTTTAAAGATCGCAACACCCGCCGGAGCTCCGCCGGCCTATTTTGAAAACCCCGCGAAGGGCTGCTGTTATTCATATTACATTTACATCAAGACAGACAAGATTTATTCGTAATTTGTGCCGGTCAATATCGACAGCGTGTTGCGACAAAGCCAAATAAAGTTGTGATATTATCTTTGGAGACTCAACAAACATGTTAAAAACATTCCGCGCCCTCTACATCTGTCGCACGATCGTGAAGAGCTATTAATGATATTTATAACACTAATATGACTCGTGTTAAATCATCGAAGGTTTCGCGTCTTGTGCGCGGCGAAATATGCGTTGTTTCGATCCAATTTCCACTGTATTTTATCCTTCAATTTATGGACCACTTTAACAGACCACGATGTTAAGTTAGTTAATGTAGTAAAGGCGAAAATATTGATTTATATTCGCCGAAATGTGTCCGGCTTCGCTCCTTAGTTGGGGGGCGGACAGGGGGGGGACCCGGGAGAATAAGCGCGGGAGGTGGGCGGGAAGCGGGAGGAGACGGAGCGGGATGCGGGGGGGGGGGCGTGCGAGGGCGGGAGAAGAATGAGGGACGTTAAGTTTTTTAATAGGTTACAAAATTGCAACAAAATTTCGGCGTATTAGCTGTTAAACCGAAACTCGATCCCAGTCGCGAGCAAAATTAGACGGCTTAATATAGCAACATAGCCAAGTTAGTAGAAAAAGGGTGGGAGGCGGGAGACAATTCGCAAAAAGGTACGGGAGGCAGAAGAGGAGGTACGGGAGGCGGGAGATGTCGACCCACTGGTCCCCCCCCACTCCTTAATCCGCCATATTGCATGTGTATTCATAGATCAGTGACATTGTGTAGCTTAGTAGCCTGGGGCCGGTTGTATAAAAATGTAGTTAAAGTTAACTATAGTTAGCGTTAACTACCGTAGTTAAATCCTTAACTATAGTTAGTTAACACACAGTTAACTGCGCGTGGGGTTCGCGTGGGGTGATTAAACATGAAATAACACAAAGTAAGCGCTGATTAGCAACCGCTGACAAGCATTTTGAAAACGACTGCGGACTCATATTTACCAAAAATGGCGGTATTTTGATTCAAAATATTGAAAAATATGCAAGAAAACAACGGACCTACTAATTACCGTCAAGAACCGTCAAAAGCCGTCAAGAACCGTCAAGAGGCCGTCAAGAACCGTCAAGAGGCCGTCAAGAACCGTCAAGAGGCCGTCAAGAAGCCAAAAACGATTTATACTATTCCTATTTCCATTCTTATAATTTATCATCTGACAGCACAAACAAATATAAAGCTGGCGTGAAATTGATAACTATTCTAGTTACAATTTGCCAACTTCGCAAGCGGCTATATTTTCCGTATTTTACAAAATTTCACAACCAAACTTTGGAGTTTTACTAATTTTAGGATGTTCTTTCTGTCTATAATAATGTATCTTAGCTATTTCCTCACTATTAAAAATTTTCACTGCATATTTTTTTACCGCTTTAATTTTATTTATTTATATATACAGAACATATTAACCATCATCAGAAATAATCATCAGAAACTTCTGCAAAACATGGGTTTTTTGTTTTGAATTTTCCACTAATGCGAGTAATGGCCTATCACAGCACAGGATTTGTAATAGTCTACGAATAGGTTTATACCAGATAGTCCAGGACCTGTATATGAGTTTGTATGCATTTCATTTAGGACAGATAATCTCAACTGTTTTAGGGCAAGTTGACCATGACGGTCAACATGGTAACGCTGCCCGAACCCCTTTCGCCATGGTGCTATCTACCAAACCATAAAAGCTTTGGCTATTCTGAGGTGCTTATATGGTTCAGAGATAGTGCTTTTATGGGGGGTCATTGGTAAGTGTGAAATACCTAGCACTGATATTTCACAAGAAAATGACCATACAATACTCATGGTCAAACGTCAATTTGTGGCTTACAACTTCAGATAAACAGCAGTGGACCTACATTACCTTTTTTCCTAAATCTTTTTGATAGAAACATAATTGGTACTTATTTAAGTATATTACCACTGTTTTGGTGTAAAATAGTAAATATTTTGTGACCGAAATAATAATTTGAAATGTACCTACCTCCTGCAAATGGACGTATTTGGCTAAATTCGCCACTTTACTCCGCTGTTTATCACCAATACTCGTTGAAATCCTTCCAAATATGTAAGTCAGTTCAGACATAATGGTATCAAGCACATTTTAAACAAGTTTTAACTAGGTTTCAAGTAGATCCTAGCTGTTTAACCATCGACAAGGTAAAACCTCAACTTTGTCTAAATTCGGCGCCATTGTGTCATCTCGTGTCGGTTGTCAACAATTCGGCCTCGTTATTCTTCCATCCAAGCCATTTCGATTACACTAGTAACAAATTTAACCCTTTATTATGGGTATGAAGATAAAAATATGAATAAAAGATACGAAATGCAGCATTTTACCTTCCTGTAAAATGTTGCTTACGAGTCTTTCAAAACATTCCGTACAAATCTCACGTGGGCAAAGTGACAGGCCGTGACAGGGGGGGGTGATATTTTTCACGAAGATAGAAAAAGGCTGCTTGTGACAACAGCGAACCCAAGCTGACTTAATTAACTTTAGTTGAATATAGACTAAAAACTGAACTATTAGTGAAAGCTAACTCTAAAATACATCCTAAACTATACTGTTATTTACGGAATACTACTTTTTTAAACTAATAACATATTTTTTCTACATTTCTGTCCTCAGTTTTATAAAAGTATAAACAGGAAAAAGTTCAACACTGCTAACGAATAATATAAATGTTTGATAATATATACCTGTAGTTATTTTCATTAATATAATATTAGTAACATTCTAAAAATAACAAGTCAGAGTTGCAGTTTATACTTTACGTTAAAATATGAACTTTGTATAATATATTTGGACAAAAAATGTAAAAAAAATGTTATTAGTTTAAAAAAGTAGTATTCAGTAAATAATAGTATAGTTTAGGATGTATTTTAGAGTTAGCTTTCACTAATAGTTCAGTTTTTAGTCTATATTCAACTAAAGTTAATTAAGTCAGCTTGGGTTCCCTGTTGTCACAAGCAGCCTTTTTCTATCTTCGTGAAAAATATCAGCCCCCCCTGTCACGGCCTGTCACTTTGCCCACGTGAGATTTGTACGGAATGTTTGAGACTCATGTAACATTTTACAGGGAGGTAAAATGCTGCATTTCGTATCTTTATTCATATTTTTATCTTCATACCCATAATAAAGGTTAAATTTGTTACTAGTGTAATCGAAATGCTTGATGGAAGAACAACGAGGCCGAATTGTTGACAACCGACACGGGATGACACAATGGCCGAATTTAGACAAAGTTGAGGTTTTACCTGTCGATGGTTAAACAGCTAGATCTACTTGAAACCTAGTTAAAACTTGTTTAAAATGTGCTTGATACCATTATGTCTGAACTGACTTATATTTGGAAGGATTTCAACAGTATCGTGATAAACAGCGCAGTAAATGGCGAATTTAGCCAAATACGTCCATTTGCAGGAGGTAGGTACATTTCAAATTATTTCTGGTCACAAAATATTTACTATTTTACACCAAAACAGTGATATATTAAATAAGTACCAATTATGTTTCTATCAAAATATTTAGGAAAAAGGTAATGTAGGTCACTGCTGTTTATCTGAAGTTGTAAGCCACAAATTGACGTTTGACCATGAGTATTGTATGGTCATTTTCTTGTGAAATATCAGTGCTAGGCATTCACACTTTACCCCATGCACTATCTCTGAACCATATAAGCACCTCAGAATAGCCAGCTTTATGGTTTGGTAGATAGCACCATGGTTTCGTCCCGGATTGTGTTCGGGCAGCGTTACCTTTTATACCATATGAAATGCATACAAACATGGTTTATACTAAAGACACAACATCCAATTAAAAATGCTTTTGACTTTTTGACGGCATCTTGACGGCTTCTTGACGGTTTTTGACGGCTTCTTGACGGTTTTTGACGGCTTCTTGACGGTTTTTGACGGCTTTTGACGGTAATTAGTATGACCCGAAAACAAGACATAAAGACCAATAAAGTCTATGAAAAAGGCGTATTTACCATGAAAGTCAAACTGCAGTTCTTTGGTAAAAACGACATTGTTTTTCTTTGTTATGGGTTGCCTCTCGTCATCGATAAATCTTCCTATGCAAAAAATATATTCCGTTTTCGTCGAAAAGACCAAAATTATAGCGTTTTAAAAGCTCACGAGTATCAGAAAAACCTTTCTAGGGAAGATGATGATTGAAAACCCTCGGTAAGCGTTGCTTTTAGTATTTTTTGACTGATTAAAGTTCATCACTCCTACAAAACGCCATATTTAACTACGCTTTGGGAAGTTAACTATGCCCTTGAGCATAGTTAACTTTAACTACTTTTTAACTGCAGTTAACGCTAACTAGGTTTTTATACAACCGACTTAACTACGTGGTTAAAGTTAACTACCATTTAACTAGAAAATGGGTAGTTAAAACGTAGTTAAGAGTTTTATACAACCGGCCCCAGGTCTTGGTTATTCTTGTTGGTTTTTGAACAAATTTTGTCTGAAATAATACCTCGGAGATCATGAAAATATGAATATCGAGCGATTTTGCGAACCAGTTACCTCATTACATTGAACTATAAATAAACTGGAACGATAACTCAAGGGGGGAAATTGAAGCCAGCTTAATTCAGTTTTTCTGAGGTTTGAGTTGAAATACTTAACGCCGAACATTGGACTGTATATGAAATTGAAGCTATTAAAAAGTTATATTTGATATAAAAACTTCAAGACTTTAGGTAAAAGGGAAATACTTAAAACTTTGAGGGAAAATTTGCCGTATTTTACAAAATTGCGGTTGTTTTTGTATTTTTTAAGTATTTCCATTTTACCTAAAGTCTTGAAGTTTTTATATAAAATAGAACTTTTTAATAGCTTCAATTTCATAACAGCCCAATGTTCGGCGTTAAGTATTTCAACTCAAACCTCAGAAAAACTAGCTTGGCTTCAACGAATCATAGGACTTGATCATAGGAGTTAGCGTTCCAGTTTACTTAGAGTTCACTGCCTCATTACCCAACTTATTGTTCGTCTCAATCAAAATGCCGATGACATAGCGGCTACTGTTCCAGTAGACTTCTACCGTTTTCGTAGATTTTGATGTAGACTTTTAGGCGCTAAAAAGGTAGGAAATTTGCGTTTTCGCGTTTTCATAACTTAAGCTGGACAACGTCAAAAAGGTGGAAATATCGAGGCAGTGAGCACTTGATGGAAAGGTTAAAAATACCTGGGTATTTTTTTCTAAAAAGGCACCTTTTTCACGTTATGAAGAAATTTTTCATCTGGTGAAAAAAGGTAGCTAGGAAATTCGGGTTAATGAGCAAGAGTAAAAAAGCAAAAACATGAAAATTCTACAAAATCCTGTTTTCAATTTTTGGAATTTAGTGAAAATCAGAATTGCCGAAACCCACCACTGATTATGGCGGCCGTCAACTTCCGGCGCGTGTCGGCAGCGCCAAAAACATCAAAGGAGTGACCCTTATGTATATGCCTGACTGGCAAGTTTGGAAATCGCGCAACCGAGTAATTAAATATCTTCCTCCTTTACCACCTTGTAACCCAATCTCAACCCAATTAATTCACTGTCGAAATAAACGTCAATAAGCCTCAAATTTATTGGGAATTCTATTTCAATAATAGTACTAATGGGGGAGGGGCAGGCAAGGGGCGGGGATTTGACAGATTGTGACATCCCGGGGGCGAGGCATTTGAAATCTCAAGATTGCCCCGGGGTGCGGTTTTTGTAGCTTTACCCCCCGGGAATTTTGACTCGTTTTCTCATACCCAGGCTTTTGAAATAAAATCCGAACTTTGTTTGAGTTAATTTCGGATTATGTTCATTATATTATGCATATCTATTGTCTTTCACAGTTTAACTTACTAATGTTTTGTGTTTGTATTTTGTTATTCTTGCTGTTGTTGTTGTCATTTTGTTTTGTGTTTCTCTTTGTTTTTCTTTCTTTGTTTAATTAGATAATATTTACGTTATTTTTATATAGCAGTAAATCTATTCTACATTTTAATATATACATAATTAACAATTAGATTATGAGCTCAAGATTTCTATGAGGTGATAGTTGATGAGGGCGAAGCCCGAATGAACTATCATCTCGTAGAAATCGAGTGCGAATAATCTAATTGTTTTAGTAGAAACCAGCAAGAAAACAGTATTTCAAAACGTTTTTCATAATTTATTGAAATAAATTCGTTAAAAATTGCGCCGAGGAGATGGCTGTTTCACTACTCGCTATCTATCGACAATTAGATAGCGAGTAGCGTACCCAATCAAATTACAGCATTTGCAATAGTATACTAGTATGATTCTACTAATTACATATGTTAATTAGTTAAATCCTCCTAGTATAGTTTAATACTGTTTTAGGAGTAATTCATTAAAGCATTAAAGCATTAAAGCAGTTAGTAGATTAAAATTCAATTTACAGTACAATTTCGATTTAATGGTACTTGGTAGTAGCCAGGCAACCATTGAACAAAAATCGCCTCATTTATAAAACAGACAACATGTGCACACCATTTTAATCTGACTTTATCCAAGTCATTCCCAATCAAAATAATTTTTAAATACATACCTATGTTCTAGGATTATAGCCGGGATTTTGACAGCTGTGTTACTCCGTGGGGTAGGGATAACATATGTTTTTTAAAAATGTCAAAATCCCCGCCCCTTGCCAGGCCCCTCCCCCCGCGGGATTAACCTTGATAGGTGCATACATTTTCAAGAAATTACCGCCCTGTTGTGAGCCTACGAACTAACAACTTTTTAGCCAGCCGTAGACATCAATCGAATGGATACGTTATGTTTCGTTTTTGTTTCGTTATGTTACGTAATATGTAACATCGTGGCTCGTGCTCCTGAAATTGTTTAATTTTACATTTTTCACCAGTTATATTATGGAGAGAGTTCAACGGAAATATTTATAAATGGATAACAATCTCGAGAATCTCACAGAAAAACGTAAGATTGACGAGGCTACAGAAGATGATGCCCGTATTGTTAAAATGGAAGTTGGCCATGTGCACGAGTCCAACACGCCAGGACCGAAAAGACAAAAAATTAAAAAGCAGAAAAAAGATGTGGACAGAAGTCCCTTGATGTTGTTCAACGAAACATTTCCATCAATAAAGTTCAATATGGAAAGCTCCAGTGGTCCAGAATTCGTAATGTCCGTTTTACTAGAAGGTGTGAAGTATGATAGTCGGGCAGGAAGCAAGAAAGAAGCCAAGCAGATGGCAGCAGAGAATGTACTACGAAGCAAGGGTTTATGGCCTGTGCAACAGGGTATGGCACACGTAGGGTCCGAGAGCATAGATGGAGTAATTCTGTCACCGCCTGCTGAAGTGAAGAAACTAACCCGTGATGAGATTATAGTTGAAGCTATCACAGAAGGAAAGAATGCAGTGTCCGTTACACGTGAGTATCATCCTGATGCAAAGTTTACAATCATCGGTGAGGCTGGCAGAGCTCATAGTAAAGTCTTTACTAGCGAGCTGGACCTAAACGGTAAAACATACCAGGGAACTGGCGGTAGCAAGAAAACTGCAAATGTGTCTGCTGCAGCCAGAGCTTTGTTTGAGCTATATGGCGTCATTCATCGCACAAATAATGAAGATGTTTCTGAACCAACTGATCTGGAGTTCCTTGTACCACAACCACTGGCAGATAAAATTGGTGAAATGGTTCTCCAAAAGTTTGCCCAGTTGTATGAGTCAAGCGATGCACCAAGCCTAAAGCGTAAAGTCTTGGCTGGAATCGTGAAAACAGTTCAGAAAGGAGAAGAAGTTGTTGAAATGGATGTGATCAGTCTTGGTACTGGAACCAAGTGTATTTCTGGTGGGAACATCAGCAACACAGGACATGCACTGAACGACTCTCATGGTGAGGTCATTGCTAGACGTGGATTGTGTCATTATCTGTATGGGCAACTTGATTTGGCATTGAAGGGAAAGGTAAAGATATCTTGCTTTACAAAGAAGAAAAGTGGTCTGTATGCTCTGAAGGAAGGTGTTGCATTTCATCTTTACATCAGCACTTCACCATGTGGGGATGGTAGAATATTTTCACCAAAAGAAAAGGCAGTTGACAAGCCAGGTGATCGACACCCTCAGAGGAAGACAAGGGGGTTACTTCGAACCAAAATTGAAAATGGTGAAGGTAAGTACATCAAGTAGAAAAATGACATTTTGGCTTGATAGAAACTACAGAATTTACGTATTACCTACTCCTTCAAGGGTTTTGAAAATATTGTTTCATATTAACTCGACACAATATTACGCATGTGTACATACAATATTCAACAATAAATTAACCTGAACCTTGCCTGCATCTAACCACCACCCTAACCTGCCCACATCCTAACTTTCGATTGGGTAATTTAGATCCACTCTGCTACCGAGGGATTGCTTGAAAACTAACAAAATTTATGTGGTATCATTTTACCATGTTCAAAGAGCAAGGAAAATATTGTGTCAGACAAATAGCATTTACACATTGGGGTCCAGTGTCTGACATAAATATTTTATATAAAATCACCCCATTCACCATGGCCAGGGGTGGAAATTTACGCTATTCCGCTATACCATATATAGTAAAATTCCTGATGGAATAGTAAACTTTATGATCTCGGTATTCCATTTGTATAGTAGAAAAACATGTGGTTGGTATCAATTTATAGTATCAGTGTGCTATACTGTTAGTTAAAGTTTTCTTGATTTTGTAGTTGAGTTTTTGTTCGCTTGTGTATTCTTTTTCCGTGTTCATTTAACTATACAATTGTACAAAAAGGGCACAAACATTCATACCGGCATGGAAACAGAAATGTAAGTGACTGGGTAACCTACATGAAATAGTGAGCTAGATCTTTTTATTAGAATTTGTTCACAGCAGAGCAATGCATTTGATTGATCCTTGGTGTATAATAAAACACTGATCAGATTCAGACAATAACAGAAGTGCTTCCTATATTTGTTTGTTGATCTTCAGTTCAGGGCGTCTTGAGGATGATGTCCCAAATGTCAGAAACATTAACTTCTGAACAGGCTCTGAGTAACATAAAGTAAGGAATAGCAAATTTTCAGATGGAACAGTAAATTTTGAAATTTACTATTCTGGTTGTATAGTAGAAGTAGAACATACGTTAATTACGACCCCTGACCATGGCACTAGTGCACTACTCAATGTCAATACTTTCTTTGTGAATAATGACTCCTTTCTATTATGGACAATTTTCTATATTATGTCCTGACAAGATTCTCTACTATAAAAACTACCATAATATGGACTGTCACCAATATCATTATGGACAACAGACACTAAATCTTGGCCCCATAGAGCAAATACGTGCAAACTTAGCCTTTTTTTACAGACACTCTGGTTATCCTGATATTGTGGTATATACAATTTCTTCCGCAGTTACATAAAATCATTGCTTTATTCACATATCTTCAAAGGGAGATTTGAAAATTTAAATAGAATACCAAAACATTTGACAAAAAGGTCTTAAAAACTGAGATTTACAACAACAAAAAGGGTGGTTATATGTTGGTAACCTAACTTTGCACCCCCAGTGTTGTGCTTAATACACATTTCCACTTAGTTTTAGACAATGACCCTCCCAACCATCCAACGTCTTCATGACTTATTAATTATTCTGTTTTACTGGTAATTTTTAGTAAAAGCATATGTGGTCATTTCTGGTTGCAATGATACTACCATTTGCATTGAAGTGTTACACTGCACCACTAACTAAAATAAGCTGTTTCCAAGTTATGCAACAAGGTTATCATTGGACTTCACATTCAGATGTCAAAACATGCAAAATTATGCTCGCTTGTTTTGACATGTGAAACGTCTAGTTGCCCAATAATAACTTTGTTGCAAAACTTGGAAACAACTTATATTTGCAGGGCAGTGTAACGCTTGAATGCAAATGGTACAGTGGTACAAAAAAGGTATCATTGGAAAGCTAAGGACCTTTCTAGATACATTTCAAGTAAGTTGTTAAACCAATTAGCTTGGCGTAATATGTTGTTGATGTTGGATTACCTTTCTATACACATAAGGCATGTTGTTAAGGCATTGGGATTTCAATGATAAACTATCTAATATAATCCGACCAAGTTCCTTGACAACATAGGGACAACTTGACAAGATTTGTAAATGGCCAAAACCTTGACAACATGCCTGACACTGTATATATGTATATATATGGTCATGCTAAAACTTGTACAAAGTTCACTGTTATGATAAATTTATTGGCGTTCCAAACTCGACTGGGCTTGCGTAAATGACGTCTTCTATTTTATCAGGTACATTACCAGTTCGCGTTGGAGGTGTTGTGCAGACATGGGATGGAGTACTACAGGGTGAACGACTTCTCACCATGTCTTGCAGTGACAAAATCTCCAAATGGAATGTTGTTGGTCTTCAAGGTGCTTTGCTTAGCCACTTCATTGAGCCTATCTACCTCACTTCAGTGGTTCTTGGTAGTTTGTACAACTTCCACCACCTCACTCGTGCATTGTATAAGCGTTTGGGAGTTCTCACCAATCTTCCCGACCTATACCGTCATAATTACCACCTGGTCAACGGTATTTCCCTTCCCGAACCGCGTGCTATAGGAAAAAGCCCTACTTCTAGTTTAAATTGGTCTTGGGGAAATGACGCGTTGGAGTGTGTTAACGCAAGTAGTGGTAAGCTGGAGAACGGGGAAGCTTCGCGACTTTGCAAAGATTGGTTCTTTCGGAAATTTCTGGCCATTTGGAAGAAGATGAAACGTAGTGTAGCAGAACCAGCCAATTACCATGAAGCGAAACAAAGTGCTGAAAACTACAGGCGTTCTTTCCTCACTCTCAAGAATGAATATGAGGCCAAGGAGTTAGGAAAGTGGGTGGAAAAACCGGTTGAGCAAGACGACTTTTAACTTTACTATTTGGATATATACGATTGATATTTTAGCAGTTTTAACACCTGCTATATATTCGCATGAGTTTTGTAGTGACAGCTTCCGTAGAATTTACTTTGCACATTTATTACCTAAGTTTTATAAGATTTAAAGAGCTTACTGAACTCCAAGAATACATATTTGAAAATATTTGAAACTATTTTTAGAGCCATGACAGTAATGTAGCAAGAATTACACTTTTTTGATTGCACTTTTTATTTCCGTGTATTTTTAAGGTCTGATTCCACGAGTGTTTTTTCTCAGCGAAATACGAAAAATTACGAAATGAATTGACGCATGCGCAGAAAACATAAATCAGGCTTCGCGAGAAAAAATTTCGCTTCGCCAGTGAGTAGAAGTTAGTTCTACTCACTGCGAAAGCGAAAAAAGTGGGAAAATTGAATAGAATCACTGATGTGCAGCCATCCGTATTCTGCAGACACAATTTCTCGCGAATAATTTCGCCGTGGAATCAGGCCTTTAAGCCGGTTTTCCACTTGCGATTTTTTTCGCGCGAAGCGAATTTTTCATTTGTCCTTGGTCTCTCAACTGGAACCATGTGGAACTAATTGGATAAAGACAAAAGAAAAATTCGCTTCCTTTAGGTACCTGTAATATACCTTCGTATATTTTGCCAGTATACCACTCAAAGTATATGCAGACGGTGTTATTTAATGACCTCGCAGTTTTGACCAAAATCCGTTGCCTGCTGATAACTTCATGAAATGAAGTAGTAAAAAAACTCCGAATAGAAGTTCTATCTTGAAACTCAATATTTAAGAAGACAATTAAACAATATTCTTCTCAAATATTGAGTTTGAAGATGGAGCTTCTATTCGGAGTTTGTTTCTTACTATATTTCGCAGTTTTTTCGCGAGACACGTAAAATTGCCTTGTGTATATAACCTGTCCCGCAATCGTCGGGTTTCGCTACGTCTTTATTGAATGCATGCAGAAAGTATAATGAGGGAATCCGGTTCTATATTGTGCAACGATTTCTGCTGCGAAACACGATCATTGTAGGGTATGTTACCCCTTCGAAAAAAATGCGTCCGGTTTTTTAAAAACACGTACGCATGGGACGCAAAATTCCAATAGATTGTGTATGGCAGTCCCAGTTCCCAGGCAAATTTTGGCTCAAATCCCAGTTTCCAGCCCAATTTTGCCCCAAATCCCAGTTACGAAATCTGAAATCCCATTCCCAGTAAAACTATATGGAAACTGATAATGAACTGAAACTACTGATTATGCCATTTGGATAGAGGTACCGCCACCTACACTGAAGAAAATGATGACGATTTTCAGGGCTAAGAGGCCAAGTGCTAAGATCCTGTCTCATTGTTATTATATGTTTTCGAGATTTCATTCGCATGGGAACCAGCCCAGTTGGCCAGGCTGCCTCCGTTGACCGAAGGCGAAGCAAGATTTTGGCTTCCCGGGCTCATATAAATGCATTAAACTGGTCAGCGCGGCAAACCGGGCTGGAAATCATGTTACAGCGCATGCTTTATTCCCTCCTAGAAACAATCTAAAAAGTCTACAGGTGAGGAATTAAAATTAACGAAACTAAAGCAGTAACCGATGATAAAGAAGTATTTTGCGAAACAAACACACATTTCGCGTTCCACCAAAATCGCGCGGGAATTTCTTGCTAGTGGTTGCCGAGCTAGCCCGCCCCACGTTTAACTGGGTGAGCCCACATAAAAATTTGGGATGTATCGCTAGTTATAAGAGGGAAGAGGTAGTGCAATTTTTGTGCAAATATCAGTACTTATTTCACATAAAACATGCTGGTGAATACTATGCAACACTACAACAGTTAGCCTATGCACAGCCGACAAATAAGTTGTATTTTTTCGGGGGGATGTAAAAATCAATTTTATATAAGGGGTGCAACAACCATTAATGATGTCTTTGTGCCAGGTCGAGTCCCCTGTACTGATTAAAAACCGGTCCCTGGCTATTTGAATATAGAACGAAGCGCTTGTAACTTTTAGAATATATTTTACCCGCAATACCGGATGAATTATACAATATGAGTCTGCGGTCACTGTGGCAAGAAATGAGTGAATTTTGACGATGAGCCAGCTGGCTCCAGGTTCGCAGCTCCAGTTTCGCGAACCTGGAGCCAGCTCCAGATTGGCTCGAAACTGGAGCTGGGACGACAAGTTTGTAAACAAAGCGTTTTGGCCGCTTAACCAGTAATGTAAATGAATTTTTTTTGAAAGACCATTTTTACCTGTCATATTTTCTAGTACGTGACCGAAAATGAGAACTTTATTCCGTTTCGTTTGTCCACAGTAGCTTGTGAAAGTTGACTATTTTTTCTGACGAAGGGGCTGGTCAGCGGCCCGATTGATCGTATAGCTTTTAAAACCTTATTTTTACCTTTATAATGGCAAACTGTAAAATTTGATTCATGACCGTTCTAGAAAGTATTCAAATATAATGTCAAGCAATAAGCGTACTTCTACATCGCGAAACCGCGATAAATAACTCTGGCAAAGTCGAGCCATCTATTTCACGCGCGGCACGCTTGTATTAATTTCACACTTCCGTGAACACACAACTTTGTTATCGGTAAATTTGCGTTTTGGAGAAATAACCTATTGAACGTTTAATGATATAAGATTATTTATTGCACTTTTTTAAAGACTAAACGATCGAAACATCGTCCATATCTGCAACACACAACGCAAACAAGATCGCGAAAAATGGTGTTAAATGCGGCTCAGATTGCCGAACGTCAAATACGTCTAGCATAGTACAAATTGTTTCGCAAAATTTCCTCTTAAACTCGCCTTTCTGCGATTTTTCAAAAGATGACCCTTCTAGATTAATTGTCATTCTACCATATCCTATAGTATTTAAAATTTTAGGATGTATATCCAGCATGAACAACTCACGAGAACACTGGCATTCGTGACCGACATGAGAAATCCACTTTCAATAGATGTAATATATTAACGTAATTGACAACCAAACTAATCAGTCCATGTGCTTTGGCACGTGATGTCATTTGATAATCTCAGGGGAAAATCCAGTGGAAAAACCCGTCCGTGCACTGTAAAATTATTGCGCATGTGTTTATCCAGACCTGTTTTCTTGTTTCCCCAAGCAACGTATGAAACAGGTGCTGGAAAGGAGTTCATTTGTTTCTTAGTCTGTGTTTGATAATTAAAAGGTTTTTATCATCAAGGGATTTATTTTGTAACAAAGATTATAGTAAATATTGTTTATTGGCTATTGCTGATTGTTCGGAATTAACTTTTGAAATCTTACGAGAATGCGTCCGCCGAGATTAATTAGGGTATGCTTACTGCTACTAGGGACACCCTAACTCCTACATTCCTATATGGGACAGGCAAAATGACAGTTTTGGGGAATAGAGTCAGCCATAGAAAAAGATACTAGATAGATCAGGGATACTAAATGTCAAAAGTTTCCGGGAGCGTGCTAACCCCCAAGCTATTCAAGACCTATAGAATGACAACGCAGACCACACAGTTAGGTTCAAATTCGTAACTGCTGCTCAAATAGATCTGGCACATCTTGAGCAAGATATTACAACATAGTTACAGCTTGTTCTATCTGTTGCTAGGTATAACTTGAAAATATATTTACAGTAGTAAAAGTCAGCTGGCAATGATCACAAAACGTTTTGCTCACAAAAACGAGATTTTAAGGTTCCATGTACTTTGGATTTTTAGGAGAGGTTGGGAGGGGGGTCTTATGAAAAAAATAACATTATTTAGGGGTGGGGAAAAGTTTATCATGGGGATGGACCATGCCAAAGATTTAAGAGAGCTCACTAAATTCCAACCCCCCTCCCAGATAAGAAATGAACCCCTTAATAGCCTTGGTTATATAGTAGAGTTACCTCGTGAGCACTCTGTTTACGCAATAGGATGTCCTTTGTTATAGGTTTGCGTAGGCCTGCAGAAACCACTAATGAAACACAAGTCGCACGAAGTGAAAATGGTCTGATAAAATAATCTTGGCTTTTTTTTATTATGCTTACCACTCTGAGGTGGACGGAAAGCCTTAACAGGTTTTACAACCCAATTGAGAAAGGTTCCGAGGGTTAGTTAGTTAAGGTTAGTGCCTTGGGGTTAGTTTTTAGTGATGGAGGAAAACCGGAGTACCCGAAGAAAAACCCTCGAAGCACAGGAGAGAACCAACCAATCTCAACTTACACGAGTTAATCAAGCACACTGACATTTGAGTTCATTTCGATTCAGCTAAGACGGCTATATGATCTATTTCAGCATACATGTATGCAACTTGTTCCTAAAGTTGTACTAAAATCAACTTGTTTACTTGATACGGTTTTCCCCTGAGATTATCAAATGACATCACGTGCCAAAGCACATGGACTGATTGTTTTGGTTGTCAATTACGTTAATATATTTACATCTCTTGAAAGTGGATTTCTCATGTCGGTCACGAATGCCAGTGTTCTCGTGAGTTGTTCATGCTGGATATACATCCTAAAATTTTAAATACTATAGGATATGGTAGAATGACAATTAATCTAGAAGGGTCATCTTTTGAAAAATCGCAGAAAGGCGAGTTTAAGAGGAAATTTTGCGAAACAATTTGTACTATGCTAGACGTATTTGACGTTCGGCAATCTGAGCCGCATTTAACACCATTTTTCGCGATCTTGTTTGCGTTGTGTGTTGCAGATATGGACGATGTTTCGATCGTTTAGTCTTTAAAAAAGTGCAATAAATAATCTTATATCATTAAACGTTCAATAGGTTATTTCTCCAAAACGCAAATTTACCGATAACAAAGTTGTGTGTTCACGGAAGTGTGAAATTAATACAAGCGTGCCGCGCGTGAAATAGATGGCTCGACTTTGCCAGAGTTATTTATCGCGGTTTCGCGATGTAGAAGTACGCTTATAGCTTGACATTATATTTGAATACTTTCTCTAGAACGGTCATCAATCAAATTTTACAGTTTGCCATTATAAAGGTAAAAAATTAAGTTTTTACTGAAGCTATACGATCAATCGGGCCGCTGACCAGCCCCTTCGTCAGAAAAAATAGTCAACTTTCACAAGCTACTGTGGACAAACGAAACGTAATAAAGTTCTCATTTTCGGTCACGTACTAGAAAATATGACAGGTAAAAATGGTCTTTCAAAAAAAATTCATTTACATTACTGGTTAAGCGGCCAAAACGCTTTGTTTACAAACTTGTCGTCCCAGCTCCAGTTTCGAGCCAATCTGGAGCTGGCTCCAGGTTCGCGAAACTGGAGCTGCGAACCTGGAGCCAGCTGGCTCATCGTTGAATTTTGATAACAATCTGGAAGAAAAATGTTACAATATTTAGAAATTTTTGGAAGAAAATTTTGTGAGAAAGGAAATTTCGAAATGAATATGTTGGGAGTGTAAAATCTCATATCTTGTCAACAAGATGTGTTCGCAACAGGTTGTAGCTCTGAGGTTGTAGCAAGCTTGTTAACAAGTTGTAACAATGTTGTCATTTCATGAAGTTGAATTGCAGGACGATAACAAGTTGTTAAAACAAGTTGTAACAAGTCTGTTGAGTCAAAAATCTTGTAGCAAGTTGCCAACAAGCCGTTGACAACTTGTCAACAAGCTGGGAACAAGTAGTGCGAACACATCCTGATAACAAGTTGTTGAAACAGCGCATTGGTGCGTTTTTACTTGTGTAGGGTCGAAGATCACTTAAGGATAGAAATCCCATTCTCATTTCCAAAATTGTTTGTCCCATTTCCAGTGGTGAAGTCCAGTACAGTGAATCCCATTTTCCCAATCGAAAATAGGCAAATCCATGTTTCCATTTTACCCCTTCAGGACTCTCTTAACATTTTTGCTACTTGGCCTCTCCACTGGGCCTCACTATTATTTTTACTTGCTGAAAATCTTTTAACGAGTTTGAGTTCGTGATGTTCTATTAATTTTCATAATTACTATTTCGGAGGTGGGTGCCTTGCATGGCCATGGGACCTTTTATAAGAGTCCCATTCGTACCTTACGTTTTTGGATCAACATTTGATAGCTAGGTTATCTTACTTAATGTGATATTTGTTCTGTTAAATTCTTTGTATGTTCAAAATTGTGTATATATATATATATACAAATAGATCCGAATAAAATTTGTTAAATTAAAAATTAAATTAAATCACTGGTTCTTTCTTTCGTCGTCCAGTTAAATTTTGAGGTCATCATTCATCAACGGCTTGTTAACGTTTCCTTGGCAACAAGAATCGCGCGAAGAAAGAAATGGCGGGCCGTAGTTTACAGTTTTGAATGATTATAGACCTTTATTGTGGAGATTTAATAATTTATTTCTGAGTTAGGTAATGTAGAATGTCAGAAAAAACATCAAACCAGAACAACGGGGAAGGAAGCGGCAATTTAGCTGCCCCACAAGATATATTACCGCTATTTTTTACCAGTAAAACACAGCAAATATTTGGATGCATTGCTGATGAAGATGTGAGTGCGGAAAATCCGCACAAACGTATTCAAAAAGAGACTATTTTACAAGATTTTAAGGACAGAGCAGCAGTGTCTGATTTTCATCCTGCGAAAAAGATTGTTTTGGTAAGTGTATATTTTATTTTAGTTCAACCATGAAGTAACATTTATACAGTTGAAGAAGAATATATTTAAACAAGAATATATACGTCCGTGAATCCAAAACGTTGCTTGCTTAAGTTCTCTATTAAAGAAATCAGAACCCTCTGCATGAGTTGCAGCTTGAAAAGCATGAACATGTATATGAACATGTATGTATATGAACAATATATTTGGTTTGTTGGATCAATTGAAGTTAATGACCCCGCCCCAAGGGAGTCGTATATTTCAATGGCCTTTGGATTATACGACTCCCTCCCCCCCAAAAAATAGCTTTTTATCAAGATGGCATCGAACTTGTTTTCGCCGGCTCATTCTCGCCACATAAATTTGTCAAGTTACGCGGGCAACATGTCACGTCTTGTGCCTCTCGTTGTCTTTAATTTCACCTTGCTTCTATTCCAGTACACCTCGATATTCTGAGTATGCACACCCGTCACTGGATCAAAGAAAAATAGTGAGTGGTTGACCGTTCGGTGCTCTAAGCCAGGGATATTGCAGACGCGATTTTATGCAGCCCACTCGTCAGAATACACTAGTGATCCCGGTCGGGTATAGATAAGGGAAACAGACACAAACACGAAAATACGTAAATTTAAAGATATAATACCGAAGATTTGTTATTGAAGTATGCAACCCCATGGTTGATCCGGTTTGTTTTGTTACTAATCAAATAAAAGTAATACACTATTTCATTCAAACAAATACATTTAAAGTACTGGTCCTCTTCACGTACACATTAAGAATTTATATATGGGAATCTTATGAGGTAGATGGGCATTTGACTAGTATTTTTTTAACCGCACTGTGGGGAATTTGATGATGGTTTTCACCCACACTGGGGAATTGACCAAAAATTTTAAAAGTGGGAGGCTTGCTGAGCATGTGGGGAAGTTAACTTGTTACGGAAACTTGTCAAGAAAATCTTGCTCGTTTGTAGGGAGCTTAATATGTTTGCCCAAAATTCTTGACCAATACTGGTAACTACCGATATATCGGCCAATAAGCCCTTATCGTATCAGTAAATTTAATTTTTCATTATATATTGGCTCATCCCTACAAAGTAAGGTCAGAAATTATTACTGAATAGTATAAAGGACATGGGGTCCACAATAGGTTTTGCAGGATCACCAGGATGGTTGGAGGATATGTATTTTGATTTACTTCGCCGCTGCTATCCACCGCTAATTATGTGTGGCTATGCAAGGGAATAAAATCACTCCAACAAAAGTGTATACTCGTTTGGATATATATATTTGTATAATTATATCAGTTTGCCATAACCTGTGATGATTTCTCACTACCGATGCTAGATCACAGCTCTTATTTCTGTATGAGCAGCAGGTGATTGGCCCTGCCTCCATTGGACAAAACAACTGGTAAATTTGGCATGCTGCAAGGGAAACAAGCCTTTCCTGTCTTTCCTCTCCCAATTTTCTGATGAATTACTATTATTAAAGCTTTATTTAATTTTGTTTGTCTTTTAGTCAAAGATTTTACAACTCAGATTTTAGGATTTAATTTCTCTTGCATGCAACAAAAGGCATAATTTGCACACCATTTTTGAGGAGCGTGTCTAGATCGGATATCGCATCCTTTGCATGCTTATTGCTGCCGTAGGCAGCTCCCTATTCTTGACGCCAGAGTTCACTCGACCCAGTCTTTCGCGCGATATATATATATGTTTGCATGTTAAATCTCGATATTATTTGGGTTTAGAGGTTTGTCTGTCCGCAATTTCCGGGCAGAAAGTCGAGCTCAAGGAGAATTTTTAAAATGGGGGGAGAGGGCGAGAAAATATTGTATTGCGCGCAGCGCGCTGCAAAATATACAAACATTTCCCGAAGAATACGTTCAATTCCTCAGGTGGGCTGTTGAAAGTCAGGAATTCTTCAGGGTTATAGAAAAACCCCTGTCCTCGATAGAGGGGGGGGGTTACGGATTTTAAATGGAATAGCTCATTGTGATAGAACCTGTGGAGCGTGTTGAGGCACAAAATATTATTGATCTGCCCATTGTGGCAGAGCCAGTTGTGGCACAAAGTAACATTGACTGCCTGTTGAGGCAGAAAATGAAAACCAAATTTGGTTGATAAATTATGTTATATTTACTTGAAAAAAATGGTTGTTACAAACTTACAAAATAATATGGATATATTACATCATCCGTAATGGGATGGAATCTGCGATATAAAGAATTAAATATTTCCAACATATGTCATGTGGATCCCTGCTCACAGTTGTTTTGGAGAGATATACTATTATGTTGGTTTGCTGTATAATCATGTATTTTGACAATTCACTGGACAGTACAGATGAACACTGATGGAAGCTAAATGCTAAATAAATATGAAATGAAATATCTACAGATTGGGAACAAAGACTGTTGTGACATGTTTGTTTAGCATGTGTACTTCTTATATATTATTATTTACAATAATCACAGTGTTGTAATCGCACTGTTGTAATCTCATCGTTTGGACAAGAAAATAAATCTATACATACAGTGTGCCATTAGCAATAGAAATACGTTCAATATTACTATTTGGTCGAGGGATTTTGCGTGCAGTTTGGGCATCAAGGCAGCACTTTCCTTGCGATAGTAACTACTAGTTTTAATAGTATGACTCATCGCTAAACCATGCGTGTTGACAGCTGAGCCGATAATAAATCAGATTAAATTTATTCTGATGCGTGGGTATTGCGTGCACTACGCACGGGGTGATACTAAATTCATAACATCGTCATCTTGTGCTGCGAAAGACCAGGTGCGATACGTTCTTCAATTAAAAGTAAACTTTCAATGGCCGCAAGAAGTTTAGTGTGGAACTTTTTTAAGAACACGGAAGAAGCGCAGGATGGTTCTGTATGTCAAATATGTATGCGGACCGTTGTTTTCACTTTTCAAGATGGCGGACAAAAAACCCGATTTTATCGGGTTTTTTCCGTCGGTTTTCGGTTTCGGTTTTTTTTGAAAACCGCACTAGCCTACTAAGCAGGGTAACATTTGACTGTTGCCTGAAGTCAACAATAAGACAAATTATAGTGTGTAAATGTGCCTCTTGGAGTTTGTATGAGAAATATATTTACAGACAAAGGAGTACACAGGGGGGGGGGGGTGTCAAGTCCAAAAAGAGAGACTTGGTGTGATAGCTGTGAGCTTTAAATTTGGTGTTGAAATCTAGACTAGAAATAAGTCATTTCAAAACCCAAGTGATACCCAAATGATTTTTGGATTCAGGGTTATTCCTGTATTATAAGTATTTTTTTGGCATTTTCACTCGATGGGAGTTGAAGGTTGTTTGTTGATGGAATTATGAGTGATAAATATATACAACTTTGAAACCTTACTGGGAACGGCTGTGGAAAATGCAACTCTAAGGTCCTCCGGCAGGAATCATACCTGCGCCCCTGCGATTCTGATGCAGTGCTCTGACCACTGAACTCTGTAGCTAAATGGTCAGAGCACTGCATCGGAATCGCAGGGGCACAGGTTCGATTCCTGCCGGAGGACCCAAGAGTTGCATTTTTTGCAGCCGTTCCCGGTAAGGTTTCAAAGTTGTATATATTTATCACTTGTAATTCCATCAACAAACCACCTTCAACTTTATTCCTGACACTGCCAGTACTGATAAATAATTATTAGCATGAAAAATATGTAGTCTATCTGCCAGCCTGACAGGGTGCAATTTGCCAACCTGATTGCTGCCATATCTCATGTTAGACTACTGTTAGTACAGCAAAAATGTGCTGACCTGCAATTATACTTTTCTGATGCGAATTTAGTATAAAAGTGAAAAGCAGATGGAGAAATATTCTTCGTTAGGTTCTGGTTTATAGATATAAATGTTCGCATTAGTACTACTGGACATTATTAATACTAATTCAGAGGAGCGTACACTACTTAATAAATATGCTGATACTTACTTTAGTATTACAGTAACTATGAATGAATGAAATACATCTGGAACTAATTTCATTCACATACTGCATGCATGAACTGGATCTAATTGACTATACGTTTTTCAATTTTGCATATATTTTCATTCATCTTTTAGGATTACCCTGGTGAAGAATTGCTAGTTGTGTATGATGCAGATTTCAGATATGGACAAAACTTTTATCTCTGTACCACAGAAGAATGTAAAGAAAGGCTTTTACATGTGAGTAGTTGCGTTAAAATTTATGACTTTGATAAATTGAATTTAATGCCTAACGGGAAAATATTTGGTATGAATATCACGTAACTATGAAATTAGTGTTGTACAGTAACATTAGTGACGTAACATCTGGGAGGAGGCGGGAGGCTGGTGGAATTTAGTGTGCCATCTTAAATCTTTAGCATGGCCCACCGTTTCATGCTAAACTTTTTCCCAGTGGCCCAACCCTAAATCATGATATTTTTCAGATAACCACCCCTCCACCTTCCCTCCTAAAAATTCCAAAGTAACCTTTAATACTGTTAATAATATATTTTCAAGTTATATCTATAAAAAGATAGAAACAAGGTGTTGTAAATATCTTGGTAAAGATGTATCAGGATTTATTTAACCAGCAGTTGCAAGGCTGCAGAGCCCAATTGCATGCTCCCCCGGAAAAGTTGAATTTTAGTCACCCAGAATGCCCATTTCGTGCGCTGTCAGGGTGACATTCTTGCAAACTGAACAACAAAACATTGTATCGTTTTTTCGTGCCTCCCCCCCCTTGCCAATATATTTTCGCGTGGCCCACCCTTTTAAAGGTCATGTTACACGAGGCAATTTTTGCTGCAACTTTCAACGCCATTTCGGACATGAATCTCGTTTTACTTTGCCGATATTTTTCTTACTAAACATGCCCAGAAGGCAACAAAGAAATGAATGAGAATGATAATATCGATGAAGTGAAACGCAGGCCATGTTCACTGTTTTCCTGTGTGTACATTTCTACATAACGTGGCTCTGTGCAGAAATTGCGTTGCAAGTTGCGGTAAAAATTGCCCCGTGTAACATGGCCTTAAAGCCATTTTTGGATGGCCAACCACTGACCTATACTATACCTGGGCTGAGTGCTCAAGGTAAAAAAGTGTCCTCACCGTTGCTAACGTCATATAGGTCCTCGCGTCAATGATAATTACCGCATACCAATATTTCCTAATGTTGTTTGTGCACGCGGGCGAATTGTGTTTTTGAAAAGACAAAGTTTGTTTTTAAAATTTTTATCAATTCTTTGTTGTATTATTCTGCGGTTGACATGAAAATGTTTTGCCCACAATCTTTCCTGATATTATACTGAGTCAAAGACTGTGTTTTTGTGAAGTTTTCTATTTGAGATATTTTTCTAAACGTGTACGGCTTTAATTGACAGTTAAAAACATACTTGACAGACCGCCAATTTCTTAAAAATCGCATTTAATGATTTCGCAGAAAACTGACTGAATGATTTCGCAGGAATTTCTCGCCTCAAAAACACAAAATTAACAATTTTTTGACTCTGAAATATGTCAATATATAGAAAACGAGCCTTTATCAACGCATTTCCATGTCAGCGAATTTGTGATCAGGACACCGAGCTCCTTTCAAAATAGATTGCGTGCTCACTCCATTTAGTATAGGTCAGTGTGGCCAACCCCCTAATTCCACTAGCCCCTCCCTAGGAAATAATATTGACGTAACCACCAAATTAGTGGCGTAAAGTGAAAGTAATGACAAAACAATGAGATTAGAGACCTAACAAAGAAATTTGTGACCTAGCAAAGCAATGAAATTATTTATGTAACAACGAAATTAGTGAGGTAACAATGAAATTAGTGATGTAAAAGTAAATTAATGAGGTAACAAGAAAAGTAGTGACGTAACAATGAAATTAGTGGCGTAACAATGAAATTAGTGGCGTAGCAATTAAATTAGTGACGTAACAATGAAATTAGTGACGTAACAAAGAAATTAGTGACGTAACAATGAAATTAGTGACGTAACAATGAAATTAGTGGCGTAGCAATGAAATTAGTGGCGTAACAAGGAAATTAGTGACGTAACAATGAAATTAGTGACGTAACAATGAAATTAGTGACGTAACAATGAAATTAGTGGCGTAACAAGGAAATTAGTGACGTAACAATGAAATTAGTGGTGTAATAAAATAAATTAGTGACGTAACAATGAAATTACTGACGTAACAATGAAATTAGTGACGTAACAATGAAATTAGTGGCGTAACAATGAAATTAGTGGCGTAACAATGAAATTAGTGGCGTAACAATGAAATTAGTTGTGTGAAAATTAAATTAGTGATGTAACAATGAAATTAGCGACGTAACAATTAAATTGGTGACGTGGCAATGAAATTAGTGATGTAACAATGAAATTAGTGACGTAACAATCAAATTGTTGGCATGGCAATGAAATTAGTTATGTAACAATGAAATTAGTGACTTAACAATGAGATTAGAGACCTAACA
This sequence comes from Trachythela sp. YZ-2020, assembly GCA_016169945.1. Lineage (NCBI taxonomy): Eukaryota > Metazoa > Cnidaria > Anthozoa > Malacalcyonacea > Clavulariidae > Trachythela > Trachythela sp. YZ-2020. Next base: position 2,138,812 of record JADLSH010000395.1, read on the forward strand.
AAGAAATTTGTGACCTAGCAAAGCAATGAAATTATTTATGTAACAACGAAATTAGTGAGGTAACAATGAAATTAGTGATGTAAAAGTAAATTAATGAGGTAACAAGAAAAGTAGTGACGTAACAATGAAATTAGTGGCGTAACAATGAAATTAGTGGCGTAGCAATTAAATTAGTGACGTACCAATGAAATTAGTGACGTAACAAAGAAATTAGTGACGTAACAATGAAATTAGTGACGTAACAATGAAATTAGTGGCGTAGCAATGAAATTAGTAGCGTAACAAGGAAATTAGTGACGTAACAATGAAATTAGTGACGTAACAATGAAATTAGTGACGTAACAATGAAATTAGTGGCGTAACAAGGAAATTAGTGACGTAACAATGAAATTAGTGGTGTAATAAAATAAATTAGTGACGTAACAATGAAATTACTGACGTAACAATAAAATTAGTGACGTAACAATGAAATTAGTGGCGTAACAATGAAATTAGTGGCGTAACAATGAAATTAGTTGTGTGAAAATTAAATTAGTGATGTAACAATGAAATTAGCGACGTAACAATTAAATTGGTGACGTGGCAATGAAATTAGTGATGTAACAATGAAATTAGTGACGTAACAATCAAATTGTTGGCATGGCAATGAAATTAGTTATGTAACAATGAAATTAGTGAGGTAACAATGAAATTAGTGATGTAAAAAGTAAATTGATGAGGTAACAAGAAAAGTAGTGACGTAACCATGAAATTAGTGACGTAAGAATTAAATTAGTGGCGTAACAATGAAATTAGTGACGTAAAAATTAAATTAGTGACGTAACAATGAAATTAGTGGCTTAACAATGAAATTAGTGGCGTAGCAATGAAATTAGTGACGTAGCAAGGAAATTAGTGACGTAACAATGAAATTAGTGGCTTAACAATGAAATTAGTGACGTAACAATGAAATTAGTTGTGTGACAATGAAATTATTGACGTAAGAAAGAAATGAGTGACTTAACAATGAAATTAGTGACATAACAATGAAATTAGTGACGTAACAGTGAAATTAGCGATGTAATAATGAAATTAGGACGTAACAATGAAATTGGTGATGTGGCAATGAAATTAGTGATGTAACAATGAAATTAGTGACGTAACGATGAAATAGGTTATGTGGAAATGAAATTAGTGATGTAATAATGAAATTAGGACGTAACAGTGAAATTGATGACCTGACAATGAAATTAGCGACGTAACAATGAAATTAGTGACGTAACAATGAAATTAGTGGTGTGAAAATTAAATTAGTGATGTAACAATGAAATTAGTGACGTAACAATGAAATTGGTGACTTGGCAATGAAATTAGTGACGTAACAATCAAATTGTTGGCATGGCAATGAAATTAGTTATGTAACAATGAAATTAGTGACGTAACAATGAAATTAGTGACGTAACAATGAAATTAGTGACGTAACAATGAAATTATGACGTAACAATGAAATTAGTGGCGTAACAATGAAATTGGTGGCGTAAGAAAGAAATTAATGACGTAACAATTAAATTAGTGATGTAACACGCAAGCAACGTGTGACTGTGCTAGGAGCTACATCCTCCGCGAGACATGTCCTATCAGGAGTTCCACAGGGTTCAATATTAGGTCCCATACTGTTTCTGCTGTACGCGAACGACCTGCCGGATGTAGTAGAGCACTCCAAGATCGCCTCCTTCGCCGATGACACGAAACTATTTAAGAAAATTGATTCAACTTCCGATGCTATCTCCTTACAAAGTGACCTGAGTAGTTTGGAGAACTGGTCATCATCTTCAGGCCTTGTCTTCAACCAAGACAAATGTAAATGTCAGCGTGTAACAAGGAAAAAGAATCCTATCAAACACGAGTACAAGATCAATAGCAAATCCCTGGTGGTCACCGAAAAAGAAAAAGATTTAGGCATATGGATCACGGACACGTTAAACTGGTCTTACCATACCCACGATCGCTGTGCAAAGGCAAACAAGATGCTTGGTTTCCTGCGTAGGGCTGCGACGGAAATTACAGATGTTAAGATACGCCGCACACTGTACCTGTCCATTGTTCGCTCAACGCTAGGTTATGCCACTCAAGTCTGGTCACCACAATCGATCGACTTAATTACGAGGACAGAGCGCATCCAACGACGAGCTACAAAGTTCATTTTGAAGTTACCTTTCGTGTGCGCAGAAACGTACAAAGACAGACTGATCTCCTTAGACTTACTACCAATCACCTACTGGCACGAGTACCTTGACATTATGTTTTTCTTTAAAGCTATAAACAACATTATAACTGTCTCGAATGAAGTCCTTCCGCAGCCAATTATCCCATCAAGGCTCACTAGAACCTCGGCTGACACCAACGTGCTCTCTTTCCGTCCTCGCAAATGTAAAACGCTGACATACCAACGCTCTTTCTTCATCAGAGTAATAAGAACTTACAACTCTCTGCCAGAAGGTCTAAGGCAAAAGGATCTATCGCTGGTACGATTTAGAACATTGTTGCTGGACTACTATCACAACGCTGCCAAGACATTTTATGATGTGGACGACGCCAGAACGTGGAGAACAGTCTGCTTGAAATGCAACATATCACGCAGACTCATGCAGCCATTAACGTGCTGCTATTAGTACATGTACATTATTTAGTTATGTGTTTTCTATATTCAAGGGCCCACAGTAATTGGTTTTAAACTGTTGTGGTGTCCCCGCCTTTTTGTTGTTGTTACCTTCTTGTTCAACCTTGAAACGTGGAGGCCTGGCGCTTTTGCTGTGTTTCGATCAGTATTGTCTAGCTCTAGGCCAAGCTTTTAAGCAATTTTCCGTATTTTCCAATATTGTGCTCATCAATTTCAAACTATTTTAAAATGAAGATATATGATTGTAAAATTTAAAACGTCCTAGTTTTAACGGTCAAGGGTGCATGTCAAGGGGGCGTTAAAGTTTGCGCGTTTTGGGGTTGAACAGGAATGGTTTGTGTTTTACGTGTTGATTGTTAAGTAATTATAGGCGAAGCTAAATAAATAAATAAATAAATAAATAAACAATGAAATTATTGACGTAAGAGAGAAATTAGTGACGTAACAATGAAATTAGTCGCGTAACAATGAAATTGGTGACGTAGCAATGAAATTAGTTGTGTGACAATGAAATTATTGACGTAAGAAAGAAATTAGTGACGTAAAACAATGAAATTAGTGACATAACAATGAAATTAGCGATGTAACAATGAAATTAGTGACGTAGCAATGAAATTGGTGATGTGGCAATGAAATTAGTGACGTAACAATGAAATTAGTGATGTAACAATGAAATTTGTGACGTAACAATGAAATTATGACGTAACAATGAAATTAGTGGCGTAACAATGAAATTAGTGGCGTAGCAATGAAATTAGTGGCGTAACAAGGAAATTAGTGACGTAACAATGAAATTAGTGACGTAACAATGAAATTAGTGACGTAACAATGAAATTAGTGGCGTAACAATGAAATTAGTGGCGTAACAATGAAATTAGTGGCGTAACAATGAAATTAGTGGCGTAGCAATGAAATTAGTGGCGTAACCAGGAAATTAGTGACCTAACAATGAAATTAGTGGCGTAGCAATGAAATTAGTGGCGTAACAAGGAAATTAGTGACGTAACAATGAAATTAGTGACGTAACAATGAAATTAGTGGCGTAACAAGGAAATTAGTGACGTAACAATGAAATTAGTGGTGTAATAAAATAAATTAGTGACGTAACAATGAAATTACTGACGTAACAATGAAATTAGTGACATAACAATGAAATTAGTGACGTAACAATGAAATTGGTGACGTGGCAATGAAATTAGTCATGTAACAATGAAATTAGTGACGTAACAATCAAATTGTTGGCATGGCAATGAAATTAGTGAGGTAACAATGAAATTAGTGATGTCAAAAGTAAACTGATGAGGTAACAAGAAAGGTTGTGACGTAACAATGAAATTAGTGACGTAAAAATTAAATTAGTGACGTAACAATGAAATTAGTGACGTAACAATGAAATTAGTGGCGTAACAATGAAATTAGTGGCGTAGCAATGAAATTAGTGGCGTAACAATGAAATTAGTGGCGTAACAATGAAATTAGTGGCGTAGCAATGAAATTAGTGGCGTAACAAGGAAATTAGTGACGTAACAAGGAAATTAGTGGTGTAATAAAATAAATTAGTGACGTAACAATGAAATTACTGACGTAACAATGAAATTAGTGGCGTAACAATGAAATTAGTGACGTAACAATGAAATTGGTGACGTGGCAATGAAATTAGTGATGTAAGAATGAAATTGGTGACGTAACAATGAAATTAGTGGCGTAACAAGGAAATTAGTGACGTAACAATGAAATTAGTGGTGTAATAAAATAAATTAGTGACGTAACAATGAAATTACTGACGTAACAATGAAATTAGTGACGTAACAATGAAAGTAATTGTGTAACAATGAAATTGTTGGCATGGCAATGAAATTAGTGATGTAACAATGAAATTAGTGACGTAACAATGAAATTAGTGATGTAAAAATTAAATTAATGAGGTAACAATGAAAGTAGTGACGTTACAATGAAATTAGTGATGTAAAAATTAAATTAGTTGTGTGACAATGAAATTATTGACGTAAGAAAGAAATTAATGACGTAACAATGAAATTAGTGACGTAACAATGAAATTAGTGACGTAACAATGAAATTGGTGACGTGGCAATGAAATTGGTGACGTAACAATGAAATTGGTGACGTGGCAATGAAATTAGTGATGTAAGAATGAAATTAGTGACGTAACAATGAAATTGTTGGCATGGCAATGAAATTAGTGATGTAACAATGAAATTAGTGACGTAACAATGAAATTAGTGATGTAAAAATTAAATTAATGAGGTAAGAATGAAAGTAGTGACGTAACAATGAAATTAGTGACGTAAGAATTAAATTAGTGGCGTAACAATGAAATTAGTGACGTAACAATGAAATTGATGTGGCAATAAAATTAGTGACGTAACAATGAAATGGGCGACGTAACAATGAAATGAGTGACGTAACAATGAAATTAGTGACGTAACAATGAAATTAGTGACATAACAATGAAATTAGTGACATAACAATGAAATTAGTGGCGTAACAATGAAATTAGTGACGTGGCAATGAAATTAGTATGTAACAATGAAGTTAGTGGCATAACAATGAAATATAGTGGCGTAAAAATGGAATTAGTGACATAACAATGAAAGTAGTGACGTGACAATGCAATTAGTGACGTAACAATGAAATTAGTGACGTAACAATGAAAGTAATTGTGTAACAATGAAATTGTTGGCATGGCAATGAAATTAGTGATGTAACAATGAAATTAGTGACCTAACAATGAAATTAGTGATGTACAAATTAAATTAATGAGGTAACAATGAAAGTAGTGACGTTACAATGAAATTAGTGATGTAACAATGAAATTAGTTGTGTGACAATGAAATTATTGACGTAAGAAAGAAATTAATGACGTAACAATGAAATTAGTGACGTAACAATGAAATTAGTGACGTAACAATGAAATTGGTGACGTGGCAATGAAATTGGTGACGTAACAATGAAATTGGTGACGTGGCAATGAAATTAGTGATGTAAGAATGAAATTAGTGATGTAAGAATGAAATTAGTGACGTAACAATGAAATTGTTGGCATGGCAATGAAATTAGTGATGTAACAATGAAATTAGTGACGTAACAATGAAATTAGTGATGTAAAAATTAAATTAATGAGGTAAGAATGAAAGTAGTGACGTAACAATGAAATTAGTGACGTAAGAATTAAATTAGTGGCGTAACAATGAAATTAGTGACGTAACAATGAAATTGATGATGTGGCAATAAAATTAGTGACGTAACAATGAAATGGGCGACGTAACAATGAAATGAGTGACGTAACAATGAAATTAGTGACGTAACAATGAAATTAGTGACATAACAATGAAATTAGTGACGTAACAATGAAATTAGTGATGTAACAATGAAATTAGTGACGTAACAATGAAATTAGTGACGTAACAATGAAATTGGTGATGTGGCAATGAAATTAGTGATGTAACAATGAAATTAGTGACGTAACAATGAAATTAGTGACGTATCAATGAAATTGGTGACGTGGCAATGAAATTGGTGACGTAACAATGAAATTGGTGACGTGGCAATGAAATTAGTGATGTAAGAATGAAATTAGTGACGTAACAATCAAATTGTTGCCATGGCAATGAAATTAGTGGTGTAATAAAATAAATTAGTGACGTAACAATGAAATTACTGACGTAACAATGAAATTAGTGACATAACAATGAAATTAGTGACGTAACAATGAAATTGGTGACGTGGCAATGAAATTAGTGATGTAACAATGAAATTAGTGACGTAACAATCAAATTGTTGGCATGGCAATGAAATTAGTGAGGTAACAATGAAATTAGTGATGTAAAAAGTAAACTGATGAGGTAACAAGAAAGGTTGTGACGTAACAATGAAATTAATGACGTAAAAATTAAATTAGTGACGTAACAATGAAATTAGTGACGTAACAATGAAATTAGTGGCGTAACAATGAAATTAGTGGCGTAGCAATGAAATTAGTGGCGTAACAATGAAATTAGTGGCGTAACAATGAAATTAGTGGCGTAGCAATGAAATTAGTGACGTAACAATGAAATTAGTGACGTAACAATGAAATTAGTGACGTAACAATGAAATTAGTGACGTAACAAGGAAATTAGTGGTGTAATAAAATAAATTAGTGACGTAACAATGAAATTACTGACGTAACAATGAAATTAGTGGCGTAACAATGAAATTAGTGACGTAACAATGAAATTGGTGACGTGGCAATGAAATTAGTGATGTAAGAATGAAATTGGTGACGTAACAATGAAATTAGTTAACGCCAAAGTAAGTGACGTAACAATGAAATTAGTGACGTAACAATGAAAGTAATTGTGTAACAATGAAATTGTTGGCATGGCAATGAAATTAGTGATGTAACAATGAAATTAGTGACGTAACAATGAAATTAGTGATGTAAAAATTAAATTAATGAGGTAACAATGAAAGTAGTGACGTTACAATGAAATTAGTGATGTAAAAATTAAATTAGTTGTGTGACAATGAAATTATTGACGTAAGAAAGAAATTAATGACGTAACAATGAAATTAGTGACGTAACAATGAAATTAGTGACGTAACAATGAAATTGGTGACGTGGCAATGAAATTGGTGACGTAACAATGAAATTGGTGACGTGGCAATGAAATTAGTGATGTAAGAATGAAATTAGTGACGTAACAATGAAATTGTTGGCATGGCAATGAAATTAGTGATGTAACAATGAAATTAGTGACGTAACAATGAAATTAGTGATGTAAAAATTAAATTAATGAGGTAAGAATGAAAGTAGTGACGTAACAATGAAATTAGTGACGTAAGAATTAAATTAGTGGCGTAACAATGAAATTAGTGACGTAACAATGAAATTGATGTGGCAATAAAATTAGTGACGTAACAATGAAATGGGCGACGTAACAATGAAATGAGTGACGTAACAATGAAATTAGTGACGTAACAATGAAATTAGTGACATAACAATGAAATTAGTGACATAACAATGAAATTAGTGGCGTAACAATGAAATTAGTGACGTGGCAATGAAATTAGTATGTAACAATGAAGTTAGTGGCGTAACAATGAAATATAGTGGCGTAAAAATGGAATTAGTGACATAACAATGAAAGTAGTGACGTGACAATGCAATTAGTGACGTAACAATGAAATTAGTGACGTAACAATGAAAGTAATTGTGTAACAATGAAATTGTTGGCATGGCAATGAAATTAGTGATGTAACAATGAAATTAGTGACCTAACAATGAAATTAGTGATGTACAAATTAAATTAATGAGGTAACAATGAAAGTAGTGACGTTACAATGAAATTAGTGATGTAACAATGAAATTAGTTGTGTGACAATGAAATTATTGACGTAAGAAAGAAATTAATGACGTAACAATGAAATTAGTGACGTAACAATGAAATTAGTGACGTAACAATGAAATTAGTGACGTAACAATGAAATTAGTGACGTAACAATGAAATTAGTGACGTAACAATGAAATTGGTGACGTGGCAATGAAATTAGTGATGTAAGAATGAAATTAGTGACGTAACAATGAAATTGTTGGCATGGCAATGAAATTAGTGATGTAACAATGAAATTAGTGACGTAACAATGAAATTAGTGATGTAAAAATTAAATTAATGAGGTAAGAATGAAAGTAGTGACGTAACAATGAAATTAGTGACGTAAGAATTAAATTAGTGGCGTAACAATGAAATTAGTGACGTAACAATGAAATTGATGATGTGGCAATAAAATTAGTGACGTAACAATGAAATGGGCGACGTAACAATGAAATTAGTGACGTAACAATGAAATTAGTGACGTAACAATGAAATTAGTGACGTAACAATGAAATTAGTGACGTAACAATGAAATTAGTGATGTAACAATGAAATTATTGACATAAGAGAGAAATTAGTGACGTAACAATGAAATTAGTGACGTAACAATGAAATTGGTGATGTGGCAATGAAATTAGTGATGTAACAATGAAATTAGTGACGTAACAATGAAATTAGTGACGTATCAATGAAATTGGTGACGTGGCAATGAAATTAGTGATGTAACAATGAAATTAGTGACGTAGCAATGAAATAGGTGACGTAACAATGAAATTAGTGACGTAACAATGAAATTATGAGGTAACAATGAAATTATGGCGTAACAATGAAATTAGTGGCGTAGCAATGAAATTAGTGATGAAATTGGTGACGTGGCAATGAAATTAGTGATGTAACAATGAAATTAGTGACGTAACAATTGAAATTAGTGGTAACAAGAAATTAGTGACGTAACAATGAAATTAATGAACAATGAAATTAGTGACGTAACAATGAAATTAGTGACGTAACAATGTAACAATGAAATTAGTGACGTAACAATAAATTAGTGAAAATTAGTGATGTAACAATGAAATTAGTGACCTAACAATGAAATTAGTGATGTACAAATTAAATTAATGAGGTAAGAATGAAAGTAGTGACGTAACAATGAAATTAGTGACGTAAGAATTAAATTAGTGGCGTAACAATGAAATTAGTGACGTAAAAATGAAATTGATGATGTGGCAATAAAATTAGTGACGTAACAATGAAATGGGCGACGTAACAATGAAATGAGTGACGTAACAATGAAATTAGTGACGTAACAATGAAATTAGTGACATAACAATGAAATTAGTGACGTAACAATGAAATTAGTGATGTAACAATGAAATTAGTGACGTAACAATGAAATTAGTGATGTAACAATGAAATTAGTGACGTAACAATGAAATTGGTGATGTGGCAATGAAATTAGTGATGTAACAATGAAATTAGTGACGTAACAATGAAATTAGTGACGTAACAATGAAAACAATGAAATTGGTGACGTAACAATGAAATTGGTGACGTGGCAATGAAATTAGTGATGTAAGAATGAAATTAGTGACGTAACAATCAAATTGTTGCCATGGCAATGAAATTAGTGGTGTAATAAAATAAATTAGTGACGTAACAATGAAATTACTGACGTAACAATGAAATTAGTGACATAACAATGAAATTAGTGACGTAACAATGAAATTGGTGACGTGGCAATGAAATTAGTGATGTAACAATGAAATTAGTGACGTAACAATCAAATTGTTGGCATGGCAATGAAATTAGTGAGGTAACAATGAAATTAGTGATGTAAAAAGTAAACTGATGAGGTAACAAGAAAGGTTGTGACGTAACAATGAAATTAGTGACGTAAAAATTAAATTAGTGACGTAACAATGAAATTAGTGACGTAACAATGAAATTAGTGGCGTAACAATGAAATTAGTGGCGTAGCAATGAAATTAGTGGCGTAACAATGAAATTAGTGGCGTAACAATGAAATTAGTGACGTAACAATGAAATTAGTGACGTAACAATGAAATTAGTGACGTAACAATGAAATTAGTGACGTAACAATGAAATTAGTGGCGTAACAAGGAAATTAGTGACGTAACAAGGAAATTAGTGGTGTAATAAAATAAATTAGTGACGTAACAATGAAATTACTGACGTAACAATGAAATTAGTGGCGTAACAATGAAATTAGTGACCTAACAATGAAATTGGTGACGTGGCAATGAAATTAGTGATGTAAGAATGAAATTGGTGACGTAACAATGAAATTAGTGGCGTAACAAGGAAATTAGTGACGTAACAATGAAATTACTGATGTAACAATGAAATTAGTGACGTAACAATGAAAGTAATTGTGTAACAATGAAATTGTTGGCATGGCAATGAAATTAGTGATGTAACAATGAAATTAGTGACGTAACAATGAAATTGGTGATGTGGCAATGAAATTAGTGATGTAACAATGAAATTAGTGACGTAACAATGAAATTAGTGACGTAACAATGAAATTAGTGACGTAACAATGAAATTAGTGACGTAACAATGAAATTAGTGACGTAACAATGAAATTAGTGACGTAACAATGAAATTAGTGACGTAACAATGAAATTAGTGACGTAACAATGAAATTAGTGATGTAACAATGAAATTAGTGACGTAACAATGAAATTAGTGATGTAAAAATTAAATTAATGAGGTAACAATGAAAGTAGTGACGTTACAATGAAATTAGTGATGTAACAATGAAATTAGTTGTGTGACAATGAAATTATTGACGTAACAATGAAATTGGTGACGTGGCAATGAAATTAGTGATGTAACAATGAAATTAGTGACGTGGCAATGAAATTGGTGACGTAACAATGAAATTGGTGACGTGGCAATGAAATTAGTGATGTAAGAATGAAATTAGTGACGTAACAATGAAATTGGTGATGTAACAATGAAATTAGTGACGTAGCAATGAAATTGGTGATCTAACAATGAAATTAGTTGTGTGACAATGAAATTATTGACGTAAGAAAGAAATTAATGACGGAACAATGAAATTAGTGACGTAACAATGAAATTAGTGACGTAACAATGAAAGTAGTGACGTTACAATGAAATTTGTGATGTAACAATGAAATTAGTTGTGTGACAATGAAATTATTGACGTAAGAAAGAAATTAATGACGTAACAATGAAATTAGTGACGTAACAATGAAATTAGTGACGTAACAATGAAATTGGTGACGTGGCAATGAAATTGGTGACGTAACAATGAAATTGGTGACGTGGCAATGAAATTAGTGATGTAAGAATGAAATTAGTGACGTAACAATGAAATTGTTGGCATGGCAATGAAATTAGTGATGTAACAATGAAATTAGTGACGTAACAATGAAATTAGTGATGTAAAAATTAAATTAATGAGGTAAGAATGAAAGTAGTGACGTAACAATGAAATTAGTGACGTAAGAATTAAATTAGTGGCATAACAATGAAATTAGTGACGTAACAATGAAATTAGTGATGTACAAATTAAATTAATGAGGTAACAATGAAAGTAGTGACGTTACAATGAAATTAGTGATGTAACAATGAAATTAGTTGTGTGACAACAATGAAATTATTGACGTAAGAAAGAAATTAATGACGTAACAATGAAATTAGTGACGTAACAATGAAATTAGTGACGTAACAATGAAATTGGTGACGTGGCAATGAAATTGGTGACGTAACAATGAAATTGGTGACGTGGCAATGAAATTAGTGATGTAAGAATGAAATTAGTGACGTAACAATGAAATTGTTGGCATGGCAATGAAATTAGTGATGTAACAATGAAATTAGTGACGTAACAATGAAATTAGTGATGTAAAAATTAAATTAATGAGGTAAGAATGAAAGTAGTGACGTAACAATGAAATTAGTGACGTAAGAATTAAATTAGTGGCGTAACAATGAAATTAGTGACGTAACAATGAAATTGATGATGTGGCAATAAAATTAGTGACGTAACAATGAAATGGGCGACGTAACAATGAAATGAGTGACGTAACAATGAAATTAGTGACGTAACAATGAAATTAGTGACATAACAATGAAATTAGTGACGTAACAATGAAATTAGTGATGTAACAATGAAATTAGTGACCTAACAATGAAATTAGTGACGTAACAATGAAATTAGTGACGTAACAATGAAATTGGTGATGTGGCAATGAAATTAGTGATGTAACAATGAAATTAGTGACGTAGCAATGAAATAGGTTATGTGGAAATGAAATTAGTGATGTAATAATGAAATTGGGACGTAACAGTGAAATTGATGATGTGGCAATGAAATTAGCGACGTAACAATGAAATTAGTGACGTAACAATGAAATTAGTGACATAACAATGAAATGAGTGACGTAACAATGAAATTAGTGACATAACAATGAAATTAGTGACGTAACAATGAAATTAGTGACGTAACAATGAAATTAGTGACGTAACAATGAAATTGGTGATGTGGCAATGAAATTAGTGATGTAACAATGAAATTAGTGACGTAGCAATGAAATAGGTTATGTGGAAATGAAATTAGTGATGTAATAATGAAATTGGGACGTAACAGTGAAATTGATGATGTGGCAATGAAATTAGCGACGTAACAATGAAATTAGTGACGTAACAATGAAATTATGGCGTAACAATGAAATTAGTGGCGTAGCAATGAAATTAGTGGCGTAAGAAGGAGAGTAGTGACGTAGCAATGAAATTGGTGATGTGGCAATGGAATTAGTGATGTAACAATGAAATTAGTGACGTAACAATGAAATTAGTGACGTAACAATGAAATTAGTGACGTAACAATGAAATTAGTGGCGTAGCAATGAAATTAGTGGCGTAACAAGGAAATTAGTGACGTAACAATGAAATTAGTGACGTAACAATGAAATTAGTGACGTAACAATGAAATTAGTGGCGTAACAATGAAATGAGTGACGTAACAATGAAATTAGTGACATAACAATGAAATTAGTGACGTAACAATGAAATTAGTGACGTAACAATGAAATTAGTGACGTAACAATGAAATTGGTGATGTGGCAATGAAATTAGTGATGTAACAATGAAATTAGTGACGTAGCAATGAAATAGGTTATGTGGAAATGAAGTAGTGACGTAATAATGAATTGGCGACGTAACAATGAAATTAGTGACGTAACAATGAAATTATGTGAAATTAGTGTGACAATGAAATTAGTGGCGTGGCAATGAAATTAGTGATGATGTAGCAATGAAGTGAATTAGTGACGTAACAATGAAATTAGTGACGTAACAATGAAATTAGTGACGTAACAATGAAATTAGTGGCGTAACAATGAAATTAGTGACGTAACAATGAAATTAGTGACGTAACAATGAAATTAGTGACGTAACAATGAAATTAGTGACGTAACAATGAAATTAGTGACGTAACAATGAAATTAGTGACATAACAATGAAATTAGTGACGTAACAATGAAATTAGTGATGTAACAATGAAATTAGTGACGTAACAATGAAATTGGTGATGTGGCAATGAAATTAGTGATGTAACAATGAAATTAGTGACGTAGCAATGAAATAGGTTATGTGGAAATGAAATTAGTGACGTAACAATGAAATTAGTGATGTAACAATGAAATTAGTGATGTAACAATGAAATTAGTGATGTAACAATGAAATTAGTGACGTAACAATGAAATTATGGCGTAACAATGAAATTAGTGACGTAACAATGAAATTAGTGACGTAACAATGAAATTGGTGATGTGGCAATGAAATTAGTGATGTAACAATGAAATTAGTGACGTAACAATGAAATTAGTGACGTAACAATGAAATTAGTGACGTAACAATGAAATTAGTGACGTAGCAATGAAATTAGTGACGTAACAATGAAATTAGTGACGTAACAATGAAATTAGTGACGTAACAATGAAATTATGGCGTAACAATGAAATTAGTGGCGTAGCAATGAAATTAGTGGCGTAGCAATGAAATTAGTGGCGTAGCAATGAAATTAGTGACGTAACAATGAAATTAGTGACGTAAAAATGAAATTAGTGACGTAACAATGAAATTAGTGACGTAGCAATGAAATTAGTGGCGTAACAATGAAATTAGTGGCGTAACAATGAAATTAGTGACGTAACAATGAAATTAGTGACGTAACAATGAAATTAGTGACGTAACAATGAAATTAGTGGCGTAACAAGGAAATTAGTGACGTAACAATGAAATTAGTGGTGTAAGAAAATAAATTATTGACTTAACAATGAAATTAGTGACGTAACAATGAAATTAGTGACATGTGACGTAACAATGAAATTGGTGACGTGGCAATGAAATTAGTGATGTAACAATGAAATTAGTGACGTAACAATCAAATTGTTGGCATGGCAATGAAATTAGTGAGGTAACAATGAAATTAGTGATGTAAAAAGTAAATTAGTGACGTAACAAGAAAGGTTGTGACGTAACAATGAAATTAGTGACGTAAAAATTAAATTAGTGACGTAACAATGAAATTAGTGACGTAACAATGAAATTAGTGACATAACAATGAAATTAGTGACGTAACAATGAAATTGGTGACGTGGCAATGAAATTAGTGATGTAACAATGAAATTAGTGACGTAACAATCAAATTGTTGGCATGGCAATGAAATTAGTTATGTAACAATGAAATTAGTGACGTAACAATGAAATTAGTGACGTAACAATGAAATTAGTGACGTAACAATGAAATTAGTGACGTAACAATGAAATTAGTGACGTAACAATGAAATTAGTGGCGTAACAATGAAATTAGTGGCGTAACAATGAAATTAGTGGCGTAACAATGAAATTAGTGACGTAACAATGAAATTAGTGACGTAACAATGAAATTAGTGACGTAACAATGAAATTAGTGACGTAACAATGAAATTAGTGACGTAACAAGGAAATTAGTGGTGTAATAAAATAAATTAGTGATGTAACAATGAAATTACTGACGTAACAATGAAATTAGTGACATAACAATGAAATTAGTGACGTAACAATGAAATTGGTGACGTGGCAATGAAATTAGTGATGTAACAATGAAATTAGTGACGTAACAATCAAATTGTTGGCATGGCAATGAAATTAGTGAGGTAACAATGAAATTAGTGATGTAAAAAGTAAACTGATGAGGTAACAAGAAAGGTTGTGACGTAACAATGAAATTAGTGACGTAAAAATTAAATTAGTGACGTAACAATGAAATTAGTGACGTAACAATGAAATTAGTGGCGTAACAATGAAATTAGTGGCGTAGCAATGAAATTAGTGGCGTAACAATGAAATTAGTGGCGTAACAATGAAATTAGTGGCGTAGCAATGAAATTAGTGGCGTAACAAGGAAATTAGTGACGTAACAATGAAATTAGTGACGTAACAATGAAATTAGTGGCGTAACAAGGAAATTAGTGACGTAACAAGGAAATTAGTGGTGTAATAAAATAAATTAGTGACGTAACAATGAAATTACTGACGTAACAATGAAATTAGTGGCGTAACAATGAAATTAGTGACGTAACAATGAAATTTGTGACGTAACAATGAAATTAGTGATGTAAGAATGAAATTTGTGACGTAACAATGAAATTAGTGGCGTAACAAGGAAATTAGTGACGTAACAATGAAATTAGTGGTGTAATAAAATAAATTAGTGACGTAACAATGAAATTACTGACGTAACAATGAAATTAGTGACGTAACAATGAAAGTAATTGTGTAACAATGAAATTGTTGGCATGGCAATGAAATTAGTGATGTAACAATGAAATTAGTGACGTAACAATGAAATTAGTGATGTAAAAATTAAATTAATGAGGTAACAATGAAAGTAGTGACGTTACAATGAAATTAGTGATGTAACAATGAAATTAGTTGTGTGACAATGAAATTATTGACGTAAGAAAGAAATTAATGACGTAACAATGAAATTAGTGACGTAACAATGAAATTAGTGACGTAACAATGAAATTGGTGACGTGGCAATGAAATTGGTGACGTAACAATGAAATTGGTGACGTGGCAATGAAATTAGTGATGTAAGAATGAAATTAGTGACGTAACAATCAAATTGTTGGCATGGCAATGAAATTAGTGGTGTAATAAAATAAATTAGTGACGTAACAATGAAATTACTGACGTAACAATGAAATTAGTGACATAACAATGAAATTAGTGACGTAACAATGAAATTGGTGACGTGGCAATGAAATTAGTGATGTAACAATGAAATTAGTGACGTAACAATCAAATTGTTGGCATGGCAATGAAATTAGTGAGGTAACAATGAAATTAGTGATGTAAAAAGTAAACTGATGAGGTAACAAGAAATTGGTGACGTAACAATGAAATTAGTGACGTAAAAATTAAATTAGTGACGTAACAATGAAATTAGTGACGTAACAATGAAATTAGTGGCGTAACAATGAAATTAGTGGCGTAGCAATGAAATTAGTGGCGTAACAATGAAATTAGTGGCGTAACAATGAAATTAGTGGCGTAGCAATGAAATTAGTGGCGTAACAAGGAAATTAGTGACGTAACAATGAAATTAGTGACGTAACAATGAAATTAGTGGCGTAACAAGGAAATTAGTGACGTAACAAGGAAATTAGTGGTGTAATAAAATAAATTAGTGACGTAACAATGAAATTACTGACGTAACAATGAAATTAGTGGCGTAACAATGAAATTAGTGACGTAACAATGAAATTGGTGACGTGGCAATGAAATTAGTGATGTAAGAATGAAATTGGTGACGTAACAATGAAATTAGTGGCGTAACAAGGAAATTAGTGACGTAACAATGAAATTACTGACGTAACAATGAAATTAGTGACGTAACAATGAAAGTAATTGTGTAACAATGAAATTGTTGGCATGGCAATGAAATTAGTGATGTAACAATGAAATTAGTGACGTAACAATGAAATTGGTGACGTGGCAATGAAATTAGTGATTTAAGAATGAAATTGGTGACGTAACAATGAAATTAGTGGCGTAACAAGGAAATTAGTGACGTAACAATGAAATTAGTGGTGTAATAAAATAAATTAGTGACGTAACAATGAAATTACTGACGTAACAATGAAATTAGTGACGTAACAATGGAAGTAATTGTGTAACAATGAAATTGTTGGCATGGCAATGAAATTAGTGATGTAACAATGAAATTAGTGACGTAACAATGAAATTAGTGATGTAAAAATTAAATTAATGAGGTAACAATGAAAGTAGTGACGTTACAATGAAATTAGTGATGTAACAATGAAATTAGTTGTGTGACAATGAAATTATTGACGTAAGAAAGAAATTAATGACGTAACAATGAAATTAGTGACGTAACAATGAAATTAGTGACGTAACAATGAAATTGGTGACGTGGCAATGAAATTGGTGACGTAACAATGAAATTGGTGACGTGGCAATGAAATTAGTGATGTAAGAATGAAATTAGTGACGTAACAATGAAATTGGTGATGTAAGAATGAAATTAGTGACGTAACAATGAAATTGTTGGCATGGCAATGAAATTAGTGATGTAACAATGAAATTAGTGACGTAACAATGAAATTAGTGATGTAAAAATTAAATTAATGAGGTAAGAATGAAAGTAGTGACGTAACAATGAAATTAGTGACGTAAGAATTAAATTAGTGGCATAACAATGAAATTAGTGACGTAACAATGAAATTGATGATGTGGCAATAAAATTAGTGACGTAACAATGAAATGGGCGACGTAACAATGAAATGAGTGACGTAACAATGAAATGAGTGACGTAACAATGAAATTAGTGACGTAGCAATGAAAGTAATTGTGTAACAATTAAATTAGTGGCGGGAGAATGAAATTAGTTGCGTAAAAATGATAGCTCTTTTCTGTTTATATTTTGTCTTTACTTTCTCAATCTGTCGCCTGGCCATGGCTGACCTCGGAAATATATTTACGTTATTTCAGCCTGAGTTAACTGGAAGTCCTGAACACGAGGGTGCAGATGCAGAGCAAGCTGAAGGTGCGAAAGAAGAAGAAATTGTTGTATGGAAAGGACCTGTTACACCCAGACCTTGGGAAACACTGGGTAGTGAGGTTGAAGTAGAGGATGAAAGAACTGTTGAAAACCGAGCGAAGGTAACTTTTAATATTATGGAAGAGACACTAACTAACTAACTAAGGCAGGAGCGCATTCCACATTTTATCCTGCCTAATGTCGGGTAGTTTTATTTGCATCATTACTCGCTATTACACGCAATTTTGTTGAGTGTTACACCCACCAAAAATACTGCCTATACATGCACCTTGTCTACTAATTTGACTTCTAATGTAGGCTCTTGAAGTCGTTATATTTTTGTTTGAGCGCTCTCATGGTGTTAGATGGTTTTCCACTGCACTCCCAGAGAACACGTTGAGGGCCCCTGTTATCATGCGCCCCTAAAATTTTGAAGTTAAGAATCGTAATTGAACACTATTTTGGGAAATTGGAATAGACATTCCATATCTTATGTTAACATCCAATTCAAACGTGTAATAAAAATCTTAAAGCTGGTGAAAGTGTTTATTTATCATCACCCCCAATTTGATTAAATATAACACCTCACCAAAACATATCTATATAGCTAGATCTTTCATGCATGCGTCCCTGGGCCTGGGCTCCGTCCAATGGCTCTGTCAGACTTTGTTTTGTTTCCCGTTTGAAGACCTTAGCTCGCCCCGTATACACATCTGATTATCCGAGTAGCGAAAACTACGTCGGTAAAATTTGCGGTTGTTCATACGAAAACGTTAGATTTTCTTGAAAGGTTTGTTGGCACGCGCGTAAACTCAAATGTCCCAAAATACTTTCAATAAAGCAGGCAAAATTAAACAGAAGCCGTTCAATTCTAAATTACTCGTGTGAGGTTTTGTTGGATATGCTGTATGAAAAGGCACTTTTCTGTACATGAACAAAGCAGCAGGTTCAACTCAAAACAATTCTTTGCCGGTATTTCTGTATATTTGCAGTACCGTTTTCAAACTTTACTGACAATATCTAGTGAACATTCTGGATTTCGACACTGCAATTCTGGATCCCAAATCCCAATGTACAAATACTATTGTTCCGAAACAATTATTTTCCTTATTATTCCAATATGCCAAAATGATACCACGTAAATTTCAATAGATTTCAAGCGACTACTCAGTAGTCGAGTGGTGTAAGTCGTCTGCTTCTGATGCTCTGAGTCGATGGATCGAATCCCAGGATCACTCACTTCCTAATCCGAAGTTTGATGGCTAGCACCTTGCATGGGACTTGTCCCGTTATTTATTATTATTTATTTATTTTTGTAAAAAAATGCCAAATTAAAGTTGTTATACTAAACAAAAAATGACGAGGGCCGGTTATGGTGGCGATTGGATGCGTTGCATGTACGCATGCGTAATGTTGTGTCGGAACAACAACCGATGCGAGACCAATGTGACGGCCATCTTAATTATTGTAGATAAAGATTTGCATTTCTCGAAAACGATGTGAATTTGGTGCTCCTGTAAAATTTGCTGATCAAAGCGAGAAAGTTATGAAAGATGCCACAGTAGAATGCCTTCCGTTTGAAGATGAAACTTATAGTTTGAAGAAATTTGAACTGGACATTGGTATTCAGGTATACAGCTGTTATCTAGAGCGTACTTTACTACTTTAAGCCTCTCAAAGGAAAATTATCTTCCTAGCTGATTAATTAAATAATTCTTAATAAAATATACTTGACCATATAGCATAGCCAAATCTGCTAGAATAAATTTGTGAGGAAAAGTGGTAGGTCAGGAAAGTTATCCCTCGGCAAGTTTACCAAGGTAGTTTTGTGAAGTTAAACTTCATGGTTTCCCCCTTTCCATGCAGGCAGTTCAAGCTCAAGAGGAAAATGGCGCACAGACGGAATGGTAGGTTTTCTTGTGTAAATTTAGAAAATTGCACTACCGGCAAAACTGGCAAAATGCAGAATGCATTCTAAAATTCTTTGCGGTTTGGCGAAACCAAATGTTTTCTGAGAGATTGACAACCTAGAAGCTGGTTGTACTCTTTTATATGGTATATTACCAGTCGAAAATATTACTCGGGGTCCTGTTGTTGCACGAGTCGATTTGGTGGACTTTCCTCCAGATAGTATACCGACATCGTCACTTACAGAGCGCTTTTCTCGCAGCATTTTAACCAAGAATGTCATAACTTTTATTAGATTAGGTTTCGTTGATTATAAAAACTTTTGGCAGAGTGCTCAATGGATATCCAGAGCATAATTAAAATAGATTGTATAGTCAACAAATTGTCAAATTCCACTAGGCATCTTTATTACTATTTAGTTTCGTACCACAAGATGTGGCACTCGTCAGATAAATTAGCCTAAACTCTAGAGAATATATGTACAAGTGGATGAGAATCCTATTTACAAAGCATGTGCTATATGAAAAGCTGACAGGACGCGGAAATATTACACCGCCTAATATGATGCGGGATTATAAACATGACGCGGTATTTTTAAAAAAGTGATATAGTGTCTAGTTTTTAAATGTTACTTAAAAGGAATTTCTTATTATGCCTACATGTAGAAACTAGTTCATTACGTTTGTTCAAAGTGGCCATTGTTGGCTTACATATAATATAGTATAGGCTACTTTTCCCATAAGCACAAATTACATCTATTTGAAGCACAGTTATAAGGTTGAGCTTGTTTTAGTATTTTCCAATTAATCGTATGATCAATGTTTTGGTTTTTCAATTTCCATACATATTTGCTCAGCTCAGTGGCGTTCCGTTTCGCGAAAGAGTTAAATGACGCTTTGTGGTTTGTAAATCTTGTCTTAAAAGAGTTTTCAGTAAGTCCAACATAGGTTTGGGGAGGTCTGTTTATAGTTTTGTGTTTGGTTATAACTGTGGCTTGATATATGACCGATTCGGTGAGGCATTTCTTAGACAGTGGGCATTCGGACTTTTTCCTGCAATTGCATGTGTCTTGACTATCTGTACTGGAATTTTGGGATAACTTGGATTTGTTGTGTCCATCAATAGCCTGATTGATGTTTGACATACAACTGCATGTAGCTTATCTTAACTGCATTACGGTTAAATATCTTATGTAGAGGGTGTTCTGGGAGAAAGATTGTCCAACATTATAGTAGAAACATTCTCGCTATACGGAGGATTGTACCATATAGTGTTTCTTTTACGGTGTCGGGTATTCTTATTAGTCGTTTGGTTAAGGGGATGTTTAAATTTCAGCTTGTGATTGTAAAAATTACAATATCTATGTATGTATGTTTTGGTGCAGGAAAAAGCCAAGAAATGCTTGCGTTCAATACGAAGCCAGATTTTTACCAGAAGAAAAGAAAGTTGAGGCAGAAGAAGCTCCCAGTTTGCTGGAGTTTATACAAAAAGTTACTCCAAGGTTAGTGCAAAGTGGCTGTGTGAAATTTTCATTTTATGACAAATTTGTTTTCTCGACATCTCGTTCGATAGGACTAATAGTAGAAGGTGTTTGTAGATGGAATATTCGAACGAAAATTCATATACATTTTTAGACCTAACCAGGGGCAGTTGCGGGCCGCAGGTTCGATTCCTGCCAGAGGGCCTAAAGTTGCATTTTTCGCAACTGCTGGTTAGGTCTAAAAATGTATTTTAATTTTCGTTCGAATATTCCATCTACAAACACCTTCTACTATGACAACAAAACCAGGTTTAGGATACAGGTCTGGCATGAGACAGACCTGATACGGACTTAAGACTAGTCTAACTTCAAGAAATGTCTTCGTTTCTCCAACCTTTACAGGGGAGGGAGTAACACATGAAAGCTACATTTCAATATTATTCTAGCGCTAAATATTTAAAGCGAAATTTTTTGTGAAAGCCGGGTCCGTGATACAGATATGGCGGGTTTTTTATTCAGCCTTACAAGGAGGATCAACTATCCGTAGTGCGGGAATATGGGTCATATAATATGGGAAATCTCTTCCCAGTTCCCATACTAGGCGAAATCTTGCTTAGGAGGGCAGGCCAACTTGTCATATCAACAAATAAATTTAATTGGCGCGTGGTATCGCTATAGCCTTGTATAGGCGCGGGCGAGCCCTTCATGCAAGGCTCATATAAACCCCTTCATAATTTTCCTCTATTTAGATTTGAGCTGGCTTTACAACAGAATGAAATCATGGATGTATTTTATGATGATTATCTTTCCTTGGCAGATGAAGATAGCACGTTTGGTTCTAAATCAGATAACTACCTTAAGGTAGGGGTATTACTTATTCTAAATGTAAAGTCCAAAAGTGACTAAGGAAAAGCGCCTTGCATTACAGTACTTGTTCGTGCATGTGGTGATCTTATGATGTTACTTTGTAGGAGTATCAGTCATTTACTGATTTGTTGTACAGTAAAGAGAAAGTGATAACAAATACTGAATGGCATCCGACCGCTAAAGGTACATATACTACTTTTAAAACAGGCAAATTATTGTTCCAATGTGTATGTCTGACCTTTTGTAAAGTGCATAAGAATTTAGGATCCTTGACGGTAACGCGGAGAGGACGGCAAAGAGGATGCGAAATGATTGTCAACTGACGCCACTCGAGTGTATTATTTGTGCACAGAACTCGCCATATTTATGTCCCATTTGCTGTCGCCTTCAATCAAGTCCCAAGCTTCAAGTTCGCCCCCTCTGCACACCCCCCCCCTCCCGCTCTCGCAGTTGGAGCGGACACTCGCATAAAACAGACGCATGTGATGCTTATTTTTCAGGCTGTTTTCCTTCCAAGGCTGTTTTCTTCCAAGGCTTATTTCCAGTGGTCCGTTTTTCTCTATGCCTATACTACGTGCGGAAAACGTACATCTATTTTAATGTTACTTATAAGGAGTGACCTTGTGAGAGAGCATTTAGCATGCTTTGAACGAACAAATTTGTGCTTTTTGCGAGAAATATTACCTATATAAATTAAACTTTTCATGCGTAAGAATAGTATTGCATTATATATGCACGATGGAAAACCGCGTGACTAGAAAGACTTGTACTGAAGTTAACGGAGGTATTGTTACAGGGGAGGCGCGCTATCCGCCTGTGCCATTGGGCCGATGTTCTATGAGTAATACTGGTAGCTAGGTTCATGTAAATTATGTATTTCAACAACAATGGTCTATTTTTTCACCGTGTTAGGTATCATCGCAGTATCCTGTGCAGAACAGATGTCGTTTGATGAAAGAGTGGATAATGCTTCAAGAATTATTATGACACCTTCATTAATCTTAATATGGAGTTTCTCTGATCCAATACATCCACAGGTGCTTCTCGATCTGTTTGCATTCATCATTGTTTGCTTGACTTTCTCTCTTTTAGCAAGAATGTCCGTCGGATATTGTAGACTACATGTATTGAGGAAAAGATAGATGACGTTCCATATAAATGTCTTAATGACGTCACAATAACTTTAATTGGTGCACAGTTTTACCTTAGTATTGGGGTTAGGATTATATGGTTAGGGTTAGGATGATGGTTAGAGGCTAGGATTAGGTTAGGGTTAGGATGAGGGTAAGGGTTAGGATTATATGGTTAGGGTTAGGATGATGGTTAGAGGCTAGGATTAGGTTAGGTTAGGGTTAGGATGATGGTTAGAGGGTTAGGATTAGGTTAGGATGAGGATAAGGGTTAGGATTATATGGTTAGGGTTAGGATTATATGGTTAGGATGATTGTTAGAGGGTTAGGATTATATGGTTAGGGTTAGGATTATATGGTTAGGATTAGGATGATTGTTAGAGGGTTAGGATTAGGTTAGGGTTGGGATGAGGGTAAGGGTTTGGATTAGGATTTGGAATGGGATTAGTATTGGATAAGGAATAGTTTAAGGGTAAGAAATCGCTGTGTTTAAATTGTAGTTGTTAACCATGCTACTGTGGCTGAACATGAACGAGGCCTTCTTGTGTACAGTAATACGTCTGTTCTAAGAGAACCACTATACACAATCATGCATTTATTACTGTCCTTCGGATAGATTAGATATCTTACTTCGACATAAAAACTATCTGGCCTAAACATAAATAACTTTAAAAGCCGTGGCTATGTATTTATTATTTATTTTTTCGTTTAGCTCCTATTGGAAGCACCTGATGATATCTTCAGTTTTAAATTTAATCCATCCGAACCAACAATAATCGCCGGAGGATGTGTCAATGGACAGGTTAGTCACCTGCAGTCTAGTTGTAAGTTTTACCCGTAGTCGGATTTTTAGGGGGGGGAATGCTTGCAAGGCTAGGTGCGGTATTTTTGGAGTGAATTATATTTAGAGCAGTATAACCGTCGCCATAATTTTGTAAAACAAACACAGATTAAAGAGAAATGCTTTGAAGAAAATCTAATATGCTTCGACATCCATGTGTGCAATCATATATATGCATGTGTGCAATCCATGTGTGCAATCATATTGCATCCATGTGTGCAATCATATATATGTATAGGCTGATTGCAATGTGTTCGGATTAGGTTAGGGTCAGGTTAGGATCATTGGTTAAGATAATATTTAGATTAGGGGTTAGGACTAAGTTAGGGTAAAGGTTAGGATTAGAGTTAGGATTAAGGTTAGAAATGGGATTGTAAGGGTAAGGAACAGTTTAAGTTTATATTGTTAAGATTGTCTAGACTAGATTGTCTAGTTTGTATTTTATGATCAAATATTATGTTTTCAAAGGTTGTCTTATGGGATATCAGTAGCTGGAATGATCGTCTGCTCAGTCATCGACAAGCTGCTAAAGCAAAGAAGAATACAATGACCTCATTGGTAATTTGTGTTTATGTTTATGTTACATATATACACACGAGAGTAGATCCATTTCTCTAATATGGACACTGCCCTAGGGTTGTATATCGTATGGAGAGGTTCGACTTTAATAAGTACATGGGAAACAAAACCTAGCAAATCTAATTGGAAAGGAGCAATTTGGCGCTAACTCTCTGCGTGTGACAAAATATAAAAACATAGTAATGTTGTATGAATATTCGTTTTCAGCCTGGTTTTGAAGATGATTCGAACACAGATCATACTCCAATTGTTCGTTATTGTGCTGTCTCTGCTATTGAACACAGTCATAAAAGTGCTGTTTCTGATTTACAGTGGATTCCGGATCACATGGAGGTATTAAAACCATATTATAGCATCTGTATAGTACTTGAATATAGTCAAGAAAATGTCCTTCAGAAATATGAATAAATTATAGAAAAGTCTTGTACTGTAAACCTTTAGGGTATTAGTTTGGAGTGATTAGCGTTTGGAAATAATTAATCAGTAATTATGGAACAATTAATAATTAGCTATTGGCCATACATAATTATTTATAGGGTATTATTAATTATGGTGATTGGTGACCAGTCAAACGAAATTTGAAACTAAGAATTAGAAATTGGTAATAAGTCATTAATAAAGTATATTTACAAGTATTGTTTTTACCACTTAGATTGGAAGAATGGGCGTAGTTGTCGAAAATAAGTCAAGCTATAGTCATCAGTTATTAACATGTGCTGCAGACGGGTGAGTACTTTTCTTTAACTTATTGAATGTTTCGTTCACTTTCGTTAGCCTCTCTGAATTATACGACGTGTGAGGGCTTCCGATATTATGTCGAAGACTGGGCTGCAACTACAGCTCGTATACCGATGTTTATCTGTTAATTTATTCGAATCAATGTAGCTTTTCCAAGCCCAGTCGTTAGTAATAACTAAATTCATTTATGCTGGATAACTCAGTCAGTTCTAAACTGTTCTCCCAAGTGGTACAGTAAGGGGCATCTCTTTTGGTCCAGTGTCACTACAGGGGAAAACCGGGATATCTGAAGACAACCTGCGGTGTTTGGTAGAATCAAACTGGACAAGGCGTTAATCCATTCCAAAACGTGAGGGGACGCAGCCGACCAACATACATTACTTGTTATAGATTATATTAGGAGTTCTCCCCCCCCCCCCCCCACACGATTTACGCCCTTGACACTGGAAACACCCTTTTCACATGCGACTGTAGCAATCTGACAGCTGCATATTGTAAGAATCGAACCCCGGTCGCAGAGGTTAAAGGCACGTACATGTACTAACCACTGACACTGTGCCATCAACACCATGTGAGTTGTAAACATGTAGAACCTTGTTGTAAATAGAAATGTTTTCGTTCCTATGGTTTGTTACATTGTATCTGATATATTGAATAAATATTTTCTCGTTTGATTGAAAAACAGAAGTATGTTATACTGGGATACCAGACCAACAAAATCAGCTCATCAAAGTCAACTGACGTCTGTCAATAAAACTGCTCTTTTAACTGTCTCCAATCCACTGAAACAACTGGATCTCACATGGAAACCTATTCTAAAGGTTTGTGCATCCATGTATGCATGAAAAACTACAACCTCTTTAGCAGGGCGGCTTATTGTTCCACCTTACCAGTGGCACACATATCACGAATTATTATATACACAAGCTCTGGATATGAGGTATTCTGCAATCTGATTGGTTCTCTACTAGCAGGATATTAGTAGAGAAAAGTAGAAAAATGGCTGGCAGATTTGGACAATTAAATGAAGAGGAAATTCAAGTTTTAGTTGAAAAAAGTACGCCAAAATGTTCTGTTCATACCCAGAGCTTGTGTATATAATAAAACAGTTATTCTACTCACTCTCGTCGTATATGACTGATAGCCGACTCGAGTTCGTAGAATAACTGTTAAATATTAGGTAATGTGAATTCAGGTTCCCAATTATTTTGTTGCATCAAATTTCTGTTCTCAAACATTTTCTCTCAAATTAAATCCTAATTTCTTAATTAATCAAAACTTAATAAATCTTTCGTGTTTGATAAAAACCTTGTTACGAGTTAGTCGCTTGGTTTCATAAAATGTTGGAGGGAGGGGGGTTGATTCAACCAACTGTCGGCCACTGAACCGCGCTAAAGCCTCCACCAAGTATCTGCATAGCCATAAACTAGCATGCATTTTGTGATTTATACACATGCAGAATAAAGATAGTATAGGTTTAATTTATTGCTTAATATCTGACGTTGTTTGATTAGGTATCTGTTAGTCATATAACTGGTTCTGGGGAGTTTGGACCTACAAAATTTAGCCTTGCGGAGAGACATGGAGACAGATCATCAAGTAGGTTTAGTGATATAAATTGCTGAGATTAACTTCGTCCTTGGTTGAAGAGCACCTTATGGCTGTTTCCCAGTAACGCGTGTCTTTACCTGCATGATACACACGAAAAACGTTAATTATTTACAAACATGCAATAGACACTTCCCAAATTTCCTGGCTGGCAATGAAAACTACTTATTTACAGTGGATCACATGCATTGTCAGCCTCGAGTTCAAGCTATTGTTTCGTGTGCTCTCAAACAAATTCGGGGATTGTCTATAACTATCTTAAGAAGACAAGTATGGACACCTATTCATGAAATGAAATGCTGTGTAATGTAATAATGAAATGATGTGTAATGTTGAAATGCAGGTTGAGGTCGCGCGAAACATGCACTGTTAGAAAAATGTACCATACGTAGGAAACATCCATTTACTGTATCAAATATTCTTATCCTTGCCACGCATTATTCATGTATAGATAGTGGTAACTTACAATAATTTCATCTGAGACCTACATAGATGTGGACTAAGAGGTTCTACTAATCGGACGCCCACAGGTTAGATCCCTGCAGTTGGATTTGTTCCAGTTTTGCAACGTAACGCTCCCAGTGTGGCGTAAAAGTTCTCAAGTTATTAAGATGTACAGGTATATACAAGATAGTTTGTGAATTTTTTTTCAATCATGTCGTGTAGTTAAACAACCAGACAATGACAAGGAAGCTGGAAATTTAAACAGAACAGTTTCTATGACTGGTAAAAAAGATCAAGGAAAAATCTTGGAAAACATTGCAACAATGTTGTTTGTTGGTACAGAAGTAAGCTTTAATAAAGTTCTTTGTTCCATATTCATTTAGCTACTTTTCATGTGTGGAATATAAGCCTGTTCAACACGTCGCTTATGCATGATTGTGAAACAGCCATTGGGCATGTAATAACTAATTCAATTAAGATTGTCGTCTAGTTAAAATCTTCACTGCGAAAACTTGACCTTTAATTGTGAAATGCGCAATGGACGGTCTGTCTGATCTTGGCATTTTGCTAAACACAATTTTTATGCTGCTTTCATTATGCTTTTCTGCTTAGAGTTCAACGGTTTAACTTTCAAAGGAAAACCTTTATTGAATTAGCTGTATAAGAATGTGTAAAATTTGCTGACGGTGAGACAGCGCTCCTGGGATTAGAGAAAAATGCACGTTCGTGTCGTACACGCTACGGTTTAGATTTAATTTATTATTGCACTTACCAACCATGAAGTAATGGCTGATTTTCATGTCTAGAGTGGCGATGTTGTTTACATGGATTGGAAGTTGTCTAAGGACTCTGATAGTGGAAAGTTTACAGGTACAGTACAGCTGGATTCCGTTCCATATCGCATTTGATCATAACACGGCATGTTAATTTGCGCTATATAAATGTTAATTATTATTATATAAATGTCCCGAATAAATTTATAATAAATTTCTGTCCACAGTTTTACAAAACTTAACTGCATTCATGTTATAAGACTGGGGTAGGGTAATGGTTAGGGGTTGGTTTTAGGAGAAGGGGTAGAATGAGGTAAGATATAGATGAGGTATGGGTTAGAATTACATGCAGTATAGGTTAGGATAAGCGTGCATGATATAGATTAGGGTTATGGGGTTGGGATTGGGATTAAGATTGTAATGATCATATAGGAATAGTCAAAAAGAAAGAAAACACTGTGTTTAGATTATGGTTGGAAATACCAACGGAGCTTGCACGTGATTGCACACGAAGTGTATGGAGAGCATTGGGAAATTTGATTGGCTGTCGAAAAAGAGGGAAGGAAAAAACAGTCACATTAATCGTTTACAGAGATTACACAATATCCGTTAGCTTTGTGCGGAAATATCAATTGCTTGTCTTAAGGCCCAGACACACCGGACGCGATTCGGCAACGCGACGCGATTTTTCAGTTTTTAAAAGTAAATACAACCGTCTATGGAAGGAAAGATTTGCAGACCAAATAACTCAAACTGTTATAGCGCTTTTGAATATTTGAAAAACATAAAACAGGATCAACGTTATATGTCAGCGAAAAATCGCTCCGCGTTGTAGAATCGCGTTCAGTCTGTCTGCATGGGCCTTTAGTGTTAGAATTGCGTCGCTAAAATTGAAAATAACGGTATTACCATATTTGAATAAGATAGACTGGAACATTTCTTAGTGCTCCAGCGCTTATCATGCAAGTGGGAAACATACGCACACGCTTTCTACTGGTCCCTAAACTTCATGCTTAAGGGCATCCACAGTGCTCTGAACGGTACTGTAAATATAGAGCAGTATAGTTAAGGCCTCATGTTATGTTTTTTCTTCTTACTTTCAAACTGTAGCCAGTAAACCTGAACTAGTGTTAGCTGCTCACGAAGGATTGGTCTGCGTTCTACAACGTTCGCCCTTCTTTAAAGACATTCTGTTATCCATTGGTGGATGGACGTTTGCGATTTGGAAAGAAGGTGTTTCGGTATGTCCACCTGAATGAGGTTTGCTGTTTCCATAGTTAGCGGGAAATTGCATTTAGTATACGTTATTGTCGCCGGGAGGTTATGTTTGCGGTTTTTTCGAGTTCGTGGTCGTGTCTGTGTTAGCCTGCGTGGCAGGCGTCTTCATTAATAAGAACAGCTAACAACGTTCGCGCGACAAAGAAGAAAAGGCGCGCACATGCGGGGGCACATCATATTGACGCCGCGTACGCGTCCTTCATGTCGTCTGTTTGGGTTTGTTGCTTGTTTTATTGTGGGAGGAGGGGAGGTTTAGAGCGCATTTTTTTTTTTTTGAGACGCGCACAAACAAAAAAACCATTCCCACTCCTCACTCCTCCCCAATGTCTGTGTACGTTTGTGTTTGCGTTTGTGGTCATGTCTGTGTATGTGTGCTTTTGTCAATTTGTCTGTCAGCTAGATATAACTTTTTGGACCTGGTTCCTGTAAAATAAATTAAATTTCATAAAATCTCGATGAATATTAGAAGAGAAATTTATAAAAATTCTTCTTTATCAGGGCTGTAGAACTGAATGCAAGAATAATGCATGTTTCATTTGGCAAAGGTGTGCAATCTCTGAGTGCTCGGTAGTTTCGATCGTCATACAATGGCTTCTTAATCATATCCTTAATAGGAATTAAAGTTTTTGTGAATCAACACCATTGACTATAATTTATGAACCTTAACCCTAGGCATGAGCTTGACTCTAATTATAATAATGTCCAAATCACTTGACTTATTTTTGTTAGACTGGACCTATTTTGGAGTCTGCATCGTTCCCAGTGAGATTGACCGCGGGAACCTGGAGCCCAACTAGACCAGGTAAGTACTAAATTGCCTGGGAAGCAATAACTCTAGCCTCTCCTTCTAAATGTGTGGCGTCCCATTAAAACCATATTTCCTCTTCCATGATGCAGAACTCCCAAAAATCTTGCTCACCTGGCGTTTATGAGAAAGATCCTCTGAAAGAATTATACCAACTCACCTATTAAAGAAATTTCGACTTTGCCAGTTTTTCATGCACATAGCAGTTTGTTTGCCTAGCGTGTGTACTACAGCGGCAAACTGCGCAATTTGTTGAAGGCTTATAATTTTGTATTAGAGTCCAAAGCCAATATCCGAGTTGTTAACACTGTTTGTTTCTTGTTGTGCCGACAAGTTTGAAACAAGAGTGAGAAGAGTATAACAGTCGTGACTTGTTGCAAAAGTTATATAATTCTGGTATTCTTTCATCAAGCTTGGTACAGATTGATAAGTTGGTTCGGTGGTACACTGCGAATCGTGGTACACTGCGAATCGCGTATATGCGTGGGCCTTCATTTAGGCCAGTCAGAGCCAAGCCATGCAGGGTATACGAGCTGTCTGAAATATTGAATACGAGAAAATAGTCCTAGGAAAAAGCTTAAAAATACAACTTTGTGTAGCACTCAATGGAAGGTTCCATTGCATGGCCCTGCCCTAGATTCTTCTACTATATGGAGCAGTTTCATTTTTGGTCTCATGAAAATATCGTTACCATTGTACTCATAAACATTCATTATTTGTATAATATACAGTCGTAAACATTTTAACCGATAATCCATGTTTCGCAGGTGTATTTTTTGTGACAAGAGCGGATGGCAATGTTGATGTTTGGGATTTACTTGATAAGTAAGATTCAATTGGTATTTTATGTTTTTTAAAACACAATCATAATGCAGTAGTTTTGTTATGTATAATTGAGTGAGTTTTGCTATAATGACTTATGGTTTCAATACATGTTAATTGTACTGCACAGTATATAGAATTATGATTTTCTTTTTTCCAAAATTGCATTTCCCAATCAATTGTGACTATATAATTATCTATTCAATTTTTATTTCACAGATCGCATGAACCATCATTAACACAAAATGTGACGTCTGCTTCAATCACAAGTTTAAATCCCTATCAAGTTTCAAGTGAGTAACCAACTATGATACAGCTTTCATTAGTAATATTTAAGTATTTCACTTCTTTCAAAGAGACAACAATTTTTTAAATGTTAAACATGCAAAAAGATAGGAGTACCGAAAATGTGGAGTGAGAATTTCTTTTCATTTTATGTTATATTTTTTTGCTTTTAGTTTGTTAATTTAATATCATTTAATATCATTTCATTTCATTTGTATAGCGTTACTGTAAAAAACTAATATTTATTTGCAATATATTTAAAAAAAATTGATCCCCGAGGCATTCACCTCTAAACTAAAAGGCAATCTTACACGAAACAGTTTTAAGGACAACGCAATGCAAATCATTGCTGAATCAATCAAATTCAATTTAACATCATGTACATTGTGAATTGTCTTTCCTTTAATGATTGTTTAGTATAACCTTATTACCTGTAAAGGTAAACCAACTGCATAAGTGTCATAAGTATCAAAATAGATTTTGATGTAAGTTCTAGGATTGTTGTATCTCTCTTCCTAGGTAAGCAACAGTTACTATCAATTGGTGATAATGTGGGAACTCTACATATTATGGAGGTGCCATGGAATTTACGTCGTCCTTCTGTTAATGAGGTACAAAATATTTTTCTAAATATTGAGCATCTCGCTCGACTGAACATAATGATGAAGATTTTCCGTGAACAAAAATTTCGAACCTGCCTATTTCTTAGCGTGAAAAGGTTCTTGTTTTTTAGATGCTTACGATAATTGGCTAAATTTCAGGGTTCTTTTACGCACGTTTTCACTGTTATGTTTGAAGTTATATTGTTATACTCTTGATCGATTTTTCTGTTCTTTTTTGAAACAAACAATATATTTTATTTTCGTCACAGAAAAATATAATCGAGAACTTTTTCGAACGTGAAGTATCCAGATTAAAGTTTGTCGAAGAGCGAAGGAATATCAGAGCAATGGAAACTGTTAAGAATAAGGAAAACGAAAAACCGAAAGAAAAAGCACAGGTAGGTAACAACCACGATTCTTTCATCCGTAAGCCGGGATCTTCTTCAAATTATATAAGACCAGGGATGGATCCGACTTGATCTGGTATGGTAGGGGAGGGGGGGGGGCAGAGCGGGCGCTGGTCATGAAGCAGGGCATGCACAACCGTCTAGCGAGTGCATCATCACTGAGAGAGCTATGGGGAAACAGTACCGGCAGGGTCAAGTGGCCGAGTTTGTCTGAACATTTTTAAACCTGCTACAAGTCGACTCGTATTAAAAATTGTTTTAAAATGTGTGAGCCAGTAAAATGAGTGGGTAATACGGAGTGGGTTAATATACGGAGTGGGTTAATATACGGAGTGGGTTAATATACGGAGTGGGTTAATATACGGAGTGGGTTAATATACGGAGTGGGTTAATATACGGAGTGGGTTAATATACGGAGTGGGTTAATATACGGAGTGGGTTAATATACGGAGTGGGTTAATATACGGAGTGGGTTAATATACGGAGTGGGTTAATATTCGGAGTGGGTTAATATACGGAGTGGGTTAATATACGGAGTGGGTTAATATACGGAGGTTAATATACGGAGTGGGTTAATATACGGAGGGTTAATATACGGAGTGGGTTAATATACGGAGTGGGTTAATATACGGAGTGGGTTAATATACGGAGTGGGTTAATATACGGAGTGGGTTAATATACGGAGTGGGTTAATATACGGAGTGGGTTAATATACGGAGTGGGTTAATATACGGAGTGGGTTAATATACGGAGTGGGTTAATATACGGAGTGGGTTAATATACGGAGTGGGTTAATATACGGAGTGGGTTAGTATGCAGGTGGGTTAATATACGGAGTGGGTTAATATACGGCAGGTGGGTTAATATATGCAGGTGGGTTAATATACGGAGTGGGTTAATATACGGAGTGGGTTAATATACAGGTGGGTTAATATACGGAGTGGGTTAATATACGGAGGTGGGTTAATATACGGTGGGTTAATATACGGTTAATATGCAGGTGGGTTAATACGGAGTGGGTTAATATACGGAGTGGGTTAATATACGGAGTGGGTTAATATACGGAGTGGGTTAATATACGGAGTGGGTTAATATACGGAGGTTAATATACGGAGTGGGTTAATATACGGTTAATATACGGAGTGGGTTAATATACGGAGTGGGTTAATATACGGAGTGGGTTAATATACGGAGTGGGTTAATATACGGAGTGGGTTAATATACGGAGTGGGTTAATATACGGAGTGGGTTAATATACGGAGTGGGTTAATATACGGAGTGGGTTAATATACGGAGTGGGTTAATATACGGAGTGGGTTAATATACGGAGTGGGTTAATATACGGAGTGGGTTAATACGGGCGAGATGGTCAGAGAGACTACCAAATGCCCAATATTATATTTTTGTTTGATAATTTCCTTGCCAAATCTAAAATGTGCACTCCCTTGTCCTTGTGCACCCCATGCACCCCCCCCCCTCCAGTAAATCCATCCCTGCATGTATAAGACAAGTTTTCAATTCTATAGTCTTCTATTATTGAAATATTGTCTTATATTATTTGCACTAATGTGATCTTGGCTTTACCTACATTTTTAGACGGATGCAAAGAAGCTTATAGATGAACAGGAGTCTGAGTGGGAGGCTAAAGCACGGCAGGTATACGATGACATTATTGTGTTGTGTCTAAATATACGTACGGCATTGTTAGAAAATTCCTACTTTTTTCATTCTAGGAATATCAAGACTATTTGGAAATGGAGAAACGTTTTCTGGAGGAACTTGGCCTCAGAGAACCAGATAATGATCTGTAAAAGTCCTAGTTCGAAACAACGTAAATTTTATGTTAATTTTTAGTGGGGCTATGTCAAAATGCGTTGTATAACAGTAATATATAGGGCATGTTTAGTATACCTCAAAACTGATATAAAATTTTCGCTCCATTTATTATTATCTGTATGAATTGCCGAGCATTTGAAAGTGAACTAAACCATGTGGATTTCTTATAAATTTCATGTAAACTAAATTTTCCATCTTTTAAATAACTTTTAAGTCGTCATTTTCGTCCCGAAAATCCAAATTAAGTTTAGGCGAGCGGGCGCCATGTTGTTTTGTTTTGAGTAATTTGCAGTTTGCACAGAACCTAGCTCAAATTTGATTGGTTCTTAGTGATTACAGATTTTTGCACTGTGAAAATTGCACTGTGTTACAGATTTTTTCACTGCTGTGTGGGATTAACCGCACTGAAATCAACCAATCACGGTCGAGTAATATTTTTATGTATATTATTATGTCCGTTACTACACAACTCACATTTTCGGATGATAAATATATAAGTTCGCATAGATAATTGGAACAAAAGTAACCAAGTATTTGAATTATATATTTTAGTGACTTGGGTTTCAATGGTCATAAACATCCTTTAGTCAATTCACCTTTTGATGATGAATGAATAATCAAACAATTGAATTTCCCTTTTATAAGTATTTCATGCCAGACTATTCGCCAGTTATCTTTTTGACATAGCCCCACTGCTGATAACATAATCTTAATCGTATATACCTTTTTCAAAGTACACTGTGTTACATAAAATTATACATTTCATTCATGCACCAAGGTTTCTTGGGTTGTACATTGCGGAATACGTAGGCTTGAATGGAGAGGAGAGGCGCGCCTGGGAGTGAAGCATAAAACGAGAGACCTTTCCACCGACACGTCGCATTCTCATCCTACACATTCTTGCATAAAACCCCAGAGCCTCTTGAGAGAACACTTTATGTAGCTCGTTGCTACTGATTTAGTTTTCCGTGCTTGTAAATATTCAGTGGCAGTATTATTTGTTATTGCTTCAAATTTGTATATAATTATTGCATTGGTTTTCACCATTACTAGCATTAGATGTTTCCAAAATTGTGTTTCCGAGTGCTAAATAGACCGTTACCAAATTACGAATTGTAAAAGAAGGAAATTCTGTATTTGTTGGAACCCTCTGATGGGCCATGGTGAAGAATGAATTGCATTAGTTTAACTCTTCTTTTTGAAAAACTATTGTCATAATTGCATCATGGTGGCTTAGTATGGTTATATTATCAGGGAATTAAACCAGAGTAGAGTTTTGAATGTAGGTATTAATAAACTAGCAGCAAGCTGAATAAAAACTGTCAAGCTAGAAACCGGCTATAAGCCTGTTTCCATTAAAGCGTAATTATCGCAAATTTTTAATGGCAATTGTGATTTAATGGAAACGTGAGTTGCGGCAATAACTATAAAGTCTAAGACGACTCGCACAATAAAGTCGCAGGGATATGTTTGTTGCGATTTTTGCGATAACGATTTTTGCGATG
This sequence comes from Trachythela sp. YZ-2020, assembly GCA_016169945.1. Lineage (NCBI taxonomy): Eukaryota > Metazoa > Cnidaria > Anthozoa > Malacalcyonacea > Clavulariidae > Trachythela > Trachythela sp. YZ-2020. Next base: position 2,174,859 of record JADLSH010000395.1, read on the forward strand.
ACGACTGTTGCGACTGTTCAAACAGGATCCCTCGGGCCTTACGGGAAAAGCGATCATAGTGGGAAATGGCCTTTAACTCAGTCTGATTCCACTGTAACAGCATGGTCAGTTGTTTTTATCCCTTTCCATTACATTCCTTTGCAAGTTTCTTAAAATCCTGCGCTTTCTTCAAATCAACTTCTACTCCATCTCCTTGCGAATATATCCTGCTCGCATTGATACAACCCCATGGATGTCCTAACTTGCAACTTTTTACTGAATATTCCAATGCTTTAACCATGTCCTTATCTATTCCTCGACTGCCAGTTAAATATGCCACACTAAGGTTAAAACATCCATTACGAAAGTTACCATCACATGCTTTAGCAAACGACTGCATAGCTTTAACCATATTTCTTGGTACATGAAAATGTTTTTCTCCTTTTTGATACAGTAGTCCAGCATTATTACAGGCGCCCCAAACATTTCTCTCGCACGCTTTGTCAAACAACTTTAAAGCTTCATCAGGTTTTCTGTCTTCTGTTAATAAATAGTTCAAATGAATAGTGTTAGTAATAACTGTACTTGTTATAACCAAAATTGGGTAGAAATCTTATTTTGATCAATTTTTGAGGAATTCTTTCCTGGGTTTTGAGTGGCTATATAACTTAGAATAATTGAAACTGAACTGTATTATTGTGCCAGGGCTGGTGGACTCTAGCGCATAGTAGGAAAATGTGGTAAACACAGAATTCTGCAAACACAGTGCTATATGGCCTATGCTCAATTACTATTGGTTAGTTTATCAGTTTTTGATCGGAATTAACATCAAGTAGCTGGGATGCATTAGGGCGCTCATCTCTATATTTATCACCCTTGCCCTTTACTGTACGTTTTCGAGTTTACTACACCCTCTATCTACAAAATATAATGCATAATTGCCTGCAGAGGAAGCTAAGATATCCACATCTATTCAATTTTTCTTAATCACAGCTATGGTCTGGATGCCATGGCTGAACTATGTTGGGAGTGGTCAATTTATGCAACAACTGAGGAGAGAGGCCATGTCAAATTTTCGCATGTTTTGTTTAAGTGATGTCATTTCTATTGTTCATTGTGTACAAGGGGAGGGGGGAGGAAGTCAGACTTTCGAAATTTTCTGCATATGTACTAAATGGATGACTACTCAGACAAGAGAAAGAAATGTTAAATAAATTAATATTACAACCTTTATTGGTTAGATGTATAATCCCAAGTGAAAAGCAACTTTGTGGAAAATCTAATTCTTCACAATTTGTCTTGAAAATATCTTTTGCTTTAAAATTGTTTCTTTCCACAGCTTGATAAAATTTGCCAAGTTGATGGCAAGCTAGAAATAGAAGTAGGCATTCAAATGACAATTTAATTTCATTATAGCACAGTCAAGTCACATTAGAGGGCATCAATCAGATCCAGTTGAAAGAACTGTTCAGGGATGCCATCATGAGGAAAAATGTTACCAGACAAGACAGTTCTGACCCACTTTTATATTTGGAGATGAGGGGTAGTGGTAAATATTTTCGCAGCCCCTCGGACATGACCATTTTCTATATGCTCATGTCTTTTACATACTATAAATTGTCTATAATAAGCCCCCCTCTCTACGAAGCCTCCTCTCCCCTTCACTACTAAGAAAAACATGTATACTGATTAGATTTAATGTTTTTCTTTGTTCATGTTACCATATTTCAACTTTCAATATACAATTCTCATATCTTATTATGTACCTGATCGTAGGACCATTTTAGGTAAATCAATATGCAACCCAACTCCTCCTGGGAATGAGGTTGCCGACTCCTATCAAGCCCCTCTATGTCCTTCTCCCACGACCCTCAAACATGCCGGAAATAAGCTCCGGGTGGGGCGGGCTTAATAAAGGTTTTATGGTATCCATACATATTAACAATTAAATTAGGTTATGCATTTGGCTTCGTCAAACCAAGACATACCAGTCACCTAGAATACAGGGGCGGATCTAGGGGTGATCAGAGCGATCACGCGACTAAGGTCAAATTGGCCAGAAAATTGTTAAATTAAAATAGCAGTCCAGTTATCAAACTTCGCGCAGTGTATTGTATTGAAAGTTTAACAGTCCAGTTCTAAAATATCATCCAGTAGCAAGGCCTTCGAACATGAACGCGCAGAAAAGCGGTCTTACGCATGAGTTTTGCACGCTCTGAGTCAGATTCCAGCCATCTGATTGGCTATCTCGATTTTTGCGCGATCTGTGGGGAGTTCTGATCGCTAGAGCGATCAGGGGCTCGAATACAGGCTATCCGATTGGCTAATTCAAAAAAATTCTGAATTCCCATTGGCTGGATTTTTTTGATCGATCATACCGTTCAGGCTTTAGTATGCACGGAATGGTCTATGACGTTTCTGGCCCTTTCTGATCGCTACTTGACCTCTGAACTATTAATACTAGCCATGTAGTATTTACGAAACCGTAAAGGCTGCTTTAGAGAAAGACGATCGACAATATCTTAAAGATATTGAAGCTGATCTAAAGAAGCGAATAGACGGTGTACCGAAGCGTTCTATTGAAGACTTATTGAGCGCTGTGAACAACACAAGCTTCTTCCTCGCACGAAATATTGGTGCGGAATCTTACATCCCGAAGTACGTTCGAGAGAAAACAAAACTAGATATAGCATTATAGCTGTTGTAGACTGTAGTGGATTGTGCGTCTGTACCATGGTCTGCACGCACATGCTATAAAATCGGCGGGTACGCTTATAATAATAAGAGACGAAATTTACATAATATTTCAGTCAATTTACATAAATACTGCGGCTTAATACAGGCAGTTTCAGTTTGTTTATACTTTGTTTATGCCTCTTGTGGAATGTGGACTTTATATATTAATCAGATACTTAATAATACTGTATTATTTATACCTAGTATAAACTACAAGCACATGACAATGTGGCATGGCTTTGTGTAATGCGATCTCTACAACATGATTGTATACAACAAGTAAAATGGATCATGTTGCCATTGTGAATACTTATTCATGGCACATGTTTCTGCTATGAATAAAACTCGAGAAGCAACTATTCAATGCTACAGATTACAGATACTAGAAAGCTGGGTTAATAATTTACTTACACAATAATCAATACTTTGTAACCCCAGTTTGTTTAATCTTCGCTTGGCGACCCCCCCCCGGTCAAAAGTACCCCCCTCGATGTTCAGCGACGAAATTTTTGACTAACGTATGAAAAATCCTAGATCCGCCCCTGCTAGAATACCCCTACCCAGGCTACAGTGCAATTTAGCAGACCCATATTTAATTTATTGAAAAATTATTGAAACAAACATTCTTTTTTTCTTGCTCCAAGACAGTCATGTTCCAAAATTACTCTCAAATGGTCCACATACTCTTCTGGAGTCTGCTTTGGACCTCTCAAGTCAAATCCAGACATTTTATCAACGGAGACAGGAGACTCTGACTTCCCAAGTCGGTCGCCACTTCTCTTGCTTCCATCCCAGGCTTCCATCCAGTGTTTATGCAGTGAGCTCCATATATATCTGGAGTAAGAACTTCTAATGTTCGGCCAATAGGCCAAGTGAAGCCAAGATGGCGGCAATTGACGTCCAAACTCATGAAGGTCATAAACAGTTTTCATACCATTTTTTCCTGCTAATTCCAGTTGTTTCTAACAGATCGCATCGCTAATCAAGTTATTAGTTCATAAAATCATGATGTTATTGTTTACATCGGAGTAAAAACACGAAATTTCGGCACACTCCTTGCCGGCTTGTGCAAACCGCGCGGTCGAAAACAATAGAAAGGGATTGGCACTGGACGTCAATTTCCGCCATCTTTGGCTTCACTTTTTGGACATAAGTTCTCACTCCAGATATATATATATAGAGCTCACTGTGTTTATGCAGACCATGTCGACGTGACGTCATCGTTCTGTGGTGTTCAGTGAACTTAAAGTAGAACTACCATGGTTTCAATAAATATAAATATAACTTTGTTACTGACCATTAATACCTAAATCTTGCCCTAATCCCAACCCCAGCCTAACCCTTGCCTTACCAAATTAATCGAGAAAATTCAAGAAAAATGAAATTGAAAATCAAAAAATCATGCAGATGGAACGAAATGGAAAATTTAGATGGAAGCTGCAGATGGTGTTTCCACCCGGTTTCAATAAAGAACAATTTTATTTTACTTCTTTTCCTCTTAGAATTTCCTTATTTTGCTTATTACCACGCCCCAACCACCAGCGCTCATCCTTTAGTACATCTTACATAAAAGGTATAAATATTAAATATTTATAAATATTAAAGTAAATATTACTTTAAGAAACTCTCTTTAGGTATGATCGGGAAAGAGAAGTTACTTTTTCTTAATCCTCAAACATTTGATTTTCTCTCGTTCAGTTGACTGTCTTGACTAGTGATTGCACCCTAAAAGGCTGAAATCCCACGTTTGCAGAATGTGAATAATTTTAACAGATTTGTGCAACAGTAACAGATTTTGTGCAACGGATTTGTGCATTGTGTGATTACGGTAAAGTTCCAGGTATTTAAAATTAAATTTAATACAATTAAAAATTAAACCGAGATTGATTTTAATAATAACTTAGTACACATGTGTTTCTTTGTTGTGAGAGGTAGTTTGGAAAACACGGAATCCGGAATATGCCGGAATCCGGAATTTGCCGGAATTGTTAAAATTAACTTAAAAACAGTTATAATACTAATATATTTAAAACAGCGGCGGAAAAAAGTTATTTTCAATTCTTGCCTTGAACCCTAACCCAAATTCCGGCATTCCGTGTTTTCCAAACTACCGTTGTGAGACGGCATGTTGAACGAGAAGAAAATGGTGACTATTTGAGAGAGGGGATAAAAAGAGGACTTGCATACGGATTAACTGATATACTAAGTAGGCAGGCATTTAGCTAGGCGGCCGTCTAACCGTACTAAGGACGGCCACTTTTGAAGTCATATTTCTTGAAGACTTCCAGAGTTGTTAGCTGCCGTTTGCTTTAGCCATTGCATACATTTCGAATTTTTCGATGCTTTTTTTGTCGAAACACACTGAATTATGAACAATTAATTTCAAGCGCCGTATTTTTTTACCACCGCTGCGAACATTGGTGGCCACACCCACGGTATTTTTTGGACAACCAGTTTTCGCATCCTGGCAAAAGCCTGTAAGTAGGACGTAGTTCAGGTTGATATACAGTAAGACGTTAATGTCTTTAATGATCCAGGTTGACCAGTACGTTTGATATTGTAAACTTTAATACAAAGGTGAGAAAAATCGTCACCCTTAGCCTGTGCCACAGCCGTAATTAAATTTCTTTCAAGTGGAAACATTGCATGGTATGAGAGTACAAGAAGAACGTCCCCTGAGGAAAAGGACAACATGTTCAATTTTACTATATTTTGGCACGATTTCCGTCAGTTGAGACAATGTGAATTACTTTACAATCGAAATAAATACAAGATGTAAATCCTCAAGCCTTGTTTATGCGGTTATGGCGAGTGGATATGCATCATTCACGGCATTATATAACTTTAAACCTGGGCACTTCGGCGAGATAGAATTGAGAGTAGGTGATGTTGTTTTGGTTAAAAGACCATTTGACATTGAGGATTGGATAGAAGGAGAAAATCAAAGGACTAAACAGCGTGGACAGATTCCTGGCAACTATTTAAAAGAGCTAGTAGGTATGGTGGCTTGTAATTTGAATACCTATTAAACATTTAAATAATGGTCTCATCCTTCCGTGTTTGCATAACTTGTGAAAGGTGTAGTTGTACTATCAGTGTCTGTGGATGTATTTAATGATTTTAATCCGAGCTCGAGTACTATAATGTTTGTATCGGGGATTTCTTTATAAAACTTCAGATTATGCAAGATCAGTTGATTATTTCGCATTGTAGGTACAATGTTTAGTGTATAAATGTATGATCTTTATACGATTTTGTAGCCTTTTTTGACATCTGATTATGAATTTAATCAGATAAATGTTGCAATTTGCTCTTGGTTAAAACTGTATGTTATTTTGTCACATACTTTTACCTTTGTTTTTTCAAGTAAAATTTATGGGAACAATTGAAGTTAACGACCCCCCACCCCAAGGGAGTCATACGACCCCCCCAAAAAAATAGCTTTTTATCAAGATGGAATCAAACTTGTTTTCGCCGACTCATTCTCGCCACATAAATTTGTCAAGATATGCGGGCAACATGTTGCGTCTTGCGCCTCTCATTGTCTTTAATTTCACCTTGCTTGAACTATTCCAGTACGACTCGATATTCTGAGTATGCACACAGCACACCCATCACTGGATCGACGAAAAATAGCGAGTGGTTGACTGTTCGGTGCTCTAAGCCAGGGATATTGCCGATGCAATTGTATGCAGCCCACTCGTCAGAATACGCTAGTGATCCCGGTCGAGTATAGATATTTACAAGATGCAGTTTGCTACCAAAACACGGAGACAAAATTGCAAAACAAAACACCTCAAGCGCATATTATTGGTCGTGTTGAAACTCTTTGAATTTGTTTCCTGGTTGAAAAATCAATGAACTGAGACATAGACAATAGAAGGAAGTCATAAAAATTCCTTTGGAACAGACACAAACACGAAAATCCTAAAATTTAATGATATAATACAAGGGGGGTCGTATACTTCAATCCGAAGATTTGTTATTGAAGTGTACGACCCCATTGGCATAGGGGGGTCGTTAACTTCAATTGATCCAATTTATGCATAGTTAAATAGTTACAAGCATCGGCAACTGATCTGTGTGCATTTACAAAGACAAGTTCATAGCACAAGTCATGGTTGTATTAAAACGCTCTGGTAAAAGTAGCTTGTACTTGAAACATGATTTGATATTAAATTTGCCTAACTTGCAGTGTAAAGTTTGTCATCTTACCTATATGTCCCCCTTCCTGTATATCACTTACTTATTTAAATATTAGCATGCATGATTTCACACAGTTTTCCCTGAGACAATTATACTTTCATCACTTCCATTTTTATTTGCTCATCCACATACCATGTTCTGCCAGTTGATTGTTCCATTTCAGTATTGGTTGTTGTAGTTGTGTTGATACCCAGCCTAATGTCATTGGCATAAATAAACCTCTCTCGTTATACTCCATTGACAGACCGATGTAATCATTACTATACAGTATGAACACCAGTGGACTCAAAGCTGAATCCTGATGTAAGCCCACTTTTACTTCAAATGGTTTTCCCAAAATATGTTCTCACTTGCATGCTTGGTGTTTTGTATATAGCCATCTCCTATAGTTATCATTTCTTCTGGAATATGATGCTGTCATGGTACTGCATTGTGGGATCATTTCTGTGTTCATTTTGTCATGTGCCTTTTCTAAGTCCAGGAAGCCCTAACAGATGCCTTGTTGGAGTTCTAGTTTTCTCGGCATCATTTTTGCCACAATGAACACAGCGTCAGTCTGTTGTTCGTCTTCCACATACGGCTTCACGAACACTGTTCATCTGCGATAGGAGTTTGATCCCTCAGGAATTCATTCCACACTAATGGGTGTTTCCATTATTCTTAAATGTTGGTAGCATGATGGATTCTAGCCAATTGTCAGGTATTTCCTTTTCTTTTCTCTATGAAGCTATAGGATCCCTTCTTCTCCCAGTGCTAATAACATGTCCCGTGTGATTGTATCTGGACCTGCTACTTTCCCTTGTTTCATCCTAGTTATTGCTGCCTTTACTTCTGCTATGGTGATTCTTAGTTTTGGATCATCTACTGGGGTGGTGTTGGTATGATGACTAGCTGTAAATTGGTTTTCCATGTTAAATATGTTGTCAAAATACTCTCTCAGTCTCCATCTCCTTTACTGCCTCCAACCTCAACCAGCAAAATTTATTCATTGTTAGTAAAATTACACAGGTGATTATTGAAAATTCTCAACGCCGATTGGTTGCGCTACCTCGGATTAATACACGATAATCATCTAAAGCGTTTTTAAGCCGCTTTTATCATAAATATTCAATTAAAATATTTTTGAAATGTGCATTTTTTAATTTTTTGGCAAATAATCACCTACGTAATTTTACTAAAACAATTATTCGCATCAGGCTTGGTGAGTATCGGTGAATAAAAACCTCGACTTCGTCTCAGTTTTTATTCACCGATATTCACCGAGCCTGAGGCGAATAATTGTTAATTGTTTAATGAACGGTGCCATCTTGCCTTCCTTTTTCATCACTTTGCCAGCTTGTATATCTTCTTTCGAGCAGTCAGTGGCATGTTTTTCAGCTTGTGATATGGATCATCTTCCTCTCTCTCTTTGGCCTGCTTTGCTGCCCATTTTGTCAATGCATTTGCCATTTTGTAGCTTTTTTGTGCCCCAATAGATGGTTACAGTGCCAATTCTTTTTGGGCCTGTTGTTTTTCTTCAATTTTTCTCCACACGTCTGTCCACCACCATTATTCTCTCAGGTTTCTTTAAATATCTAGCTCTTCCACATATTTGTTTCAGATGTCTGCACCACTACTCTCAGGGCTCAAGATTTGCAGTATTCCGATATGCACGAGATACCAGAATTTAATTTTGGATATTGGATATCATAGGCTTTCCGATCCAAACTCCGAAGTCTGTACATTGTGGCGAATGGTCGACAAAATAGTCTGTTTTGGCTCTTTGTTCTTATTCAACAATCAACAAGGGAGACAACCAACTTAAACAGTTGAAATAACGCAAGTTGATGACGAATACTTCGTCTTCGGTAACCCAAACACAACAACGTCAACAAGGCACGCATGTTCAAATCGGTGATGAAGGCCAACTCTGGGATACTAAATTTCAAGGAGGGATACCAGATTTTAAAGTGCTAATATCCACTTGGATACTGGTAAAAACTCCAAATCTTGAGCCCTGACACTGCCTCTGCTGTCCCGACATTATCTGTTCTCTTTCAAAATCTTTCTGCTACTGTTCCAATTTATTTCCTGCTTGTATCCATGTTTCTATCAAGCATAATTCCTCCTATCAAATCTCTAGTCTCAGTGTTGCAACCTGTGATTGTCTCACTCAGTATCACTCTTGTGTCCATTACATACCGATTGTCTAACTGGAAATGAAACAACTCTTTAGAGGCTGCAACTTTTTTTCTGCAAAGCTATTACATACCGTCACCACAAAGAAATACATGTGTAATGTGTTTTTGTCACAACCTTAACTAGCACTAGTCAGTGAATTGATGTATAACACCCCAAACGACTACAAACATTATAGTGTTGGTGTCAGAATAAGATGTACCGTAAATATTCATTATTGTAGTACTGTAGTTTGAACAAGAATTGGCATATATATTTGAATGCTCAAGGGAATACAGTTTATCACATCTTCATTGTCTTAAAGTAAAGATGCTATTGTTAATGAATATGTCTACATTGACGTTGCTGTTTTATTTGCCAAACTAGCCTCTTAATAACCAGTACTAAATTTATGAATTGTCTTAATTTTCTAGAATTTCCAGAATCCCTAACTCACTATGAACATGAATTTCAAAAGATAACTCGATCAACTCCTGTTTGCTGTGGAATGTGTAAGCAATAGTTAGATAATAGTTAGCTCTATTGAGAGATTCCTAAATCAATAATCTTTACTAAATTTTAGGGTTCAGCGCTAAGTTAATTGCTGCTACTACATACTCTTACATTGTATGTTGAGGGTTGGGTATTTACAATACTTACTTAGGTTCAGGACCCTGCACAGACTTGATGTGCACCTTAAAACTCCTGTTAGTAGAGTTGCAGTTGGTTCTCTCCTGTGCGTCAAGGGTACTCTGGCTACTCTGGTTAACCTTCCCGCCTATAGCTGTGTTCTGTGATCAAACATGGGTTCTATGGTGGCAGCCAGAGGCACACACTCAACTAGTAATAAGCCTTTGATTCACATTTCAGCTGTGATTCAGCACTCAGCTGCAAGAATGGATGATTATATAGCACCCCTTACCCCTCCCTTTATACAACTGTTGGTCTTTATTCATGTCAGACTGAAATAATAATCCTATATTTTTTACTAACGTTAGTTTTCAACCAATATATTTAGGTTCAGATTACATTTGGGGAAAACAGAAATTACTTTATCAATGTCTCAGTAAGTTTTCAACAAGGTAGTTTGTTACAAAATTGTGACACATTAACTGAGCGTACACTGCAACATAATAACAGTAAAAGTTTTGTACCGCAACTGCTTACTGCGGCAGTATGTTGTTTGCCAACTATGAAAGGACATTTGACCACACCCAAAGCTCATTGTTGGTGCTGCTCCATTATGCGGCCACCTCTATTACATGTTAGTGGCCACAATGCCATTCCTCGAGGGTGGTGTTCATCAGAAATTCTTGAAACGTACCCAAACCACCTCAGCTATGTAGATTTTATCATTTCTGTGGCCAATAGCAATAGCCAGTATGCCAATAGCCAATCACTCACAATCACTAAACACTTTCTTGCAGCATGCAGCAGATCATTTCACTTGTTATGTGCAAAGGACAGTGAGAAATGCTCAGGAATTCAAAGAAGCAATGAGGAGGAAAGTCCATATGACGTACTAGCTAAGGTACGTTTGTGATGTTGAAAATTCATTCTTAATTCACAAGGAATATTGACACTACAGTAGTTAGTATATACTATAGTCAGTGGTAAATCAGCCTCTTCCATAGGCATCTTAGATTCTTAGGGGTTGCCTATTAAGGTTAGAAGTACATACAGTAACCACAACACAGTAACCTGTATTGAAATGACTGCGGTGGAAGCTAGTGGTGTACATATACTCAATCTTCATTCAAGTTCTAAAACTATACACCTTAGTTTGTCATAAGCAGGTGTCTGTTGCCAGGATATAACAGGTTTTGAAAATCTTCATTAGAAACACACCCCATGCATAACTTCTAGAAGCAAATTAACATTCTATGTTAGAGAAGGTAGGTAATTAGTAGCGAACTTGCTGATGCACAGTAACAAAGTTGTAACAGTGGTCTTTAGAACCATGAAAGCCTTGCTCATCTTAGGTTTTCTGAACAACTCTACAGTTCATATAAGGTCTCAATCCTAGGACATATTCCTCCAAGAGTGGTAAAATAACGTTTTTTAGAGTAAAATTACCCCCCCCCCCCCCATTTAGACTATCCATACGTATACTACATGTAATTTAGTAACTAGTAAGTTTACTGTTTATTCTTAATATTAATGTACGTCTTAAGGAGAACTAATACCTGAAGACTTTGTGTAGTTTCATTTTAAATGAATGAAATAATTTGAAATTTTTGGTCAACATGCATATTTTTTGTTTGTAAAGAATCCACTTGAATTTCGTTCCCAGGGCCCAGATGAATGGTCTGTTGAAGATGTGATATTTTGGATGGCTGCGACTAATCTCTTTGAATACGCACACATGTTTTTGTTGCATGAGATGAATGGCAGAAAATTGTTGGGTTTAGATGCAGGCAAGCTTGCGGATTTAGGAATACACGATGAATTTCACAGGAAGATGATTCTGACTTGCATTAATGAGTTAATTGGCAATTCCGAAACAGTAAGTCGATCATATTCATTTTTTATTGTAAAACAAAAACATATTCTTTTTCTTCTCTCGCCCTTCTAGGACAATGGCGCATGTATTTCTAGGACAATGGCGCATGTATTTCTAGGACAATGGCGCATGTAATTCTAGGACAATGGCGCATGTATTTCTAGGACAATGGCGCATGTATTTCTAGGACAATGGCGCATGTATTTCTAGGACAATGGCACATGTAATTCTAGGACAATGGCGCATGTATTTCTAGGACAATGGCGCATGTATTTCTAGGACAATGGCGCATGTATTTCTAGGACAATGGCACATGTAATTCTAGGACAATGGCGCATGTATTTCTAGGACAATGGCGCATGTATTTCTAGGACAATGACACATGTAATTCTAGGACAATGGCGCATGTATTTCTAGGACAATGGCGCATGTAATTCTAGGACAATGGCGCATGTATTTCTAGGACAATGACACATGTAATTCTAGGACAATGGCACATGTAATTCTAGGACAATGACACATGTAATTCTAGGACAATGGCACATGTATTTCTAGGACAATGGCGCATGTATTTCTAGGACAATGGCGCATGTATTTCTAGGACAATGACACATGTATTTCTAGGACAATGGCGCATGTATTTCTAGGACAATGGCACATGTAATTCTAGGACAATGGTGCATTAAAAAGCCTTTGCGAAGGAGAAAGCTCTGAGCAGAAATATCTTGTGCATTCAAGATCTGAGAAGAAAACATGATACAGTAGTAGGTGGTAATTTCACATTCCTAAGAAGAGCATTCCATACTGTATAATGTAAACTGTGTTCTTGTCGCATTTTTATGCTGCTGTGTATAAGCAATTTGTCGATCTGAACAAAATTATTACAGTAATATACAATTACTTTATGGTTTCCGTGTTTGGATGGCCTGATCCAAACACGGGTTTCGACCAATCAGAGCACGCGTTATATACATGTTATTTTATAATTAAGTTTCATTATCATTCAAATTTAGAGGAAAACAAGAAAGTATCCTGGGATGAAAGTTGGTGAAAAAGGTACAGAAATTGGTTTCATTTCTTACAAGATTGAGGAATTTGTAATTGTATTTAAGTTTTTCTATGCTGTGGATCTATGATCATGAATTCACACCAATTGTATACAGTAGTTCGTTTTATAGTATCTGTTCACTAAACTCGAGAGATCTATTTGGCTTAATGAATGTTGGTCCAGGTTGTTGCAGGCCTAAATTTGGATGTCAAACATCTACAATGACTGTCGAATCCGGAACATAAAAATTATAGTATTAATTTTCATTTTACGATATATTTAATATATTCCTTTTACAACCGAGCATTGAAAGTACAGACTACAGTAGACTCTTCCGCATGCACCATGCTACATAGTTGTTGTGTGGCGAAAAGGAGGGAGTACTCTTGGGTTAAAAGTAGGGTAACGAATAACGATAAAACAAACGCAAAGAAACTGTGCTACGATGCTAATTTCATTTGTGTTTGACATATGAAAATTTCTAAATTTCATTTTCATTACTTGTTAATATATGCCTGTGGCTGGTAGAAAACTGAAGCCATCCTGATATACAGTATCAGGTGATGTGAATATTGTAACCATTTCTTTTAGGTTCAGTTGACACACATTCATTTGTAGTGCAGACATTTACAGCAGTCACGTGGTGTCATGAATGTGGGCAGATTCTATTTGGTCTTGTAAGACAAGGCCTTCAATGTACAAGTAAGATGTTTTTCAATTATCATGATTGTGGGAGTCCAGTGTTTGCAGCATTGAACAAATATAGTCACAATGTTGGTTGAAGGATCTAATTACCTGAAAAATATAGAATGAACATTGACGTTTCGTGCGAGCGCCTGGAAGTTACGATTACTCCTGACTGAAATTAGGGTAAATAATACGGTTAAGTTACCTTACAATCACTCAACGAAATTAAAATACAAATGCTTCGAAATTAAACTTCGCTAAATTTACACTAAAGCTGGTATGATCTAAAACTATTAAACAAAGGCTGTGCGATTATAGATCACATTTATACCTGATTTCTTTCGACGAATTGATCCCATGAGCTTGCTACGGCACGCATGCGCACTCAGAACGCTTTTCTATCAGTCATTCCCGTTGACGTCATGTAATTGTAAGGTTTCTAGTATCTGTTCAGACATTCAGCATTCCCATATCTTCTTGTCAGATTTGTACGAAAAAGAAAAACATCCAAGTGCATGGGGGAGAGACACGCTGACCACCACCAGCCATGCGCTGGAGCGCCCCTATTTGAGGCTTTCTTTGACATTCGGCTCGTGAAAGTGACGTCACAACTCGTAAATGTTTAGCTTCCGCCCACTTTGGGTGGCAAATTCCTCCATTCCCATTGGACAAATTCCTCCATTCCCATTGGACAAATTCCTCCATTCCCATTGGACAAATTCAGTCAGGCTAATTGAAATCAAATCCAACATAGCTTTTTAATCGTACGCCAATTCGAGCTCTAGACATGCTAAAACAACGAACTATACACCAAAATACTCCTCGTTGTTCAAGGATTCTAGCGAGATATGAGCGAAAACGGCACTCCGTTAGCATGACGTAATGATCTCGCGTGACTACACGAGCCGAATAGTAACTCCTAATTAAACAAAATATGGCTTTTCTTTACGTAATTACATTTCAGAAGTATTAGCAGTACTTTTACCACCTTGGCAGTAATCCTGGAAGCGGGAAACGAAGTTTTTTTAGAAGATATGATAGTTAAAAAACATAAACAAAATAGTTGTCTGTGCTCTTTTTCAAGTCTATTTATACGTTTTACTTTTTATCTAGAATGCGAATTAGTTTGTCATCGAAAGTGTACACATTATAGAGTTTTACGCGTTTGTCCGGAAAATCCTCCGACCGGGTCAACAAGTGAGTGTTTTTATCTATAAAAAAATCACTAGTACTATGTATAAGAACAACTTATATTCCAAGTGAAAAACCGATCTTAAATTGACGAGAAAAGTGATTCTGTTGTTTAGATCCCGTATACATTCCTTTACCTCAAGATAATATTCTGTTCTTTAGATGCTGTATACATTCCTTTACCTCAAGATAATATTCTGTTCTGTAGATCCCCCGTATACATTCCTTTACCTCAAGATAATATTCTGTTCTTTAGATGCTGTATACATTCCTTTACCTCAAGATAATATTCTGTTCTGTAGATCCCCCGTATACATTCCTTTACCTCAAGATAATATTCTGTTCTTTAGATCCCGTATACATTCCTTTACCTCAAGATAATATTGTCCCAGCAATTGTGAAGAAATGTATTGGAGCTGTTGAGAGTAGAGGTCTCAATATATGGAACATTTATAAGAGAGAACCCGAAGATTGGGGGTCGAAATATGCGTTAAGAGAAGCGCTGTATAAAGGTAAAGGATACTTCATAATTTGATTAATATTACTCTATGTGCTATGATGCAGCAATGTACTATGATGTAGCAATGTACTGTAATATAATATATAGAAATATAATTATGAATTCTGCAGCTCTTTATGTGCATTGCAGTTCATGAAAGCCCCATTCGTGCCGTTGTCCGTATTTTGTTCGTGAGGAGTTTGTTACAGCTTTTGGTACACTTACAACAATGCAGGGTACATGGGTGTCAGATGTTGGGATCCAAGGCGTTACCTGCAAGTGACTGGGGCTAACTGCAAGTCTTGTGCACGCTAGTATAGTAGAAAATTTCAATTTTTCCCAGTATCTTTTTGCAATATTTACCAACCAGATTTAATAGGTGTCGTATTTCAAGATGCAAGTTCATCAATTGATGCCATCAAAAACTTTAAGTCTTTAAGAAAAGAGTGTTAGATTGATTTTTAACTCTCCACTCTTGCTTCGAAGTACTCATGTTGTCAGCCTCTAGATTTGCATTCCTAGTGTCCTACATTGAATATTACATTGAGTATTACTCACTGGTATTACTGCATGTAAAACGCTGGCCAATCGAGCCCGCATGTTTTTCGTGCGCTAGACAATAACATGACTAGTTCTTTTTTAAACTATAAAGCTATAAATGCTTAACAAAGTCGTTTGAACAACATTTTAATACAGCCATTTCAATTAAGGTTGTCATAGACAATAGTGAAATGTACAATATGAGCGCTAAAAGAATGATGGGAATAATCATATAGTTTAAATAAGTTTAATACATCAGTAGCCTCGTGGGAATACAAATATAGTATCTCAGTAGCCATTTGTATTCCCACGAGGCTACAAATATATTATCATTCATTTAGCCTTTATATTGTACATTTGACCATTGTCTGTAACCTTCGTGGGAATACAAATATATTATCTCAGACAGGTTGACATTAACAAATATAGTATTATTACAGTAGTGCTGGGAATGGAGTAAATATAGTATCTCAGCCAACTCCCCTTTAAATTAATTAAAAATATAGAATATGTGGTCAGTCTATGATATGACTATGTAACGAAACATACGTTCTTTTAAAATCAAGATATTATTGCTTAAAGCCTTAAAATGTTCTTTAACTAAAGCATTAAGTAAAGCATTTCGTAATTCGTCGATTAATGTTGCAAAACGGTCCCCGGCCGCAACTCGCAACTACGCGGTCCTGAACCTGCTCGCTCCGCTCACAGGGCTAACTGCAATTTATTTTTGGTTACCTGCAAAAAAAGGCATGGCAGGGTATTGTAAACATCGTTCGCCCTCCCCCACCGAACTAATTCCGGTACTGATTGTTCCTTGCTGATTATTGATGGTTATGTAGATATTTACCTGTGGTCTATTCGTGTACTGTGCATATACAAATTCCGCATATTGTTAAAAAGCCTTTATTACCAAACGTTATCTAGATGATGAGGATGTAGAAGATGTAGATATGAAAGCAGAAGAATGGATAGATCCTCTATTTCCATCTGCTGTTTTGGTGTCCTACTTAAATGAACTGCCAAGTTCGCTTTTACCTCCTGACATGTATGAAAAATTTATAGGGATTGCAGGTAAGGTTGTGAATTTTACAAATTATAAAATACTTCAGGAAGTCGATTAATAATCCATTTCTAAGTCATCTTCAGGAAACACGATTATGCATGGGTGTAAAGGACGTTTTGGCAAGAAAACTCGTCAGCACAATTTAAGAAATATCAATTATTACACTTCTTAATATATTCTGTTCTATATTCGCGATTTCTGCATTTTGAACCAGTGCCTTTTGTTCGTCTTCTCTATACTATCACTTACGAGTTGCAAGTGTAGTTACTTGCTGTAGTGATTGCGTATCCATTTATGCGTTAAAAACAATCATTTTTAGAGTCACTACATCGTTGACACAAACCTAGCTTGGGTTTGACGGTTAATCTATGCTCAACCTCAATCGTTGAATCAATGTTAAATTGCCCCACTAAGTTTTTACTTTCCACAGGATTCAGGAATTCAAAATCGTGTCAGTGAGAAAGTGCAGATTTTTCACGGGGTTGGGCATCCTTCCATCACCACCATAAATTACGTCAAAACTACTATTAATATACGCACTGGATGCTCATCCCCACACCTTAAGACAATTTACCTATGCTTCCGATGTTTGATTAATGAATCATAATTTATATTTAAAATATTCAACGTTATTGCTTCTTTCGTTTTCTATTAGAAACACCAAATGGAAATAATTCTGGTTTATTGGAAAATGTTTTTGATTCTTTACCTCCAGCGAATGCAGAAATTTTAAAACTCATTTTAGAACATTTGAATCGGTAAGTATGAGCAGATGGGTGTGGTACCCTATGTTAAAACCACGAACGTGTGGTGCCAGTGTAGGTAGCGTTTGTACAATAAGCTTCTGGTCTTTAGGATCAATCTACCTGAAAAATTGAACTTCCAGACGAAGGGCCTTCGTTCGAAACGTCGAAGTTCTTGTTGTATTTTTCAGGTAGATTGATCCTAAAGACCCAGCGTTTATGTTAAAACCAACCCACAATCATATCTGTAAAGGTCGTCGTATATGTGGATTGGAGTTTCTTCATTGGGTGTATATATGTAAAATTTCTGCATGTATATATATGAATCTGGCATCCCAAACGCTCTGCAGTGGTGAGAGCGCGATGCAGACCCTCATTCCCGCAACGTTTCTCTCCAGCGTGCTAAATTTCACGTTTATTGTGCCTAGCCTTCGATGCAGACGCTCATTCCCGCAACGTTTCTCTCCAGCTTGCTAAATTTCACGTTTATTGTGCCTAGCCTTCGATGCAGACGCTCATTCCCGCAACGTTTCTCTCCAGCGTGCTAAATCTCACGTTTATTGTGCCTAGCCTTCGATGCAGACGCTCATTCCCGCAACGTTTCTCTCCAGCGTGCTAAATTTCACGTTTATTGTGCCTAGCCTTCGATGCAGACGCTCATTCCCGCAACGTTTCTCTCCAGCGTGCTAAATCTCACGTTTATTGTGCCCAAAACATGTTCTTCTTTTCACTAAGGGTGATCATGGCAGAGAATTCCATGTCAGAGGTAGCCATTGGAGAAGTATTTGGTACAATAATATTGAGACCACGACATGAAAATCTCACGTATGTAGTTGTCTCATCGTTTGCCTATAACACATCGTCACACTATAATTTTCAAAGTAATAGTAGATCATTTTCAAAGGCCTCTAAACTGAAAACTAGGAAATTTTGACAAAACGTTCAACATATATATGCTTAGTCAAGGGCCTTCTGATTTCAGTAATACTAAAATTTGTGACAATATTAAATTTTCGAGGGCAAAATGAATGTTTCCGCCCATTACATCAAAAATCGATTGCGTGCAAAAATGGAAAGTTTAAAACGCGATTTGCGTTGATGAGGGACAAGTTCGGAATATGCTTTATAAACTGACGCTTAACGTTAAATCTTTCTTTGTCTGTCCCAATAAAACCAATGTTATATCTGTTTACAATGGTTGTATATGTTATATAGAAGTAAACCGCTATGACCCATGTAGTATAGGTTGGCTTACCTCCAAATCCTCACTGCCGTCGATTTCTCCCTGACTGCATGCCATCTTAACTGCCAAAGTGGGATCGTCACTTAGGGTGGAGCCGGTAGTTAAGATTTTGGGGTAAGCCAACCTATACTATATTTGCTCTATCTTTAAGGTATTGAGCACTCTCCGACATTGCGTGAACTGGGTGAACGAAATCCACTTATAAGTAAAAATTTTATATATTCTCGAAATTTGAGCTGGAAAATATACAAACTACGATACGAGTTTTTGCAAAAACAGAATCTGGACAATGTTGTATATCTTTCTGCAATTGTTGTTTAGAATGATGGCGAGAAAATTGGATGCTCACACTAGAGTTGTACAGTTGTTGGTAGCCGTGAAGAAGAAAATGAATGAGGCTGAGGGTGACCAGGAAGAAAATGATGATATACCAATACCACCTGGTTAGTTTTGCAACATCAGAAAATATATTCACTTAAAATCACCCAATTCAATAATTTCACAAGTGACAATTTAGTAGGTAATAATGTGATGATGAGTATAATTAGGATTATTAATATAGATGAGGTGTGATGTTTTTTTGCCAAATTGGACGAGCGCCGGGGCGAGTCCAATTTGGCAAATTTTCAAACATCACGAGTACTATTAATCTAATTCATGATTACTTGTTTATTATTAGCATGACAAAATTTCCGCCATTTTGTTTGTTTTGATCATTAATTGTACTGCAGTACAATTAATGAAATAATTGTACTCCTCTCAACCAATCAGCATCCAGTAATTTTGTCATGCTAATAATAAACAGGTTTATAGACTAATGTAAAAATGCTAATTCTTAACTTGAACGCCGAATTCCTGAGTTAAAGATATTTTTAATTTCATTGTGAAACACTGAACCAACTACAGTCCTCTACTAGAAAACAAATTTAGACTTGTATACACCATAATTACGAGTCATGGGTTGTCAAATAATGTTGTTTTGTGATATGAATGTTTTGTATATTAGGCGATGCCACCTAGGACGTCATATATTAACATAATGTCATCATAAATTTACCATTTACTAGGAACAATATGTCCACTCAATGCTGGAAAAAAATTCCATTTTGGGTGATAGGTCATTTACGAATTAGGGAAACAACCCCAATCAGCTTCTTGAAAAGTCAGAAAAGATCCATCGGCCGCCCTCCTATCGTGACTTTTACATACCCATCTATAATTAATTGTTGAAGGTTTTAGTTGATGGTTTGTTGAAGGTTTTAGTTCGAACGAATTAACTATAGCTGTAGGCCCTCTGGCAAGACTGAATCCCTCTGACAAGAATCGATGCACTGGAACTGAGTGTTGGGGCATCTCGCTCGATAGAACTGAACCATCTACAAAAAACATTCAGTTCTATCGAGCGAGATGCCCAAAAATCTAGAATATTACCCTTGTACCACTCACTGACATCACCCAATTATATATACATGAACTTTTGGTTAGCTCTTGACAACTGGACTCTGTAGCTCAGATGTCAGAGCGCTGCACCGGAATCGCAGGGCCGCAGGTTCGATTCCTGCCAGAGGGCCTATAGTTGCATTTTTCGCAACTGCTCCTGGTTAGGTCTAAAAATATGTATAGAACTTTCGTTCGAAAATTTCCATCTACAAAAACCCTTAACATTCAGTTCTATCGAGTACGCGAGCGTTGATTGGTCGAGAAGCGTGTTTCTATAACTGTATATGTTGCTATGATTGAATGTCTCGCCAACGAAATTGAGACTCCTTATTATAGACTCAGTACAATCACAAAGTACAAAATAAAAACGATATCATGTTCGTTCTCCCAAACTCCCACGCGTGTAGCTATATAAACTGTATAGAAACACGAAAAGTTATTTCTTAAATGCAGTTATTTCATTAAGTTTTCGGTAAGCTTGTGCGCTCTTAAATTCGCACTGCACTACTGTAGTGGACTCAGATGAAAAGACCCTAACTTATTGCTGTTAATAACAGCTGCAAATAGTACCGTAAATTTAGTCTAATATATGTAGTAATATAATGCGTTCTCCAGCATAAGGAGAAATCTGCCAGGAAATCTTAATTCTGTGTTGTACTTTAAAATGCATCTATTTTTGATATACTCAAATACAATGTATGTATCAAATAGGAATAGTCCCCTGAGATTTGCGTAATGTAGGTACGCGTATTATAAACGCGTATGGATTGATACGTGCATGAAACACTATCAGTTGTGTGTGATGCGCAAAAATATGTTAAGATAAACGTGAGATGCATTGTAATATCTTTTATTATATGGCTTTATGAAATCCGCGGTTCTGATTGGCTAGCGAGCGGTCCGATAAAAGCCGTATCCGGACCGTGGTCCGGATAACTAGTTATCCGGACCGGTGTCCCGGATTAAAAAATTAATAAAACAAAAAAAAACACTGCCCATCGTTATGGAAGCCAAAGTGCCAAACAACCGTCGTTGTTCGAAAAAAGTAACAGAATAGCTAATGAGGAAGCCATTTCATGTCTCAACATGAAAGGTGGCGAAAAATTCTTGTTTATGCCTTTTAATTAATTTAAGAATCAATCTCAAGAGCCATATAATAAACAGTTTATTGACCTCGCTTGTCCGGTGAAATATCGGACCTCTGTTTTTTAGTACGGACCGCGCTCGCTTGGTCCGTACTAAAAAACCTCGGTCCAATATTTCACTGTACAGACCTCACGCTCGGTCAATAACCTATTAATATTCTTTAGACCGTTTGCTGTCCCTCCCCCCCCCCCCTCCCTCTTCCTTTTTTCTATTATTTGATTCTTTAATTTGTGTACTATAATATTATTTTTTATTTTTTTGTAATCTGTGTAACCCTGGCGAATTCGTTAAACTAACTTTATTATTTTGTCTCTTTTGCAGTTCCACCCCGACCTCGAGTTGCCAAGGAAATCGTCCATGAAATTGAAAAGGCGGAGTGGTACTGGGGCGAGCTTAAAGGGTACAGTGATATATCACGTGACATTCACTAATAATGACGTCATCGTGATTGTTATGGTCTTGCATGTCGGCGGGTGAAATGTATTTCACCAATACATTTAAAGCTGGCTTGACTGTATTTATAATCAGATTTCCCATGAAGTCGGAATATGAACATTTCTGTGAAAATTGACTTGAACGTTTAAAACATTAAACATTTTTATTGTAGCGATAAGGAGAATGAAAAGTTGGAGGGTTGTAGGGATGGAAGCTTTCTGGTACGAAAAAGCCGGCGAATCCAAGATAGTTACGCGTTAATACTAAAGTAAGATTTTTTGCTTGTATGCCCTACTAGAGGCAAAATAGATTACAGATAGGCAGAATTTGAAAATGAAATTTTTGCCTCAAATTATCTTTAAGTGGAAGCCAGTCTAGCCATAGTCTAGCCAATTCATTCCAAAACATGAAGTTTAGTTCAGTTAGGTTTAGTTCAGTTCAGTTAGGTTTAGTTCAGTTACGTTCAGTTCAGTTCAGTTACGTTCATTTAGGTTCAGTTCAGTTAGGTTCAGTTCAGTTCGGTTCAGTTCAGTTCGGTTCAGTTCGGTTCAGTTCAGTTAGGTTCAGTTCAGTTCAGTTCAGTTCAGTTCAGTTCAGTTCAGTTCAGTTCAGTTCAGTTCAGTTCAGTTCAGTTCAGTTCAGTTCAGTTCAGTTCAGTTAGGTTCAGTTCAGTTCAGTTCAGTTAGGTTCAGTTCAGTTAGGTTTAGTTCAGTTACGTTCAGTTCAGTTACGTTCAGTTCAGTTAGGTTTAGTCTTTAGTTCAGTTCTGTTCAGTTCAGTTCAGTTCAGTTCAGTTCAGTTCAGTTCAGTTCAGTTCAGTTCAGTTAGGTTTAGTTAGGTTTAGTTCAGTTCAGTTACGTTCGGTTCAGTTAGGTTCAGTTCAGTTACGTTAAGTTCAGTTACGTTGTGTTCGGTTCAGTTAGGTTACGTTCACTTACGTTACGCTCAGTTACGTTACGTTCAGTTCAGTTACGTTACGTTCAGTTAAAACGACGATTTGGTTAGAAGAGAAACTTAATTGTGACAGGAGAGAGGAACAGGATTTTCGTCCCAACTGATACCTGACCCCTTATGACATTAAACAACACACATGCAGTGAATTATTAATACCTATATATAATGCTTACAACTCAAAACTTCTTCAAAAATCCTCAATTTTTTCATATCCAACATTTTATCGTATTTAGGAAAGACGGCGGCAATAGGCAGATTCGAATTGAACAAAAAAATGAAAAATATGGTTTTGCTGAACCTTGTGAATTTAATTCAGTCCCAGAATTGATTGAATTTTATCGCACACACTCGCTGAAGGAGTACAGTGCGGCATTGGACATTATGCTGTTGTATCCATTATGTCGCGAGGTAAGAGTGAAGGCAGATACTATGGTGGTGTGGAAATGACATCTTGGGATGGTTGCGCTCCAGTGAACTTTGTATAACCTGGAACCTTATAACTCCAATATATGATTGGTTGCTGGGAGTCGCGCGGGAAACTCCGCAACCCCTTAAAACAGCCAGTTACGCAGGCTATAAAATTGTCTAAAATATCAGGTTTCTAAAATGTAAAAGCCTGGCTGTGATTGGTTGTTTTCGGGAATGGAATGTTCAGCTCATGTGAGTAGCCGGGGTTGGGAGGAGTTTCGAATATAATAAGGCGGCGAGGGAGACAAATTGTTTCTGAATATACATGAATCACGTAATCTGAGTGGTTTTGACGAAACATGAAAGCCGTGCACAATATTGATGGAAACGTCCATAAACCATTTGCATAATTACTGGAATACACCATACACCAATAGCCTCGATTTAAAGTCTTTAAAAAAAACTGACAAACATTGTGCAAGACTGAATAAAACATCGTTGAGACACTGTGTGCACAGTGATTCTGTAAATGGTCGATATCATTTGAGGAAAATTGCACTTTTTGTTATGTAAAACTTGTTGATATTTTTAGCCTGAGGTATCTGAAGTGAAGAGAGCGGCCAATATACTGAGGAACGCTGGAGAACTTTTCAATGAGAAATCATCTAGATATGAAGAATTATCGGACCAATGTTTCGAGTGTGAGCAGGTTAGCTTTTGTTTTATTTGTTGTTCGACTAACGTCGAAGGATCTTCCTACAATAATTTAGATGTTTTCAATTACATGGATCCACAATCTGAATAGTTACGAATATCGAGGATGCTTGATCAGGAATTCATAATTATGGTTCAGACACTCTCTGATCGTCAAAATAGAATATTTAGATCAGAGAGCGTCTGAACCATAATCTGAATAGTCTCTCTTTCTCTAATCCACTATACTATAGTGCGAATAACATCACGTAGCGCACCAGGGATGACTAGAAATAGAGACTCCGAGACTGGTCCCGGAAGTAAACCAACAAAATACAATTCCTCATAAAACGTCTGTTAAAAACTGAACAGAGAAATTCTGAACAAAATATAAAACTGAATAAATTACCTCGGAACATAATAAAACTAAACAAAACTGGATTAAAGCGAGGAAAACTGAACAGGATACAGAACTGAAATATTTTTAAATACGTTTGAAAGGAAAAACTAATTGAATTTTAATTATTTTATGGGAATATTGTTCCGGGACCAAATATTTATTGTTTTCCGTCGTGCGTTAGCACCACTACGGAGCAAGTACTTATGGGAACTACATCGGTTATCTTCATACTTTGTATCTTCCTCTTAAAAATATTATCTGTACGTCTGTACGTGGGGTCCCTACTTGGCAAGCCAAGTGCTTTTGGACAAACAATTTGCTAAATATGTTTTTAAAATATTTTTATTCGTATTCTGTTTCTGGTTGTAGGACGTAGCTGCGCTAGAAGAAGCTATATCTGCGCAAAAAGAATTAATTAATTTTCTAGAAGAGCAAGAGAAGATTCACAATAATTTTAAAAGAGAAGCTCCATCAAGTGAACGAGCCAGGTATGCTGTGTATAAGTTTTATATATTATGGACAATCAAGTATATTTATATAATATCAGATATTTTGCTAATCTGATATGGATATTTATAAACTATCGTATAACGGCAGTCACTTCTGTAGTTCGAGTTTGAGGGAAAGCCATGGGCTTGCACCAGCTGCACGGACTTTAAATCCGATCCAGTTTGAAGTTGTGACTTATTTGAATTCGGCAATAATTTTGCGAGGGGGCTGACCAATCTTCTGAAAAACGGTAGTAGATTACGTACTTGTAAATAACCCCGGTGATTTTTTGAAATTACACCTCATTTTCTCAATTAAAGGAATTTTATTTAGTCCTTTAGGATTCACGGAACTTTATATTCAATTATCATGAATTATCATGGGTTTGTGTTAAAATAGTTATCCATTCCTAGTCTAGATCAAAGTATAATTGAGCTGATTTCAATGATATTGTAATGCGATGAATTCAAAGCATTATGGTTGGCCAATTTCGTTGGCCAACACTTTATCTTTTTAATGTTTCGGATGCGACGCTTAATTGAGGGCGACGCTCCTTAAAAATTATTTGTATCTGCCTTCACAACGGGACTGCGTATTTCCAAAGTTCTGGAGAAAGAGTTAAACGACAGAGCATGAATTTAAAAACACTGTAACACAGGATAATAAATTTCCAAGCCTGATTAAAGATTGAGATGTTCTGTAGTCAATAGAGATATAGTCTGGAAACTCGGTAAACTTCAAGGCGTCTATAATGAGCTAAGATTTTATGTTGAGACGGCTTCACCGTGCACAAATCTTTTGAAATTTTGCTTATTAATATTTCAACAGTACGGTTGAGTGATTTGACAAGATGATGCCATTGGATGATTGTTTCATTATGCCAAAAATTCATTGTCTTCACCGTGCACAAGTTTGCCTAAACATGAACAAAAAGATAAACAAAGACTTTGGCGGAGTTTCCTGACCATGTCTTGATCGACTATGTTTTCATTTAGGATGCTCGAATTCCGTTTAACGCTGCTTCGATTAAGCGCCGCGTTGTTGTGATTAAGTACGGCGCTTATTCGAGGGCGGCGCTCTTTAATATTTGTGCTCTCATATGCAGCGCTTATTCGAGGGCGGCGCTTAGATACGATACGCATGTCTCTGTTGTTAATACAAAACCTATCCCGGCCTTGTTTTTAGTCTGGACGTCAACTATCATCTTCTCGCTGATCGACTTTCCCAGCAACAGGATGGACTGAACACTTTGGAACAGGAGTGTATAGAGAAATCAGAAAAACGGCGGCAAATCGAAAAAGAAATGAACCGAATAAAGCCAGATCTCTGGGAGTTGCAGCATAAGAAAGAGAAATATATGTTGTAAGTTTTGATGAAAGGAATCTGGGACCTGGTCGTAGATTAGTTATCGTTATGTTCTTTGTAAGCAACAGTCGCCATTATTTTTATACAGGCTTGTCATAAAACATTGTTCGATATAGCGGTGTATATTTAACATAAAGAATTATTTGTTTTGCTTGAACAGTTTGTTTTGCCTCAGCAAAAAATATTCCTGTGTCCCACACAGGACAGGAACCCTTAACCTGCAGATTGTTTGCCTCCTGTGTCCCACACAGGACAGGAACCCTTAACCTGCAGATTGTTTGCCTCCTGTGTCCCACACAGGACAGGAACCCTTAACCTGCAGATTGTTTGCCTCCTGTGTCCCACACAGGACAGGAATCCTTAACCTGCAGATTGTTTGCCGGAAGTTCTGCCAGTTGAACTATAATGGAACTCAATGATAAGCTGAGATAAGTTCGGGTAATTTAGTAGTGCCCTGGGAAGAGTAAGCGATTTTAGTGTAACATATACTTATTGGTCACAAGTCGTTATGTCAGTCTGAGTATTAAGTCAACAAGCTAAACAAAAAAAATTATATCTAACATAGATCAAAGCTAAAAGGCTAATTTACCCAAATTTACCATTAACACGAAGGCTGAGGACAAATTTACAAAACGAATGTTTAGTTTTTTGCTTCCCTCGGCTTAACATCTATATATTTTCCGTTCCAGGTTTTTGGAAGAAAAAGATATGAAGCGCGAAGAAGTGGAACTTCTGGCAGGAAATACAGATTTCAAGTACTGTATATTATTACTTTATCACCACAACTGATCTGACCTTGTCATGCCTTCATTTTCCACTAGTCTCATCTTATCTATCCTCATTGCACAGGATTTATGAGTTCCCAATGACTGAAGAGGAAGAGTCAGTTAACCTGTCTCCGGAATATTGGTTATTTGGAGTTTTGGATAGGTATAGATTTTGTTTTGTATTTTTGTGTATGCATATGGGCATTTGAATGAGACAACTGCTTAATGAACACTGCGATATTAGTTAGTCAATATCGCCCACAGCTGATATTAGTGTGCACAGTTGACCATCTGTAACGGTGTGATTGCTTGTATTGGCGTGTACTATTATCAAACCAGTATCAAACCTGAATTATTATCCACGTTTATGTTGTATATAAAAACTAAAGAACTACATATAATTTTGACATAGCCTTATTTATATTTGAAATATTCCAAAACCCAACGTTAAATGATAAGGTTCTGCCAGTAGGTTACATTTGACGCAGAAGCTATTAAAAAAAATTGCAATCATATTATTTATCTTTATAGGGATAGTGTTAAAAGTTATTTAGAAGATAGCCCAGATGGTACCTTTTTGGTCCGAGAAAGTAAAAACCGTGGTATGAAAGCTGTTTCCATCATGTAAGTACACGAACATTATTTGTTCCTTTCTAATTCCTGGATAAGCGTTATATCTTTGCAAGTCTTCTATTAAGAATCTAAATTCCAGTGGTCTTTGAAGATGCTATGATAGTTAGACTTACATTTGAGAAGGCAAGACGACAGATAGATGAAAAGAAACATGAAAATTACGTTTCCTGACTGACATACACTGTAGGCCATGTTCCAATAAGCTAAGTTGTGTTCGCACTATGTTAACATGTTCTAAGTCATACAACATTGGATGTAGGGATGGAGTGGTGTTGAAAGTGAAAGATGATAATAAGTTGCACTTGTGGTAGCTTGCGATTTTAAGGAGTTGGTGAGGTGAGGCACGGGATGGTGAAAATTAAGTACCACATATTAATTTCTGTGTTAACTCCTTCGTCTTCCCGCTCCATACCACGCATACATCATTAAACATTTTAACATTACTAAAAAGAGGGCCATTTGATAGAATACCTTATTATTATCATATTATGTAAAGATGTAACTATATATTATCATCCTCCGTAAATAAAGTTCATTGCTATTATTATTATTATTATTATTATTATTAAAAGGTGACACTGTTCATTTACACACGTACAAATCTCACATCTTGTCAACAAGATGTGTTCGCAACAGGCTTGTAGCAAGCTTGTCGACAAGTTGTAACAATGATTTTATCAAGTTGCTGCAAGATTGTCACTCACAACTTGTTAACAAGTTGCTGAATTGCAGGACGATAACAAGTTGTTGCAACAACAACCGAGTCAACAACCTTGTAACAAGTTGTTAACAAGCCGATGACAACTTGTCAACAAGTTGGGAATAAGCAGTGCGAACACATCCTGATAACAAGTTGTTGAAGCAGACTTTATACATGTCGGTCTCCATCACTTTTCATACTCTCGGCAATCTTTTGAGTGCCAGGAAGTCAATGCCAGCTGTCCACAACCAGTGAAATTCAAATCCCGGTCTCCATCACTTATTGTTATTATTATTACTTCTATTATTGGGATTAGAAAGCTCGGGGCCCCTCAAAAGTGCCATATGGCAATTCAGTGACTATTAGTTAATCCGGCACTGCTAATAATATTTATAATTTTGGTTTACAGGTTTAATAAAGCAATCAAGCATTTTTGTATTGAAGAAAGTCCCGAAGGATTTGGTTTTGCCGAGGGTTTTACTAATCACCCGACAATACAAAGTCTTGTCGAATATTATCATCGTGTTTCTCTACAGATGCACAATAGTGGCCTTGCAACAACCTTACGTATGCCCGTTCGTCGTTATAAACCAAATATCCCACCCTGGAACAAATATGCACGGTAATATAGAAATACATTATAATTATAGAATTACTAGAATTTCATTGTTTATACACCGATTCCAAAAATTTTCACAAATTGGTAAGGAAAGTTCTGAAGATGTAGCGGAAACTAAATTTTGCTATAGTAGCCATTTTTCGAATAGATGTGGTGCTCATTTATTATAATGATGTCATCGTTAAGCGCTGCGTTGTTGCGGAAACATTGTTTCCTAGATACCTTTCCCCAACTGGAAACTGGGCAAACCATGCAGGAAGCATATTTTCCGCAACAAAAAACACACTTGGAAAACAAAATATATTTCTAAGTTTGTTGGGAAGGAAATTTCGGGAAGGTTTGTTTCCTGGGAAGGAAATTTCGTTTCCGCCTCAATGTTTCCAAAGGTGGGGAAACGGGGAAATATTCGACGAAACATCGGAATTTTTTAATATTTATTGCATCAATGTTTCCTAAGTTGCCCAAGGTTTTTACACTCGTAACTTGGAATCGCAAGTAATTTTCGTCTATTCACAGTAGTTTTACGTGTTATAAATAAAAAACGTTGGCCAAAACTGATTCGAATGAAAATAAAGTCTTGTTCACACTGTTTAGCTATTTTGTCACAAATTTTAGTTCTCTTGACGCATGCGAATGAGTGAAATCACAAGCAAATATTTGCTTTGCATTCAAGGGAGCCAGTTTGGAAAACACTCTATGTACGTTGATATGTCAATCACACGATCGCATCGGTCAGAAAGGGAATAAAATTGTATGTGTGAACCAGGCTTAGCAGAAACATTTGAATCAACCGATAGTTTAGAAATAGAACCGATTAGAATTTTTAATAAAAATTTGGTGTCATACATAACATTTTTCTGCTGTCTATCTGTGATGCTGACATTCAACGCTTATCAAGTATGGACAGGCTGCGCACAAGAGCATTCCATTTGCAGTAATACGGTAGCGGTAGTTGTCGTGGTAGTGAAATCGAAAGCTCTGATAAAATTTTATGCCTAGTCACGTAATAGGTAGGGAATGTTTCACCTATGTGTTCATGAGAAAAATAATATTAGCGGATGATCGTCTTAGAAATTAAAAGAACGAATGCAATTTCAAGCCTAAAATAACAAGCAATGCCAATGGAATTATGTGATAACTATCAAAAATTTATACTGGACAATGGGAAAGCTCTATAAGCCCCTTTTAGGTTGGCATGGCGATGAATGTAATTGATCAGTTCTTCTGGAAAACATTTGCATAATGAAGATCCTGGTTTATTGATGAAAAGCTTTCATTTGCGCAATGAATAGTCTACTTTTTATAAGAATTGCAAATTAATATGGAAGTTTTGTTTAATTCGTCCAACTTGGTGGCGATGACGTAACGTGATCTAAGTATTAAGCTGAATACTGAATACTCAGGGAACTGATGTTGTTGGCAGTGAACAAGGGCTAACAGTCTGAGTTCGAGGACAAACAGCATATATCAGATATGGACTCGCATGCACCTAAAGACGCATTAGCCAAATTTGTCAGCGGCAACGTCAGAGGATAAGAAAGTCCCGAATCTGAATATATTTTTGTACATGGAACTCGGCAAATTGGAAAGAAATCACTTTCAGGAAATTTGGGTAACATCCTCATGTTTCGCGCACGAAAATGTTTGTCTTTTGATCATGACCGTATACCTTCCGTATACCTTCCGTATACCTTCCGTATACCTTCCGTAACCCAAACCTAAATTGTTCATGTGCGAAGCGTAAGAATATAACCGGAAATTGCTGGATGACTGGCAATGATGGGATGACGTTATGTTTTTCATGAAAATAACTGGAAAAAACTGCATGCGTTCTGGCAGTTATGCCCTGCATGGGCAAGTAAGAAACTTTGTTGTCAAAAAATATACCTAGCCATGTTTTCCCGAAGGTGCATGGGCTAACCATGCAGGAAAATTGTCTCCGCGACAGAGATAAATATGTTGCTGGATTTGTTGAGAGACACTTTTGATTTTTGGGCAGCAAATCTTTCTATTTGTTGTTATTTTGTTTTGTTTCTGCAACAAGTTTCCAATTAAGGGTAGAAAACACTGAAGGAGACATCAGTCGAAAGTTTTAGAAAGTTCCAACAGCAATTTTTCCTAGTTTGCCAAGGCGTGAAGGCGTCATCGTTCATATTAATTTTACGTTTTTTTTGTAATGAAATTGAAAAGGAAGACAACCGCAGAAATATAACTTCTAAATTAATAACAACACAATTGAACTTTTGTATAAATCAATACATGTTTAATTAGAAACAAAGAATTACGAAGTACAGTGTAAAACACGAATAATACATGTTTAAAATAGTTAGTGTGATTATGAAAAATTGATAAGTGAAACTATAAATTGCTTAGTAAGGTGTTTTGGTTATATAGAATTACTAGGTGAAAGTATAAATTCTATTCTAGTTAATGAGAATGAGTGCTGTTTTGATTATATAAAATTGATAAGTGAAACAATAGTTGGCCAGTACAAGTACATTAAAATGAACAGTGTTGCTGAAGTGCATGTTTACATAACGAAGAGAGCAAAAGATAATGTTACAGCAATGGCGACGAGACCAGATGTAACTTGGATACCAGAATCAAGAGCTGGGAATTTATCATTACATTTATCTGTATCACAACATTTGTAGGAACAGGCTTCAATTTGATCAAATGTCTTCTTTAAAGAACACGCGGCTTTTTTTGAAGTACATGAGAGAGGAGGTGTGCAACCTCTTTCATAGCTCACTTTTCCATCATCATCTTTCACAACTTCAGAAATACATTGTGTCTTTGCTGTACCACATAATTCAGTTTCGTTACACGATGGTGCTGTGTTGTCACCTTCGCATTTATAACATGTCAGACTTGATGCTAGGCAAAATAAACAAAAATATTATTCAATAATCAAAACTCCTGGCTATATCTTACATATTTCCTAGATCACACCTGGCTTGAGTTATGAGTTTTTGACGTCAGCATTATTTGCAAAGGCTGTTTAATAAAACTATGTTATACACACAATTTGGTTTTAAAAAGCTTCGTTAAGGTTGAGAGGTGATTTATAATCCAACTTTGCTTTTTGGCCGCCATCTTGATGTACATATTCCGTAACTCAAAGAGAAACAATTGTATCGACTCAAAACGTTTTGTGAACACTGGGAAACATGTGAGAATTAGTATCTTTTGAAGCTTGAACTTTGAAATATTGTAACGACATTGTGAAAATGATCTATAGTCTGGTAAGTAAATGCGGCCGTACGAGTAATCCATCATAAAGTAACTCAAAGTTTGTATTAGTCATTGTCGCTATTTAAGAATGAAACTCATGTCATGAAAATATGAGAACTTTGATATTTATTGGCAGTGTCGAGCTAGCATTTAAGGGATTTGTAGTTTCTTCTGTGGGAACCTGTAAGTATTGTAGTAATTGTATACTATTGAGTATTGAATACTGTGTAGTTGTAGTATTTACCTGTTACGAAGCAGCTGACCAGAACGGCTAAGGCAATAACCAAAACTTTGTTTGAGGCCATTCTATTTCAAATTTTGTTTTATACTATACAAGAGATAACAAATACATAATTATATAAAAAATGTCCGCACATCCATGCAGGCACATAGTTATCATATCAGTCAAAGTCTTGTATTTCATGCAATTTAGTTTTATTATTATTTAAATTATTATAAATATATTTTACGAGGGTGCCACAATCACCCGAAAGTGTTTTTCATTTCAATAAAATTTACATTAAAAAGATACCTAAAGGCTAAACTAAATATTAAAATACGGATATTACACTAAAACTGCATTAAAATTACAAATAGAAGTTCCTATAACAGTTAAAAAGTTAAAATTTATGACTATATGAATAGAAGTTCCAATACTTAGACTTAAAACTTGTTATTGTATCTGCTTTAACTACAGATTCAGGCAATAAATTCCAATCCTTAATAAAATGATATAATTCCAATCCTTAATAAAATGATATAATTTCAATCCTTAATAAAATGAGTATTTGTGGCAGGCAGTCTAGTTGGCCCTTACTTCGTGTGTTGTATAAATGGACCTCGCTGCCGCGGCTATTATCGAACTTAAGGAGGCTCCCTACAGTTTTAATTCTGTAGCACGCAAATGTGCTCTAAGGTCCATTATTTGCTCATTTTGCAAGGTATGGTCACGATACTTGGCCATCAGATTGCCACAATATTGCGGATTACGAAGAACAAAAAATGTTGCTAAATATTTACGTTGCCATGGTAACAACGCGATTTAGAGATTGTCGTATTTTTATCTTCTTTCGTAATTTTTTGGATTTTCCTTCGGTAAAGCTTTTTTATTTTTTGCACACGAGCACCTAAAGTACAAAGTATTGAAATATGCGATTTTAAAAAAATTCCTCGGAGCCGAATTTTTTTAAATCTCAAAAAGTTTTTTTGCAATAAAAAATATTCGGCTCCGAGGAATTTTTTTTAAATCGCATATTTTATGCATTTTGTGATTTCTGTATCGTATGCAAATTTAAAAAAAAAATTACCGAAGGAAACTTATAGTTTGTGTGTGACGTCAGAAAAATCAGGATTTCATTTTTCACGCGAGACAAGCCCTCGAATACTCACGCGTGTGGACAACGAAATTTGGCGCAATTATGATTCGTGAACTCGTGATATAAACTATAAAAGGTTTGTTTATAATACATAAACTTCGTTTGTACTTTGTACAACTTTGTACAGCTACAGATTTCAAACTAATACAAATATGACTTTATTTAATTAAAACTGTAGGGAGCCTCCTTAAAGTCAACTGAATTGTTCTCGATTGATTTGTATACACAAACTGGCATCGATGTAATTGCCGTCTGAATTTTAGTGGTTTCCAATTCAGCATTTGCATGACCATCGTACTCGAGTCATTCTTCCGCATATTCATTATCTCCTTAGCAGCTTTATTTTTCAGTACTTGGAGGGAATTCATCAAGGTATCATTCGCCTTATCATCCCAGACCAGATCTCCATAGTCCAATAGTGGTATAGAATAAGGGTATTGACAAAAACTTCCCGAAACACCAAGATACTTGTATGAGGTAACTTTTTCAGTTTTCTTTCTAACACACCACTTCTAGTATTCAATTGAACATTGTCGTTGCATGAAGATATGTGGTCTCGATGCTATCTTCCTATATATACTATGACAGTATAAGGTCGTAAGACTCGTAACTGGTACGGAAAAGTAACTTGACGTCGACTAACTTAGACTGAACGGCACAATAGCTTGAACAAAATGTTAGCAAATTTTGTGAATTCTTGGTTAAATGCCTAACAGAAAATCAGGGTGTCCTACTGTGAGTACTGTATACGCGCGCCTTAAGGCTAAGCTCAGCAAAATTCAATTAACTCTGGTTTGTCTGGAAGTGAATGTGATCAATCTTTCAAATATATCCTTATAGAGGTACTTATGAAGAATGTTCTTGTCGGGTTTGAACTTGTATATATGAGTATAAATGTTGAAGTTCTTGTGCATGGCCCATGGGTCAATAATCTGAAACACAGACTGCATGGAGAAGCACAATTTTTTATGGTTTAGCGTGAATAGCGTCGACCAGGCCTTCGGCTTCGCTATTAACTTCGTCTGAAGAAAAGCCTTCGCTAGAAACGCCGAGAAGTGTTCTATATCTTGTAAATGCTGACATGAACCAATATCCATAGTGTGTTGTAATAGTTCACAAAACCTTGTGTTAACACGAAGGGCATTCGCTCGAAACGTCGAAGTTCTCATTGTATTTTTCAGGTAGTTTTACACAACAGTCAACCGCCGTATTTGCTATACTCTATACCCACACTGGCACCGCACGTTTGACAAAACCTCATATATGCATGGGAGGGGGGTGTGTTGAATTTTCCCACACCGCATGCAACCCAACTACATGGCCATGCACAAATGGTCTTTCAATCATTTTTGCCTATTTTGGCACTGCAGCATGTGTGCAGCCCTCGTACCCCAGGGCCTGCCCACCCGAACTCTTTTAATATATATTGTATAGATTATATAGAATGCAGGCGGGGAAAATATACGTTCTTCTGCAAAGCAGTATTAAATACAAAATATTTTTTCATTACTTATTAGTTATTTATTTATTAGTTAAAAAATCGCCAATCAAGACAAAGGGGCAATGCATGGTCGCGCCCTGGTCTCAAATAAGTCGACAAACTGCTGCATGCGTGTGTCTGCTCAGGAACACGGGGGTGGAAAAAAACCTTTTCAACTCTCTTGTTCGCAACTATTAAACCATCATTGTTCAAGTCATTATATACATGCATGCATGTTAGATAATAAAACAACCAAATTAAGTCCGTTTGTAAAATAACATATAAGTCAAGGCCGTTAAAATAGAGTCAATTAGTTTGTTTATACTAAAATTCAAAAGAATATCAAATCGTTTGACGTTTGTTTTGAAAATATTATCTTGTCTTATTATCTCTGCAGAGACAGAGTAAAGCCAAGGCCTGCTGCGTTGTGTGTTTGATTCATCATCCATGCAGTTTCGAATAGATCAACAAGTGCCAATGGTCTGCATTGTTTTCGTAGTTTCTGTATGCAGGAATATTACTTGTTTTCGATTTATATGTTTTAACATTGCCTACTTATGGCAAGATGCATGCCAAACAATAGCAATACTCAATATATAGGCACGCAAAGCGTATGCTGATCAGGATAGACCCTATATCTATGACTATGGGATAGACATCATGGATAGATTAGATCATTGTCATTGTTTTCATGATTGAGACCTCGGTTTTAGAACCTTTTATCTTCTTATTTCCCACGTTATTGTGTAAAATTTTTGCAGATATCCGTATAGTATTTCTCTATTAGGTCACCAATAATCGAATATAACTGGCTCTGAAGGCAAGGTCGTAATCGTGAAAACGAGGTTAATTATTCTTTTCACTTTCCAGAAGAGTGTTAAGAATATTTTCCTCGCGTTAGTCGTTACCGTCTACAGGTCACCGCTGAAATCAAGTCATTCACCATTATGAGTGTAAATATAATCTGGTCCACGAGACTGAGCTAGCGCAAGGAATCGAAACTCCCCACTGACAGGGAATTAAATAACACTCCAAATAAGCAGAAAGGGTCAAAATATATAATATATCTAATATCTCGAGAATATAGTTTAAGTTATATAAGGACATTTTCTATTTTACAAGGACATTAAGGACACACCCTCTACTTTATATTCATAATTTTATATTGAAACATGAAATTATATAGATGACTTCGACTTCGCCTCTAAGTTCTGGTGTAAATTGTCATGTTAAAAACCTACTATAATATAGGCTCAACTGCAGAGTGAAGATAAAGCTATTATCGCGTGCAATACAAAAACAACACCATGCTGGCATGCATATCAGCTATGAAATATAAACGTCAGTCGAACAATTTTATGGATGACTGTACTCTATAATGGAAGAGACAACGCCTATATATTGTCATATATGCATCTCAAGCTATCAGTTTAACTGATTGAGATTTATAGTTTATGGTTTCATAACATCTACATATATAATGCTAAGTCGGTAAAATCCATTACGGACATCGCACCAAGATTAGGTATACACTAGCTTAAATTTAATTGCAATTGACAAGATTGTACGATAAGCGGTTATATAATTCATGCAATGTTTAATAAGTTGTATGAGTTCTTTAATATTAAGTTGTATGAATTGATTACTGAATATTGATTATTTACTGCGCTCGGTCTTGAATTGCAAATTAATTTACAAGCAATATATATATTAATTTTACTTGGTATTTTCTCACTTTTTGATTACGCGTAGAGTGATGGAAAGATTCTCTATTAGTTATTATCGCATTAACTAAATTGGAAACGTTTCTCTTAAATCGCTCCAACTTGCCTTAAATCACTTTAACTTGCATTGCCTCGCGGCGATCGAGTTAAAGCGAATTACCAACCCAGAGTTGACCTATATAGCAGTTAGAGTATAAACACCCAAAAAGCGTAATATGACGCATTACTTATAGAGGTTTTCGACTTCCAAAAAGTAAACCAATCCACTAATTAATGTTAAAACTTATAATCTTAGTTGCCCTGTGCTAAAAAATGATGTTAACTTACCAAACAGTTGATTATAGTTTTGTAGTATCAAAGCCTGTTTTTATCGTTACTCCCTTTGCCACGGCGTTGTACACAATGTTTTCAATATCTTGATTCTTATCAACAGTTATATCGTAAAGACGAATGCTTATATGGGCATTGGAATGTCATGAATATAAACGATTGCTCTAGATGGAGGGGAGGGGGAATCTACATTGTTTTGTAGATTCTATAGATTCCAGAAGCCATGCAAGCTTCCAAAATAATATCGGTTCCATTGGAAAAACATATCAATATAGTATAGCTGTTTTGAAAATAGAAATTCTTCTTTATGCGTTTTTCTGTTTTCACTCATTAGTGGAATTGAAAATGAAAAATATATCTTGATTGGCTTTTGTGATTAATTAAACGACTTTCTATTTTCTATAAAAATGCATAGAAGTTAAAAGCGGACGTATGCCAACAAGGTTTTTATCCTCGATTTCATGCACTCAAGTTTAGTAGCAGCCAACCTCGTTCCCAAGCTCCTTTAAATGCCATTGTCAATTGTTGTATAATCAGTATAAGCATTATTTAAGAGAGGATAATATTTCGTGCGAACCGTACTAGCCTATGGCTATGCGGATAAATCAAGCCATTATGCTCAGGTGTAATGGTATAAAATATAACCGGGAAACAGCTTGCTCAAGACTAAGTGAAGTTCAATACGCGCAATTATCATTCAAATATAAAACATGCAGAAATTACATAGGCCAATACTCAAGACAATAGGGGTTTGGCGGAAATTCACGAGGCTTAACCCGGCTTGATTCACATGATTCACTGGTTAAAGGTTAAAAATATTCTTTGATCAACGTCAAAGAAACTTCGAAATATACGTGTAAACCAGACTTAAGAGGTAAATTCTATTGAAAGCAAATCAACTTTCAATTCTATTGAAAGCAAATCAACAAAAGTCAAAATAATGA
This sequence comes from Trachythela sp. YZ-2020, assembly GCA_016169945.1. Classification (NCBI taxonomy): domain Eukaryota; kingdom Metazoa; phylum Cnidaria; class Anthozoa; order Malacalcyonacea; family Clavulariidae; genus Trachythela; species Trachythela sp. YZ-2020. The sequence goes on from JADLSH010000395.1 coordinate 2,212,591, forward strand.
TAAACAGATAAAGTATCTGTCTTTTGTTTCCAAATAATCGACTAAAAGCTTTTTAAAGTGTGCCTTCCGGCCGAGATCTAAGTTGCAATTTTGTGAAAATTATGAACAAATATATATTTCGTACGTGCAATATGGTCTATGACGTAGGCTAGGAAACTTAGTATTCAGGCGCATTCCTGATCAGGAGCATAACACTGATCAAAGAAACTTCGATATTGTACACCAGCATGGATAGAGTGGACCCGTCGTATCTAGTTTTTTCGGCCATTCGAATACATGCTGCTTCTATGTGGAGTGTATTTTACATTAACGTTCGAGAATCGTCACTCCCACGTTAATTGACCCTTCAATTGAGTCGCGTAATAATATAGATGTTTATCGAATTTCTATGGCAATGTAGACGTTAATGCCATATTGTTTTATAAAAGCCACCACTTGAAAAAGTGGTTAATATAGGTATGATAAATATTCTTCTTTAATCATGATATTGGTTGAGGCTAAGATATTTATATTATATATAATTTATATATTTTGCCTTCCGGTCAACATAAATCCCCTATTAAGCACCACCCTCAAATAACGCCTCTCTCCATTAGGCCCTCTTCATTTTGAAATAAATACATTTATTAAGCCCCCACCCCAGCTAATTTTTAAGCCACCCCCTTCCTCCTTCACAAAAAAAAACAGATTAGATTTATTAATTTTCTCTGTTCACGTTACCATGTGTTTTGCCATTCAAAACAATGGTGCATCATTTACTTTTTCAAATAAATCAAATGTTAATATTACACTATGCCGTGTAATTTACCGTGACTGAATAATATAATCATATCGTATAATATCTAATAGCGTAGAACCGTTCTAGCAAAATCAATAAGCTTGTTCTCTATTTAATATATCCCCTCTCCAATACTTTCTCCCCCCAAATGTTCCTGAGATAGATAAGACCGCCGGGGAGCTAAATAGAGGTTAACCAACAGAAAGTTTAGAATAAACCCTATAGCTAACGCACACACTTTTGTAGCGATATCGTTCGACTTTGCAAAAAGCTTATTTCTAAGGCTCTTGGGGTCACAAGGGAGTGTTTATATGGAGGCAAGTCAGCAGGGACGCCGGAGTGATGGTAAGGCAGAGGGGGGCAATGGGAACGTAAGTGCAGTCGAGAACATTTTTTGCAGTTACGCCCTTTCAATGGGGTCTTGATGATTCTCAAATTATCGTTATTTCTATGTAACAAAGAGAGTGGGGCTTCGGTGGCGCAGTCGTCAGAGCAAGCGACTTTCACCTCTGAGTCTTGAGTTCGATCCTTGAGGACTTTACTCATCACACTCATGTAAAAAGAGTAAGTCAACGTGGGTTTTCTCCGGGCACTCCGGTTTCCTCCCAAAGGGAAAGTTGACTGGTGGATTAGGATATACAGATTAGGAAAGTAATATCACAATTGTTGTAAAAATAGATAATGTAGGCAACGTACATAATATAGGTAAGCGAGATACTTGATGTAATCGGTCACTGAAAAGCCCCAACGGGGAGTGAGCTGAATAATGTATGTATATGTATATATAAAGAAGTACAGAACGAAAACAATGGAAAATTGGCCTTCCCAATATGAATTGATCGTCTAGTTTACAGTTGCATTCTCTTTTCTTTGGCAGTTTTATTATTTTATTTATATTAAAAGGCACTTTTTCCCCTCTTAGTAAAGGGCAGAAGGGGCGTTTGCCCCCTCGCGCCCCCCTCTTTGGCGTCCCTGCGAGTTAGCCCCGACGAACCCGAGCTACCTTTCTTAAACGAGACAAATTTCATCTGTGTATACTGTAGACTGCTCAGGGAGCACATTTCACAACGAACCTGAAATTCCCTCACTTTCACTTGCCTCTAAGTTTAAGTTACAACCCGCAGAGACCTTTTAATTATCTAAATCTGTCAAGAACACATTACATTCACAACATTCTATTTGCACAAACACATCATTACATTGGGTTTATCCCAGGCCCGTAGCTGGGGGTGGCCTGGGGGGGCACGTGCCCCCCCAACCGAAAAAAAAATTGTAATTGTGCCCCCCCAAAACCATGCACGATAACCAAAACGTAGTTTTTGTTTTGAAAAAGTTAATTCACAGATAGAAAGTTGGTTATTTATGTTAAATTTGAAGTTTTAAGTAATAAAGTACAAAACTAATAATGTTGTTACTTCCCCCCCCCCCGGTCGAGAAGAAAAGAAGAAATTATTTCCCGGAAATATAACAATTTTGGAACAAACGTGAACTAACATCCAAAAGTGCCCCCCCAAGAATTGCGAGCCAGCTACGGGCCTGGTTTATCCATATAAAGTAAAGGTGATATTCTCAGTTAGGCAGATATTTAAAAATCAACTAGTAATGATGGTCAACCATCACTTGTGAGAGTGAGAATATAATATTAATTATTTTCATTATATGTATATTAGTCTTGTATTTAGTGGGAAATTAGAATTGAGAGATGTAGTTTAATTTTTCTTCGTGTAAACGATAAGTTATTAATAATTTGCAAGCATTTAGAAGTTTGAAAATTGCGGGATGACCATTCGAAGCTTGGTGGATTTGCAAGTTCAAGTAAAGTTAGTACAATCATAGGAACGAGGTTGAGTCTACTAACAATTTCAACCTCACGTGAGTGCGGTATTTTCTGTTGGATATTTAGAAACAAGAACTTTATATAATTAGTATAATGAATTGGTAGTGAGTATATTAATTAGAGTTTTAGAATATATTTTTAACATTACTAAAAAGGGGGCCAGAATACCTTATTATTAGGTACAATTTACCCAGTATTTTAGTCAATACGAACTCATATGAGTCTTTTAAATTAGAACTTGAGGATTTTTATTCTAAGGCAATGTAGCTAGCAGCTAAAGTATATATACCTTTTTTACCATATTTTAAACTTATATCCTCTTGTAAATTTATTTAGTACAGTTGGTGTGATACCTTAAACGGTTTTTACCGACTTAATATATGTAGATGTAGATGCAAATGTAACCATTATCACCCTCAGCAAATAGAGTTCTTTATTACTATATTTACAGTTCATAAGACTCTAAAATATGGGCCCTATTTATTTCCATCATTGATAACACTGTGATGAAAATAATCTTTATGCTGCATCTCATTTGCTACTCGTTTCGCTCTCTTCTCGTCCGTTATGATTCTTTCAACTTGCTTTATTGCTCGTTTCATATCTCCTCCTAGGCACCAATCAGTACAATTAGTACTATCATAACAATATAGCCTTGTCTTCTCTCCCATATCTCGCCATTTGTTGGTACCTCTCTAATTTCACGCCGTGTTTTCCATCAATGTTTCCTTCATTTTGACAAGCCATGTCAACAAGATAAACCTTCTTCTCGTTCTTTGGTCTTCCATATTTCCACGGCCTTCTACCAGTTGTTGTGTTGCGGAGTTGGTATACTCGAAATCCCAGCTCAACTTACAATTTTCGTTTTTAATAACATTTCCGTTATTCCAGCTCTCCTTATACCATCTCGTTATCTATACTATTTCACACCATTTCCTTCAACAGTCTCTCTTGTATCCCTTATGCAACACATAGGCACAGTAACTATATATGTAAACTAGGGTACCTGCAAGGTAGGGAATGCTGCGGGACTGTTATTATTCTTTAGCTTCTTTAAATAAACATTAAAACAAATATGCAACACAAATTATATTCAGTAGACGGTAATTATTGGCATTGACCCGGTGGCTTTCGCGCTTTCAGTAGATGCATACCCTAGCATAGTTTGCAGGATGAGACAAGCTAAATATATCACGAAACATGAAAGACATCAAATTTTGTAACATCTATTTCAAAATATCAATATTTTCCATGTATTGTTCTTCCACATCGAATTCCCACATGAAACCCATGTTTACTGCCATGAGTAATTGGACACTGCCACGCAAGGAAATTTGCACATTTTTGTAGTGTATAAAAGCGTTAAAAATATATACATGTGCGCAAAATAATTTTGCATTTGGAAATGCGAGTCACCTACATGTAAAGCACAACTCATTTCAACTCATTGCCATTCGAATATTTGTCTTAGTGCGCGCAGAACTGAGACCCTGTCTGTTCTGACAATAATATGTGAACGCGCGCGACTAGACAAAAATGTTAAGTCCATTGTAAAATAGGAATAAAAACATATTTATATGCCTACAGTAGCCTATTTAATAGGTCAAACCTTGCACAAATCAGAATGATTCAGTCAGGCAATTTAGACGATCAATTGCATATTTGTGACTTTGTGTCAAGTTCACACGGAGTCACAATCGTCAAGCGGCATACACGAAACATCACTTGATGCAAAATATGGAAATCAGCAAGAGAAAGCAAACACGAATGGATAGAAAAACCTTTTAAAGACATCTCTATGTAAGACTTCCATGCTTTACAGCACTAACAGCTCAAGCAAAGTCGATAGCACATTAGCAGAATATATAGTTTATATATAAACAGACACTGAATCTAGCTGCGATCGATTGTGTGCTTTCAGCGTTTCTGCCGTTTCATAGATATATAAATTGAGATTGCCAACTTTCCAAAAAGGAGTAAACAAATGTAAACGTAACATATAAACAAAAGACAAAATATCCTACCTTGAATGGTCAAAATAGACTTGAAAAAGCTTTAGAAATTCGATAAATTCGAACTCCTCCGTCCGTCAAAATCAAAAAGCACAGGAACTGGAGCGTCTGAGAAGTTTTAAATTTTGTGTGTGCGCTGCGGCGCGCGCGCGCACCACCAATTCCATGCAAAAATACAAAAAAATAAAAAAAAAATAATGCTAGGCTGCTGCTGCATCGCCGCTCGCTTCAGAAATTGCTCGATCCTTCGAAGGCTCCGTCGCTTCAAAAACATGCTCGCTCGCTTCAGGCTCGCTCGCTTCAGGCTCGCTTCAGGCTCGCTCGCTTCAGGCTCGCTCGCTTCAGGCTCGCTCGCTTCAGGCTCGCTTCAGGCTCGCTCGCTTCAGGCTCGCTCGCTTCAGGCTCGCTCGCTTCAGGCTCGCTTCAGGCTCGCTCGCTTCAGGCTCGCTTCAGGCTCGCTTCAGGCTCGCTTCAGGCTCGCTCGCTTCAGGCTCGCTTCAGGCTCGCTCGCTCCGCAGCAAAGAGACGAATACGTAATAGAATGTGTAAATATAAGTAATAACTATAATTTTGAATGTTTAATTTAAAATGTCCCATGCTGAAACATTTCCGACTGAATTTAGAACGCATGATTTCACTACTAATTATGCTCTTTAACTATTTTCTTAACGCGAAATGCGAAAATTCGGCCGCGCTGCAATGCCGATACGAACACGTGGGATTCACCATGCGCGCAGAACAATTTCTTTTCGCCCTATTGATTTGTTATATTTGGAAATTCATCTCTGAATATACCCGTTGGTTATTAATTCTTTTTATTACTAATAAAACATTCTTCATGCATGGTTTTAGACTTTTACTATTTTTATACTATTAGAGTATTGCCGCTATACAAGTTCAGTAAAACCTAGCTCTATATCATAAATATGGGATTTTCGACAAAAATCCTTGCAGTTTGAAATTCGCTCCTTAAAGAAAGGAAAAAAATGTCTGTTCTTAAAGACTATAAACAAACACAATGTATAATTAAACAAGGCCCTATAATCCTATATTATCTGCATTATTCTCTTTCTGGCTATACTTCGTATAAAAATGCCTTCGAGGAAAGCATAAATATTGAGTATTGTTTAGTTGATGTTAAAAGTGCAATATAAACGTATACCTTCACAATGTTTCATGCTAAACTGATGATATATGGGATATATAGGATGAACGTGATGCACCTGTCTAGTTTACAGCTTTTAAAGAAATTGTTGATATCCATGAACAAACTCTAGAGCACGGCAGTGGCGTGCTGGCTTGTGTTCACCAAGGGAGGCCAGCTGGAAATTTGGCGCCCCCTTGTAATATGTGTATAGTTCAGCCTCAGCTACGACATAAATATTTTTTTATTGTCAACTGGGGCGATGTGGTTGTTTAAAATTTAAAAAAATTTTGACACTATATTATTGTTATATTTCACTTTCAAATATAAATACGTTTGATCCTACTTTCTTTAAAAAATAAAAATAAAATTTTCCTTTTTCTATTCTTTGTGTCAATTTCTTTATCTTTTTTATCTTTGGCGCCCCTACTAAAGCCCTGGGGGCCTGCCCAGCCCCTGCCACTGAGCACGGGCTGTCATTTCTTGAGTGTATTTCTCCGTAATTATATACAATTCTTAATAAATACATGTTTCATTTTTCATATACATCTACTTATAGCTGGTATGAGACGACTTGTGGCAAGTCTAACATCTACTTTCTGTTACTCTATGATTTATATAGGTTTAAGCCAGGTTTAAAAAATCTTGCATTTGTAATACTGACTCCTGTTTATGCCTAAACAGTTCTAAGACCATTAATAATATAAGTGGTTCTGGACTGAAGCACTTTGTATGTCTAGTACATGTATAATATGCAAATATCATTCTTTAATTTTAACTTTGTTGTTAAAGTTATATACCCAAGATACCCAAATATATTGAAGTTTAATGTATGCATGGCCTGCAGTCATGGGTTCAGGTATTTAGCAATTTTTACGTATCTTTTATAAATACTTTACACAAAAACTTTCCTTATTATAAAAACTCATCCAGTGTGATGTTCCAAGTGTGATGCATTTACACTATCACACAAAGTGAAATATCTCAGGAGATAAGCAAGTTAACTGATAAATTTCTACAATAACTGTCATTCGGTCATTTTACAAATACAGAGCAAACATAAAAAAACTAGGGAAAATTTTGTTGCATGGATGGGCGAAAGTTTCGAGCAGAACGTCTTAGACAACCATAGAGTGCATAGACCCTTAGTGGCCAATACAAAATAGATTAATTCACTTTGACATATGTCTAGAACTCTGCAGCTTGTCCTGAAGTGAAGAATTCTTATTGGTTGAATATAGATATACAGCTGGCATTACATGTGTTATACTATATAATGGTGCTTAAGTTAATTCCATCTGCAATTCTTCCAAGCGAGCGATCAGTTTAATTTTGAATTGCAAAATGGAGAACGAAAGTATCAGTTCATCATTCTTGAAAGAAGCATTGGAGAGGCCAACTAAAGATCATGTCTTCCAATATTCTGAGGCTGTAATACTTGTATTTGGAATTATCGGCAACATTTTGGTTATCATCTCCATTTTAAGACAAAGATGTTTGTTGAAGAATAACCACTACTTTCTTGTTTTACAACTTGCGATCTGTGATCTGGTAGTACTGATCATTTACCTTTTGAATCATATTAACTTCTTTTGGGCTGAAGGATCAATTTTTGATTATCTCATTAGATATTGTCTTTGCGTCAGTATATGTTTGCTTTTTCAAGTCTCAGGAATAGGTATGATGTTGATCATTTCAGTGCTTCGTTATCGCGCTGCTGTACATCCCTTAAAACCTGCCATTAGTCGACGGAAATTGAAAGTCGTTTGTGGTTTGGGGTACATTGTTGGCTTGATTGCTGGGTGTGGAACATTTATGCCGTCGTGCTTTAACCAGCAGAATTACGTAGATTATAGGAAATTTTTTTATGCATACGTAACAATCGTTCTTTATTTTGCTCCAACAATGTTTATGACAGTAGTTTATTATAAAATTGGTCGAGCACTGGTCAAACAAAGCAAACACATGAAGCGTGTATGTTCAAACGCAATAAGAAGCAGATATGTTCGAAATCGACGAACTTTTCTTGTTTGTCTCAGTACTGTTCTATGTTATGGAGTAAGTACTTTGCCTAATTCTGTGTGGTATATATGGCACATTGCTGGCGAATATCATGTAATGATGAAATATTCTTGGATTTACGATTTTGGTGACATATTACGAGTTGCAGGTTCATTTTCAGTAAATCCTCTTATATATGGAATATTGGACAAAAGATTGCTCACATTTTGGAAACTTTGTCCCATGAGGAAACGGAGACCACAGGAAAATTAGATAGTTCTTGCAGCAAGTTAACTTGTAGATTGTTAGTGTCATGGATGGACGATTGTCCGACCAGGATAAGACTTAATTGTATCTCCTTAAAGTTTACTTTATACCATGCAGTGGCGGCGGAAGATTGGTTTGGCTGGGGGCTAGACAAACTATAGGGTGATCAGGGGGCATGCTCCGCCGGAAAATTTCGAAATCTGGAGTCCGGAAAATTTTGAGACCAGGTCATTTTGTTCATTTTGCATTTCAGGCAGCGAAGAATCCGACACTTTCGTATTAAGGTCTTCCGCCCTGACCTATATTTGGGGGGGAGCTTAGCCCCTCACTTCTACTTCTGGGGGTCTATAGCCCCTAGACCCCCTACTTCTGGGGAGGGGGGGCTATAGCCCCTAGACCCCCCTATTCCGCCGCCCCTGCTTTGTACTACAGTCAGACAGAGCAGTGGAAAATGAATGTGCCACGTGTCTGGTGAAGTATTTAGATTTAGGTTTTAATAAACATGACAGTAAGAATGCTTGCATTCCGCTATATATACTTTGGACCAGAACTTCATTCATAGAGTTTAAGAGAATTTATTGATTGTTTGAATTATCTATAAACATGATTGATCCACATATTGATTTATCTATTGATTTTAGTGGTAAATATTTTAGATAGAGTATTTTATTAGAGGAGTCATACCATTGAACTCAGAAGTAATGCCAACTCCCAACTTAATTCCAATATAAGATCGAAATGCCACAGTTAACTAAAATTGTCGTATTAACAACGTAGTCTTTAATAAAGTTAGGAATTTGTTGATTTTTGGTCGATCTCAGCTCATGAGCACGTGTCCATTAATCCGTTTTCGGGGCCTGAATGTGAGTTCCAGGGTTGATTTTTCCACATGTTGAGCGTTCCACGTCTTCTTGAGTTCAATCGTTCCTCCATTATTTAAGGATATATAGTTTGCCTCACATTTAAACATGTTTAATACAAGAAGGCACTCAGAGAGACTATCTCGAACGTGTGGTGTCAGTGTAGTTAGAGTCTTTACGAAGATACTGCGCCGTTAAGTTGGATCAATCTACCTGGGGTCGGTTGTACAAAGGCCGTTTAGCTTAAACCGTGGATAAGCCAAAATTAAATAAACCTCTCACACATTTTGTGAATGACTGAACTTAAATCTTATGCACTTAATATGTAGTTGCAAACATAATTGTTCTATTCAGTTTAAAAATTTAAGCTTCGTTTTTCGATGAATGTATCAGACTTCGTACAACTGGCCCCTGAAAAATAGTTCCTAACTTCCAGACGAAGGGCCTTCGCTCGAAACGTCGAAGTTCTTATTATATTTTCATGTAGATTGATTCAACTTAACCGCAGTAACTCAGAGAGACTGCATATATCTTCGCCCGCATATATCTTCGCCCGCAAATTAAGTCAAGTATTCATGCATAAATTATACATGCACCATTTACGCATTCAGTTATTTTCAGCCCGGAACAGCAAGACAAACTAATTTTGTAAATTTATCATCCAATCGTCATCCATGCAAATTGAACCAAAATTTAATCAATTTGTTTTTTGCCAATGGCCATTAATTAGTTCCACAATCCTTTGTATTAAACAATTTGATAATTTCCGAGTTATCCTTCTGACAGACAAACACACACACACACACACACACACACACACACAAACAAAAAGACCGAGGTGCACACATTACTTCGTGGCGGAAGTAGTAAGGTCTAATAATGTTATAGATTTTAAATTGTATACATATATTATGATATTCTTAAAACAAGACGTGTAGTAAGACAAGATGCATAGTCATATAAAATATTTAATCAAACTGTTTGTGTGTTACAACAAGTTTAAACAATTAAATATTTTTAATAGTTACTTTGCTTTTAAAAAGCTTATTTTGTAAGGATTCCAATGGTGTTAGTTTCATTGTCAGGGGGTAAATATTTGCAAAGGAAATCGTACTCAAAGTGCTCTTGTGACAACATAATTAAAATTCGACCGACCAGAAAGAATTCATAGTATCGTGTACAACTTATCCGCAATTTTTAACTTTAATTGTTTCCACTGAGTGTTCCCTGTCCAGAAATTTCAGGCGATTTCCAGATTTTACGGTCACTATTCGTCTATTCCTGTCAATCCTTCACGAGTTTCGTGTCAAAACATGCACTTCTGAAATGTAAACACTAGTAAAAGGAATAAAACAAAAGAAAATATATAGTATAATACAAAACATACTCCGAATAAAAGAATCTTGTGCGCTCAAGATTTGAGTTAACCGAAGAAACGATATGCGGCAATATTTCGATCTTATTTCAAAATCATTTATATCAAACCATTATCTGCTTTGATAATGATTTTGAAATAAAACCGAAATATTACCGCATATCGTGTCCTTTCGACGTTCTTGTTGTTAACTCAAATCTTGATTGTATTATGTTGCTAAAGTTGCTTCTGTCCGAAATTTTAAGAGCGAAATTCTCTCATTTTCATAAATTGCGCAATTCAATGATTCAATTTAATTGCGCAACATCTATACCTATACTTCTTCGTCTTACACGAAGTAGGAGTCCAGACTCCAGAGGCCGATCGATAACTTTAAAATAGTTTCCAGATGTTGTTTGTTGTTATACAATTGGGCAGGCAATTGCCTGACAATTGGGTAAAAGTTTTTTAGTCAGCTTAAACGGCCATGACTGTATGATGGAGAACTAATATAATGTCAACAATTAAATACATAAATTAAATAAAAAGGTGTCCGGTCAGATGACCAAGTCTTGTGATGGTGACATGGTCCTCATTAACATTAGACTTGCTCCAAGTCTTACTTTCTTTGTTTTGTTTCTCGCTCCACTCATATGCTCCACTATAATGCGAATAACATGACGTAGCGGCGGAGAGAGCGAAGGGAAAGTTTACTTTCCCTTCGCTCTCTCCGCCGCTACGTCATGTTATTCGCATTATAGTGGAGCAAGAAACAAAACAAAAAAAGTAAGACTTGGAGCAAGTCTACATTAACATCAGCGTGATCACAAGCACACAGAACTATAAACAGGTAGCCGACCATGAATGTCCTAATATTCCGTATTCTAGCTATCCTTTTCTTCACGTTTGTGCAGTGTTACAGCTCGCCTGACTGCACGGACTATGCAGATTCGAAACGTTTCGACTGCTATCCTGATAATGGCGCCACTGAAGACAAATGTGAAAGTCGTGGATGTTGTTGGAAGGACGCAACAAATGCGTTACTCGGAGGAAAAGTTCCTCTCAACGTACCATATTGTTTTTATCCAAAGAACTTTGGTTATGAGCTTATAAATCAACAAGAAACAGACACAGGATTTCTACTTGACCTTCAGATGCAACAGCAAGGACCATTTGGTGGGGATGTTGCGAATCTTAAAGTTGATGTTCGTTTAGAAGCAGAATATCGTGTTCATGTTAAGGTACAGTACTTGCTATTTTGTGATATTCAATACGAGTTCATTTCCTTTGTGATATTCAATACGAGTTCAGTCGTTCAGAGCTAGAAATGTTGCAATTAAGGTTAATGACATGAGAAACAATATATGCTGCACCCATTTAATAATTAAATAGATATTAATTTAATATTTTAATTTAATTATATAGCGCTGTAAATTCCTGGAAAGTTCAATAGCACTTTACAAGAAATATTTATCTATATATATTACAATTAAGTTTTGAATGATTACATAAAATTACTAATATACAACTTTTAATTTACAGCTTTAGAAATAATTGTATTAAAATTACAATATTAAAAAATATATCTATATGTCTGACCAAGGGCGAAAATCCATCTCAAAAAGTGGGGGAGATGGAGCATGCTAATAGTTATGGAAGCATGTAACACGTTTAACGTTTTCAGGGCATTTCTCCATCATTTGTTTTCAGGCCATTTCTCCATCACCTATTTCACTAACAGACATCATAATGAGGAGAGATGTATATACAAAAATGAGATTGCAGATGTTATATGTGATTCAATCGATTCTGACCAATATATAAGCATAAAAAGTAGGACATAACTCAACGAAAAAGTTAAGAGGCTGCCAAAGTTATTATTTGAAAAAGTTAAGAGGCTGCCTTTTAACCCGTACATAACAAATTGGATGGTTGATTTTTAAAAGATCGCAAACAGAGAGTAAGGCCTGTTTCAGACGCCGCTCCACTCATGCGCCGAACTTAATTGTATTAGGTGCGACGCTGGAGCGACACAAGAGCGGCACTGATTCAAACGGCGTACAAACTATAATGTTGTTGACGAGCGAGGAGCGTATTCGCACGGGAATTCCAAATGCAGTTCAAAAAATAAGTAAACATAAAGTAGCTAATCTAATCCTAATAAATTACAGTAAATTTTGATTTAGGTTCGGCACATCACTGGGGTGGCGTATGAATCAATGTTGCTCTAACGTCGCATAATGCGACAGGCTCCGTCAAACTTATGTCGCTCCAAATTCTGCCGTACCTAATTGATTCAAACGTCAAACTTCTGTCACACCTAATTCGTCATCATTTAAGTTCGGCGCCAGGTGAGGCGGAAACGAAACGGGCCTTCCAAGATGGCATCTGCCGAGTTTTGAAAATTAATTAATCGTGTGCGTACCAGGAGGTGTTGGGCGATATTATTTTATTTTCAATAATGGTAGTGACATTAAATGAATCAATCAATCAATGAACTTTGTAAATTTGTTGTGAGTGATATAACAGTAGAAGCCCAGGCTATGATGAGGATAATACAGGTACAGCAGAGGTAGAAAACATGAAATTATGGTCACATAAAGACCGAATGGTTTGAATATGAACAAAACATATGAAATATTTGTGGGAAAAAAAACTCGACACTCCTAGTTGCATAATAATAATAATAAATAAAAAAATTTAATGCAGGGTAGTTAGGATTACATTACATTACATCATTTCTAGACCCTAAATTATGCTACACAGATAATATTAATATTAATATATATTATACTATACTATACCATATACTATACTATATCATATATACATAATTATACTATACTATACTATACTATACTATACTATACTACAGAAAATCAAATTTTAGAAAAGTAATTACTAAGAGGAACAAGAAGTTATGGACGAAAATATTAAATGATGGAAACAATGCGCTAAGAGAACTTCTACCCAACAAGTTAAATCTTGATATTTACCCACAACTTAACATGGCAGTACCCTAGTATATATACATGAACTTGTGGTTAGAGCTCGACAACTGGACTCTGTAGCTTAGGTCTAATAAATGTATATAATTTACACTCAATAATTTTCCATCTACAAAACCCTGTATACATATACATACATACAATTATGCTCAATATAATTATGCTCTGGAATCCATTGCTATAGCCAAGTATATAAAGAGTAAAATCTTAGAAAATTAGTGTTGCAACTTCAAGTTTCATGCAATTGTGCAATCTTCAGGCAACTGTATCTTGTTTGATTCGGTCCGTTACTTGATCACGCTATCTCGTTTGCTGATGCGCGCATGGTGCTTGTTCGTTGCGTGCGTTTAAATTTCCCCGCGGTATATATATATATGAACTTGTTGGTGAAATTTCTTCAGACATATAATTAAATATAATATTTAATTTCCAAACGTTTCGCCGGTTAAGGCTTCTTCAGTGGAATATTTTATACTAATATTAGGATCCTATAAATATACAAGTATATGCTTAATTAAAAATTCTAAAATTTGGTATATAAAAGATCATGCGTTAGTTAAAAAGTAAACGGTTCCGCATGTTGAACATTTAATTTCATAGACGACATTCTTCATTAAGCAGCGATTTGGTTTGGTGGTCAATTTGCATGTTTCGCAGTCGCGGGGACAGTTCTGTTTATTCTTGGGTGGGGTAAAGATTTTTGATAATGGTCTGCCATTCACGTATGAAGTGTATTTTAACATTATTTAAACGCGATCGGTTTAGCACTCCGAGGCAACCTCTTACTGGTGCAGTGTTACTACAGGAGGAAACTGGAATACATGGTAGAGTCAAACTGGAAACATTCTTCTTTCATATGACCATAATTAATATTATCAAACAACTGCATATTGTAGGGTCGAACTTTAGTTGAAAATGTGAAAGGCACATGACAACCACTGTGCCATGAACACCTGCATTGCTTCCAATTGATTATCATTGCAACAATTGATTATCATTATTATAATAAAAGCGTTTTTTAAGTCTACTCATGACTTCATCTTTTCTCTATTTTTCTTACCGTATTTTAGATCTATGATCCGAACAATCAGCGCTACGACGTTCCCGTCGAAACACCAGAAGTGAAAAAGAAAAGTTCTGAACAAGACTATCTCGTCAGTTTCACTCGCTATCCGTTTGGTTTTGCAATCACTAGAAAGTCAACTGGTCGCGTTCTCTTCAACTCCACAGCGGGAGCGATGATTTTTGAAGATCAGTTTTTACAACTATCTACTTTCCTACCATCAACTACTATTTACGGACTTGGTGAACATGTTGACAGCTTTCGACTAAACACAACATGGCAAAAACTGGTGATGTTTGCCCGTGATGGTGGAACACCATACGGAGGAATCAACCTGTATGGAGTTCATCCATTTTATGTCAATATTGAACCTGACGGAAATGCCCATGGAGTGTTCTTACTTAACAGTAATGCTATGGAGATCATCTTACAACCAACTCCAGCACTCACATATCGTACTATTGGTGGAATCTTAGACTTCTATATATTTCTAGGTCCGGAATCTGATTCTGTTGTCCAGCAGTACACCGAAGTGATCGGGCGTCCATTCCTACCACCATATTGGTCTCTAGGATTCCATCTCTGTCGCTGGGGGTACGAAACCTCAAATCATACTCAAGTGATTGTGAACAAAATGCGGCAGTACGGAATCCCTCAAGACGTGCAGTGGAACGACATTGATTATATGGATAACCATTTTGATTTTACTATTGATTCTCAAAGATTTGCTGGACTTCCAGATCTTGTCAACGATCTTCACGAACACAGTCAGCACTATATCCCCATCACAGACCCAGGAATTGCAAACACTGATCCTAGTTATGCCCCGTATAGTGAAGGTCTTAAAGTCGGAGCTTTTGTGATGCAACCAGACAGCGATGAACCCTTAGTGGGAAAGGTTTGGCCTGGAAATACAGTCTTTCCTGACTTTTTCAACACGAAAACAATCCAGTATTGGCAAGAACAGTTACAGAACTTTCACGATAAGGTAAACATTGATGGTCTATGGATAGACATGAACGAACCTTCCAATTTCGTAGACGGGTCCACCTCAGGTTGTCCTAAATCGACATATGAAACCCCACCATATGTACCAGGCGTTATGGGCGGTCATTTGACAGCCAAGACCATATGCATGGGAGCGAAGCACGCGAACGGTATACATTATAATTTGCACAGTTTATACGGACATTCTGAACTGAAAGCCACTGCGAAAGGTCTTCGGAATATTTTGAATAAACGGACCTTGGTAATCTCGCGTTCAACATTTCCAAGCAGCGGGAAATACGGAGGACATTGGTTAGGAGATAATAATAGTCAATGGCCTGACATGGGCTATTCTATACCAGGTATACTGGATTTTAATCTGTTTGGTATTCCAATGGTTGGAGCTGATATTTGTGGGTTTAATGGAAATACTGAGAAAGAATTGTGTACACGATGGTTACAGCTTGGGGCGTTCTATCCGTTTTCAAGAAATCACAACACGAAAGGTGCGACTGCTCAAGATCCGGCCTCGTTAGGTGACGATGTAGCAGCGATTGCTCGTAAAACATTCTTAATTCGCTACAGTCTCTTACCTTATCTTTATACCTTGTTCTATAAAGCCAACGTCCAAGGAAGCACTGTCGCCCGTTCACTCGTGTTTGAATTCCCAAAAGACCCCTACACATATTCTATCCAATCTCAATTTCTCTGGGGACCGGCACTATTAATCTCACCCGTTCTCCTGCAGTCTTCCACTCAAGTAAACGCTTACTTCCCTGACGACTTGTGGTATGATTTTTATACCGGCAAAGCTCTTACAGCCCGTGGACAATACATCACATTGGACGCACCTATTGATAAAATTAATTTACACATTAGAGGTGGGTATATTATTCCAATGCAGGAACCATCAACAACTACTGCAGAAAGTCGTAAGAATCCATACTCTCTGACAGTTGCTTTGAGTTCTTCCGGTGTTGCAGTCGGTGATATTTACCTTGATGATGGTGAAAGCCTGAACACCAAGGAAACTTTGATGGTTAAATTTACCGTCCAGTCAAGAACTCTCACGTCCTCACCCACACTAGGTGGATATACTCCATCAGCTAAAGTCAGTAATGTTACCATTCTTGGTGTAATGTCGAAACCAAGCCAAGTGTCAGTCAATGGGAAGCAAACGCCCTTTAACTACAATTCCTCTTCAATGATTCTCAGTCTTGAAGCGTTGAGTTTGAGCCTTGTTGACAAATTTGTCATAACATGGCAATGATTACGTTGATTAACTGTGATGAATGGTTCGTGTCTTTCGTCGCTCTTGCAAGATATATAGTTTACATCACATACACATCAATACAATGCCTGAAACGATAAAATCTTTAAAAAAGGAGAATGACGATCTCAAGATCCAGATTGAGTCATTGCAAAAGAACTTCGAGAAACTACAAAATATGATTGAGAGCAATATGAACTCAAAATCATCGAAGCAAAACGATCAAAATTCATCTTCTCAAACTCAACTACATGGTTTTCAGAACAGTCTGGAGTTCCTAAGCGATAAATACGACACCTTGAATGCTTTTGAAATGGAGATGAAAAACGAACTTAAGAAACTAAACTCCAGATTAACAGAAATAACCAACAAAGTAAATCAAGTCGGCGACGCGCTTGAGCAGTTAGAAGAATACAGCTTCCAGTATAACATCAAGATAATTGGCCTTGCTCAACAGAACGAAAGGGAAACGGCGCACGAAACTAGCTCGATATGTGTAGACCTCTTTAAATTAATTGGGGCCGAGGTAAATCTTAATGACATTGACATAGCACATCGTGTCCCGAGTCGAAGGAGAAATCAAGACAACAAACCGAATCCTATAGTATGCAAATTTGTCAGGAGACTCTCAAAGGAGGGCGTTATGAGACTGCGTAAAGAAGCAATTAAAGTTAATCCTAGTGTCAGAATCTTTGATCACTTAACCCCAAAGAATCAAAAAATCCTATATGAAGCTAAAGCATTTAAAGAAGCGAATTCTTACGAATATTGCTGGACAAAGAACTCTCGTGTTTATCTACGTAAAAACGCTACTTCTCGAGCTATAAGAATAAATCGGCTTGAGGATCTCCACAGCCTTCGCGAGTGAATAAGTGCATATCTGATATCTCAAATACCCAGATAAGTACAATGTTTTGGATGTGTTCTCTGATATTTATGACTAAAAATGCCTGTTATTGATAAGAGAGATACTCTGAACAAGCTAATTTTAAGTGAATTACCATTTTATAATATTAATTTTATTCAGGAATTTAACTTCAACAATAGTATAACCACTAATCTTCCTACAATTAAAGATTTCGATAGATATCCTAGCATGCATGAACTTGGTTTATTTAATTTAAATACAGCTTCTGATGCGAACACTGAAAGTTCTAACTTAGATCATCAAATCTTACAAACTCAGTATTATTCACCACATAAATTTAGTAACTTAAAGAAACATCAAACGAAATATTTTACTGATACCAGTTTTTCGTTGCTACATAATAACGTGAGGAGCTTGAAACGTAATTTAGAAGATTTTCAAACGCATTTATTATCTCAGCTTGATTTCAACTTTAGCGTTATGGGTATTACTGAAACCAAGATTAGAGATAATAAGATTTCTAACTTTAATCCTGAGATACCTGGCTATAATTTTGAATTTGTTCCAACACCATTGGCTTCAGGAGGGGTGGGTATGTACATTAGAAACGATCTGCGTTATTCAGTCCTTGAAAAATGTTCCAATATTGCTTTTCAAGCTCTTTGGGTTGAAATCCAAATTAGTAATGGGAAAAATATTATTTGTGGTGTCTTATATAGACAACATAACTCTCCTGAGAGTTTTCAAAATTATTTTGAGGATACTATACACAAGTTTACAGCTTCAAGCTCAAACAAATCAATATATATTATGGGTGACTTCAACATAGATCTTCTTAAAGCTCAAGTTTGCGATTTTGCTCAAAATTTCTTATTTACTCTTCAAAGTTATGCCCTTACACCAACCATAGATAAACCTACCAGAATACATAACAATTCTGCTACACTGATCGATAATATTCTTGTTAATGATATTGAAAATTCTATCCTAAGCGGCAATATTACCTCTGATATTAGTGATCATTTCTCACAGTTTTGTATTATACAGTCAAATATTGAAACAAACAAGCAACGTAAAGAAAAAATGCGAGATTTTTCTCGTTTTTCAGAAACAAATTTTATTAATGATATGGCATTAATTGATTGGAATCTTCTTATCACCAATAAGGGAGGTAATGTGGACAAATTGTTTAATGCCTTTTATGACAAAGTAAATAAACTGGTAAATAAACATGCCCCAGTGAAACCAATTTCTAAACGTATGATAAAGAGATCCTCTAAGCCTTGGATCACAAAGGGAATTAGAAGGTCTATTATCATAAAAATAAGTTATTTTACTCGGGAGATAAAGAAAATTATAAAATATATCGAAATAAAATAACAAAACTAACACGTATTAGTAAAAACATATTATCATGAGTATTTTAACAATAATCTCAAAAATATGAAAAAACTTGGGAAGGTATTAATAATTTGATAAATCGCAAAAGAAGCATAAAATGATTACAAAATTGAAGTGTCCGAACAAAAATGAGTTCATTAGTAATCCAAAAGATATCCTGACGTTTTGAATAAGTATTTTTCCACTATAGGACAAAAACTGGCATCAAAATTGCCTAATTCTCATACACATTTTAGTCATTACTTAAAAACTAAAAACTATTCAAGTTCGTTTTATTTTAATCCTGTCACCCCTGTTGAAGTTGAATTTGAAATCGCCTCATTATGTGTTAGCAAATCTGTTGGACTATATTCTTGTCCTACACGTTTACTGAAATGTATAAAGCAACAAGTATCTTGGCCATTGGCAGAACTCATGAATTCTTCAATCCTAAGTGGAACGTTTCCGTCAAAACTAAAGCATGCTAAAGTAGTTCCAATCTACAAAACTAATGATGAAACCGATCCAGGAAACTACCGACCAATTTCATTACTTTCTAATTTTAATCGAATTTTTGAAAAATTAATGTGTAAAAGACTTCAAAGTTTCTGTGACAAATATAAGATTCTTTATGAAAAGCAATATGGGTTTCGAGCAAATCATTCAACACAACATGCTGTTGTTGATATTGTAAATAATATCCACAACAACATGGACAAAGGCTTATTTTCGTGTGGTGTCTTCATTGACCTCAAAAAAGCGTTTGACACAGTTGATCACTCCATACTTCTAAATAAATTAGAACACTATGGTATTCGAGGTATTATAAATAACTGGTTTCAGTCTTATTTAACTGATCGAATACAGACAGTTCAAATTGGACAAAATATATCACCAAAAGAAACAATTAGATTTGGAGTTCCACAGGGCTCAGTCTTGGGACCTCTACTCTTCCTCATTTATATAAATGATATTCATACATCATCTAAAGTATTACAATTTTATTTGTTTGCTGACGACACAAATTTATTATACGCAGATAGAAAATTAAATCTTGAAGCAGTAATTAATCAAGAACTGGTGGGAGTCTGCAAATGGTTAAATGCAAATAAATTGACTATTAATTTAAATAAAACAAACTATGTTATTTTTCGTTCCAATAAAAAACGCGTTAACTATCAACCTTGTATAAAATTATTTGATAATAGAGCAAACAAATCAATTGAAATTGAGTGTAAAGAATTTGTAAAATATTTAGGACTTATTATTGATAAAAACTTATCATGGAAACACCACATAGAAAATATTGCTTCTAAAATAAGTAAGTCAATAGGAATAATCACGAGACTTAGGCATTTTGTGCCTCTCTCAACTCTACTTAATATATATCGTAGCTTAATTCAACCATATCTAACGTATGGTATAATTGTTTGGGGCCGAGCGTCAAAGGCGTATTTAAATAAGTTACTTGTTCTTCAGAAACGAGTTTTGCGGCTAATGAACTTTAAAGGTTATAAAGAACATGCCATCCCTCTCTTCACTAATTTAAACGTTTTACCCTTGAATATGATTTATTATAAATCGGTGTGTAATTTGATGTATGATGTCTCTAACAGCTCTTGTCCATCAACAATCTCCGATTATTTTAATCGTTCCAGAAACATTCATACACATAAAACTAGGCATTGTGCATCTAATAATTTTTACATTGAATATTCAAGACTAAATAAATTAAATGCCTCTTTTGCGAGATCCGGTGCGAAAATATGGAACAATATACCTGGCAATGTACGCGAATTAGGGAAAAAGAAATTTAATAAGGCATTGCAAAATTCTTTACTTACAATTCTTGAGCTGGAGGATGATTATGTTGATGTCCCTGTATTAGTTCAATTAATGGCTAAACAATAGGATTTTTATCTTTACGAATAGTTTCTATTTTTTTGGCTTGATGATTGGGAAAGTTTCTAATTAAAATCGTTACTTAGGTTATATCTTAATAATAATGTGTGTTAATAAATTATTATAATTTTTCCTTTTTTTCTTTGTCATCCGCCTCGACTAGCTTTTTAGCTATTAGCGGATGACATTATCTACTCTTGTATATAGTCATTTTGTATTAATAAATTTGTATTGTATTGTATTGTATTGTATGGTTCGTGTAAAAGATGTAAACTTTAATTTGATGTTTATCATCATCGAGTTTGAAACGTTTAAGGTAATTTCTTCCTAACGGCCCTTAACCATAAATAAATTAATATTGAAAATTATAATAGTTTATTATATAAAGTATAGTGCTTTATAGAGATTTCGAGCACTGATAAAACTGATAATCTCACACGTGAGATTATTTATGATAATCTCACGTGTGAAAATTATCGCTTTTGAAGTTTATGGAAATGGATATTTTATTTTATTTTATTTTGTTTGAAAAGACTGTCCTTTATATAATAAACAGAAAAATACATGGATGCTTGGAAATACCAGATTTATTTCGAATGTAATACCAGATATTTTCTCGAAATAAATCTGGTATTTCCGCGCACCCATGTATTATTCTCTATATAATAATAGTATACATGATACGTTAATTCAACATTTGGAACAACTTTTGATGAAATTTGTGATGTATGATGATGGTTATATTAAATACAATATATGTCAGAACATTGAGTAGTATCTCAATATGTCAGTATGTTATAAAGTGTCTAATCCTAGAGGATGTAGGTCGCATGTTTAGAGAGTAGAGAATTATTCTTGCTGAACAAAAATAATAAAAATATGGGGAATTACAGCAAATAGCTAGTCGAATATCACTGTTCTCCAACTTTGACAAATCAACACTGGTTGTTTAAAGGCATTTTGCAATGATATATCGTAAATAGAATACTCAATGGTTAACAAATCTATGTTAGGTTTATACATTAATTGATTAATGTAGTTATTTGCTGTAACAATAGCGCTAATTGCCGTGGTTTGTTTTCGAACCAGCCGGAAAAGATTAATGATTCGAACTAATATACCGGCGGATATACGATATGTCATAGTTATTCTAGGTGGTGCTTACCCTAACACAACCGCTAACCCTAATTCCAAACCACTCAAACTTTCTCAAACTATTATGTGTTCCTAAAAATTGTGTTCCCAGAGTGTGTTCCATAGATATAAGGGTGTGTTCCTAACCAATCTCGTTCCCCGAGCCTGCGATCCTTTGGGCAGGCTCGGGGTACGAGATTGTTCCTAACATGAAGTAGCAGAGACTAATTTCGGACCCAGGCTATTTTGAGTTGCGCGGTTTGGCGGCCATTTTGTAATTTTCGAAAGATATATATATATATTATTAGAATGGGGAGACGAAGATCAAAACGAAAAGCTCCAAGTAAAAAGAGAAATGACCCTTTGGAAAGCCAGTTTAATTGTCCATTCTGTAATCATGAAAAGTCCTGCGATGTAAAAATGTAAGTACTGAAGACAGTCAGAAACCACGTCGACTTGATGTTGCCATGTGACATAATTTGTGACTCGGTTTGTTAACTTTGTTTGTGGTATATATTATTTTATTATTAGAGGTTTCTTATGTTTATTAATCGTACACGTGGAAGATTTTTGATGTTGTTTCTTCTCAAGCTTGGCTTCGGAGCGATTCTAGAATACCGCGCCAGATTTTTCCCAGTGATTACACAGGCGTTCCGTAGTCGTTCGAGAAACAATTTCGGATGCTAGAATGCGCTGCATAGCAATGCGTAAATAAAACAATTTGTGATGCTGTATAAATGATGTAGTATGACTAATGAAGCGCTACCGTGGTACGCAGTCCCGTAGTGAAGTAATGATGTAATAATAAGTATTTAAGAAACGCTACCGTGGTCCGCAGTCCCATGGTGTAGTAATGACCACTCTGGAGAGTTTGTATTGCGGAACCGAGATATCGGGCGCGCAATTTTACTTACTTACGTAGTCAAGTAATGATGTAATAATAAGTAAAGAAGCACTACCGTAGTCCGCAGTCCCATAGTGAAGTAATGATATAATAATATGTAAAGAAACACTACCGTGGTACGCAGTCCTGTAGTGAAGTGCTGATGTAATAATAATTGCGATCACACAGTTCATAGCTTACTAAAAAACCTGTTGCAGTCGCGAAGTAGCTCACTTCTGTTGTTATAGTAATTATTTTTTTTAATTCTAACACAACACCTACTGTAACCTAATCCCTGAATTAACTCGAAACTTAACCATTAACGTAAACCCTAACCTAACTGGCAAGTTACCTCTAATTTAAGACTTAACCTAACCCCTAATGTAACCACTAACCTAACCCCTAACCTAACCACTAACCAAACCACTACCCTAACCACTACCCTAACCTAACCTAACCCTAAAAAATTAATAACAACTGAAATATGTTACTCTGCTTCTATGAGATCTTCTCGTTTTTCTAATTCCTGAGCTGCTCTATTTTTCTCTTCTTCTTGCATGTCTTTCTTTTCAACCAAAGCTTTCTTCTCCGCCTCAATTTTTAATTTCATTTCAGCCACTTTACCAGGCGATAAACATCTTCTGCCTAATGAATATAGCAAGAAACAAAAAATTGCATAAACAAGGCACTCTTCTGACTTCCGGTCGTTATATTGTTGCAGTTACTCGGTCATAGCTTTACATTTATGTTACAAAATCGTCGAAAATTTACGTCTAAAACGCCCCTTACGTGAAGTAATAAATCACCCAAATTTGGACTACGGACCATGGACCACAGGAACACAATTTTACACACCGCTGGCAGGGTATTCTAGAATCTAGCCGACAATAAATTTCATAGTATTCTGTATTTTGGTGTGACAGCCAATTTACCCCTCCCCAACGACATGGAATTCCCTAGAGGTTTTCCTGGGTGCATCCCAAGTCCCATGGTCCACTATTTTTTTCCACCCATGATTATTATATTACATGGTCCACTATTTTTTTTCCCCCATGATTATTATATTACATGGTCCACTATTTTTTTCCACCCATGATTATTATATTATATTATACAGGTATTGTAAGCACTGATGAAAATCTGGGCTTATGGATTGAAAGCTTTGCAATAATAAATAATTGTGTTGTTTCCACAAAACAAAACAAATTAATGTCTAAAAAGCTCAATACATATTTATAAAGCCATTCTGTTAATGATAGCAAATGTATTTCCATTCAACACTATTTCATAGGCCACCTTGTGTGTTCATTCTAGGGTATGATGTGATATTAGTTCGAAAAAAGGGTTGAATAGAAGTTTTTATCAGTGTTCTTTTTGTATGCTGATGGTATCATATTAAAACTAAACATATCTAACTAAACAGATCTAAATTAAGTTCAAATCTAACATGATCTACAGTATTAACAAGAGTTGTACAAATAGTTGTAACAAAAATGAATAACTTTTCCCTCCAGGGATCGTCCTCGTAACACTGCAAGGATTGCCTGTCGAGTTTGTCTTGAAGATTTTCAAACATCAATAACATGTATCCTTTTATCTTTAAATTTCTATGCATCATAAATTCCCTAATATTGCGAGATTTCCATGGGACTGTGTGCAGGCTATGATATTGCATGATACTTGTTCTTTCAGCACAAAAATCTGCAAGCTCAGCCACTATCTGGTTAGTCAGACATTGTGTCAAGTCACATGCAGTTATGTCCAGTGACTCCAGTCTTAATTATGAAGTTTTTCCAGCCCTGTTTTTATGTTTTTTTAGTGTTTTGTTCATTGTTATAATTTTGTATTTTGTAAAATTGTACAATCAGCTTTTGCTTTAGTTGGATTATTGAATGAGATCAAGTAGGATATGAGGAATTATTAAGCCGATGTTTGTGTTATCTGCCGAAGGCTGAGGCAGATAACACAAACCGAGGCCTTAATAATTCCTCATATCCTGCGAGAACCGAATTCAATAATTGTTTTATTATTTATTAGCGTGACGTCATTGCGTGTTACATTGTTTTTCAATGTACCACAAAATTATGTCAAAGGTGGTATATTTGTTTTCAATATTCCATGGTGATGTCATGACTTCACCGACAGCTCCTAGCCAGCTCCTAGCTGAATTATTTTCAAAAAATAATAATGGCATTTAGTCTAGGCATGGATTGGCATTGGGCATTGTCAGAAATGATCAACTCTGGTCGTGTTCGTCTGGCGATAAATGTGTTTAACTTTCGTTGAAATTCCTCAGCCGTCTGCGACTTTGTCATCTCTAAGTGTACTGCTCTTGTGGTGGCACAGGTAAATATTAGTGTGTAACATTTACCCAGTTCATTCTTCGAGATTCTATACTCTATAGCTCAAGGGACCCGCAAAATCAACTCCTGTTGTCTGGAAGGGCCTTCCTCCTTCGGTACGAAAGGTGGGCATCGTAGCAGTCGTCGTAGGTCCGTATGGCTTGGCTCTGTACACTTTGCACGTGTGGCATTTGTTGATTATCTTCTTTACTTTGGACCGTAGTTTTGGTATCCACCATTCATCTCTTATGGCAGCCATAGTGTTCGCAGTTCCTAAATGCTAAATTTGTTCGTGCGTGTGTAGGATGAGTTTCTCCGCGAACAATCCAACGTAGGTTGGTAACCTTGAATTCTGCCTTTGTACTTGAGAATCCCTGTGCCTTTTTCTTTGGTTAGCTCAAATCCAGATGTTTGTAAGTCAGCTGGAACGTTTCTCTGCACTTTCTCAATCCAGTGGTTCTTTGCACTTCTTATCTCGTCTGTTGTCAATGGTCCCGTCTGCTTCTTTACACAACGATGCTTGGCTGTGGCGTTGTTTAAGAACCTCAATGCCCAAGCTGTGATTCGTTGGGTTCTCCAATACTTGTTCTTTGTCAGTAACATCGTCCATTCGTCCGGGTTATGTTCCTTGTTGTAAAATATGTTATCTTTGAAGGGTTCAGTGTGTTCATCGTTGGTCTCTCTTGAGCACTTTAAATCCGGTTGCTCTGGCCACTGCTTTTCGTCAAGTAACCAATTTGGACCAGTGAACCATTCCCCTGTTTCTAGCTTTCCCACTCCACCTCCTCTGCTGCCCAGATCTGCCAGATTTTTAGTCGTAGGCCAATATTTCCAAGTTATACCAACTTCGTTCGAAATTTCGGCAATCTTCTGCACACGATTCGCCACAAAGACTTTCCACTGCTTTCCCGGGTTGGTAATCCAATATAATGCCACCATACTATCCATCCACACCGTTGTAGAAGCAATAGGCCGGTGTTTCAGTGCTCTCCACAAATTCTTGACCATGTTTGCCGCCATCTGATCACTTACTAACTCTCTGGGGATGGTTGTATTCTGCTTCGAGATTCTGGACTTGGACGTCAGTAAGCCTTTCACCACTCCAGTGTCTCCTTCCACTACTGCGATGGTCGCGGCTGAACATGCGATATTACTTGCGTCTGCAAATACATGAAGATGTACCGCTTTTATCTTTTTCATGCCTTTTGAAATGCTTCTTGGTATGCTCCATTTCAACCATTCATTCGTCAGATGTTTCGGCAGTTCAGTGTTCCGCTCTTTGGTTGATTGGCATGCTTCCCTGTATAGCCTTTTCCCTTCGACAACGGTAGGTGATATCACACCAAGTGGGTCGTAAATACCTCCAAGTCGGCTGAGCATTTTTCGCTTTGTTACTGGTTGATCATCTGGAGTGGATGTGGCATTAACCTCGTCTTGCGTCTTTTCCCAAGTGTGACCAAGTATCTTGCTTGGGTTAACCACGTCTTCACTCTCTAATTCTGGCAGGTTGGATTCCCATTTATGGATAGGGAACTTTGCATTCTCTAGAATGTCGCTGGCTTCGCTCTTAAACTTTTCTAATTCCTCCACATTGCTGCCACTCTTCATTAAATTATCTACGTACGTGTTTTCCCTCAACGCTTGGACCGTCTCTTGTAACCCCGCATGCTGTTGGCCGTAGTGATACTGTAAACTGGCTCCCAGCATGAAGGGGCTTGCTCCCACTCCGAACGGCAGTTTAGTTCAATATACACGAAAAATTTTCCTTGTTCAAAAGCTGGTATCACTATCTTTTAAACAAGGCTCCTTGTCAAGGAAAACTTGTCAATGAAAAATTGCTCGTCTGTACGGGGCTTAAAGTTAGAGTAAACCCCATACAGACGAGCAAGTTTTCTTTGACAAGTTTTCCTTGACAAGGAGCCTTGTTTGAAAGCTAGTCATACCAGCTTTTGAACAAGGAAAATTGTTCTTGTGCACGGCCGACAAGGAAAACTTGACAAGAAAATGCTCAGTACGCCACTGTTCGCCACTACACACTCATCTTTGGCCTAGTCGAGCCATTAATTTGTGTCGTTAATGTGCGGGCTCGTAAAACTTGTCAAGGAAAAATTGTTGGAAAAAACTTGTTTGCCGTACACACGAACAAATAAACTCATCAAGGAAATTGTCAAGGAAAACTTGCTCGTTCGTACGGGGCTTTGGCCTCTTAGACTTTAGAGTAAAGCCTCATACAGACGAGCAAGTTTTCCTTGACAAGTTCTCCTTGACAAGTTCTCCTTGACGAGTTTTATTTGCTCGTGTGTATGACAAAAAATTGACAAGTTTTCCTTGACAATTAAAGCCTTGTTCAAAAGCTAGTCATACCAGCTTTTGAACATGGAAGATTGTTCGTGTGTACGACCGACAAGGAAATGCATAGTACGCCACTGCACACTCATCTTCAGGTACTATATGATATGGTATACATGAAGTATTCATTAATATACGGGTCGTAAAACTTGTCAAGGAAAAATTGATCGAAAAATAAATAAACTTGTCACGGAAAACTTGCTCGTCTGTACAGGACTTAAACGTCCTTCCCTTATTTCTACAGCCCTTTTCTTTTTCCATTTTTATCAGGGTAAATAATCTCAGATTATTGTCAGTTTTCTTTAATTGTTCAATCAGATCTCTCTGAACCAGTGGATGTATATAGTGATTGGATAGATGCTTGCGAGTCAGCCAACCAATAACAGAACACAATGGCTTTAATGGCGAGTGTTGTAAATAAATTTGATGTAGATTGATCAATAAACTTTGCTTCAGCAAAGGTAACCATTTACATAATGGAGCGTCGTGGAGTCTCTTCGGAGCACTGGTGTTTCCTTTCACTATTACTACAACTGCAAGTGAAAAAGATTTCCAGTATGAAGAAAATATAGCTACGTTTGCACATTGCAATTTATCGAGCCGACGCAGAATGCGCTTTAATGCTATTTGGAAGATACAAGGTAAACGCCATCTGACGTCATCACCAACTTAAAATAGTCATTTACTGTACATTGTCGTCATTTACCAAAACCTGAAATTTGGGCGGGAAATTTCAATGTGTAATCGTACCTTAAACGAAAGTCGAAGGTGTCTATCTTATGGATACGGAATACGAACAATTGCCTGTCAGGTTATCCTCAAGGGAAATATAAACCTAACTTTTCACACGTACGGTCTGTTCTTCTTATTTGGTACAATAAAGACAACTCTTGCTATGAATATATAAGTCCAGATATAGGTCTGTTAAGGCCTGTTCACACCATCCGATTTGTCGGATCCGATTCTCCTCCTGACGTATGTGATTTCACACAATACAGCAACAACTACACTTCGCCAGGTATGAGCCAATGGCCTTACTCTTGTCAGCAAATCCAGTAAATCACACGCGTCAAGATGAGAGTTGGATCCGACAAGTCGGGTCGTGTGAACCAAAAACCAGCCTTTAAACTGCTGTATGATTTGTAAAAAAATTCTATGCCATGCAACTATGCAAGTCTAACATGCGTGTTTTTTCATTAAATGATTCGATTTGAACAGAATGTTGCGAAAGTAAACAAAACTTTTTACTGTATCAGTGTATGCTTGCTTTTTGGTCAATCATCTACCCAACGTAGTAAAGTGCTCGTTTACTCATGTTTTTTTCCACAGGAAAGCTTTTAGGGTGCATTATGACACACAGAAAATTTCAAAATAGCACATATACATACACACATGACGCAGAGATAAAAAATAATAACGGTAGTATAAGAAATAAATAACGAAAGGTTAATTTTTCCCTTAATGTGGAGCGTGCTGAATAATTTATGTAAGTGTAATGTTTTGTAACGTAATGAAATGTAACCTACAGATCAGCTTTGGAAAATATATAGATAAACTCTTAAATAATTATATTTATCGCTATACAAATTCATGATAATCTGGCTATTATCTGTAATCATTTGCATAACAATGGTGCCATGCAGTCACGATCCAGTGATCGTAATGTTCTTTCGCCTTTGTTTTGAAAATCCCACTGTTATCCGTGCAACCTAGTTACTCATTAGGGCCATTTATACGAGGGAAAATAAGTCGCGACTTACATAAGACGCGTCTTATATAAGACGCAAACACACTCGTATAAATGGTCAAATTCTAATAAGTCGCGACCCGCGACTTACTGTGGAACAGCCTGAACCCCTGTTCTTATTTAAGTCGCGACTTACTAGAATTTGACCATTTATACGAGTGTGTTCGCGTCTTATTTTCTCCCGTATAAATGGCCCTATTGTTTTTACGTTCATACGAAGAACCAATATAGACATTTCCCGAATTTGCTTGAGTAGTTGAGTGCACACGAAACAATAGCTTGAAATCGAGGCGGACAATGTAATCCATTGTAAATAGGCAGTTTTTCATTGTCAGCCAGCAAATTCGGGAAGTGTCTATTGCATTTAATCCCCTCCCTGAAGTAGTGCAGGTGTTTGCTCGCTTTGTTTATAAATATTGCACCTGCTTTGCCATAGAAACTGTATATAGTTAGTGACACTCCAGAATCTGATACACACTTAAAAATTGTGATACAAATATAGAGATTTTGATATCGTTTTGTACTATTGCTGTATCGGTATGCCTCACACATCGCGAGCTGATGAAGCACTGAAGAGAAAATCCCAACAAGCTCTACAATCCGGTGCTGTTGAATGTCCTATCGAAACATTACGCTTCCAGTGTTTGTCCAGAGGATCTTCTGGAATTATGGGTTTAGGAAGGTAAGCTGATTTGAAGTATCCTTAGAAGCTTTGGAGTATCTAAAATATCATTTAATTTTGTCAATTGATGTCATACATATTGCACCTGTTATTGTGAAGTGCTATACCTCGTACTGGTGATAAATGAAAATAACTCTGTAAAGCTAATAAAGACTTTGCGATGTTTATATTTCAATTTATGCTATATTTGCATTTAATTAGTTATTTAATTTCAGCTGGAAAGTACCAACCGGAGCAATTTAGATCTGGTTTGGTTTTGCGCTTGCGCCTTTTGCGTCTGTGAGCTGTGACGTAAGCACTTATATTCAATCATTTTTAGTCTGGAAACGTTAATACTAATAATGGAGTTTTTAGTCGTTCTTTAATTGAATGCCCAACGTACTGATTTAAATATATTTTCGAATAAATTCATCTATTATTGGAGAGGGGGGGGGGGGCTTATTTGAGAGGGAGGTCTTACTTATTTTTCTGTAAAATGATATGATAATTATGTTCAAGCACAGTACAATGTGTAAAGGAAACCAAAAGATCTTATCAAAACACTTGTGTTTTTGTGTGAATGGGAGGGGGCTTACTAAAGCGGGGGGGGGGCTTATTAGAGAGGGGGGCTTGATAAATTTCATCAAAAAGGGGGCTTATTAGAGAGAGGGGGCATATTTGAGAGAGTTAGCCGGTTAGCCTAACCCTGGGTTAACGAAAATCTTCAAATCAAACTTCCCAACAGCTTGTTTATAAAGTTGAATATGTTTTTCCAGAAATCTTTTCTGGATCAATAGAAGTTTTGTTTTCTAAATGACGGCCATGCAGAAATACATAACCCAAAACAGTGGGTTAAAATTTAACCCAGGGTTAGCGCTAATCGAGCGTTGAACAACCGGCTCCTGCATAATTATAGATTAGCCAATCACAGTTTTCCCCGGATTCTCGGGGAAATCCACTTGACAGAACAAGCTTTTGCTCGCCGATTCGCAGTCTATACAGGAAACAAAATTTTTGTGTAGACCTGCACGCAGGCTATTCCGGATAGAGTTCGGAGAAATGACAATGTAATTTATGTTGAAGAATATTAGATGTCGTTTAGAATTGATTTTCAAGCATGCAGTAACCTATTTTTAACAGTTAAAATAAGGATTATATATTAAGCTAGCTCAGACGCCATATTAATTACTGGCCAACAACAACAAGGCGCGAAGCCGAAAATAACACCACAAGGACTAAAAGGTCAAGATAAAAAGCAATACCTGGAGTATAGTGCAAAATCAGTTTGGGGACTGCCGAAGTGTTTTCTAGTATATTTTTTCTGAGTTAAAATATACGATAACGATTCCCCTCATTTTTGCTGCCGATAGATGTAAAACAGTCAAAACTAATCGGAAAACCACATTTGAATCCCAAACATTGAAGTCTCCTGATGTAAAAAGTATTTATTGCAAATTTTCGCTCAAAAAACAAACTTGACAGAATTTTCCTCACTCCTCGAAACTCTCCTCAGTCTTTTGAAAGTTAAAAACTTAAAATTCCCGCGCATTCCCGCGCATTGGCTTCAACGTAGGCCCTTGAGTTTACTGCGTAGGCCCTGCGCAGAGCCCTGCGTAGCTGGCCTTGATCATATGAGTTAGCGTTCCAGTTTACCTAGAGTTCACCGCACTAAGCTCAGTGGTTCACCGGTATAAACAATACTCCGTTGTCATGGTGACGATGACGCCATTGATCTTGCTTTTAAAAAAAAACCACATCAAACATGGCGAGCACTAACAGGCATGAGCGAGAATTGTTAAGTAAAGCAAAAAAGGCTTACGAAACGACGTCGGATCCCATTGAAAAATTAAGGCTTGCTTGTTTATCTCGGGGTTCATCTGGTATTAAAGGATTGGGAAGGTAGTTTTATTTTGTACATAACAAATATACGTGTGTTTTTAGATTTTATATCAAGTCAAGTATCTTGTGTAAAAATTATTTACTCAGAAAATCTGGCGTGTTTGTAACACCTGACATGTTGCGTGACTATAAATTTTACAGAGTATTCAAAATTATGGATGATGATGGAAATAGAACGTTAGATTACAATGAATTTAGGAAAGGATTGAAAGATTATGGTCTTTATCTTGAACCAAAGGTTAGCAATAAACTTATTAAATTTATCTGTTTATTTGATTGTTACATATATATAATGTGTAGTGATGTGTACTAAACATGGGACTGTTTCTGTGTTCAAGTTAAATGTTCCAATTTATGAAATTTAAAAAGACTAGGACATAACAGCTTTTATTACACATGTTTATTTATTTGGCAAAAGTGTTTGTCAGTAATGCATCAGTCAATTCCAGCTGCGACCAACCCCCCCCCCCCCCCCGGACAGTGCGGGGCATTTGCAAGCTAACTTTTCCCCAGGCATTTGCAGGTGTGCATTCACCCGGGGGACGGGCATTTATCAACATCAGGTAATGATTGACCTCCAGGCATTTGTCCTCAACGGAGAAAAGATCGTCGGTGGCCACGTGTTTTGGAGAATCCTATGTGTAGCTTTCCATGACAATGTAGACGGCAACCCCTTTTTGATAAAAATTCTAGGGAATAAGTTTTATTGTGTAACGCAACGTACTTGCTTAAACTCTCTAACTATAGAAATGGCATTAACCTTTGGTGCATTCCTGTCTTTTATAATATGTGTATAAAAGTTAGTTCTATTAATTACCATTGGTTTTCAAAAATAAAAGTTAGAATGTTTGAGAATTCTTCGTTACATGACTCACATTATTTTTCTTAATTTAATACTGTTTTACAACAAAAAAATTCAGTAAAGGTCTAGTATCTAAAATAAACAGTCGATAGTGAGTAGCAAGTGTGCCATAGCCAAGTTCATCATTGTTTTCATCTGAACATAATGGTTTTCTTTCTTTTATCAAAAAATCCAAAAAAGTACAAGGAACTGAGTCTGAGGTAATAACTGATTTGTCAGCCTGGGGTGGGACATTTGTTGTACTCTTTTGTCCCCAGGGTGAGGCATTGTTCCTTACTTTTTTCCCTACCCCCGGGGGTTAGCCCGGGGGGATGGTCGCACCTGGAATGGACTGATACATAAGTCTGGACCTCAATAATGTGACAGCAATTGTCATTGATTAACATACATAAGATATTGTTTGTACTGATGTTCAAAGGTCTGGGTTGACAGATTTGAAATCATCTATTTGTCAATGGTGATTAACATGGGTCAAGTATATTGATATACAAGTATATGTGCATATATAAGATCTGGTACCATAGTGGAAAGTACGCTTTGGCTACCTCAGGAATCTGCCACAAGTCCATGGGACCACACCGTTCACCCTGCCGCAATATCACTTAACGTTCATGTCTAACTTTTTAGCCATAAGTCCATGACATGCACACAGCAATACAATGTTTCTTACCATTTATCTGCTTATCTGCTGCAAACTTCTGCTGCATCAGCAATTTTCAATGTTTGCCTGCCGCAGGAGATCTCCTGTTAAAGTGTCAAACTTTATAATCCACTATGGGTCAGGTATACTCCAGAATGCTAACTTTGTTATTGGATTGCAATAATAATTGTATATTACTATTTCTGTGTGCCCTGCCTATAGTAAATTAGCCAAGAAGTTGAACATGGAACTGCAACAACTAAGGGAAACCTGGAAGTCTGCCAACTAGTTTTAATGCTAATGCACCAGTCACTTGAAACCCCTGAACCCCCCCCCCCCCACTTCGGGCATACCCGAGGCAAAGCTGGGACAATCACCTTGTTTTCATTGTTTTGTCATTCCCTGGTGAGCAGCGAATACACTTGTTTTCACTGCTTGGATTCACATGACACATGCTGTCTATTTTAAGATGTGCAGGTTGTATATATTTCCGCTTCATTGAGAGACTTCAGAGTTTCAGAACTTGAGTAACTTGCAAGCCTCATGAAACAACGAACATGATGTTACTTTCCTGGTTTTAGCTCAAGTGTTGGAATTCTAGGAGTGTAGGAAATCGTTGCCTTTGCCTTTTTCCCATTGTGACTGGGGAATTCACTACAATTAAGCTTCACATGTGTAGAAAGTGAATGCCCCGGGTATCCCTGAGGTGAGGAGGGGGGGGGGAGTGTTGGGGTTTCAAATGACTGGTGCATAATAGATTGTACACAACGTTAAAACTGGCCGAATGCAATAATTTCACATTATGTAATTATATGACTATTTCTTTCCAGGAAGTTAAGACTGTATTTGATGCTTTTGACAAAGATGGAAGTGGAAGTCTAGATTTTGATGAATTTCTTGTAACCCTCAGGGTAAGTAGAAATCCACGACTTGTACTCCACTGAAGAAGAACACTCAATATTGTAAGTGTAATTTAGCTTGTCATCCAGGGTGCATTTTTTGCACAAAAGTTCGAAGATCTCTTTAAATTATAGATATGATCATTTTTAAATGTGAGAGTATCTCAATTAAGTCTTCCTAACTGTTTGCCTTGGCGTAGCACAACTTTGCCTTAGCCTAAGTCCAGCATATTGTTTACATGAACTGCACCCTGGCTTGCCATACCCATATCACTCTGGAGAGCCTAGTACTTCATGTATGCCTATTATTCAGATCCTAGGAGACTTTTGGCTTAAGTTTTGGGTTGGATTGGGGACAGTGATTCGTTTTTGGGAGCCAGCTAGTCTGCCTGGTTACCGTCTCATGTAAACACTATAATAATAATTATAATATTTATGCAGGAAGCGCAGGAAGTGTTTTTCAGGGAGGTCCTGTAATATATATCTATATTATACGTATACATGGTGAACTGATCTATGCTTAATATATAAAAATTAGAATATTTACAAATGGATTATATATACATAATTATATACTTAATAGTTGGGAAAAAAAGTTCAACTTAGTTATATAAATTGTTTTAGTGTAGTTTTAAAGAGTTTAAGATTAGTAGATTGCTTTAGTTCAATAGGTAATGAGTTCCATTCCGAAACTGAGTCATAAATAAATTGCTGTTTTCCCCACTTTGTACGTGGGCGTGGAAGGTAGTAGTCTTTATTTTGGCGTGTTTTATGGCTATGTATCTGAGAGTTCTTGATGAGGTTAAAATCAAAGTCGACTAGATGGTTAAGGCATTTAAAGACAGAGATACAACTTACGGTGGTATTTTGACGTAGCAAAGGGGTTTCCACTCTAGAGTTTCAAGAGCTTCAGTAGCGGAGGAATGGCGAGGAAGATCAAGGATAAGTCTCGCAGCGTTATGTTGTAGAACTTGAAGGTGGTTCATTAGAGTGCAGTTGTTTTTGTCTCCCCACACAATATCACTGTAGTCCAAAAGAGGGAGGACAAGGCTGTTGTAAAGGGTGAGTCTGGCTTGTAGAGGGAGCAAGTATTTTATGCGGCGAATGAGACCAAGGCGTTGATTAAACTTCTTGCTGATGTTGTCGATATGCTCTAACCAGGTTAAGTGTTATTGGGTTGTAATTCCTAAGTCAGTTCTATCAAGAATGGAATCATTAACCGTGATGGAGACATTGTCAAAATTGGCGAGTTTGCGAGAACTTCCGTAAATTACAAATTTACACTTGGAGACATTAAGTGTCAGAATATTGGCGTTAAACATCTGCATAAGTGTTTTAGGTCGGAATTTAATTTCTTTTCAAGATCGCAAGCATTGTCCTATAGATTCAGTCCATAGGACTGAATCGCTCTAGATTTGTCCATATGGACTGAATCGGTCTAGATCAGGGATGGATCCAGCTTGATTTGATAGGGGGGGTGCTAAGCGGGCTTTGGTCATGAAGCAGAGCGTGGTCAGCGACCGAGGAAGGGTTAATCACCACTGAGGACCCCCTATAGGGTCAAGAGAGTTATCTTGTCAGAAAATGTTTGAAAAATAAGATGGCTAGATGGTCAAAAATGCCCATCAATGGCCCAATATTATATTTTTGTTTGATAAATGCCCTGTCAAATCCAAAATTTGGATTTGATATGGGAATTGGCACCCCTCCTGCACCCCCCTTGGCCAAGGCTAGGAGGGGTGTGCACCCCCCTGCACCCCACCAGTAAATCCATCCCTGGTCTAGATTCAGTCCATAGTTGGGCGGTGGGAAATAAGATGGAGCTGAATGCTAAGAAGACAAAAGATATGTGGATCAGCTTCACCTGAGCACCACCCCCGCCACCCATGCGCATAGGAGATGCTCATGTAATGGACAGAGTTGATAATTTTAAACTTTTGGGAACGTGATTTCAAAAGGATTTGAAATGGAACAAACATGTCGAAGAGACCACTCGCAAAGCATCTAAAAATCTATACTGCCTAAGAGAATGCAGAAGAGCGAATTTACCAGTTGAAGTGGGTTTAATAACCTAATTAACCAAAATCAGGCCTATACTTGAATATTGTTCGCCAGTGTGGGGCGGTCTGCCACAATATCTAAGGGATGAATTGGAACGCGTACAAACGAGAAGCCTGCGCATTATTGGCCTCCCGCATAACTACCTGACAACTCTCGAAGAGAGCAGAAATGGGGCCGCGTTGAGATACCTTGATACTATTACTGGTGACCCAAATCATATTTTATATTAACAAATTATAAATTCTAATAAACACGACTATAATCTCGTTTTCTGGTACCGAACGACACAGAAACAGTTTTATCCCCCGAGTGATGAGACAGGGATTGCACGGAACTTAATTAGCTTTGTGAACCTTTTATACATTTTTACAATTCTCTAGATATATAATATTTTACAAAAATTGTATAAATATAAATTTTTGATAGTTGTTATATAATTGCATGCAAATTGTCATTGTTGTAAATCCATTGTATTTTTAAACTAAAGATAGATCATTAAAACATTATTATTATTATTATTGTTTGATGAGGAGTATATGACAGTATCGTCAGTGTATAAGGATATTTCGCAATGGTTAATACATGAAGGCAAATCATTAACGAAAATAAGGAACAGTAGTGGACCCAAAACACTTCCTTGAGTAACTCCGACAGAAACGTGTTTGAAGGAGGAAACAGTGTTAGCCACTGCGGTGAGTTGATTTCTATTGGTTAGGTATGACTTGAACCAGTTGACAGATTCATTGGAGAGATCAGATGAGGCGAGCTTACCAAATAAAAGAGAATGGTCAACGGTATCAAAGGCTTTAGCCAGGTCAAGAACCACAGCTCCCGTTACTAAACCCTTGTCCATGTTCGCCAAAATGGTGTCCGTAAAATGTGCAAGTGCAATCTCAGTGGAAAGTTTAGGTCTGAAATCAAACTGTCGTGGTGCTAGTATTTTATTATCGATAAGATAACGGTAGACTTGAGAGTGAACTGCTTTCTCGAGAACTTTACTAATAGTTGGAAGTATCATGATTGGTCTGTAATTGCTAGCATTAGATTGGTCCCCAGATTTAAAAAGTGCTGTTACTTTGCCAGACTTCCAGGTTGATGGAAACGTTGAGGAGACAAGTGAACGATTGAAAAGTTTGGTTAGGATGGGAGTTATAACATTGGAAGACCTAGCGTTGATTTTTGTAACACTGGTGATATTTGTCTCAGGAAAGTGAGCTAGTCCTGCCCCTAAAGCTCTAGCACAGCAGTTAAAAATCTAAAGATAGTTCAAGCATTGTTCCATTGAGCGTACATTCATATAAATTATGCATTCTTTTTGTCTTAAGCATTATTTTTTGGCTTATTTTACTCAACAGACTTTTAAACTAAAAACTGGACATTCATTCAAATTCAGTCATAATAGCTGGGGCAAAAATCCCTTCCGACATTAATTATTCATTTTCCTTTTAGCCACCAATGAGCAATGCTCGAAAAAGAGTAATTAATGAAGCATTTAAGAAGTTAGATAAAACAGGAGATGGAAATATTACTATTGATGATCTTCGAGGGTAAGTTAAATCATATATCAGTTAAAACAAAACACTTTATCTAAAATAGAATGTTGAAGTCAGGGTTTTTGTATATGGATATTTCAAATGAAATTAAAATAGATACCGAAATTGGAGCTGCAGTTGCGAAAAACGCAAGTCTTGGCTCTTGACAAATCAGAGGGCTGCACCGGAACCTGCCGAAACGAGCCCCCATTCCCTCCACTACACCCTCGAGCAATCTCAATGACTTTGTTTCAAGAGTTTAAAAAGATCGGCTCGATATTGGCTATTGATATATACAGTATTATTGACATACATTATCTCATTTCGCAGTGTCTACAGTGTGAAACATCATCCGAAATACCGAAATGGAGAGTGGACAGAAGAACAATGTTTCAGAACGTTTTTAGATAGCTTTGACACGCCAGATGATAAAGATGGACAGGTAAGTACTGTGCACTATAGTAGACATATTCATTTGATATATTTACTGTATTTTATGTAATCTGGATCAGACTTATATACCATGAATGTGTGACATGTTAGCGTAGAATTCCTCACAAGCCATTTCTTTTAACAACATTTGTATGTAATATATACAAACCGCGCGAGAGGTCTTTATCTGATTTAAAACATCGAGGCGCAGCCGAGTGTTTTAGATCTGATAAAGGCCGAACTGCAAGGTTTGTATATGACTTCTAAAATGACTCATTTTGTACGCTCACTGGCGTTGGAATTTTGAAGATTGATGTTATCTATGCTGTAAAAGTTGAAGGAGAAAATTTGAGCAAGTCTATATCAAATATATACAATTTCCGTTCGTAGCAGAACAAAGAGTGCTCAATAACAGAATATGAAAGAGCAAAATAAAGTAGTCATCGCTACACAGCGATCTTCTTTCAAAGCGATCCTCAGGCGATTCTACTCAAATGTTATAGTTTGATTGCGTAAACTAACTAACGGTTTGCTGACGCGATAGATCATATGCGCACAGTCTAACCAGATGTCTCACTATAGGTATCTTTCCCTAACATTTTCGTGTGCACGATTTTCACCTCGCGATTGCTGACGCAATGCCACGCCATCCTATTGCTAGGATACACGCTCTTATTGTACATAAAGTAGGGGACAAAGTAGGAGTTTTGGAATGTAAAGTAGGAGTTTTAATGTATAGTAGTAGTAGTAAAACTTGAGGGGCGTCACACAATAATATATACAATAATAATCTAAAAATATTAAAATAAGTTGATTAAAAATTAAATAACTTCTAAAAACATGCACACGTATATTTAAAAAAATAGATATCAAGAATAATCGATGTCTGACTCAGTTATTGCATTTAACAAATTTTTGAAGATGCTTACAGACTCTGTCAGCTTTGCCTCCAAACGTAAACTATTCCATAATACAGCTCCACTGTACCCTAAACTTTTTTTTAAATATTCAGTATTAGGCTTAGGAACTGAAAGATTGGTATTAGCATTTCTGAGATTGTAATTAACATTTGTTTCCCTTATAGTAAATTTATCTTTTAAATTTGGGGCAGAGTGGTGGGCAACTGAT
The DNA here is from genome assembly GCA_016169945.1 of Trachythela sp. YZ-2020. NCBI lineage: Eukaryota > Metazoa > Cnidaria > Anthozoa > Malacalcyonacea > Clavulariidae > Trachythela > Trachythela sp. YZ-2020. Next base: position 2,251,891 of record JADLSH010000395.1, read on the forward strand.
TTATTGATTTTTAGTCTGTCGTTCAGGTTCTTCCACGACATAGCATGGAACAAATCCGACAACCTGACATCATAATTAGCACCAGTTATAACTCTTGCCGCCCTGTTTTGTAGTTTTTAGTGCAAAGTTTCTTTGAAACTTTGCAGTATTGTGATGAGTGGCGAAAATTCACATCAGTCAGTCAGTCAGTCAGACATTCAGTCATAGTGTAAACTTCCGGGGGGTATTTGTGATTTATATTCTTCGTAAGTTCGTGGACTTTTAGCGATTTTTTTCTTTTTTGAAGCTTTGAAGTGTAAAGGCACAACTACAATTATTTATTCGATCGTCTTGATGTTATTTCCGAATTTACACGCTTTATCCAAAGACGTTGTGAAAGTGAATCTTCCCCCGGAATTCAAACATTTTCAGTATTTCAGCATTTTAACACCTTTGTAATCTGATATTTATTATATCGTAACTAATTATATACAATAAAAATTGACAAAGTTACGCCGAAATTTGAAATGTAGCGTACGGGTCAAACCGGATGTCAAAACTGGCCCACCTACAGTATCTTTGTGCGTCTGTATATATAACTATGATGTTTGATACATTCTATATACTTTCTAGTTTTGCTTAGCCTTTATTTTAGTAGTCTGTGTACAACCGTACTCTCGAAATTTTATATACACGATGAAATAATAAATAAATAAATAAAATTTGAAATAATCGAAGTTGAGTTGACATATTTGTAATTAGTTGAATAAAACTGATCAAATATTGCAACCGTAAACAAAAGACAATTTTATCTGCTTACTATAATATATTGGCAAAAACATAAATCACTCATTGCGAATTTAGAATTACGAATGATGAAATATTACAAGCTTTTCATTGACAAGTGTACTTGTTGAAAAACTGGCATGCTAGCCTTTCAAAAGCTTATAAGCTTTTCAAGGGCAAATAAAAATAGTAAAGGTAAAAATAATTGCCAAATAAAAATTGCTCGTGTAAATACGTAATATGCAAATATAAACACAACACAACATGGATGCACAACAATTACGTACGCACTATACTATAAACCATGTAATATAGCATTTGTCTTTTAAAACTTTGCACTATCCTTGGATCACTAGTTGTATTTTCTCTTTCAGTATGTTTCCACAGCTGTCCCATAAAGTGAACAGTAATGAAAGTATGGGAGCACGAGAGAATTATACAAATTTTGTAGGGTTTCGTACGGTACAAACGGTTTAACTCTTTTAATAATTCCAATACCGGAACCAACCCTTTTACAAATTGAATCTATATGATTTTCCCAACTCATTTTTTGATCGAGTTCTACTCCCAAACATCGAAAAGAGGAATATCGGGTAACCGGTTTATCATTTATCATTACCAACTTTGTTTTTAAGGTTATAGGGTGAGCCTATAAAATTACTTTTGTTTTTTTAGTATGAAGTTGTAATTTATTTTGGGAAAGCCATTTGACTATGTTTCTAAGTCTGTATTAAGTTTTCAGTGCAAATCGCCGAAGATGCAAATATTTGAGTATCATCAGCATACATGCCAGGAGTTATGTTTTGTGAACATTCTGGCAAATAATTTTATATAACAAAAACAGTAGGGGTCCCAAAATAGATCCCTGTGGAATACCGCAAACAATTTCCTTAACCGAGGATGTGTGACCATCAACAAAACAGACTTGGGTTATTTTCATTAAATATGATTGGAACCATTTTAGCTCCAAACTTTGAATTCCAAACTGCTCTTGCATCTTCCTTAATAGTATTTTGTGATCAATAGAGTCAAAGGCTTTCCTAATATCAACTGAAATTAAACCGGTTAGTGCCCCATTATCCATATTTTCTAACCACTTATCACTCACTTGAATTAATAAGGACAATGTCGAGTGTTTGGGCCGAAACCTGATTGAAATCGGGAAAGTAGGGAATTGTCTATCAGGTATTGATAAAACTGTCCAAAAACTTCTTTCTCAAACAGTTTGCTTATAATAGGAAGAATACTAGAAATTGGGCGATAGTTCTCACATTTCTTTCTATCTTCTGATTTATAGACCGGTATTACCCTGGCTCTTTTCCAATCGTCAACAAATACACTCGTAGAAATTGAAAGGTTAAAAATATTGGTCAAGGATGGGGGAATAACATTGCAGGATAATTTCAGTATTTTAGCTGGTATCCCATCAACCCCGCGGTAGCCTTGGATGCTTTTACTGTAAATTCCTCAAATTTTTCAGAATACTTGATTCAGTAATAGTAAAAAAACAAAATTTCGAATTAACATCAGTTGAATTGTGGACGATTCTTCACGCCGATTCAGCAGCGAGGGTTGGACCAATATTAATAAAATAGTCGTTTAAATGTTCAGCTATTTGCTGGCTATCATTGTATATATTTCCATTGATATTATTTTCTGCAATTTTAGATGATTTCCCACCTTTGCCTAATAGGGTGTTTATCAGAGACCATGTTTTTTCATGTCTTTTGCTAGAGAAAGTTCTTTAATTTTTTATTGATAATACACAGTTTTGACCCTTTTCATTTCTGAGTTAACTTTATTTCTCTCTGATTTATATTTATCCCAGTGGACCTGGGAATTATATTTCTTTGCTCTCTTCTTATGAAAGTCTCTAGATCTTATTAGTTTTTTAATATTGGAATTAACCCATGGGACAGAATGATGTTTTATGCTTTTATGTATTAAGGGGGCGTGTCTGTCGAGAACTTCTAGGAAAAAGGATTTCCAGATTTGCCAACTATCGTTCGGGTCCACACACTGTGTGGTAATGTACCAAGGTATTTTTGATAATTCCTGAATAAAATTATTATCATTAAATCTTTTAAAATTTCGAACTTTGAGACGAGTTTGTCAAAATTTTTGCACGGTCATCTTTTGAACCGCATAAATAAAACTATGATCTGACATTCCCGAGTCAATAACGCCACTATTGGAAATGTTATTAGGTTGATTGGTGAATATTAGGTCAATCAAAGTTGAAGATGTGTCAACAACTCTGCAAGAAGAGAAATACTCACCATACATGCAGGAAACCAAACAACGACCCTCTCAATATAGACAGTTGGTCAAATCACCCCCCTTCAATTATAAAACATATTCCGTAATCCATCAACAAACGAATATCCACCTTAACGTCTGATCAATCGTCTTTCGACTCATCCGCGCCATTGTATGAAAACGCACTTAGCAACAGTAATTACAACGTCAAATTACAGTACTCAGCTACAAAAACCTGCAATACCCCATCATCAAGCAAGAAAAATCGACAGAGAAAAGTGATTTGGTTCAATCCTCCCTACAGTAAGAACGTAAAAACGAACGTTGCACGTAATTTCCTGCAACTGATTGACAAGCACTTCCCTAAATCATATCGTCTCCATAAGATCTTTAACCGAAATACCGTGAAAGTGAGCTACTCGTGCATGAATAACATCAAGAGAGCTATAACTAACCATAATCGACACCTGAACATTGAAAAAAGGGAATGTACCATCGGCAGACTGTAACTGCCGTACCAGTATAAGTCTATTTATTAAAGTATATCTTACATAAACAAAACACGTCCTCTTATATATATATATATATATATATATATATAGATTTTCGCTTACCTCAAAACTTGTCTGCAACAGGCTGTTTCATCTGTAAAAGAATCATCATATATATATATATACGCTGGTACATAAATCCATAAATTATAATATATATAAACGTCATGTCCGGACACTACACCTCTCCCATGTTCAATTAGTCACATACATAGTCTTCATATGAAGTGTTCTTCGTGCTAACTCTATTTCGCACGGATCGCCGGGGTGGGGTAATGTTCTGAGTTGGTTCTAGGGAAGTGTCGTTTCCTAATTCTGCATTACTATCGTTGTGTGTCTCCATTGGTAGATTTGATCCTTGAACTCTCTGATCTAAGGTTGCCGAATCGTTGGTTGAAGGATGATCTGATGTTACCAGATCAGTTAATGGAGTCATCGCCCCATTCTCTCTTTCTTCTGGTAGCAGCCGTTTAAAGTGCGATGTATTTCTACACTTTATCTCATCTTCCCGAGCCGCAGTAATCATACTACCCTTTATGACAGTGAATGGATCCGGATAGTAATACGATGTCAACATGTTCTCCCGTTTCTTTTTTATGAGTACTTTATCGCCCATTTCAATTCGACTGCTGCTCACATTCCGTCGCTCTTCTGCGTAAGCTTTCCATTGCCTTTTCTGAATCTCTCTTTCTCACCTCAATATCTATTTCTACAGTCTTGTCCCTGAGCAACTTAGGTATTACAATTCTTTCACCTCGGACAACCATTCCATCTACATTTGTCAGCTCAGTAAAGATGTCCTTGTAGGGCTTAAGGTCCGTGTCCTTGTTGTCAATTTTTCCTTCTTTTATGCACATCATAAGTTTCTGTAAAACGTCATCTTTTGCAGTGTTCTTTGTTATGTCTGATCTGGTGATTAATTATTCTCTATAATGAAATTGACGTGTTGTTGCATTTCTTCGTAGTCATATTTGTTCTTCTCTATCTTGCTTTGCGACTGCATAGGATGTCTAGAAGTATAATCGGATATATTATATTCTCCTGGTCTATAGGTAACGATGAAGTCATAGTCTATCAAGCGAACCAATATTCGTTGTAGCCTCAGCGATGTCGTATGTCTAGCATTGTTAAATATCACTTCTAGAGGCTTGTGATCGGACACGACAACAAACGGACTCCCCCAGAGATATACATGAAACTTCTTACATCCAAACTCGACTGCCAGCATCTCTAGCTCTATCTGTGAATAATTCGTCTCTGCACTGTTCAGCGCTCTACTTGCATATTGTATCACCCTCCATGATTCCTCATCTCCTTTCTTTTGTACCAAAGTTGCTGATACTCCGATAGGCGAACCATCGACGTGTGCTTCATGTTGAGCTCGTGGGTCAAAATAAGCAAGAACGGTATCGTCAAACCATCTTTCAACCTCTGAAATGCCTCTTGATGTATCTTTTCCCACACGAATCTTTTTGCTTTTACCAACTTTCGTAGAATGTCTGTGCTCGCTGTATAATCTTCAAGGAATCTAACATTGTACTGTACAGTACATAGAAATTAATTTAGTTCCTTTGCGTTTCTTGGGTCTGTTGCAGCCTTAATTGCCTCTACTTTATCAGGGTCAGGCGATACTCCAAATTTGGAGAATATCAGACCATAATAACAGCAACTTTCTTTACCAAATTCACATTTGTCTGGATTGAAAGTTATTTCTTTATCTTTGACTCGTTCTAATAGCCGCCTCAAACTTTCATCGTGTTCAATCTTTGTCTTACCATACACCAGAATGTCATCTGAAATATTCATGCAACCCGGGATGTCCTGCGTAATTTCTTTTCGCCCGGTATGATCGAATATCTCTCCAGCTGATTTTGTACCAAAATTTAATCTTTTGTATCTATACAGTCCTGTGCGAGTTGAAAACGTTGTAATATTCCGACTCTTTTGATCCAACTCTATTTGGTGGTATCCATGTTTCATGTCAATATGCGAAAACATTATGTCCCCATTCAGCTCCGTTATTATATCCTCTACTGTTGGCATAATATTGTGTGTTCGAGGTATAGCTTTATTCGCCACACGCATATCTACAGTGATGCTGATATCGTTGTTCTTCTTCGGAATCACCACGATCGGAGATGCCCATCCAGTCGGCTTTTCTACTTTTTCAATGATGTCTTGTTCTTCCAGAATCTGTAATTCTTTTTTAATAATGGCCTTACACTAAAAGGTATCCTACGATGAGGCTGGGCCACCGGTTCCACACTTTCGTTGACATGTAAATCTACCAGGACGTCCTTCATTTTTCCAATGCCCTGGAATACCTCCGTGTGATCTGCTATGATCTTTCCTTTGTTGATTGTATTCACTGCTTCTTTATACTGCTCACTGTCAGTTTTAACGGCTATGACTATGTTCACTACGTCGTCTGTAGCCTTAGGGATATAAATGATTCTTATATTCTCCGCCTTATATGATACGACGATAAAGGCTCGGTCTTCGTATCTCTCCATCCTGCTGGAAACTCGCATGTTGCGCCGATAACTTTAGCCGTGTGCAATAATCGTCATGATTCGTCTGGCTCTTGTGTTATCTGTCGGAATTGGTATATGTTATACAACAAGTGTTTCTTCGGCTCGAAATATTCTTGTAGTTTTTTACCGGCGGTCTCGAAATCTTCGCCTGTTTCTTCCAACGTGTCAAATATGTCTTGCACCTTTGGTCCAACACAATGTATAAATATCGCTCGTTGTCTCGCTTTGTCTTTTACATCAATCGCTATGAGATAATTCTTAAATCGCTCCAGGTATTTCTTGAATCTAATGCCTGTTGTTGTCGGTTCTGAATCTGGGTCAAACGGTGGGAAGTTAATGCTTGCTTCTGCAGCCATGCTATATAATTCCTTAGTATATCCTCGTCGCAATTGTAGTATCTCAAGTCTATTTATTGAAGTATATCTTACATAAACAAAACACGTCCTCTTATATATATATACGCTAGTACATAAATCCATAAATTATAATATATTAATGACCCAAGCTGTTGATATGAAACCATATTTGTAAAACACAAATCAAACAACATGTTTTTGTGGGAGAAGGGGTTCTGGGGTATGAAGACTCATATTATGACAAATGTCATATTGTCATGCCTACTCTCGTCACACGCTAAGATAAACTGATTGACTGAACTGAATGCTCTGACCATGTAGCAGAGCCTTGCCAGGGATAGCTATTCCCTGACGATCCTGAACCAAGAAACACTTGGACAGTCCTTAACCTGACCAAGGGGAATGAAACCCCTATATGGACAGTCCTTAATAACCTGACCCAGGGCGCTAGACCCATATGGGCAGTCCTTAACCTGACCAAGGGCGATAAATCCATGGACAATCCTTAATTATATGGTATGTGTGACGTATAATGAGTCTATGGTGAATGAAGTCGACATTTTGGAGACTTCAACCCCACAAATACACAAAATGTGTATTTCCCATAGATGAAGAAGCCCTCCCCCCGAAATTATTATTGTTTTGTGTGGATTTTTTATTTATTTATTTAACATATCTGTAAGAGTGGCTCATACCCCAGATAGTGTTTTGGGGGGAATTTTGATATAACGTTTAAAACAGTCTGATGACCAGCGTCCTAATATCCGGACACTACACCCACTTGATGGAAGTTGTTTGACTGAAAGCATCGTTTACAAAGCAGAAATTACTGCGATGGACGATGGGGAGACGGAGTATATTGGAATGACGGCAGGAACATTTAAAAAGAGATATGCTAACCACAAGAAATCCTTAAATCACTCCCGGTATTCGACAGAAACGGAATTATCGAAATACACATGGAAGCTGAAGCAAAGTCAAAGATCCTCGAGCATATACTATAAAGTGGTCAATTTTGAAGCGTGTTCGTGCGTATACAGTCGGTGCAACAAGTTGTAATCTTTGCCTTGAGGAGAAACTTTGCTTGCTGAAATCAGAACAGGACAGGACGTTGAACAAACAATCTATCGCGTCAGCAAACCGTGAGTAGAATCGCCTGAGGATCGCTTTGAAGTTTGAAAGAAGCGTGAAACACTGTGTAGCGATGACTATATTTTAAGATTAATCTACTTAATATATATATATATATATATATATATATATATATATATATATATATATATATATATATATATATATATATATATATATATAAAGGAAACTCATGACCCGTAGCGGATCTATATATTTGATATAGACTTGCTCAAATTTTCTCCTTCAATTTTTACAGCGTAGATAACATCAATCTTCAAAATTCCAACGCCAGTGAGCGTACAAAACGAGTCATTTTAGAAGTCATATACAAACCTTACAGTTCGGCCTTTATCAGATCTAAAACACTCGGCTGCGCCTCGATGTTTTAAATCTGATAAAGACCTCTTGTGCGGTTTGTATATATTACTTATATATATATATATATATATATATATATATATAACACAAAGGACAAACTTGAGTCACTTCATTTAAACTTTATTCACTACAAATTTGTTTCGTATAGCAAGCAAAGCTTGCTACACTCATCAGGTGAAAACGCGTTTGATGTTGTTATGCCTTAGGAAACTTGAGATATTATATATACATGTTATATATTATATTATATAATATTATATATATATATATATATTAGTATATTATTAATTGCTACTGTGCGTAGCGAGGCAGCACACTACTTTTAATACTGCTTGCATTTTCCAGAGTTCATTCGTGCTCAGTTTTTTGCGCAATCTTGTCCTATTAAATTCCAATTAGCAAACGTTATATACAGATGTCCACTCCAATTCACAAATTCCAATTATCAAAAGCAATAACCTAAAAATTAAACTGAAATTGTCAAGGCGATGATTGTTTTAGCTCTTATCCAAAAGAAAATGTATACGAACGGCAACTGCCAGTAAAGTAACCTGTATAATTATATAGTAGGTCGTTTTTATAGTAGGTCGTTATATATAGGTCGTTATATATAGGTCGTTTTTAAATAGGTGTCTTTTTAATAATTTTAGCTAAAATAATTAATCTAGATATATATAATAACTTAGTCTTAGTCTTTTTTTAATAATTCTACCTAAGAATAATTAACTTAGATACATAATAACAATCAAGTTTATTTTTGGAACCCTGTATATAAGAATTTTAAATGTAAAGTCACACGTTTGTTGTGGCTATGTTTAATAAAGACTTAATAATAATAGTATGAAGATTACTTAACATCATGTACCATGCGGACCTGTATGTAACTAGCCACTGCATGTAGCATTTGACGAAGTCGTTGGATGACGATCTGATATAAATCTATTCATAAATTATAAAATAATGTATTTCTGTATATTCGAATGTAGATCACAATGGATGAATTCCTCAACTATTACAGCGGTGTAAGTGCTTCGATTGACAACGATGCTTACTTTGATCTTATGATGAGAAATGCTTACAAACTTAAATAGATCATAATCAAGACAAATGCATGTACAATATGTGGATGGCACATTTACCTGCAGGATCTTACCATACTGTCGATTGGTAGGAGTTTTACCAAAGAAGAAAGCTAGAATATAGTAAAGTTATGAATAAAATATGCACATGCAGTATATCCAATGAGTATACCATATCAGAGTACACTCTTTAGGTAATTCCGTATCCGGACTCTATAACCTTTTATACAGTAAAAACTCAGGTTTTAAAATAACAGAAAGATAAGGCCCTGATACAACGTACGTTACGCTGATACCGCATACAAATCGCGCCGTGTTAGTTTTATCGCATTTGATGTTCGCATGGATGGAAGAACGACTGAAACGAACTTCTGCTATGTTTAATATTTTACGCGATAACATTATCGAACTCCGCTTTTTTTCGGTTTTGCGTTGGATAAAACATCGGCGCTTTTTTGGGACACCCGAGTTATACGTAAAATAACGCCTCTATTGAGTACGAGACCGAGGGTCATGTTTTGAGTCAGTACGAGCTGTTCAGAAGACTTCCTCCAAGTGGGCGGAAGCTTCAGTGAAGAACGAAGCAATTTCATTGTTCTGAACACAAAAGCAATATTTAAATGGAGCCAATAAAAATCACTGTTCCGAAAAGCTGCGTATTACTACGGTTTCGTGAGTTTTTACTATAACTGGTTTGGTGAGTGCATGCATGGACAACCGTTGACAAGGGCATGGCGCTTTCAAAGTTGCTACCTTGGCAGTAATAATATAATGAATATTGAGGTTTATGTTAATACGCGTACTTACTGTAGGGTTCTTAATCAAGAACTATCTATGTGCATGCAGTTTCACGGTGATGCTTTTAAGCAAGAAAGGCTGTCGCCCATCTTCAAAGGCCATGTTACACGAGGCCATTTTTGCCGCAACTTGCAACGCCAATTCGGACACAGAGCGATGTTAGGTAAAACGTATATTCGCAGAGAAATTGTGAGCATGAATCTCGTTTTATTTTGCCGTTATTTTTCTTGCTAAACATGCCCAGAAGGCAACAAAGAAATGAATGAGAATGATAACATCGGTAAAGCGGGCCATGGTCACTGTTTTTCTGTGCGTACATTTCTACATAACATGACTGTGCAGAAATTGCGTTGCAAGTTGCAGCCAAAATTGCCTCGTGTACCATGGCCTTAACGGCTCGATTTGTACGTGTGACCGTCGTGATTATATAACTTGGCATTCAACTGAAGTTGGAAACTTTTTTACTTATGGGAAACAGTATGGCCACCGTGCCCATGAAAATATATTTCTCAAAACTCGTATTCTGATCATTAGGTTTGAGCAATAAGAGTTAATCACACTTAATGTGTAAATCCTCCAAGCATTAACACTGGAATATGGTAGAAAAAAATTAATATTGTACAAATTGTAATATATTAAATATAATTAATAAAAAGTAATAACATACAACTGAACTTTCGTATGTATATTTTACTAATAACTATATAAGTTGTTGGATAAAATTAAGACCAACTGTTTCTCCCTTTTGACAAGTTTTAAAGTACTTGTCAACTTGTTGTGTAACTGATATCGATCTTCTTGTTTCTAATGTCACTTGACGCAGGTTTTTATTGAGTAGCACCACCATTTTATATGTCTCAGGGTCATATCATTAACACTATATTGTAGTACAATGTACAAGCATTTGGGGATGATCTTGTCTAGAGGTACACACGAATGACCACGAGTGACTACAAATGTCCACGAGTGTTATTTTCAAGTTTTACGCAATAATAAAGAATAATATGATGTCATATCTATATATAGAACATATATAAGAACCAAATAACCGTATTTTAGTAACAAATACATAACTTTGATAATTATAAACCATTCTTTCACATGTATCTAAATTCGAAGGCTGGCGGAGGATTGCGGGTAGCGGATTGCGGGTAGCAGATTGCGGGTGGCGGATTGCGTGTAGCAGATTGCGGGTGGCGGATTGCGGGTAGCGGATGGGGGCGGCGGACTGCATGTAACGGACTGCAGAAGGCGAACTTCTGGACGGACATATATTGGTTATAAATGAATGCAAATGAAGTTCGCCTACATAATAATATTCATCATGTTTTTTTAAAATTAGCACTAACAGTGTATACAAAATCTGTACCACACGATAAACTAGCCAAACATACAGAGCCATATTAAAAGTTCATGGAGAACTCAACATTTGTAAACTCAATCGGAAGAAATCTCATAGGAAGAAATATCTCGAAATCCAAGCTCGAAAAGTACGATGGGAATGAGATATACAAATTAAGTTTTCGCACCGAAAAACCTAAGTCGAATTAATAACTACTTATTAACCTCAAACGTTCGGTCTTTACGGTAAAATATTAAACCGAGGTCTGGCCATATTGACCGAGCGATAGCGAGGTCAATACGGCAAGACCGTAAAGACCGAACGTTTGAGGTTAATAAGTAGTTTATTATATGGCACAACCATAAGTGGTAAAATAAGTAGTTTATTATATGGTTTGTTTTTGTTGTAGGGCATTAAAAATTTCGTAATGCCCCGTGGGGCGTTACGTGTTTTCCGGACCGCTGATTAGCCAATCATGTCGCGTAAACTACAGCAACTAGCTCTTGTCATATAATAAATGTTAGTTATTGAACAACGTATAAAAATATCTCATTCCCATCGTACTTTTCGAGCTTGGATTTTACAATTTTGGCAACCTTAGTTGAATAGCGTTGTCTCGACGTGACATCACGAATTCCGACCCCCCGCCAAGACTCAGACAAACATTGGCAACTCTTAATATAAATTGTATTATGATTGAGAGCTTGCTGTGAGTTATTTTGATAATTTGATAGTTTGTTTAAAGTTTATTTGTGCGGAATCATACACACGTTGTACTTTTTGCTTAGTCGAAGTGCCAGTGTCGATATTTTTGCTTTGGTAGTTGTAATATAGGCTATTTCATCGCTTTAGTATGGACTATTCTGTCGCTGCTATAAATAGGTCTACTATCCTATATAGTCTATATTAATATATTGTTGCTTTCGTGTTTATACTAAGTTTGGACGCTTAAAAACCATTTTTTGTCGATTTAGTGCCCATTATTTTGCTCTTTTGGTGTTTTATATTCGCTTTTATAGTGCCCATTATTTTTAAAATTTACTATTTTGTCGCTGTATTAGTATCCACTATTTATAGTCTATTTTGTTTACCTTTTAGTTTTAATACTATAAAAGAAGCTAGGTCTAGGATTGTCTACTATTCTATCGACTATATTCTATCGACTATATTCTATCGACTATATTCTATATTTAAAATACGGATTTATTTCAAATGAAAGATTGTCACTTATACGTAAAATAATTTCAAATATAAACTCTTTTCACTGAGGAATCTTCTGTTGATAAGTAAAACTATTTTGCTTTGACAATAAAAAAATATGTTGAAAAAATATTTCACAAGCCGGTTAACTTATTGATTTAATAGTCTATTTTTAAATATCAGTTCTGTAAAAGAGAGAACCGCCCTTTGGCACTGTGTCTGGTTTAAATATGAATTCTACAACTAGTGCTTCTCCGATAAATTTAACAACTCTCACTGAAAACGACGGCGTTCCCGGCTCATATTTTGAGCATGATCCATCAGATTATACTGTCGATCAACTCAAGCGGTGGTTAAAATGTAGAGGCTTGAAGCAAAGTGGTAAACGCTGAAGGCCCTTTACCACTTTGGCCCTTTATCCGTGGGCCCTTTCTCGCCTGGCCAATGAACTGCACAAATATATGTGTTCCTATTTATCATTGATACATCAAAGTTTTTCCGTGAACATGCTGAAACCCAGCGACGAGACTTTTCAATTCCTTGCGACGGTTTTGGAAAAGGTATAAATACCTTTTGCCCAGAAGCTCTCATTTCCTGAAGCGATTTCGGCAATTTTTCTGGATATCTCGAATCACTTGCACGCGTTCCCCAGCAAGAGTGCTTAGTACTAACCATGTTCTAACTTTGGTGTAAATTTGAATGAGTTTTAGTGCAGATAAAATAAAAAAATATGCCAATGATAGTTCGCTGCTAGTATAATTCTATATTAAATAGTAGTTTGTTTGTCTGAGTCTCGTGGGGGGTCTTAGCTGAGGGAATCTATTTTTAGCTACGTGAGACAACGCTATTAGCTGTATTTGTTCTAGACCTAGTCAATTGTTGTTAGGAGGTATTTCTTCCTATGAGATTTTTTCCGATTGAGTTTACAAATGTTGAGTTTTCCATTAACTTTTAATATGGCTGTGTATGTTTGGCTAGTTTATCGTGTTGTACAGATTTTGTATACACTGTTAGTGTGTAATTGAATATAATGAATATAATATAATGAATATTATTATGCAGGCAAACTTCATTTGCATTCATTTATAACCAATATATGTCCGTCACCAGAAGTTCGCCGTCTGCAATCCGTTACCTGTAGGCCGCCGCCCCCATCCGCTACCCGCAATCCGCCGCCCGCCGTCCGCAATCCGCCGTCCGCAATCTGCTACTCGCAATCCGCCACCCGCAAACTGCTACCCGCAATCCGCCGCCCGCAATCCGCCGCCCGCAATCCGCCGTCCGCAATCCGCCGTCCGCAATCTGCTACTCGCAATCCGCCACCCGCAAACTGCTACCCGCAATCCTCCGCCAGCCTTCGAATTTAGATACATGTGAAAGAATGGTTTATAATTATGAAAGTTATGTATTTGTATAGGAAATAGCACGGTTCTCGAAGTATTAATGAAAAATTGCACGCGTGTTTGGCGAAATATTCTTAATACCGCGAGTGCGAAGCACGAGCGGTATTACGAATATTTCGCCAAACACAAGTGCAATTTTTCATTAATACTTCGAGAACAAGTGCTATTTCGTATTAATATTATTATTTAACAATTTTTACTCAATTTTTACTCATTTTTACTCAATTGACGTTGCTCAATTTTTACTAGGGGTATTTGGGAGAAAATACCACATGTGGTATTTTCTCCCAAATACCCATAGTAAAAAGAATTAAGAGAAAATTTTGATGTTCTTAGCCAATCAGAAACGAGGAAAATTGTTAATAATGATATTAGTTACTAAAATACGGTTACTTGGTTCTTATATATGTTGCGTAAAACTTGAAAATAACACTCGTGGTCATTCGTGGTCACTCGTGGTCACTTGTGTGTACTTTTAGACAAGATCGTTTTAAGAGGGTGGTAAAGGGTATTAATACCATTAATTATATAATATCGTACATACATGCATACACAATTACATAAAGAACATAGCATACCAATTATTTAACGCCAGTGGAGGTTCTATTACCTATTCTTATAATACAATATGGTGAAATGCATGACTGTTTTACCTCACGTGAAACGTGATCTGTACCACCCCTTTACCACTCTCTTGTAATAGTTTACGTTTTGAAAAACTAACAACATCATCAAGTCTCTTTTAACAACATCATCAGGCTCTTTTAACCTAGAGCCTGAGTATTTTCCAAGCTGCAGCACACCAGTAAATGATTTGACCACTGTGAGCACGCCTGAATATCCGTGTGATTATAATAATGACTTAATATCAATGAAGCACACTTAAGCAAAAATAGACTGGATACCCTAAAAGGCTTTAGAATAGCACATTTAAACATCACCTCCATACCTAAATACATTGACCAATTAAGAACTTATCTTGTCAATAAACCGTGAGATATATTTACAATCAATGAGACAAGATTAGATGTTAATCTGTGATGTAGAGGTTAATATCCAAGGATATAACCTCTATAGAAAAGATAGATGTAGACATGGTGGTGGTGTAGCTATTTACACTAGGGACGTCCTGAATGTGAGGGAGATGTCTCGGTTTGTCCCTGAAAACATTGAAGCTGTTTGTCTAGAAATCATTAAGCCTAAATCCAAACCGATTTTTCTCACCACCGTTTATCGTCCTCCAAGTTCTAATGCTAACTTTATGGACGAATTAGAAAACTATATTTTCATATATGTCTATATATTGGATGAGCAAGACAAATAACTAATTCTTACAGGGGATTTAAACTGTGACCCCTCTCTCTCTGTCTTGCAATCCCATTCTCGTAGACTTATGGACATCCTAGAACTATTTCAAATGAAACAAGTGATCGCAGATGCCACACGTATAACAAGTAACACAGATTCGTTACTATCAATAATCGCTACAATCGTCCTGATATAAAGTAAAGGAAAGTGGCGTGTTCCACTTAGGTATTAACGATCACAGTCTTGTATATGTGTGCCTAAAAATATATTTACCTCGCGAAAAACCCAAGATTGTAGAAAGTAGAAATTTAAAAAACTACAATATTAATGACTTCAACAGCCACATTTCTCATTTATTGAGTAACTCGGCTTGGGATCATAAAGATCCAGACCAATTATGGGATCAGTTCAGAAATATATTCAATCACGTATCAGATATTTATGCTCCAGTTAAAACTAGAAAAGTTAGGAGCACTTATGCTCCATGGCTAACTACTGAGATTAGATGTGAGATGAACAAGCGTGACTATTTAAAAAGGAGAGCAGTCAAAAGTAACTCAAAGAGCCTTCATCAGGTTTATAAGGCTAAACGAAATGAAGTTAACAAATTAATTAAATCTGCAAAATTCCAATACTGTAAGGATAATATTGAACTAAATAAACACAATCCTAAAGAGATATGGAAAAATATTAATCAGGTCATCAGCGGAAAAGGTCGGTATTCTAAAACCACCACCATAACCGCAATTAAAGATGATCTGGGTAATACTATCCACGACGAAAAATTGATAGCTGACCAACTCAATAAATACTTTGTTGAAATTGGCCCAAAATTATCAAATAAATTGCCTGTCAGTCCTAGAGATTTTTCTGAATATCTGGACCCAGTAGATTGCGAATTTCAATTCCTTATGATAAATGATGATACTGTCTATAAGAAAATAATGAAACTCAAACCTAATAAGGGAGCTGGTCTAGACAAAATTTCCCAAAATTTAATAAAGGATTCTGCAATTCATTACAGCAATATTTCACTGTTTGAATGCCTTTGAAATTAGCACTATAACACTAAACAGTCTAAAGATAAGTTAGTAGGGCTTTGGTAGGGCTGTAAGCAGTAAAATAACTAAAAGTCTTCTCAAGGAAATTTCAAGGAAATTTTATTCCATGGTCAAGGAAATCTAAGGAAATTTTGACACGAAAGTAAGGAATTTCAAAACTAAATAGTGGAAGCACTGTAATAAAAATATGCGATTTAGCTTGATATAAAACATGACAGTCTTGATTGTAAAATATCGACACTTGATATAAAAACGAACGTCTTGATTGTAAATTAGCGACACTTGATATTAAACACGAACGACTTGATGTAAAAATATTATACTTGATATTTTGTCACGTTTGGCCTAGCATAAAATTTCCTTAAAAGTGGAGCCCTGAGCCAGCGAGTGACTCGAACATGCGCCCGCAAACACTATATCGTGATCGGTCAGTATTTTTTTTAGCGTTGTTGGCGTTGCGGGTTTCTCGCGAGCAGAAAATGGCATTTTGAGGTTCTTTTTCTTGTTCGTTTCTCCGGTGACCATATCTCAAAATTTGACTATGTATTCTGTCAGTATTCAACGTACTAAGTTCTATTAAATTCTTAAATTCCTAGTGTAGTTTTTGTGAAACTAAATTTTGGTTTTTAAAAAAAAACTACAGAATCTCATAAAGATTTAACCGATCCTATTTTTCCGCTATCGTACCTTCTTTGGCTAAAACCGCCAAGGTAAATGATGACGTCATGTCTCCATGGCAACGTCAAGAGTAAAAAACTTGTGTTGAAATTATTGCTTGATATACGAGGAATAAAGGACTTACGCAACAATTTGAGTTGGCTAAGCTTATAAACTTTCAAAGAGCTTTCAATTCAAAACACTGATATCTAATGGAAGCTGTAGGGAGCCTCAGTGAAAATATTTTAAAAAACAACATTTAGCCGAGTGGCGAGTGGCAAGTCAACTCTGTTGTAAAAATGCAGTTCAAAATGGGTCTTTATGATGTTGAAGGTTACGTTTTGGGGGGCGTTTTCTTTAAATAACTACATTTAAAGAAAATTGCAGCGAAATATTCGAATTCGAAACTAGAGTGTTTGAAATTTTATATATATTAATGAAAGGGCCTATAACGAAAGAGGCAGAGAAGACTCTGAAAATGCCATTTGGTGGCGCCTCGTGGGAGTCCGCACCCTATTTTTTAACAATCCTTCTACACTCCTGGCACTACACATATTTTTACATTAACTCGTAGTACATGTTTTGATGCGGTCAAACAAATATAAAATGTTGGTCCCTGAACAATGGACAACCCTTAAAAACCCCGCGAAGCGCCTAAAATTTTCCGTGCATGATTGCCTCATCCTGCACGGGTATTGACCAATCACAGCTCGCGTTGTAACATGTTATTTTATAAAGGTAAATACTATACAAAATTAAAACAGTTAGCCTGTACACAGCCGTAAAACTCGTAAACTGGCTATACAATAGTAGACATATAAGTTGTATTTTTTCGCAGGGGGATGTCAAACTTAATTTTGTATAAGGGAGGCATTAAAACCCATTAAAGGTGATCATTTGTGCAAGCTGGCCAGCTCCCCTGTAATTAGGATCTGTCCCTGGTTATTTGAATATACTAGCGCTTCGTTCATTTACTCGCATAATATCTGAATATACCGGATGAATTAAAAACCAGTATGTTTCTACGGTCACTTTAAGTACCAAGAAATGAGTTAATTTTGATAACAACTTTGAAGAAAAGATGTTACGAGATTTAGAAATTTTTGTAAGGAAATTTTGTGAAAAAGATTCAAGGAAATATCCAGTTTGATAGAGAAGGAAATTAATGTTGGGGAGTGGAACCACTGACCATGATAGCTCGAACTTGTTAGAAATTACGTACACAGTGCTGTCAGTGCTAAAACTCTTAGGTGCAAAAATTATTAGGGACAGGATTCACAGACTTGAGTGGTGTCGCTGGTATCATAATGAAAATTTTGAGTGGAAGCTGATCAAGACAGTTTATCTTTCATATGTGCGTTGGTGTGAATTAATGAATTATTAAATTTAATCAATATAGTAATATATTTATCAAGCGTCCGCGCTTTGTTAGTTTTGATTAATTATCTATTACCTATTCTTATAATACAATAGAATGCAATAACGTGCGCATGAGTAGTCGCACAAACTCATGTACACATGGGCAGATCCAGCAGGATAGAACGACTGATGCAGTAGGACACCCATTCGCAGGGGGTCCGGGGGTCTGGGTACGAGGTTGTTGGGGTGTACCACCCCCCCTGATCAAAATTACGCCCCTGATCAAAATTCAAGCAAGTCAGCCCAGAAAAGTGAGAAAACAGAAAACTGAGTCACTTTATACCCCATTCTCAAAATATTACTGCTCCTCAATATATGCAATAACTCCAATGAATGCTTTAATAGCTTTCATCCTGTTGTCTGTCTTGAACACATATATGTATTTATACCGTACTTATTCATTTTTGTTTCGCGTTTTTACCTGTTCGGACTCAGGTCTGGACTGGTATCTCTCACGAACCACGAAATTGTTATTTGAGCCCGAATATTAATTATTCCCGATCTCCACGTGAAGTCAGTGTCTTGGGGAAGCTGTGGAGCTATTAGCCTATACGTAAGCAAAGTTTACACAGTTTTTGCACACAGCACACTCGTGAAAGACAGAAGTATGGCGCGTCGCAGAGGTAAAGATGATCCTGAAGAAGAAATGCGAAGAAAATACCGTCAGTGGGTTGAAGAAGCAACAGATCCTGTTGAGAAACTGCGGTATGCTTGCCTAGCAAGAGGCTCGTCTGGTATTAAAGGATTAGGAAGGTAATATGTGGTTTTCAGGTTTTATAGTTGCTGTATTAAAACGTGCGTGTAAATATATTCCACTGCGAAGATGATAAATTGATAAATATCATATTTGCTTTAAAATAGGACCTTTCGGATTATGGATGACGACGGAAACAAGTCTCTGAACTTGGAGGAATTTCAAGAAGGATTACACGACTATGGCGTAGGAATAGACAAGGAGGTAAGGTCAGCCGAGCAAAATCAACACAAGAGCAGGTCAAAGATAATTGTCAAATATTTTGTGCTTTATTTTTTAGCTCGCACAGCAAGCATTTGCAGCGTTTGATAAAGATGGTAGTGGAAGTGTAGATGTAAACGAGTTCCTCCTGGGATTAAGAGTAAGTTTAAAACTTTAACATCTATGCCGAGGCATTTTCAGTGTCTTTTGTTGCCACGATGTTACGCCCTATTTTTTAGGCTGAATGCTCATTAACATTTGAAAAGATGTTCAGCATCAAGAGAGTTAATGGCTTATTTATTTGCAAACCATAAGATGTTTTGCAAACCATAATACTTTAAAACTATTTCTAAACTTACAGGCAGCGTTTATACTGTATGAATCATGAATGTCCTTTAGGTTTATATATTAAAGTAGTTTTTCATTCACTTTTCAATTTTGTTAAAATGCAACAACAATATTGGCATAAAATATTTAAGATAGTTCTCGAATTTGTAAATACAAAAGTGGTCTGATAATCAACTACTTAAAACCCTATCAAAGTTCGATCTTTGTTATCACAAATTTCTTTTCCTCTGGCCATGTAAGTAGTTTGCCCATGTAGTTTCTTGCTGGGTTTTAGTCTTTTAGACCGATTAAAAGAATATTTCTGTTTTTCATCACCGCCCACCCCTGAAAAATTGGCTGCCCGGAAATTTATTTAATTAATATTAAATTGGAAATTGGTTGGAAGAAGTCGGAAACTGAACATTGGCGGAATGGGGGCCATGATGTTTTGTTTAAAACAGAACGTTTTATAGCCAACCTCAGCCCTAGAAGTTGAAACTATTTAACTTCCAGAGCAAACTGCATGAGAAAGTAGAGTGTACAAAGCTTTGATAGATCTTTTTGATTTTCCATTATGCAATAGGGTCTTGATTGTGACTATTTCTTGCACACACACAGTTAATGAAATGGAAAAGGTTTTAACCCGCTACTGCGTACGCTACTAACAAAAAATAAAAAACCGCCTGCCCGCCCCATTTTCGTCAAAAAAAGTGATGAAAAACAGAAAAAAAAATTTAATTGACCTTAGCAGCAGACAATCACAATGCCATAAAAGTTGTAAGTTTCTCTTTAATAGCAGCAATATTTCATCTCCATCTCTGACAGCAGATTTACAATTGACAACCATGAAACAAAGTACGAATTAGCGGCTCGCACTTTGCAATTTGCAAAGCGTTTCTTAGATTTTGCGAAGTAAAATTCATATGGAAAAATGCGAAGCAAGTTGAAGGAATTACTGTAATATGCACTTCTGCCTTATAGTTTTGCACACTTATTTACCATTTTGTCAGTGTTTCCACTTTACAAAATCGAAGAGTTTCTTGAAATTTCCTTAAAATTTTCATGAAAAATATTTGCGAATCGATTTTTCCTCCATAATTTGTACCCTGTGAAATATTGTAAGAGGCAATTCAAAATTGTAATGAGGTTTTATTTGGACAAATATTTTGTTATATTACAGTTTTTGTCTGAAGAGGGATGAACAGCAAATTAATATTTAATGCTGTTCTTTAGCTTAACCCATTACTGCCAAGCAAGCCTGAAAATAAATTTCCAAGGGTGCCTGATAAAGTGTCAGGCACCAACTGGTTGGTGCCTGACACTGGACATTTTGTGCCTGACATAAAATATTACAATGACGTAATATATATATATAATATATATTACGTGTAGGTTTAGGTCTACGAAACGCAAAGAGTGCTCGACAACATATAGTTAGAGCAAAAATATATATATATATATATATATATATATATATATATATAGTCGAATCTGCAGACATGCATGTTTCGCCGTTCAACGGCTCGTCAGTGCAGCTTGTAACGCAGTCTAGATGCGAGTGACTTCGTATTTATACACCATACTCTTGCCCTCACCAAGCGCATGTGGTACAATACTCAGGTACAATACTTGTCCAAATAAAACCTCATTACAATTTTGAATTGCCTCTTACAATATTTCACAGGGTACAAATTATGGAGGAAAAATCGATTCGCAAATATTTTTCATGAAAATTTTAAGGAAATTTCAAGAAACTCTTCGATTTTGTAAAGTGGAAACACTGACAAAATGGTAAATAAGTGTGCAAAACTATATATATATATATATATAAGAAGGTTGGTTGCAAGGAATATATTCATAAAGTGCTCTATGGAGCCTGTCCAGAGCTTGGATAAAATAAGCAAAAGCTCACTTCCCTTGTGGTCGTTTGAGC
This sequence comes from Trachythela sp. YZ-2020, assembly GCA_016169945.1. Classification (NCBI taxonomy): domain Eukaryota; kingdom Metazoa; phylum Cnidaria; class Anthozoa; order Malacalcyonacea; family Clavulariidae; genus Trachythela; species Trachythela sp. YZ-2020. The sequence goes on from JADLSH010000395.1 coordinate 2,273,350, forward strand.
ACTCTGGCCCCAAGACACTTCACGCATGTCTGGATGCGCATGTGTCTGAGTATTGCACCACATGCGCTTGGTGAGGGCAAGAGTATGGTGTATAAATACGAAGTCACTCGCATCTAGAATGCGTTACAAGCTGCACTGACGAGCCGTTGAACGGCGAAACATGCATGTCTGCAGATTTGACTATATATATATGTATATATATATACGTGTATATTTAATAATATATATATTATATATATATACATGTAAGTTTTGATTTACGAAACGCAAACAGTGCTCAATACCATATAGATATAGAGGCTTAATACAGGCTCTAGTGGTTTTTTGAGATAAACCATTTTCTGAGGTTTTTTGATTTGGTTATTTTCCCCAAGTCACAATAGATTCATATACTGCATTACTGCAAAAAAATCGTTCGCCTTTGATTTATTGAATAAAAGCTAGCAAAGATAATAAGGAATTTGTTTGAAAAATTTTGTTGCCCTAGTGCCAAATATTCTGTGGCAACAGGCTAATAACAGCAATTATTATATACACAAGCTCTGGATATGAGGTATTCTGCAATCTGATTGGTTCTCTACTAGCAGGATATTAGCTCATATCCTGCTAGTAGAGAAAAGTAGAAAAATGGCTGGCAGATTTGGACAATTAAATGAAGAGGAAATTCAAGTTTTACATGAAAAAAATACGCCAAAATGTTCTGTTCATATCCAGAGCTTGTGTATATAATAAAACAGTTATTCTACTCACTCTCGTCGTATATGACTGATAGCCGACTCGGCGCTATCGCACCTCGTTGGCTATCAGCTCATATACGACTCGAGTTCGTAGAATAACTGTTAAATGTTTTTAATTATGGAATTTTATATTTGTTCGAAATTTGACCTTTGAAATGTCGAAAATTTGGCCTACGTATTTATTTTCAAAACCGATTTGTAAACAAAGCTCCTGATTGGTCCTTGAAATAAAAGAAGCCAATGAAATGCTTAGTAGCAACACGCCACTAGTCAATTATGCCATACGGAATCGAACGATCATAAATTTCATAGCATATTGTCTTATTCATACGCGATGAGATTTGGACCTACAAATATATAATATATAAACAGGGATGCAAATATATTGAAAAATTGTAATGAAATTTTTAATGCCAGTTGTAGACAGTTTCACCAATAGTTGTATTAATATGCTGCCAGACAAACTATCCGGCAACAAAACAGTTGTTGCCGGACAGTTACCTTTTCATACCGGACAATGTCCGTGTTCGGCCACTTATTTTCAGGTTTCCCCCCAAGCGTCTCCATTTGATGAGTAGAATAATTTTGCGTTTGAAGATTAAAATATAGAAAGTTACACTACATTGAATATAAAAGGTTAAGTTTCAACTTCTATAATATATGCTGCTGTGTTATTTACTTTCAAATTGTCTAACACTGTGCAATTTATCCAAGGGGAGAATTTAATGGGTTAATTAACCTTTAACAGGTCCAGCACTTTCCCGTTGATGAGTAAAATTGTCTGGTCAACAAGAGATACTCTATATCTAAAGGGATTCAGTTGTCTAATAAGCCATTAACCTGCAGCATATTTATCCCTTTATGAGTTCACTTGCCTTTGGACTCAGTTACTGTGATATATTTTATGTTAATTAGGACCTGATCATATGAGTCTGATTACCTACCGAGATGTATTTTACTATTAAATTTACATTGTGTTTATATGAAGAAGCAGGCTGCAGGGGCTGAAATTAAAAATATTTGTTTTTTGCTCATTCACAATAAGGGCTACCATTGGAAGGTATTTAGTTGTCAGATAGAGTATTTGGCGACCTTGCGCCCAGCCGGGATGTGTTAGCTGAGACAATGGGTGGGCAGGATAAACATTTCCCATATGCACATCATGCCAGCCCACTTACTTAGTTGAACTCAATAAAACAAAACGTTGAATTTCGTGATTTCATTCGCCAATTTTTACTTAGTTTTATGTTTGCTTTATAAACAAGTGTCCAATATGGAACAAAAAGCTATGTGAATGTATGGAAATCTTCCTCTGAGACATCTCAGTAACCTGGCTCATAGTATCAGGCCCTAAATTATAAGTAGTATTTACCAGTGACAACCAAAAATAGACTGTGTTAAACAATGTACTATGTGCAAAAACACTTAATAAACCATTTATTTAGCAAAAATTTACTCTACTAAATTATTTTTATAGCTGGAATTTCAAGCCAGGGTGCACAAAAAACAAATCTGCCTCAAAATAGTCCGCATCTACTTCTGTATTATCTCTTTACATAGGATGGTGAAAGGGTGCACCAGCCTCAAAAATCTGTATCAAAAGGATGACTAAATCATGTACTGCATACTCTATACTTCATGTATGTATGCTTAAATGAATGAAATAATTTAAATTATTTTGTTTTAGCCTCCAATGAGTGAAAGCAGGGTAACCATAATTAAACAAGCATTTGCAAAGTTGGATAAAACAGGAGATGGAGTTATTACTGTTGATGATCTAAAAGGGTAAGGCAAAAAATAAATTGTTTGTTTCACAATTCCGACTCGCCAACTTTATACAAGAGTGTATAGTAGTTACTCAAATTGTGGAATTTACAATTTAAAGTACATCACTGACAATAAATTGTTGTACTGTATGTGGTCAATGCTGCAAAACATTTCCTTTCTTGGAATAAAAAAGGCAATGAAGTAATTATTTCAAGAGTAAACAGCATTAATAAGGTCCTGTATGTAAATATAATCCTGGATATGTAGACTCCTACAGGTTTTGTTCCTATAGAATTTTGGATTCCATTCATAATTAATAGAAACAGGTTGCTAGGTCTAAAAAATGTATATAAATTTTCGTTCGTATATTCCATCTACAAACACCTTCTACTATTGGCCAGTATTAATATAAGACAACAGCCCTCGAAAAAGGTCAAAATTGAGGTCGGCAAAAAAATGCAGACCTAAATCTGATTCAGGTCGGCACCTCTCAGCATTTTTGAGACCACTTTCAGTTTCTACCTCCGGAATTGCGATTTCGGAGCAGCTGCAAGCACTAGTAATTGCAAAGTCATGCAGCCATCTGGTATCACAGTTATGACATAGCTTTTTGAGCTGCTATCCGTAGCTAAAAAATATTTTTCCACTGAGAAGAACTGGATTGAGGTTGGCAATGATTTGCCGACCTGGGAGGTTGACAGGTTGGCATCTAGGTCAGCATTGCTGAATGCCGCCCTCGTTTTCGAGGGTTGAGACAAGAACAGTCTGTCCAACGTTTGGCCATACTCGATAGTCTGCCTTCTTTTTTTTCATGCCATTCTCATCAATCTTTAATTTTTTCTGCCATTCTTCATTATATTCTGGGACATAGAGACTGACTGATAGTGCTGTGCAAACTCCGGGTTTTTCACCTCCGGCTCTGGCCAAAAAAACTCCGGCTCCGGAAAAAAAACTCCGGCTCCGGAAAAAAAACTCCGGCTCCGGCAGAAAATTTCCAGCTCCGGCAAATTCGTGAAAATTCGAAATTTAATGGAAATTTTCAATTTCAAAGTGGAAGCACTATCTTTGTTTTTTATTTTAACACTTATGACTGTCGTCATAGCTGTCGTCTGCATGGCGCGAGAGCGCGTTCTAATTTATGATTGACAGTCTGAGAATGTTTGACAGTAGTTTGCAACACAAATAAGTGCTGCAGGAGTTTTACCGGAGTTGAACAAACTCCGGCTCCGGCAAAATAGGCCAAAACTCCGGCCCTCCGGCTCCGGGGCACAGCACTACTGACTGATGATTTCTTTTTTGCAACCCTTCATGCTGTGGTTTATTGGGAAACTCTACCCTTACTAATCATATGTTTCAGACCAAACATGCAATTTCAATCTAGACATTAATTAAATTATTCAATAATTAGTTACTAAATAGATAATTATTTATGTTAAATTGCAGTGTGTACAATGCCAGAAAACATCCAAAGTTTATGAATGGCGAGTGGACTGAAGCAGAATGTTTTAAAAATTTTCTAAGCATCTTCGAAGCGCCAGAAGAGAAGGACGGAAAGGTAAATTAATTATACTTTATAGTGTCTCCAGGCAGTTATTTTTCTTGTTCAGATTACTTACTGCACTTGTCAAAGACTCATTGCAAATAATTTAATAAAGATATTAGGTAACGTTACATGTAGTTTATCACAGTTACTGATAATAAAATTGTTTAAGAAAGTGCACGTATAGAAAATGTAAAAATCGTGATCACCGATCAAATTTCTTGCATAACATTCGCGAATAGTTTTAAGAGCACCCTGTCACTGGCTAAATTGTTCACTACTTAATTATTGCATGAAGTCACATTTCAACATATTGTTCCAGGTGACAGCTGAAGAGTTTCTGAATTATTACAGTGGAGTTAGCGCGTCAATAGACGAGGATGTTTACTTTGACTTGATGATGAGAAACGCCTGGAAATTGTAAACCAAGAAGTTTTTAAAGAAAAAACGTTTATAGGACAGTTTTGGAAAACCTATTTCTCAACGTTTGAATTATTAGAAGTATGGACAATGTGGGTTAAGCAAAATTAAGTTTGTCTATTTTTAAGAGCTCGTATATAAGGTGGTAGAGGTATGCATTTTTAAAACTCAGGAACATTTCATTTATGAAGAATGTAAAGCCCTCTCGTCTTTGCAAGTAGATTATTATGACTTATTCCTGGCTTCAATACACAATGTTGCTTTTCAAATAGACAAACTAAATTTAACTTGATGAATGTTGTTTATATTGTAATGTTATAATGTGTAATTTTTGTTTTATTAAAAAAATGTTAACATTCAGTTTACAGAAAGTTTTATTTATAGATTTACACCGTTGTAAATGTTGTTTTGAAGTAGTTAATTCTTATGTAGTAGTGAATTCTTATCATTATTATATAACGAGCTGTTATGGTTTGTGATTTTACCTCGAAATTGTGGCATGTTCGTAACCTACAGTTTTGTTCTACTGCGAAAACCCCCAGAAAAACTGCTCTTAAATATCTGTATGGCAAGACAGCTGTATACAGGCAAATTTTGCCAGTTTTGGAACTTTTTAGGCAGAAATTCTCTTTGTGATTTTCTGAAAGACCAATACCTAGAGTGTAAAAATTGTGATGGTTTTCAATCTGGGGAGATGGCATTTTCCCGGAACCGGGGGTAAACCGATGGGTGTGGGAAAAAAAATTTTTAATCCGAATAATAAATACTCGTTATATTGCATTTAAAGTTACAAATTGTTCTGTTATGTATTTTTACATGTGAAAAGAGTTGAAAAACATTATTGAGCTGCTTGTGTCCGTTGTCATGGAGACATGGTCTTTCAGGGTGTGTGAAAAATATTTTACGGATTTGTTATCTAAAAATAATGATTTCCTATATTTTTCCAACGCATACTTTAGTTTTTTTTTCATACAAATGGAATAAATTCATCATGTTCGAATATCGCGGAAAATGTTTTATTTTATTTTACCTAATATTTACGAGGAAATGCCTATTTTAATACTTATTGGGACACAGATCTAAGTCGCTTGTTTTGCCAGGTTATTGAGTTTGGTTTTCGACTAGTTTTCTTCAAATCTATCAAATGAATAAATCTAATTGAAGCCTCCATATCATGTCACATTGGCAGTCAAGGGTGAGGGAGTCAAAACGACTTTAATATTTCAAGCGTTTTTGCATGTTGATTATTATTATCCTAGTTTTTCTTACAACAAAGTTGATGTTTCCAGTGAAATATAATATAGTTCCAGCAATTCCAAGTGTGTGAGGTCCATACAAAGGAGAGGAAAACCTATTTATGGTTGTTCAGTATCATTCAAATCAAAGTTATTTCAAAAACAGTTTGTCCATTGTGTATAGGTTAAAATTAGTTGCCTTTCGAAAACACATATATTAAATATATGAGAGCTTGAGTTTTTTTTAGTTGTTATTGATAACTCGAAAACATCAAATATCGTCATCGCTGTGCAGACTTATTGATAACTCGAAAACATCAAATATCGTCATCGCTGTGCAGACTTTCTTCATCTGTTCCAACTTCATATTCTTCATCGATATTGTCCAAAATTAATATTTCCAAGTCTGTTGGAAAAATTTCATCATGCCATTGAATTTCGAACTCTCCAGTCCAGCCATGTTGACTTCCAAGTCATGTTGACTTCCATCTCCAGATGGACTCATGATATTTGCTGCAGCAGAACTTTTCCATACGCAAGCCACGTAATTACAGCGATTTAGATGAAGAATTAGTGAAGATCGACAAGGTGGTAATAGCGATAGGTCGATGATTTTATTCTCCTTGATGATTTTTTTCTGAAATAACTCCTAGCGCGCGTCGTTTACTCTAACTTTTTTTGCTCCCATATAGCTGCATACAAACTGTTCAAATGAATCAATTAAATTTTCCGAAAGCTCCCAAATCATTTCCGATTTCTTGGAATGCAGTAACAAATTCCTGATTTGTTTTCATAATCTTCCAACACTTGTTTTTCCCTTTGCCAAAGAAGGCTGAGATATAATCACTTCCAGACCTTCCAGTTACAGCGTGGAAACCAATAAGTGCTTCTCGCTCGTCGGGTGTTAGTTCAATGGGTGGGACTTGATAATCAAATAGGCAAATTGATTTTCTGTTCTTACCGACACATTATCGTAATATACTCTTTCCAGATTTTGGATTAAAGCAATGCACAGCACAAGTATGTCAGTGTCAGCTGATGGTGATCTTAAGGTGGCTCCCTACAGTTATAGTACAGTTTGAACCACGATCTATATAGATCAGACGTCAACCTCACGCATGGAATCTTCGTGACCCGGTAAAATTTTGAAACAAGCCGTGGGAAGTTATTTTCGAGACTTATCTGCGAATAAACCACAACTTTTTCATTATAATCGTATATCTTTGAAATTCAAACAGTACGTATGTTCTTACTGACCAGTTTCTAAGCTTTCTTTTAGTATGTTTTTTACGTATTTACGTTCAGTATTATCTTTTATAATGTCCAAAATCGTCGACTTGTTGCAGACTATTAAAAAATTCTAAAATGATATTTTATACTCCTTAAATGGCGTATAAAGGCAGTCTAGAACTGTCAAAGTAATATATTTTTTTAAAGCAATCAAAAGTTTAAAACTACTGCATACAACTACAGTACAGACAGTTACGACTACGAATTGTCTTATGAAATTTGGAATTGTTTGAATGTTTTGAAAAGTTTTCATACCGATTTCAACAATTTAAAAACAAATTTAAGAGACGTTGGAATGTTGGATTAATTCAATGCGTAAACCACCGACAAACCAGACCCGAAAAAAGACCACCAACAAACAATCTGACTCGACCATGCGCCCGCAAACACTATATCGTGATCGGTCAGTATTTAGGCGTTGCGCTGCGTTGCGTGTTTTTCGGTGACCATATCTCAAAATTTGACTATGTATTCAACGTATCAAGTTCTAATTAAATTCTTAAATTTAAAAAAAATCCCTAGACGGCCTAGTGTAGTTTTTGTTAAACTAAATTTTGTCTTTTAAAAAAAAAGGCGTTCTTAGTCATTCGTGAACCATTTGCCCGAATGACTTGAATCTCTTGTCGTAAATTGCCTCCTCAAGTATCTACGACAAGTCACAAGTTATATATGTTCCAAGGAATTATATTTTATTTAAACATTTTAAAGTACAAAAACCAATCTCGCTCGCTCTCAAACCATGTTCAGCCGCAAACATGTGTTCATTTCACCGGAAGTGCACTATACCAATTGACTTCCGGCTTCTAGCGAATGTTAATTAACTGTATGTTTATGCCTAATGTTCGTATTTAGAACTGTATTGTTTATCTCCAACATGATCACACTCAGAAATTTCAAACACATCTTTCCAATCGTAAGTTGTTATCCATCGGCCAAAAGTATCTCAAACAGCTATCTCTTTTGAAAGCCTTCCTTTTGTCTGGTTTTTGGGAACGTTGTAGGCAGGATTTGATTAAAATAGCATTATGGTCGCTCGAACCAATTGGGGGGCCTGAATGAATCGACTGGAAAACAAGGTCTCTCAAATTAACTAGACACCAATCTAGTATGGAATTTTCCCTCGTAGGAACGTCGATAATTTGGTACAAACCAGTTAATCGTTTTAGGCGTTTTTTGTCAAAACCAGTATTAGGGGGATTAAAATCACCCGTAACCATGACCAGAGCATCCGGGTGATGACAGAGAAACTAATCGACGTTAAATTGGATATGATCGTACGAGTCTTTGTTCTCTGTGGCGCTAGCAGAAGTTGAGTGATAGATGGCTTCGAGCAGTAAAACAGAAGCGAAAGAGTCGACGTAGCTTATTAAAGTTATAAAGTGTTTTTGTTTAAAGTTACAGAGTGTATTCGGATAGCGCCTAGATGTACTTTTGTTTTTTTAGTATGATCAACCAGAGTTTGAATAATGGTCGCGTGTCGCGGGTTTTAAGTCGCGGGTCGCGGGTAAAAGGTCGCGTGTCGCGGGTGAAAGGTCGCGGGTAAAAAGTCGCGCGTCGTAATAAAACTTCAAAATGTATTTTCTTGAGTCGCGGGTGGAAAAAATCATTTTATTACTTATTTATTAGTATTATTTCGAAGCGAGTATTTTTACAACGCGTCGTTAATACTAACATCTAGTTTTGTAATGCAAATTATACAAAATATTCCATACAATTTATTTCCGCGAAGATGGTTTAAAATACTTACCAGTCTTCCTGGGATTTGACTTCCAAATACTCGTAGGTGACGATGTCTCGAAATTTACAGACAGCTTTCGGACACATTTTGCGACGCATTTTCTTGATGCCAAAACGACTCATTTCGCAAATCGCTTTTTGAACTTAAACGAAAGACCTTGTGCTTCAATTCAGTTTCGTTTCACAAATTGTTATTTACATCCGCGATTTGGTATTTAATTGAGTATGGAGAGAATTTGAATATATGAGAGTGCAGACGCATAAATTGTTTTTGCAGAATTCATGAAACCTAGCACCAGAAAATGATGCTAAATTGCATATTTTTGCCACCAAACACAAAGCCACGTTAAGCGCGGTATAGTGCGGTATCTTATTAATAGTATTATTTAATATTAACGTAACTAATGTATATTTTTTGGATCATAGTTTGATTTTTATATACTTACTATATGTATTTATACTGTATATATTAAACGTCGATATTTTAAATCAAACAAGAGTAATACATGGTAGCATATTTTTCGCGGTCCCTTTGGCAAAATAGGGTGTCCAGGATAACGAGAGTCGAGTCGACTGTGATCAATCAGAGCTAAAACAATACGTGGCCCAAGCGGCAAAACACCTTTTCTAACAGTATAAATGTCATATCACTACCGATGAAATAATGCGCATCCGTTCATAAGACACCATAATTATTTTCTCATCCCATTCTCGATGGGTTAGGATAAAACGCGGATACGGACGGACGGATGAGTGGCGGACGGACGGGCGGATGGGTGGCGGACGGACGGACGGACGGACGGACGGGCGGACGGACGGGCGGACGGACGGATGACTTCAATTGTCATGAAACGCTATTTAAAAGTCATATCCGCATTTTACCCTTTCGGGTAAAACGCAGATATGGTATAGAAAATGCTTCTCGTGCCTTTAAAAGTCATATCCGCGTTTTACCCTTTCGGGTAAAACGCGGATATGGTATAGAAAATGCTTCTCGGGCCTTTTAAAGTCATATCCGCGTTTTACCCTTTCGGGTAAAACGCGGATATGGTATAGAAAATGCTTCTCGGGCCTTTTAAAGTCATATCCGCGTTTTACCCGAAAGGGTAAAACGCGGATATGGTATAGAAAATGCTTCTCGTGCCTTTAAAAGTCATATCCGCGTTTTACCCTTTCGGGTAAAACGCGGATATGGTATAGAAAATGCTTCTCGGGCCTTTTAAAGTCATATCCGCGTTTTACCCTTTCGGGTAAAACGCGGATATGGTATAGAAAATGCTTCTCGGGCCTTTTAAAGTCATATCCGCGTTTTACCCTTTCGGGTAAAACGCGGATATGGAATAGAAAATGCTTCTCGTGCCTTTAAGGTTACTCCACATGATGAAATGGCGTTTTACAAAAATGCTCACCGCGCGCTCAATTTTTACGCTTTTGCCGTCAAATTTTGTGTACGTGATGATAAATCATTGTTGTAACCAGCAATTTAACAAAAATGCTATATTTTAAAACACTATGGTTGCTACGGGCTACTTTTGAAAATCTGACCTCCTTCGCATCACGAGATTTGCACGCCGCCGATTTAACCCTAGGACCTGCAAAACATCATATTTCCCATCTCAGACAATCAAAGAACAAAAGTGTGTTCGCATTTTTTGACAGCTATTGTATTTGCTTTGATATAAAGCAGACAAGTTGACTCACACAAATTTTGTATACACGGTAGAATGGATGCCTATAACTCGAAAAGTATGGCGTTAAACGAAATATGCGAACACGCTTTTGCTCCTTAACTATTGTTCTACATTGTGGCAAAGGCGGATATGACTTTTAAAGGCACGAGAAGCATTTTCTATACCATATCCGCGTTTTACCCGAATTTAAGGGTAGTGAACTGGTTGAAAGAATACCAAAACGTCGATGAGCAAGTTGCTCTAAAAGAGGTCTTGGAAATCAGCAAGGTAAGACCGTCTCTAAGTGCAACGGCGATCGTAAGTCAGTTATACATTTGTTTCTGTCTTTTAAAAATTAGCGTATAAGTCAATTTAAGTGTTGCAGCCACTGGTCTTGCAATGTATATAATTATATAGTTCATCAATTATATTTATAGAGTGATGGTAGTTTAACTGAGGAACCTTCTAGTCCGTCTATCTTACGGAGTATTGAGATTGAAGATAACTCGCAGCTGACGCCAGGTGTTGCAAGCGTAAGTGCAGTATATAAATCAATTTACTATATTACGCAAGGGTCCAACCTCAAAATTTATCTGTAACATCACACTATCAAAATGCTCTGCTTCGTGAAAACTGTTACAGCGCTAGCGCGCTCAATATTTTTGCAATTATTGAAACTTGACGCATGCTAAAAAATATCTCTCTAACGAATCCTTTTATATAAATCAAAATTAATGGAATATAATCTAACGTAATGTGTAATATATCCTCCTAAATAGCGGTGTCATTTGCGCCACAAGATTTGTACAAAACTTTTTCACATTGAAACCTCGGCATTGACATACAAAAGTTTGGCATACAAAAGATGTGCAATAACCACACATATATTGATTAGAGGATTATTGTCATGGTATAATTGTTGGTTTAATATATTGAGATTATACTTTCATTTACGTTGTAGGCTTGTGGCGCTTTTATATAGAACCATTATATCACGACAAAAGGACCTTGGACAACGTTTCAAATTGAAGCAATCAACATCAAGTTGTTTATATACATGTACAACCCATCTCGCGTACATTGTTTTCTTGCCCGCTAATTGCCTATCATCAATTCATCATACAAGTAAGGTTGCCCTGATTTTTTAAAAATGAATTTTGAATAAATTTAAGAAAAAATGCACTGAATTCCTTTTTTTGGATCTGTCAGTGCCGCATTTTTTTTTGATCTGTCATACCAATTTTAGCGTTGCCACTAAAGAATGAATGCTCGCTTCGAAATAATACTAATAAATAACTAATAAAATGATTTTTTCCACCCGCGACTCAAGAAAATACATTTTTAAGTTTTTTACGACCCGCGACTTTTTACCCGCGACCTTTTACCCGCGACCCGCGACCTTTTACCCGCGACCCGCGACTTAAAACCCGCGACATGCGACCATTATTCAAACTCGATCAACCATCGTATATATTTACACTCCCCGATAATTGCTATTTACACCGGAAATCACACAAGAGATAGTACATTGCAGGTACTTAGCGGTTCTACTGAACTGCCAATCAGATCTCTCCTTTTGGCCGTCTATTCCAGAGCCTACTTTTCAACGAGGAACCGAGTGAAAATGACTCTGGGGACGAGTGTGCTCCCCCAGGAAAATGTTACATTTTTGAAGTCTCAGAAGTACATTTTCCGTGCTTCCTGAGAGGATTGTTAATCAAAGTTTTTAAAACCTAAGAATTCAAGATTTTTAATTAACGCACTTTTTAGCTTTTTGCAACTTCATCCCCATGCTTTGAAATAATATGCAGGGCCGTCCTCAGAAAATTTATCAGGGGGGGTGTAAGGTCCTTTCAACCGACTGACTAACGAACTTGTACCGACTACATTATATGGATTAATGGATAGAACCTCGTCAAGTTCCCGATGAAGGTCTAGTAAATGACGCCCGTTAATTTAATATCGCAGTAATCGCACAGTAATCGACGTAGTTATATTTTATTATCGTTGATTATATATAAACAACACATTACACGTCAACAACTTTGAATTTAAATGTAGAAAGTTAATAATGTACTAATGTTTACTATTAATGTAGTCATGTAGAAATCACTCTACTTGTCCGTGATGATTCAATTATTAGTCATCAATGAATCAATTGTTAGTCATCAAAAATATTTTTGTCTGACGACTAAAATAGCACTTCTGCCGACTGAAACTCCAAATAGAATTTCTGGGGGTGTGTGACACCCCCCCAAACCCCCCCCCGTAGGTCCGGCCCTGATAATATGTGTTCCGTATACAATTACAAGCGTCAGTGAATTAGTTTGTTCTTTTTATATACAGCTATTTCAATTAAGGTTGTCATGCATGCAGTAGTCAAATGTACAATCCAAGCGCGAAGAGTACTATGGGAATGAGATCTTTTATCATGTAAAATGTATTATAATCGCCTCGCGGGATTAGTAAGTGAGCATTTATGATATTTGCATATTTACAACTGTACAGTTCTGTAAATCAATCGGTTTACACACACAACTCAGTTACGATGGAGAACTATTTTCTTGACAGAAATAATGGGACTGGAAGTGTAAGAAGCAGCTTTTTAAGCATGTGTGTATACCTATGGAATTGCCAAAACAATATCCCACCTTGCTGTTCGCGCTTGGATTGTACATTTGACTATTGCATGTGTCAACCTTAATTGAAATAGCTGTATACATAATGTGAAACTAACAACAAACTATTACAGATTAGTTGATTGTAGTTCGCTCTGCAAGAAATAGATAGAGTCGTATGACAAGAAGTACAATTCTGGATGAGCAAATTACTGACGGTTCTGTGGTTGTTTGAAATTTTAAAATTTACCGACCAAGTTACTTTCAAATTCTACGTTTTGACCGACGAAGGTCAATTTACCGAAGTGTAACACCCCCCTACACCCCCCGCTCGGTAGGCCACTGTCTAAAAGTCTTTGGAAGTTAATTAGGCTAGTGACCTACTAAATTTATTTGCCAAGAGTTACTGAAGTGTTTCTGTTCTTGAGAACAATTATGCAAATGCACAAGACATACAGTATATCGAGATTTAATTTTTCAGCTTATATTATTCAGCCAATAAGAATGCAGTATTTTACGTTTGCAGACGAATCCAGAAGCGGCAACCAATAGGTCAAATACGGATCAGTGATTTTTGACGTATGTTTCGTCTCGTTAATACCGTAAGGTAGGCCGTTTCAGGCACCTTTGGACGGGGCCTTTTAGAGAGGGGGCTTATTTGAGAGGGGGGCGCTTATTTATTTTTCAGTTAAATGACATGAAAATTTGTTCAAGAAAGGTACAAGAAAATAAAAAATGTTATTAAAACACTTTTTTGTGTGTGAATGGTGGGGGGGGGGGCTTATTAGAGGGAGGTTATTAGAGAGGGGGTTAATAAATTTCTTCATCTAAAAAGGGGGGCTTATTAGAGAGGGATTGCTTATTAGAAATGGGGGGGGGGCTTATTTGAGAGATTAAAGTAATATTAATGAGACCATTCGTACGTGTTCGTCCTTAAAGGCTGCTTTTCAGTCATGCGTTTTTTATACGTACGTACACGCACGGAAAAGTTTAAATCCTTCTAAGATTTTAATATTTTACAAATAAGTTAACAAATGCATACTGAAACTTACGGAACACTAAATTCTGTACATTTATTCATTTGGTTATTTCATAAGTAACATTTAAATGGATTTAAACTTTTCCGTGCGTGCACGTGTGTACGAAAAACGCGTAACTGGAAAGCAGCCGTAAGGCTGTCTTCCACTGCATCACTATCACTCGTAGCGTATTTCTTTGTTTCCTGAGCACTCGGGTAAAACTAATGACTTCGCAACAAAAGAAAATACTACGGTACGTTACGATATGTTTGATGTGGAAAACGGCCTTTAGATGCAGGTCAACTAATCGCTTAGCTTGATTAATCTGTAGCTCGATCTGTATTAAAACATCCATAACGGTATTACACTTTTTCACACGGTTAACATTTCTTAGCAGAAAAATTGCCATATCGCTGAGCATTTATTTCATGCCATCATGAGCTCAATGAAGAATTTTAGCGGGCTTATTATTTTGCTTTATTGACGTATTTATAACAAATGAAAACTCAAAGTGTTTAAAGTGGTTGGCGTCATCAATTTCAAATCTTGAGCTTTGGCAAAAATGGATCCCATAATTTGAATTGTATCAGCGCTCGCTAAAATTAGTATATACCGAAAATGTTACTTTCTTGGACATTAAGGTCGTTCTGAACATTTATTCTTTTGCGTACATTTGTATGTAAGCAGTGAAAGACCACCAGAAAATTGGGGAAATGTTCCTGGCGTTTAGCATACATGTCTTTCGTTTTTGCTTGGTTGTTCTTCAGAATATGTGGAGTAGAGGCAGTTTGGATTACGGAAGACAATGTAGAGCGAGGCTGACGACCGAAAAGACACGTGCTGGCGACCACTGATCTGAAAACAAGGACTGGATAGTGCATCTCCATGCATAAATGAAGCCAATGGCGGCCACATCGGTGTGACCACAACAAATCTACTGTGGTGTTGGGGACATGTTTAAAGAGGTTCTAACATGTTCTAGTTATTGGTGGGAAAGGAAAAATATTGTCTCGATAAGAATTTGTCATCAGTGGCCTCTCTTTCTTCCTAAATTTGCCGGTAAATAACTAATGAGGGCACACCGATGTGGCCGCCATAAGCCTCATTATGTGGTGTTTAAAACGTTCTAAAACTCATTAGAAGAGATGTTGGAAGCTATATTTTTCACGTTGCATAGAAAAATATATTTGCTTCATAACATAACTAATTTAAAGAGCTAACGATTTGACTAGTCAAGAATTTGACAGATTTAAAAATCTGATCTCATTAAAAATATTCTGGCTTCAAAATTGGCTCATTGAATTCAATAGGATGCTCTATCCAGTTCTAGTTTCAGATCAGTGCTGGCGACTGGTTATCATTATACCGGGTCATATGTGTATATATGTAAAACTTTATTTTATGACGCTAGCCCCTTCAACGGTATATAAGTTGATTTTCACGGCCGGCGTCAAACAATTTAGAAATTACAACGGTAGAACCATAGGCGTACGGGCGCAACTTCTCAATAACTCAACGCTATTCTTCCATGCTCTCTAAAATCCTCATATTAATGTTCTCGTTTCGCTTCTCCGTTTCTCCCCCCTCCCCTCCGTTTTCCTCCCCCCCCTTTCAAACGCCTGCTACGCAGGCTATGTTTTGTGACTTTTGTCCATGTCCATATAACCATATTAGGTAAGTTAAATCACTTCCGGTGGCGTGATCACTACAGTAATGAGACATTTTAGCTCTTGGATGGCATTCAGTTGAGAATGTTGAAGTTCAAAATGCACATCTTTCTTAAGCATGTTACGAGGTGGAGCGGTGTCCGGTAGATTGGTGATAAATTTACCCAAATAGTTCACCATACACAAGAATCGTTGAAGAACACCTTTCGATTCAGGAAGTGGCATGTTAATAATCGCTTCAACTTTCGAGAGATCAGGTTTAATGCCATCAGCAGATAGAATGTGTCCCAAGAATGTACGAGATTCTGCAGCAAAGACACATGTGGTTTGGTTGAGCTTTAATCCACTGGCTTGAATTTGAATGAGTACATTTCTGATGGGGCGGTCATGCATGCTCTTTCTTGGTTGTTCACCAGACAATAATGTCATCTTGGGAGTTGGCACATCCTGGGAGATCAGTATGAAGGAGACAACCTCTGAAACCAGTACATGAAACACTTCACTGGCAGAGTTTCTTCAAAATGAGAGGCATTTGAACCAAAATATCCAAATGGAACTCCAAAGGTGGGTAGGTGTGCACTTTCTTCATCCACCAGTATCCGGATGCAGCATCAAGGTTTGGAAAAATATCGGCACAAATAATCAATTATTAAAATGTAAAAGTACTTAGGTAGTTTCGTGCACAATCATAGTTGTTTGTGCCAAACACGCGCCCTTTTAATTGGTAGCCAAGCACGGAAACTTCTAATTGCGTGAGCCAACGCTGTAGGTTTAACGGTGCCTTATTACAAAGAGTGCTGTAAATTGGAAATGTATTCAGATTGACCGTAGATTGACGCAGAGATTGATAGATATTGTTAAAGATCGAAAAGATTGTTAAATTGAGTTATATAGATATATACCGTGTAATCGCAAATTGAAAGGAAAATATAAAAACCGAGATACAGTCCCTTGATTTTAGAACCAGCGTGTGCGAACTTTCTTGACAGTGACTGTGGTAAAACTGTGGTAAAGTTCGCAAAACCTTTATAATACGGACCCAAGAGCTTCTATAACACAAATACCTCCAATATAATACACCCAGCAACTACTAAATTATCAGCCTAGACTATAGTGCCCTTAATCGACTTCATGACATCACGAGGCAGATGCCCTTCCTCCGCCCCATCCCCAAATCGGCTGGCGCCAGTCTTCCTATGTGAAATGCGCTGAAAACGCTGAAATAGAAAGAAATAGAAGGCCTAGGTCTAGGCTGCTAAACTATGTGAAATACAGCTAAGCAAGTGAATCAACACACACACCTCCAAGATCGCAAAGATGGCTGAACCCGGAGAGATCAAAGGGACCAAGCACTGGGAATTCCCATACGACTGCTCACCCTTCTTCAAGGGAATTTTCATACGACTACCCGCCCTTCTTCAAACTCGATCAATTTTTCGCCATTTTCATACAAATTGGCAAACGAATGTTCGCTCCCACTGACTTGTTACTTCTTTCACGGTGTGTTCGAAATTTGCCTCCAACTTACAGAGGGCTCGTGCCTCGAGAATGGTGTTTCCATAACCTGACTCCAAGGGGAGAAGATATCGCTTGGTTTGCTCCGAGTTTGAATAGAGGACGTTGTCCATTTTCCGTTCAGTATTTAATTCCTTTACCAATAGATCTATACTGGTGCAATTGTTGAGTAAAACTGTCGTAGTAGTCTCATCTAGAGTCAAGTCTTTCGCTGTCTGCCGAGCTGTTCGTCCTTCATCTTTCTTCTCCAGATACTCAGGGCTGTAAACAAACCGTAAGATGCTCGGTAGCCACCAATGAGGTTGAGAACATGATAGATATACTGAACGCATAGGTTTTTTATTATATCTGCTAACTCCAGTTAATTATGATCTGAATGGCTCATCAAATAATCCATGGAAAAATCAGTATTGCAAGACTAGATTTAAAAAAAATGTGTTAAGTATGTTCAATAACTTAGTAAAATCAATTAAAAGTTGATAAATGGGAAGTTTTAGAATTTAGAAATCAGATTCTTCGAACATTAATCACCCTTCGTTGCAGCAAATTAAAGCTGAACGTGACGTTTCTAAACTTCTCATGGAGATAATCTTAAATTTACCAACTTAATAAGAGAGTCTGGATGGGCGATACTGACATTTGCTTATACTTTTTATTGACAACTGACAAAATCTCTTACCTGATTACAGACAAACGACGCACAGACAAACGGTTACAAATATCTTACCGGACGCTTATAATTGGCTTGCATTTTAGCCAACTCTCCTCTAAACACCTCCACATCAAAGGGCTTCTTAACACTTTAGAACAGGCCAGGAACAGGCAATGTTGATTAGTTTATAAACCACCCAAAACCGATTAAAAAGGTCAACGACTCAAACGTAGTTTTTTTGTAACGTATGGGAGTTAAATGAATAGGCAATTTGCATTATAGCAAAGCATCATGGGAAAAATGGTAACCTTTCACTTGCAAGCGAAATGGCCGCCGCGAAGCGAAGCATTTTTGCATGCGAGAGTTTCCAATTTACATAGTTTTTTGCTTTGCCGAAGGCAAACCTTACATATATAATAATGTTAGACTATTTTTCACATAATTTTAGAGGCATTCCAGTTAATATTTCATAGATAATATAGTTGCGTAGATAATATAGCCGAAAAAATGCAGGATACAAATCGAGCAACAAAATGCACATCTTTGTGACATCACCAAAATGGCGAGCAGAACGTATAGGAATTTTCTCGCCAATTTTTGCTCCGATTTCGCTGTACTTCGTTCAAAACAAATTTATTTATATTTAAAAATCATTATTTATATTTATTATTTATATTTAAAAATCATCAAACGGCACGACTTCAATACTTAAAAGAAGCACTATTTCTCGCATGCAAAATGCTCGCTTCGCGGTGGTCATAATTTCCCGTGCAAGTGAAAGGTTATCATTTTTTCCATGATGCTTTGCTATAATGCAAATGGTCATTGAAATCACTAAACGTCAAGGTACTCGGGTTTTTGTAGGTGAAATTATTAGTAATATTATCACTTCACCACAATCAGTATCATTCTTATAATTATCACAACTTGTTACAATCATTAACCTAACAGTTTGGAACGCGAAGTGAACAAATTATGCATATATTTTTTCCCCCGAGAGATCCTGTACCATTTGTTGAAACCAAGGCTCATGGCTTCCTTGCAAACACCCCACCGGGAAAGAAAAGGGCTGGGTTCTGGCGGTATTGGACATCAACAAAGCCATGTTTGGTAAGCAGCTCTTCATACTCTTTCCCAGACCTCTCATATCCACTCGTGCAAATGGAAAGCATCAACATACTGTAAACCATACCCTGCCAAGGTCCACGCTTGTCGTCATCAAGAATTATTTCACCAATCAAAATACCTCCGCCTTAAAAAATAAGTGGAAAAGCGCCGCTGCTGTATAAATTTTGAATCGAAAGTTAAGAATTTTCAGTTTTTTGTGTATTTATTCAAAATTTAGGAAGAGAGTAATAAATTTGATTCTGTTTATCAATCACTAGTAATATTGTACTTCCTGACTCGTCCCCAGTCGTCTTTTTTTAAATGACTGAAATAGAGCTCTTTAGAAAACGCAATTTATTGTAGCGCTTGAAATAGAAGCTGAACACGGATATCGTGTGGCACACGCAAACGCAGAAACCGCGCGCGGGGAACAGGGACGCGCGGGGTATTCCCCCGCATTCTCTCCTGCAATCGCCCTCGAAAGTACATCGCCTTGGCTATAGAGCTCGTTCTTGTGATTGATATATTTGCTTTATATATATTAGAGCCTTATATTTGCTATTGGTGGCATCTTTATGAAATCATACAGCTATATGTGATAAGTGTAAGGTACCTTTATATAATTACGTAATCAATTGCAAGCATTGTAATCAACGTCTATTTCACGAAAACGGAGCTGAGAGGCTCTATAGCCAAGGTTACGTACTTCCCTGAACGGTGTATTGAAAATTATACTTATAATACCCTCAAAACGTCCTCAGAAAAGAGTTTTAGAAAACTTCCTCTGAATAAAGTTTGTGGTTACGGTTCGGTATGCCAACATGCTTGACCCCAATGAGAAGGAACTAGCAATAATTTGCATTAGCAAATAGTGTATTAGAAAGGATCAAAGTGAAGCTCGCATACAGGCTATCCTGGGAACGAGGAATGGTCACCGAAAATTCCGTGTAAATTTACCTGAAGGAAGATTGGTGTAAATTTTATTCAAGAGCAAACCTATTCTGTCCTCGTCCCAGTCATGAAGTACAGTAACCAAGCTGTAGAGATCGGCTGGAGGCAGGTCATCTTTGAAGAAATCTCCAGCTACAAATGTGACATTATCCCTGTTAGGGCACTCTTCTGCAGATGGTCTGAAATGATCAGCGACATTAACAACAGGTAGCAGGTCAAAAACAGTCGATTTCATCTTCGGGTAGGCTTTCACAGCAGCATAGGACAACGCTCCACCAGCACCTACGTTTAAAACAAATACAATACAGACATCTCTATGATACGGACAACTAGAGCTACATATAATTGCGAATTATCTTCCAAATTCTGTCAATATTTTACAAAAATCGTGTTGTTATTTTGACCTTTGCCGTTGCGTGATCAAACGAAGTTTATATATCAAAACACTATTACAATAAACAACTTAATAACCTCAAACGTTCGGTCATTTTAGTTGGTCCTTTTAGTTCTGTCTTGCTGTATTGACCTCGCTATCCAGGCCGTCAATGCCGCGTTTGATGGCCGCTATGCTCTCGTTGTATACTGAAATTCACAGCCAGCAGTGGCCTGCACTCAACCTCAGTACTTAGTATAAAATAATTTGCAACTGTATCTTAAAATAACAAAACGGTGAATTGAATTGTTCAATAATTCTGCTCTTTTTCAAAAACGCTCAACGCATTTTGAGTCTATTAACACTTTATTTACAGTCTTTACTGAATACTGACTATAGTAAATATCTACTAGTTTTCTGGAAACTAAAACGGTATATCATACATGATTGTACTCATTTAAGTCTTCATGCTATATCAATGTGAGTAGTAATATAGGGGCCGTTCAACCCTTTTTTTTGAGCTGCCGCATGAGCTGTCGCATCTTTAGCATAAACTGAGCTGTCGGACATTAGCATAAAATGAGCTGCCGCACATTAGCATAAAATGAGCTGCCGCAAGTTAGTTGCCACGAGATGAGCTGCCGCATGAGCGGCCGAATGAGCTGCCGAACATTAGCATAATAGGGTCAGATGGGGTGGAGCAAGGTCGGGTGGGATCGGGCAAGGTCAGGGGCGTACATATTGATTTTGGCTGGGGGGGAAGTTTCGACATGAGACCGACTCATAAATTCAGACCGACCTCTCACTCCCCCCCCCCCAATTCTAAATCGAAAAGTCAAATTATGTGTGCTACTCCAATAAGTTGAATGTCACCACAATTCAATAAACAAGATATGTACACATATACTAATGAGCACCTTGTATAAGAAAAAAAGTTTTCATATCTAATTACACGAATTGGAAATTGAGCAGAAACTTGTTCTCTGACTTTCAGTTACATTGAGTACTGCGCATGAGAGTTCATGTCATACTGCCTGTACACAGTGCTGTCAGTGCTAAAACTCTTAGGTGCTAAAATTATTAGGGACAGGATTCACAGACTTGAGTGGTGTCGCAAGTATCATAATGAAAATTTTGAGTGGAAGCTGATCAAGACAGTTTATCTTTCATATGTTCGTTGACGTTGGTGTGAATTAATTCTCCTCTGGGAAATGTTGAAATCTAGGACCTCGTAGACACGATTTCCTGCGTTCTGAACAAACATTTTATTCCAATTTGTAGGTGGAAATCAGCAAAAATTTCAAATTATATCGCAAAAACAATGTAGTTTTTCCGGATAAGAATAAGTTTAGCTTCCTGTACAATAAGTTTGCCATAAAGTATTTCATATGTAGATTATAGCAGTTGTGGCAACAGGCAACTGGCAATATTATGGTTCTATTTCAAAGTAGTTTGTTTTAGCATTTACAGTGCTTCGGTGCTTCTGTAAATATTCAATATACGCACGCCACATACAGTATGAGTGATATGACATTCTAGAAGAACGCTTTACAACAAAGATTGAAACTGGATATTCGGCAAACTTTATATTTTAATTAATGGAACGATTGAAGTCGGTCTCTGAAACCATTTAGCCAGTCTCGCATAGCATTACGTGGCATGATGCGTCCAATTTAACAATGAATATCTTGAGACCGACTACACATTTTGAGACCGACTGGATGATGATCACTGGGGGGGTGTACCACCCCCACACATTTACGCCCCTGGGGCCGGTTGTACGAAGCCCGTTTAGCTTAAATGGTGGATAACTCGAAAATATAGATCAAGTGTATACATTCATCGAACAACCAAGCTAAAATATTTCAACTTGAATAGAACAATTATATTTGCAACTACATATTAAAGGCATAAGATTTAAGTTCGGTCATTCACCAAATGTGTGAAAGTGTTTCTTAATTTTGGCTTATCCACCGTTTAAGCTAAACGGCCTTCGTACAACCGGCCCCTGGGCAAGGTGGGTGGTTATGTGTGGTGGTGGAACTCATTATGTATGCATTGACGTCACAGAACAAGACCAGGCAAGTTTGGGCGAACAAACAATAAATTTGCTGAGTTCAGCATATTTTGTGTGCAAAAATATGGCTTTGTTATCGTAATAAACATTTCGATTTATAAACTCCGTAAATCTCGTATCTAATATCACCTTATACGAAACGGCTTAGACAACTAATATAGCGACGCTTAACCTAGTAAAATATTATTGCCTTAAGGAGGCTCCCTACAGTTTTAATTCTGTAGCACGCAAATGTGCTCTAAGGTCCATTATTTGCTCATTTTGCAAGGTATGGTCACGAGACTTGGCCATCAGATTGCCACAATATTGCGGATTACGAAGAACAAAAATTTTTCTAAATATTTACGTTGCCATGGTAACAACGCGATTTAGAGATTGTCGTATTTTTATCTTCTTTCTTAATTTTTTGGATTTTCCTTCGGTAAAGCTTTTTTATTTTTTGCACACGAGCACCTAAAGTACAAAGTATTGAAATATGCGATTTAAAAAAAATTCCTCGGAGCCGAATTTTTTTAAATCTCAAAAAAACGTTTTTTTTGCAATAAAAAAAATTCGGCTCCGAGGAATTTTTTTTAAATCGCACATTTTATGCATTTTGTGATTTCTGTATCGTATACAAATTTTAAAAAAAAATTACCGAAGGAAACAGGAGAAAAATGTATTTATAGTTTGTGTGTGACGTCAGAAAAATCAGGATTTCATTTTTCACGCGAGACAAGCCCTCGTGACGTCACGAATTCCGACCCCCCGCCAAGACTCAGACAAACATTGGCAACTCTTAATATAAATTATATTATGATTGAGAGCTTGCTGTGAGTTATTTTGATAATTTGTTTAAAGTTTATTTGTGCGGAATCATACACACGTTGTACTTTTTGCTTTAGTCGAAGTGCCAGTGTCGATATTTTTGCTTTGGTAGTTGTAATATAGGCTATTTCGTCGCTTTAGTATGGACTATTCTGTCGCTGCTATAAATAGGTCTACTATCCTATATAGTCTACATTAATATATTGTTGCTTTCGTGTTTATACTAAGTTTGGACGCTTAAAAACCATTTTTTGTCGATTTAGTACCCATTATTTTGCTCTTTTGGTGTTTTATATTCGCTTTAGTGCCCATTATTTTTAAAATTTACTATTTTGTCGCTGTATTAGTATCCACTATTTATAGTCTATTTTGTTTACCTTTTAGTTTTAATACTAAAGAAGCTAGGTCTAGGATTGTCTACTATTCTATCGACTATATTCTATATTTAAAATACGGATTTATTTCAAATGAAAGATTAATTGTCACTTATGCGTAAAATAATTTCAAATATAAACTCTTTTCACTGAGGAATCTTCCGTTGATAAGTAAAACTATTTTGCTTTGACAATAAAAAAATATGTTGAAAAAATATTTCACAAGCCGGTTAACTTATTGATTTAATAGTCTATTTTTAAATATCAGTTCTGTAAAAGAGAGAACCGCCCTTTGGCACTGTGTCTGGTTTAAAAATGAATTCTACAACTAGTGCTTCTCCGATAAATTTAACAACTCTCACTGAAAACGACGGCGTTCCCGGCTCATATTTTGAGCATGATCCATCAGATTATACTGTCGATCAACTCAAGCGGTGGTTAAAATGTAGAGGCTTGAAGCAAAGTGGTAAACGCCGAAGGCCCTTTACCACTTTGGCCCTTTATCCGTGGGCCCTTTCTCGCCTGGCCAATGAACTGCACAAATATATGTGTTCCTATTTATCATTGATACATCAAAGTTTTTCCGCGAACATGCTGAAACCCAGCGACGAGACTTTTCAATTCCTTGCGACGGTTTTGGAAAAGGTATAAATACCTTTTGCCCAGAAGCTCTCATTTCCTGAAGCGATTTCGGCAATTTTTCTGGATATCTCGAATCACTTGCACACGTTCCCCAGCAACAGTGCTTAGTACTAACCATGTTCTAACTTTGGTGTAAATTTGAATGAGTTTTAGTGCAGATAAAATAAAAAAATGTGCCAATGATAGTTCGCTGCTAGTATAATTCTATATTAAATAGTAGTTTGTTTGTCTGAGTCTCGTGGGGGGTCTTAGCTGAGGGAATCTATTTTTAGCTACGTGAGACAACGCTATTTTGGCGCAATCGTGATTCGTGAACTCGTGATATAAACTATAAAAGGTTTGTTTATAACAAGGTTTGTTTAAAGGTTTGTTTATCCCGCACGTACGATGGCCCAGAAGGCTCACAGTTCAATTCTGATTTTTAGACAGTTCAGTTTTGTATTTGACAGTTCAGTTTAGATTTTTAGACAGTTCAGTTTTGTATTTAACAGTTCAGTTTTAGATTTTTAGACAGTTCAGTTTTGTATTTGACAGTTCAGTTTTACATTTTGACACAGTTCAGTTTTAGATTTTAACACAGTTCAGTTTTTAATTTTTGACAGTTCAGTTTTAGATTTTAACACAGTTCAGTTATAACTTTTAAAACAGTTCAGTTTTACATTTTGACACAGTTCAGTTTTAGATTTTAACACAGTTCAGTTTCGGTTTTTATTCTGCTCAATAAAGATTTAATAGAAAAGTTTGTGTCGTTGTCACTGTTACATATGCTTATCAACGTGTTATTTGTTAGAAAGAGGTCAAGATTTATAGCTACAGTATGCCTTTAGATAACTACATTCCATGCATGAACTTTGGTCAAAGAAAAGATCAAACAGAGCTTATTACAAGTTATTTTCGACAAGGTTTCACCAACATTGAAATACTGGAATTCTTGAAACTACACGGAATAGAATTAAGCTTATCGACCCTTAAAAGAAGGCTAACAAGCCTTGGCCTTCGAAGACGTATACCAGCACAAGAACAAGTTTCACAGGAAGAAATTGAACGTATTGTTGAAAACGAATTAGCTGGGAGTAAGTGCAACGTTGGATATCGGAAAATGTGGAAACATGTAACGACTAAGTATGGTATTGCCATTCGAAGGGATGTCATTCGGAAATGCTTGGTGAAATTAGATCCTCGAGGGGTTGAAAGTAGAACAAAGAGAAGGCTTCGAAGAAGGGCTTATTCATCTAGGGGACCTAACCATATATGGCACATTGACGGCCATGACAAGTTGAAGCCTTTTGGATTTAGTATACATGGATGCATAGATGGATTTTCGAGAAGGCTGATCTGGCTTGAGGTGGGTCCAACAAATAAAAATCCTCAGGTCATTGGGAAATATTACCTCGATGCCATATTACAAATTGGAGGCGTTCCACAAAAAATGCGATCGGACGATGGGACTGAGAACAGCATCGTTGAAGCTTTGCAGATATTTCTGCGATCACAACATAATGATGAACATTGTGGTCTTGCCAGTTTTTCTATTGGCACGTCTACGTCAAATCAACGCATAGAAGCCTATTGGTCTCACCTTATTATGGATGGGCCTGGGTGGTGGGTGAATTTCTTTAAGGATCTACGAGACTTTGACTTGTATAATGATTCGGATCCTGTACAAGTCGATTTGATACGGTTTTGCTTTATGGACATACTGAGAGATGAATTACACAAAGTTGCTGAAAAGCCTGAAATGTGGAATCAACATATCATTGCCCCTAGCAAATTTGGTAATAACGATGGACCCAGAGGGAGGCCTGACGTGATGTTTTTTTTACCACATCTTTTTTATTCAGAAGACTGCAAACAAGAAATCGACCGGGACGAAGTAAATGAATTCTACGATAACTCATCAATGTCAGTGAAAGATCTTTCCGATGAATTTGGGGAGTTCGCCTTGTTGGTAATGACAGAGCTTGGTCTGTCGAAACCAACTAATGTGAAAGAAGCATTTGATCTGTATATAACTTTGCTACAAAAAATTGAGACAATTTAGTTTAATAATTTAATGAAACTAATGGTAATAAAGCCTTTTACAAGCTATAATACTTTTATAAGGAAACCCTCCTTAACTATTGTATTAACATTTTTAAAAGCGTACGTACAAAGTATAAGTTCGGGGGAGGGCGTCAGGGGTGATCAACCTAGGTGGGTTCGGGGGCATGCTGCCCTGAGAAAATTTTAGAATTTTGAGTCTCTGAAACAGTATTTCCTGCATTTTGAGGGTACTTTGCGGTAGAATAAAATTGTCACGTTCGTTTCAAAATGGCACATTTACCCGACGAAATGCGAATTTTTCCCCGATGGGGAAGGGGGCTAATTAGCCTCCCCTGGATGGGATTAATTACTAATGTATGCCATTCAAAAGTTTATAAAATACATTAACAATGAATTCGTTGAATGCATAGCTCTGTTAAAATTATGCTTCAATTCGTAGTATTTTTACCAAAAACTAGAGATTTAACATAAATGATCATCTTTGTTTGCACTTCACTTCAAATCTCCATTCTCAAGTTAATAGACAGTATACATAGTACACTTTGTCTTTAAAAGAGAAAAAATTGGGGAAAAACCATACGCTTTTAAAAATGCCAATTTACAGCTAACTGTAAATCCTCTATTAGGGTCCACCTCAAGCAGGCCTGGGGGGGGGCCTAATAGTGGATTTACTATACCACTGGAACAGCAATAAACCTAATCTATATTTAACATCAAACGCAACATAGCACCGACCAATTATTGAATCATAAATTTTGGCTAACCTTGTCCTCAGCCCTCGAGGTATGAACACCATTGCGAGGGCTTGTCGAAGTCTGCTGTGAAGAATTTTACTGAGTGAAGTGAAGGATTTTTCATAAGCAGTGAAGCAGGTAATTTTAACACAACAAAGAATTCACAACACACAATTCCTCATAGCATATATGGAAGTCCAATTCAATAATTGTTCATTATTCATTCAAAGTAACATTGGGGCTTTTCATGCAACAAGAACAGTTAGTTCTTTTTAATTTTTAGCATCTATTATATTTGATTTTTTACATCTTTTAGACAAAATGTGCAAATAAAGTCAATGTGAATAATAAATGGATGAAATTAAATCTAAGGACTAAGTTTTGAATGAATAATGACTTAAATGATGCAATTGTAAACAATTATTAGCAGGCAACATGCCTAATTAATTTGAATGACTACAGTCTACAGTATCTAATCAGTTCAATCTAAATCTAAACAATATCAAGTTCCCAGTCAGGTTTGGCTAGTATATTGTTGAATGTGTTTCTTAACTCACAAAAATCTTGAAAAGTGCAAGGTACCTCTAACACAGGGCCACATGTGTGGGCTACAGGGGTTTTATAAACCCCATCTACTTTAACAAACGACACAGATATACTATTCACAATCAAAATATCGGCGCCTGTGGTAAAATGAAGAAAATGCCCTAGGTTACCTGTGTCTAAACCTCTAATATAACGCTGCAGGAACTTCAAGGCATCACGTTCCCCGTCAGTGGTTGGTTGGGCTTGCAGAAGTTGAAGAACTTTCTTATTCGTAGGCTTTACAGAGTCATAGAATGTTTCCAACTTACCGAATGACTGAAACGGCTCATACATCTTGAGCTCAGAAAGAATGGGCTGCCATGTAGACAACATAATATGGGGTTTTTGGATAAGCTCTTGTTTGGCAATTTCAGTGATCACTTTTTGACAATTGTTTTCATTTAAGACTGTTCTGCAGTTAAATCGTTCCAAAAAATCCTCAATCTCTTCACTTTCAAATTCATGCATGTCCGGCGAAAGACATTTCTCAATCAACTCTTCTTCGTCGACTGCAAGGTACTTCTTAAAGGAATTCATCACAGCTGAATCTGGAACTGAATCTCCAAATAGGCAATATCCAATGAATGCCTTTGATAAAATCAGAGGGAAATAAGATACCATCTTATATCCCTGAACAAGGATTCTGCCAATAGCCTGCCATTCATTCACAAAATGGTCATGTCGCACATAAGGCACTCTTTCTCTCTCTCCAATAGTCATTGAATCTCCAAATGCTTTCCAAAACAATGAAAATACATCACGAGCCACACCAATTCCAGCACCTTTCTCAGGATTCCCACGATCATCAATAATTTCAAAAACTATAGAGCGTGTTGAGATTTTTTCATCTTGGAAGTAGCTAACCATATCTTTGCATACACGAGAACGGTGTACTTTAATGACTTGAACATCCTTTGGACTGGATGGTGGATGGGAAGTATGAAACTCCTGTTCGTTCCCTAATTCTTGTTGGTCAACTATCAACACTTGACTGACCCTGAGTCTCATTAAGATTATCCAAGGAAACAGTTCTGGAAAGGTAAGCAATCCGATGTATCCTGATTTCATCTAGGTTGACAGGGGTAGCTTCACTCTCATTCTGCTCATCTGCTACTGTTGTATTTTCCATATACTTAAGTTCATCTACCTTTAACGAAGCATTGTATTCCTCATCCTGTTTACATCGAAGGCACACCTCACCAAGAAGGTTGGTACAAAAGCATCTGGAACAGACTATCCTGTACTCTGGACTACTGAACAATGGCTCTGGTGGTGGGAAACTTGTAGTTGGTGAAGGGAAAATTGTAGTTGGAGAAGAGAGACTTGTAGTTGATGGAGGGAAACTTGTAGTTGATGGAGGGAAACTTGTAGTTGATAGTGAAACCTCACCTGAGCATTGAGAGGAAGGAGAAGTATAACCCACACAAAGGTCATCACCCACAAAATCAACTGTTTCTACAAAAGAGGTACTGGTACTTGTTTGGGTTAAGTTCTGCTGTTCATCTTCTTCAGGATTAATATATATTGTTCGTAAGTATAAATAGGTTAACGAAGGATACAAACCATTCTCATCTAGGTAATCAGCAATCGTACCATTGCCAGGAAACGAATGAATAACTTCACTGGCAGAATTTGCCACTACCTTGGACATATCTTGTAGTAAACCAAAATGGCTTTTCCCCTTTGGAAAGAACAATTCGCAGGCTTTGTCCTGAATTTGCTGTAAAGTTAACGGTTCTGAATCCATGTAATTAATATAACGGTTTCCACCACCATACCTGTTTCGCACAGGGGTATATTTGACCTTATCTTCATCATAATGCAGCCATCGTATTTGTATTCGATGTTGTTTATCAGTTTTGGGTTTCTTTCGGTTTGTGCCTGCTGCGTCTCCCTCACTTCGGTTTCTGATTCGATGAAGTAGACCGCTCAAGCGATTTACCGTCCTTTCCGTTTTCTGAGTTGGGGCTGGCGTTTCTCCGCTACTTTCTGAGCTTTTGCTTTCTCCTTTCTTAGCTTCTTCTTGTTTTTTAAGCTCTTCGCGAACAGCTTCTTTTATTATGGCGTCCATATTTGTATTTTGTACACACAACGTGCCTTTGGCACTGATCTAAATTCTAAAACTGAACTGCCTCAAAATCTAAAAATGAACTGTTTCCAAATATAGAACTGAACTGTGTAAATACAAAACTGAACTGTGTTATTATGAAAATCTAAAACTGAACTGTGTCAAAATGTAGAACTGAACTGTTCAAAAATTTATAACTGAACAGTGTTAAAATCTAAAACTGAACTGTTTTAAAATGTAAAACTGAACTGCCAAATACAAAACTGAACTGTCTAAAAATCAAAATTGAACTGTCTAAAAATCAGAATTGAACTGTGAGCCTTCTGGGCCATCGTACGCACGTGAACAAAATCCCGCGACACAGAATTAAAACTGTAGGGAGCCTCCATAAATTAAGCGAAGTAATGAAAAGCAGAAATATAGCTTTCTAAAACGAGAAGATCTTAAAGTTTATCGGCATAGTAAGGTCAGTAAGCGTTGCTAAGGTCGTCTTTATATGGAGCAATACAAATATATGTTTGCCAAGCGAATGCATAAACATAGTTCTTACAGGGATTTAAACCTTACAAAGTTTCAAGCGTTTTAGATGTAGCAGAGTGGGAAAAGCAGTGATTTTTAAGCGAGATTTACAAGCATATACAAACATTGTATGTAAACACAATAGCTACACAATTCTATGCGTAGGTTTGTAAGCCATTTGTAAATCGTTAACAGTAATTTGAATAAATTTCGAATATTTAATTATAGGACGGGAAAATATTGTCAATGTACATACAGCACACACAGAATTAATTTTTAACACCGTTAATAGATCTTATGATCTACTTCTACGTCTACCCAATTGTGGAAAAAGTTGTGAGTTTGCGCCGTTCTCCTTGTGTTGGTGGTGGCACAGGTTGTGTCATCTCGATAGATCTAGGAGTGGTTGGTTGTGTTATCTCTATAGGTTCAGGAGCAGCGTCTTCAACAATATCTGGGGTTTCAACCTTCAACAACTGCAGGACGGTGAATCGGAAAATCCATCTTGTTTTTAAAAGTAAGAAATCGATTAAGTTGGTCAGAATAAAGCTTGCTTTTCTCAACCGCGGTAAGCTGTGGTGCACTGGTGCTTCAATGATCTCTTGCATTCGCTGCTCGGTGTTATACATTGCATTTACAAGGGGTGGTTGGTGATAGGACTGTTTCCGCACATATTCGACTAAGACATCAGCTTCGCCTGGCAATACATTTGTTTTGAGTCGTTGTTGCTCACTCGTTGTAGGTTTTAAATCCAACATCAAATACCCATGGCTTCTTCATAACTCCTCATAAACTCTCGCACTCTGCCAGGATGAGTTTGTCTTGCGAGCATAGAGATTTGTTGCTTAAACAACACGATATAATGGGCGTTGAGACTAATATCTCTCATCTCTTTTCCCCGATGAAATATATTTTGGACAATGTAGATGACGGACAAATTTCTGTGATGACTCCCTTTTGTGAAAAGATTAGCTATAAGTTTGTCCTTGCCAGATTGTGCCATAAGATCATCTAGTACGATCAAATTGTGTTGAGACACATCTAGGTAATCTGCTTTGTCGATATCTTCAGGTATTCGTTCATATCAAAATAGGATGGCTGCCATTGACCATAACACCAGATGATACGCTGAGGAGGTGGACGTTTTCTGGGCATTCTCCAATAGACTTTTCACCCATACAGTCTTGCCACTCTGTGTACATCCTGCTACGATACAAGTAAAGGGGTGTTGCAGAACTGTAGATCCATTAACCATAAAGTATTGTTGTCCAAGATTACGATTTTTATTCGCATGAACAGTCTTCTTGTGGCGAAGACGATTACTTGCATTTACAAACGTCGCACTCATAGGACATGTTTACTCTTCAAGAACCACGGGCGATGAGATATATTTATACCAGTGACACTACATATAGTCCATGTCTATAACTGTAGTCAAGGACTATAACTGTAGTCTATAAAGTTATGTAGTCCATGACTATGACTATGACTATAGTCCATGACTATGACTATAGTCTATGACTATGACTATGACTATGACTATGACTATGACTATGACTATGACTATGACTATGACTATGACATAGTCATGGACAATAGTCATAGTCATAGTAATAGTCATAGTCGTAGACTATAGTCATAGTATATTATAGACTACAGTTATAGTCCTGGGGCCGGTTGTTCGAAGCCCGTTTAGCTTAAACGATGGATAAGTCAAAATTAACTAACAGATTCACACATTTTATAAATGACTGAACTTAAATCTCATGCACTAAATATATAGTTGCAAACATAATTGTTCTACTCAAGTTGAAATATTTTAGTTTGGTTACTTGATGAATGTACAAACTTGATCAATATTTTCGACTTATCCACCGTTTAAGCTAAATGGGCTTCGAACAACCGGCCCCTGGACTACAGTTATAGGCATAGACTATATGTAGTGTCACTGGTATAAATATATCTCATCGCCCTTGTCTCAAATCATTTTACTGTGGTTCTTGAAGAGTAAACATGTCCTATGAGTGCGACGTTTGTAAATGCAAGTAATCGTCTTCGCCACAAGAAGACTGTTCATGCGAATAAAAATCGTAATACTTTATGGTTAATGGATCTACAGTTCTGCAACACCCCTTTACTTGTATCATAGCAGGATGTACACAGAGTGGCAAGACTGTATGGGTGAAACGTCTATTGGAGAATGCCCAGAAAACTATAAGTCCACCTCCTCAGCGTATCATCTGGTGTTATGGTCAATGGCAGCCATCCTATTTTGATATGAAGGAATACCTAAATATATCGACAAAGCAGATTACTTAGATGTATCTCAACACAATTTGATCGTACTAGATGATCTTATGGCACAATCTGGCAAGGACAAACGTATAGCTGATCTTTTCACAAAAGGGAGTCATCACAGAAATTTGTCCGTCATCTACATTGTCCAAAATATATTTCATCAGGGAAAAGAGATGAGAGATATTAGTCTCAACGCCCATTATATCGTGTTGTTTAAGTCACCAAGAGATAAGCAACTTATGAGGAATTGTGAAGAAGCCATGGGTATTTGATGTTGGATTTAAAACCTACAACGAGTGAGCAACAACGACTCAAAACAAATGTATTGCCAGGCGAAGCTGAGGCCTTAGTCGAATATGTGCGGAACAAACAGTCCTATCACCAACCACCCCTTGTAAATGGAATGTATAACACCGAGCAGCGAATGCAAGAGATCATTGAAGCACCACAGCTTACCGCGGTTGAGAAAAGCAAGCTTTATTCTGACCAACTTAATCGATTTCTTACTTTTAAAAACAAGATGGATTTTCCGATTCACCATCCTGCAGTTGTTGAAACCCCAGATATCGTTGAAGACGCTGCTCCTGAACCTATAGAGATAACACAACCAACCACTCCTAGATCTATCGAGATGACACAACCTGTGCCCACTACTCCTAAACCTGGCTTTCTCACACCACCACCAACACAAGGAGAACGGCGCAAACTCAAACACAACTTTTTCCACAATTGGGTAGACTCCTCAGACTGGAGACCTAAACGGATTTAGCAATGATGACCCCAGAGCAACGAGAAGGTTACGAACAAAGACTGCTTCACGCGAGACCAAAATATATTCCTATGAAAGCTGAGGATATTGCAAGATTATCACCCGAAGACAGACAAGAATATGAAAACTCTTTAAAGATGCAAAAGATTCCTAAACGATATGCTCTTGGAAGCAGACCTTATTAACGGTGTTAAAAATTAATTCTGTGTGTGCTGTATGCACATTGTACAATATTCTCCCACCCTATAATTAAATATCTAAATTTATTCAAATCACTGTTAACGATTTACAAATGACCTACAAACCTACGCACGGAATTGTGTCGCAAAAAATCGATGTTCCCACAGTACTATAAAGAGGTGGTTACACTGACATATATATAAAACTGATGTATATTATGTCAGTGGGTGGTTCTCATGTTACGTCATCGCCGCCAAGTGAACGAGTTTGGCAAAGGTTTTCCTTGTTTGCAATTCAAATTTCACCCAAATTAATACCCAACATGGCAAAAATCTCTTTGCAC
Organism: Trachythela sp. YZ-2020; assembly: GCA_016169945.1. Classification (NCBI taxonomy): domain Eukaryota; kingdom Metazoa; phylum Cnidaria; class Anthozoa; order Malacalcyonacea; family Clavulariidae; genus Trachythela; species Trachythela sp. YZ-2020. The sequence continues at coordinate 2,307,087 of JADLSH010000395.1, forward strand.
TTGCCTTGAGATGGGTTACAACATACTTATTGAAGATCACGAAATTTAGTGTCGCGAAAATTTGGTGTGTTTATGTGTAAGCATACCTCCAAGATCGCAAAGATGGCTGAACCCAGAGAGGTCAAAGGGACCAAGCACTGAGCTCATGGACATTTTCATACGACTACCCATCCCTTCTTCAAACTCGATCAACTTTTCTCTGTTTTCATACAAATTAGCAAAGGTTTCTTCGGAAGACATCCCAAATGTTCGCTCCCACTGACTTTTTCCTTCTTTCACGGTGTGTTCGAAATTTGCCACCAACTTACTCAAGGTTTGTGCCTCGAGAATGGCGTATCCATAAACTGACTCCGGACTTTTGGGGAGAAGATATCGCTTGGTCTGTTCCGAGTTTGAATAGAGAGCGTTCTCCATTTTTCCGTTCGGTATTTCCTTTACCAATAGGTCTACACTGGTGCAATTGTCGAGTAAAACTGTCGTAGCAATCTCGTCTAGAGTTAAGTCATTCGCTGTCTGCTGAGCTGTTCGTCCTCCATCCTTCTCCAGATACTCAAATATTCCATGATTCAGGGCTGAAAACAAACCGTACGACACTCGGTAGCCACCAATGAGGTTAAGAACGTGATAGTTACTGCATGCAGAGGCTATTTTCGACGCCATATTGATACAATAGTGCACCGACTATAAATTTGTAAATTATGCAAAGTAGCACAATCACTGGAGCATAATAACAGATATCAGATATCCAAACATGTAGCGCGGTAAGCTGTAAAACATGGAATCTGGAATTTAGAATCATGGAATCTTGTAGTCTTGGAATCTTGTTATATTGCACCAAAATATATATCTTACTCATATATTGATTTTTATTATTTATCTTTTTTGACACAGAATGCGTTATTTCCCGATGTGAAAGCTTGACATGTGTCAAATAGGTACTATATGGCTAGATAGATAAACACCGAGTATGTATGACGTCAATGCTGCATGTTCGGATAAATCTAAATGCAGAAATAATATTGTCACTTAATATTGGCCCTCAAGAAACGTGTTTCTGCTGGGGTCTACGACGTAGTCACGTAGGCTAACACAATATGTCAAGCTTTATAACACATTCGGTGCATCGCTGATTAGACTACTAAAAATGACGCATTGGGTCAAAAAAGATAAATAGTAAAAATCAATGTATAAGTAAGACATATATTTTTGTGTAATATAGAAAGATTCCAACATTCCAAGATTCCAACATTCCCCATTCCATGTTTTACAGCTTACCCATGTAAGACTGAGGTAGAATGTACCATCGAAGTACACTTTAGCGTAACTTAAGCCACTCAATCTACACACGGTTAATAGATCTACAGGCCGGGGAATCGGGATACAAACATATACAAGTGTTATTATCTCTTTCAGATCGGAGTGGCTGACGTGTGGTTCACAGAACGTTTGATTACTCTTTTGCAATCTTTTGGAATCAACGCCAACTTGGTTGATTTTTAAAACACAAAAAATCTATATGTTTGTATCGAGCCAGAGATCATATAAAAACCACTCTGTTGTGACTAACCGTGGTTGTAGGTTGTAAGACCTTGTAACTACCCAACCTGATAACTCACCAGAATGCAGTTAGCATAAATTTTGCTGACATGAAGTATTCCTTATTCAACTTGACTCGATATATTGCTGGCGCACAATCAAATCCGATCAACAAAACAAAAAGTTATTTTATAGTTTCGCATAATTCGCCAAGTCGCAATACAAGTTTTCACTTTTGAGACGTTTGTTTATAAAATATACAGTAAGTCTACGTTGTCTTCAAGTACGTGTTTCTTTTAATATAGAATGTCAAGTAAGAAGTTATTTGGTGTTATAGTCTGTGACAGCCAAGCTAAATGGGGCGGCCCAGAAGGCATTGGCAGACGAGTGCAAAATATATTGGGGACGAAAGATGACCAATGGAAAACGTATGTGGCTGAACAAGGTCAGTTTCCCCATGAAGAGGAATTAAAAACATTTCAAGGGTTTTATATCACTGGCAGTAAGCATTCTGTCAACGATGATGCACAAGCGTGGATTAAACAACTGTTGTTATTTATACAACGAGCATATGTCTTGAAAAAGCCAAAAGTATTTGGTACATGTTTTGGTCACCAAGCTATATCAAAAGCACTTGGTGGGACGGTCGGCAAGAATCCGAGCAAACGTTTTGTCTGCCACAACGAGGAAATTGTGCTATGTGAAGCTGAGAATGAATCAAGGTTTTTAAACGACTTAAAGAGAATCAATGAAGAAAAACCGTATCGTATTCTTCAATCTCACGGCGAGTGTGTTGACGAATTACCAGCTAATTCGAAGAACGTGGCAAGTTCTGACTCGTGCAAACATGAAATTGTATTGTATAGTGATAATATCATAGGAGCTCAGTCACATGCTGATTTCACTATAGAAGATCTCTCAGATGTTATTTTACCCTCGTTGCTGGAAAGGGAAATCATAACACAAGGAGAGTTTGATTACGCTAATGAATCATTTAAACAACCTAATGCTTGTTCAGATATGGCCACTGCTATTCGTGACTTTTTGAACTCTTAAATTAACTGCTACAAGTACAGGTTCCGGTTTATAGTCTAAAATGTAGAGTGAAATGGAATTGTATTTTAACTATTTTAATCGGATTTAAATGAAAAAGCACGTGCTGATTGCTATATATATATAGCTACCGTAATAAAATATGACCTGTAGATTTTTCTCGTTATTTCTATAATATATTGGGAGAATATAATATATTGATTTTTAAAATATTTATATATAAAAAAACAATTTTAGTTTTTAATATGCTTACTGTGGATGTAATGATAGTTACACAACGTGAACTCTCTCCTCCGCAGAGGCTTTTAAACCCGTAAAATCTAAGGCATATGTATAGGCTACATATTAAACTAAAATGCCTCTGCAGAGGAGGGAACAAGGTGAACGACGTCCTACTAAACCGGAAGTTAAAATCCTTTTGCACGCCATACGATAACGAACCAGAGGTAACGAACATTATTTACATTGCGCTAGACAGTTTTTAAAAGCAAAACATTGAATTTATCGAGGAAAACAAATAAATTGGGTGGTTGCAATCGTCTATAAATACATGTAGATGATAACCTAAGTTTTTAACTTTTGTTATTAAACCTACAATTTTCAAACAAACAAGATAAAATACTAGCTAAAATCTGTACAGAATGTGCTCCCGTGGCCCAGTTGGTTAGTGCGTCGTACTTATAAGCAGTACCGGAGTATATGCGAAGGTCGAGGATTCGATCCCCTCCGGGAGCACGTTTGATACTATTATATATATTTGTCTTTTGAAGTATTATACCCTCAATTACGACCCAAAACAAATATTATATAGTTCCTTCTATAACTTTAATTTTCATACAAAATGTTCAGCTGCACCAAAGAATGGAGAAGGGTGGCGCAGTGGAAGCGTGCTGGGCAAATAACCAAGATGTTAATGGATCGCAACCATTTCCTGCTATTTTTGCAATCGTCTGTAAATACGTGTAGATGATAGCCCAACTTTTTATCTTTTGTTATTCAACCTAAAATTCTCCAATAAACAAGATGAAATACCAGCTAAAATCTATATAGAATGTGCTCCCGTGGCCCAGTTGGTTAGTGTGTCGTACTTATAAGCAGTACCGGGGTATATGCAAAGGTCGAGGGTTCGAACCACTCCAGGAGCATGTTTGATACTATTGTATATCTTTGTCTTTTGAAGTATTATACCCTTAATTGGGACTCAAATCAAATATTATATAGTGCTTTCTTTGTCTCTCATTTTCAGAGAAAATGTTCAGCTGCATCAAAGCATGGAGCAGGGTGGCGCAGTGGAAGCGTGCTGGGCCCATAACCCAGAGGTCAATGGATCGAAACCATTTCCTGCTATTTATGCAATCGTCTATAAATACATGTAGATGATAACCTAAGTTTTTAACTTTTGTTATTAAACCTAAAATTTTCAAACAAGATAAAATACTATAGCCGAAATCTATATAAAATGTGCTCCCCACCGGGAGCACGTTTCATATACTATTGTATATATTTTTCTTTTGAAGTATTATATCATTAATTGCGACTCTAAACAAATATTATATAGTGCTTTCGTTGTCTCTCATTTTCAGAGAAAATGTTCAGCTGCATCAAAGCATGGAGCAGGGTGGCGCAGTGGAAGCGTGCTGGGCCCATAACCCAGAGGTCAATGGATCGAAACCATTTCCTGCTATTTAAGCGATGGTCTATAAATACATGTAGATGATAACCTAAGTTTTTAACTTTTGTTATTAAACCTAAAATTTTCACACAAACAAGATAAAATACTAGCGGATGCCTATATTGAATATGCTCCCGTGGCTCAGTTGGTTAGTGCGTCGTACTTATAAGCAGTACCGGAGTATATGCGAAGGTCGAGGGTTCGATCCCCTCCGCTAGCACGTTTGATACTATTGTATATATTTTTCTTTTGAAGTATTATACCATTAATTGCGACTCTAAACAAATATTATGTATTGCTTTCTTTGTCTCTCATTTTCAGAGAAAATGTTCAGCTGCATCAAAGCATGAAGCATGCGCAGTGGAAGCGTGCTGGGCCCATAACCCAGAGGTCAATGGATCGAAACCATTTCCTGCTATTTATGCAATCGTCTATAAATACATGTAGATGATAACCTAAGTTTTTAACTTTTGTTATTAAACCTAAAATTTTCAAACAAACAAGATAAAATACTAGCTAAAATCTATATAGAATGTTTCGATCCCGTCCGGTAGCACGTTTGATACTATTATATGTATTTGTCTTTTGAAGTATTATACCATTAATTGCGACTCTAAACAAATATTATATAGTGCTTTCTTTGTCTATCATTTTCAGAGAAAATGTTCTGCTGCATCAAAGCATGGAGCATGGAGCAGGGTGGCGCAGTGGAAGCGTGCTGGGCCCATAACCCAGAGGTCAATGGGTCGAAACCATTTCCTGCTATTTATGCAATCGTCTATAAATACATGTAGATGATAACCTAAGTTTTTAACTTTTGTTATTAAACCTAAAATTTTCAAACAATAAAGATAAAATACTAGCCAAAATCTATATAGAATGTGCTCCCGTGGCCCAGTTGGTTAGTGCGTCGTACTTATAAGCAGTACCGGAGTATATGCGAAGGTCAAAGGTTCGATCCCGTCCGGGAGCACGTTTGATACTATTATATATATTTGTCTTTTGAAGTATTATACCCTTAATTGGGACTCTAAACAAATATTATATACGGCTTTCTTTGTCTCTCATTTTCAGAGAAAATGTTCAGCTGCATCAAAGCATGGAGCAGGGTGGCGCAGTGGAAGCGTGGTGGGCCCATAACCCAGAGGTCAATGGTCGAAACCATTTCCTGCTATTTAAGCGATGGTCTATAAATACATGTAGATGATAACCTAAGTTTTTAACTTTTGTTATTAAACCTAAAATTTTCAAACAAACAAGATAAAATACTAGCGGATGTCTGTATTGAATATGCTCCCGTGGCTCATCGGTTCGCAGTGGAAGCGTGCTGGGCCCATAACCCAGAGGTCAATGGATCGAAACCATTTCCTGCTATGTATGCGATCGTCTATAAATACATGTAGATTATCGATAACCTAAGTTTTTAACTTTTGTTGTTAAACCTAAAATTTTCAAACAAACAAGATAAAATAGTAGCTAAAATCTATATAGAATGTGCTCCCGTGGCCCAGTTGGTTAGTGCGTCGTACTTATAAGCAGTACCGGAGTATATGCAAAGGTCGAGGGTTCGATCCCCTCCGGGAGCACGTTTGATACTATTATTTGTCTTTTGAAGTATTATACCCTCAATTACGACCCAAAACAAATATTATATAGTTCCTTCTTTAACTTTAATTTTCATACAAAATGTTCAGCTGCACCAAAGAATGGAGCAGGGTGGCGCAGTGGAAGCGTGGTGGGCCCATAAGCCAGAGGTCAATGGATCTAAACCATTTCCTGCTATTTTTGCAATCGTCTGTAAATACGTGTAGATGATAGCCCAACTCTTTATCTTTGGTTATTCAATCTAAAATTCTCCAATAAACAAGATAAAATACTATCTAAAATCTATATAGAATGTGCTCCCGTGGTCCAGTTGGTTAGTGTGTCGTACTTATAAGCAGTACCGGGGTATATGCAAAGGTCAAAGGTTCGAACCACTCCAGGAGCATGTTTGATACTATTGTATATCTTTGTCTTTTGAAGTATTATACCCTCAATTACGACCTAAAACAAATATTATATAGTCCCTTCTTTAACTTTAATTTTCATAAAAAATGTTCAGCTGCATCAAAGCATGGAGCAGGGTGGCGCAGTGGAAGCGTGGTGGGCCCATAAGCCAGAGGTCAATGGATCTAAACCATTTCCTGCTATTTTTTCAATCGTCTGTAAATACGTGTAGATGATAGCCCAACTCTTTATCTTTGGTTATTCAACCTAAAATTGTCCAATAAACAAGATGAAATACTATCTAAAATCTATATAGAATGTGCTCCCGTGGCCCAGTTGGTTAGTGCGTCGTACTTATAAGCAGTACCGGGGTATATGCAAAGGTCAAAGGTTCGAACCACTCCAGGAGCATGTTTGATACTATTGTATATCTTTGTCTTTTGAAGTATTATACCCTTAATTGGGACTCAAATCAAATATTATATAGTGCTTTCTTTGTCTCTCATTTTCAGAGAAAATGTTCAGCTGCATCAAAGCATGGAGCAGGGTGGCGCAGTGGAAGCGTGCTGGGCCCATAACCCAGAGGTCAATGGATCGAAACCATTTCCTGCTATTTATGCAATCGTCTATAAATACATGTAGATGATAACCTAAGTTTTTAACTTTTGTTATTAAACCTACAATTTTCAAACAAAGAAGATAAAATAGTAGCTAAAATCTATATAGAATGTGCTCCCGTGGCCCAGTTGGTTAGTGCGTCGTACTTATAGGCAGTATCGTAGTATATGCGAAGGTCGAATTCGATCCCCTCCGGGATAACGTTTGATACTATTGTATATATATATGTCTTTTGAAGTATTATACCCTTAATTGGGACACAAATCAAATATTATATAGTGCTTTCTTTGTCTCTCATTTTCAGAGAAAATGTTCAGCTGCATCAAAGCATGGAGCAGGGTGGCGCAGTGGAAGCGTGCTGGGCCCATAACCCAGAGGTCAATGGATCGAAACCATTTCCTGCTATTTGTGCGATCGTCTATAAATACATGTAGATGATAACCTAAGTTTTTAACTTTTGTTATTAAGCTTAAAATTTTCAAACAAACAAGATAAAATACTAGCGGATGTCTGTATTGAATATGCTCCCGTGGCTCATGACTTTAGAAAAGATGAAACTGGAAGAGGCTCAAGAACTTGTTGCATTGAGACTAATAGTGAGGATGATGTAGCCTTAGCTTATGAAAAAATTAGTGAATTTATAAAGCGATTGGAATTGTCAAAGGATAGTGCCCTTCAAAGTTTAGTTGACAATAATAAGGATATAGAATATATGGAAGAGTGGTCAGCAAAACAAAAGGATTGCATTGCACAATTCCGCAAGCAGAGAGATCGTTGTAAGCAACAGTTAGATGAATTGAAAAACAAGGGACGAGAGGAAAGGCTACAAAGGGACATTGAAGATCGAAGGAGAGTGAATTGGGAACAATCAAAGTTTCGAGAGCAGCAGCAAAGAGAAATGGAGAAAGCGATGATACGGCAACAAAAAACTGAGGAGGAATGGTTTATGAGAAATGTGGAGTTCCAAAAGCAAAGTGTGGAAACCGGCGGCACCGAGAATGCTTCATCCAACAAGTCACAACCAACTGTAAAGTTGCAAAGGTACACTATTACACCATTTACGGGGGATTATCAAGATTGGCTCCGCTTCTGGAACCAATTACCGTGGAAGTTGACGGATCGGCCTTGTCAGAGATCAGTAAGTTTCATTACCTATTGGAATTGGTGAAGGACAAACCTAGAGATGACATCATGCCGCATTCAATTGAAGGTTACGAAGAAGCGAAGCATATACTGCAAGAAAATTATGGAAAGGATAGCAAGGTCCACTGAGCATTGATAAAAGATCTAAAAGCTTCCATAATCCATAGTATTACAAGCATCCACAAACTTGAGTCCATTCACGACTTTTACAACAAGCTATCTAGAATTGTCATCTATTGCGATTCCCCTGAGCATTCTGCTGTAACGGGCACTAAGGTTCTGAGTGTGGCTGATCGTCGGGGCATATTGAGGCGAAAGAAAGCTTGCTTTAACCAGGGCGCTGTAAAACACGGGCGGCGAAACGGCTATGACGCCCCTGATCTATGTGCGATGCAGGACCCTCCCCCACGAATATTGATTTACATTCGAATTCAGGCGTGCATGATTTCATTGATTTGGGTCTGTCGTGATTCTAGTACTTAAAAAACACGCAGAAAAACCCAAATTAAAGCTGATTTCACGATGGTTCTATATTTTTACAAGACAAATGCTTTCCTCGGGATTTTTAATGATGGAAATCAGGTATGTTTGATGATATGTCTTTTTGAAGTTCTTGCAATCTGATATTCTGGATTTGAAACGACAAAAAAGACAGCATGTCCTATGACTATATCGAAAGAAATGGCTGTAGACACATATTTTTCGTGTTGTACTATCTTTTGAAAGCTTGATACTTCATTTGGCAAATACAATATATGTTTATATTGGCTTTTTATTACGTAGTAAAATAATGATTTTAAAATGTATAACTTATACTCAACTGCTTTTCGCAAGCAAATGTGATTTTTTTCGGCTTCAGCCCTGCCAAAAAAGAGGCCAAATACGTTTTAAAAACAAAAAGCCGATTTTCAATTCGCGGTCTTTTTCTGAAAGTCCAATACTTTATTTATACGTATATATTCAAACCAGACCTTTTTAATACAAGGTGCATGAAATATTTTGAAAAGTATAGATTTCCCGCGCTTAACAAAAAGCGACAAAGAACTGTTCTCGACTTCTGCCATGTCAAAAAGGAGGTTAAAAAGTATTTTAAAACAAAAAAGCCGATTCTCATTTATTTACTTAAATTACACATATATATTCAAACCTTTTCATATATATTCAAACCGTATTTTAAAACAAAAAAGCCGATTCTCATTTATTTACTTAAATTACACATATATATTGTACCTTTTCAGTACAATGTGCATGGAATATTTCGGCAAAAAGTATAGATTTTCCGCGCTTAAAAAACAGCGAAAACGAACTGTTTTCGTCGTGTCAAAAAAGTGGTTGAAAAAGTTTCTTAAAACAAAAAAGCCGCTTTTCATTTGGTGTTCTTCTGAAAGTCCAATACTTCATTTATACGTATATATATATTCAAACTAGACCTTTTTAGTACAAGGTGCATGAATATTATGAAAAGTATAGATTTTGCGCGCTTAATTAACAGCGACAAAGAACTGTTCTCGACTTCTGTCGTGTCAAAAAGAGGTCAAAAAAGTATTAAAACAAAAACCCCGATTCTCTTTCATTGGGTTTCATTGATTTTTCGATTTCATTGGGTTTTTTGAAGGCTTGATACTTAATAAAACTCAAGTATTGATTCTAGAGCATTTTAAGCTCCTGCAGATGCAAGGAATATATTGAAAAATATAGAATTTAAGCCTATAAGGAAGAACATTTCTAATTTATCGCTACTTCAAAGACAAAGAAGGCTGAAGAAAACATGAAATATAAAAAAAAGTTCAAAAAAGTGCATCGGCTCACAATATATGCATGTCAGAAAGCCCATTAAGTAACGAAAATAATTATGATTTCAAAATAACTTTTGCCCACTTACCCAGCGCGAAACGTCGATTTCAAAATAAAATGCGTCGAAAAGACTCGTGAATTTTAGTGTAAACATTTGACAATTGCATCAAACGAAATAAGAATAAATTTGACCTATTCATTTTTCATAAGAATTAATACGAGACATGAATTGTCAATCAATTAAAGATTATCAAGTTATATTTTTCACGTAAATATAGCAATTCTTATCTATAGTATTTGAATGTTTTCTTTTACATATGTTTTCATATTTTTCAGCCATTTCTCATTTCGATTTTCCCTTCAATTTCAAAAACAAGCGCGCTCGTGCCAGTTCCCGTCCGCATCACATATGGATCAGCGCGCTATGAGCGCGTTTCCCCGCCCGTGTTTTACAGCGCCCTGCTTCAACTGTGCTTTACCAGGACATCTTGCATCAACATGTCGGGCTCGAGGGTTCCACAAATGTGGGTTGAAGCGCCATACCTCAATATGTCAACAACAGGACAAATCGTCAACAGATCGTATGAATAACAGTCGGAATGAAAAGGGTATATGAGTACTACCCTTCAGAATACTTCTGCAATTCGCCCAACCTTACCAGCAAAAGTCGGAGGAGAACAAGTGCGGCTGATGATTGACACAGGAGCGAGCAGTTCATATGTATGTACTGATCTTATTACAAAGTTAGGATTACAACCAGTCAGGAAAGAAAGACGGTGCATTGAACAGATGTACGGAACAATGACCAAAATTGTTGAGGTTTACAATGTAACTGTCAACTCAACTATCGGGGACGAATTCAAAATTGCACTGGAGTGCATCAATGCAGAGAAAGCCATCCTAACACATTTGCCGAATCCAAACGTCTGGCTAGTGAAGAGAAAACAACCACGTCTGCGTCGTCTAAATATGTTCACATTATGCTGGGAGTTGCTGATTAATCAACGCATCAAGTCTAGTGAGCCACCGATATTGGGTAACCAACCAGAGAAGGACCCAGGAGCCGAATTCACAATGTTGGGGTGGACACTGTACGGAGGCGTTCGAGCAAGTGAAGAGCCAGATAAGTAGTTTAGTACCGGACAAGACGAGTTCGAGCGATTATGCAGTGGAGACGTACTTGGGGTGACTGACCATGTCGATATGTCATCATTTGAACACGAACAGTTTAAGGTTTAGCTTGTGCAAAACCAGGACGGATTGTATAAAACGAGATTACCATGGAAGGTCGGACATGTGCCTTTTCCAGACAACAAGAATCAGTCAACAGCTAGATTGTACAGCGTAACCCGAAAACTTGAGAGGATTGGAAAGTTAAAGGAATATGATGACGTCATGCAAGATCACTTGAAGAAAGGTGTGATTGAGCCAGTCCGAGTACAACCAACGGGAGAGATTGTGCACTATGTTCCACATCAACCAGTTATCAGAGAGCAAGCAGAGTCGACGAAAATGCGCATTGTTTATGACTGTTCGTCCAAACCAGATGCCACTACCCCATCTTTGAATGACTGCTTGGAAACCGGGCCTTCCCTTTTATTCGATATCCTTCTTCGCAACCGTTTTCGAAGATATTGCATCACAGGAGATATGGTGAAGGCGTTTCTTCAAATCATGCTTCAAGAATGTGATCGTGATGCCCAACGGATTCTCTGGTATGATGATTTGAGTAACCGGAACGTACTCGAGTACAGATTCACACGTGTTATCTTTGGAGCAACACCAAGTCCATATATCTTGGGTGCGACCTTGGAAAAGCATTTGGAAGGATATGAAAGTGCCTATCCAGAAACGGTTCAGATACTGAGAGATGATACCTACGTGGACGATATACAAGGTAGGTAGGTAGGTAGGTAAGTAGGTAGGTAGGTCAAAATAGAGAACACGCTAGCCCCATCAACTCTAGGCTGGTTTACATAGGGGGCGTGTTTAAGTATTAAAAATATTAAAAAGAAAGGTACACTAAATACTAACACACAAACACACATATAATATATGATAACTAGGAAGCATGTCATCATCCAACTATTGACTTAAACGAATGAAGCGACTCGGCCAATTTTGCTTCATTTGGGAGTTGATTCCAGAGCATAGCGCCGCTATATTTGGATTTCAGAGCATAGCGCCAAAGTTGGGTTTCAGTAGCAGTGACAGTGCAATATATTGTGATTACACATCCATTTGTACAATAAGATATCACTGCGTTAACTTTCATTATACACATTCAATATACACAGAATAACATACACATTAACTGTATACATCAAGTGGAATGTGCAATCGATATGTCTATTGAAAACCTAAGTCTTGCTTGGACTAGCGATTTTGACTCGCTCAAGAAATTTTCAAATGAAGTCCTAAACCTTGATGGAGAATGGACACAGCCTGGAGGGGACAAGAAGCTCCTTACTTTTGGCAACTCAAGTATTGTATGGCGAAAAACTAAAGGTTTGTTGCTGTTTAAAGGTGAGCAATCAATAGCTGTTAAAACGAAAATTTGCGAAGCAATGCTACAAGAATCGTTTAACCCATCATCACAAACGCATTCGAGCATATCGCCTGGTGATCATATGAATGAGATCGAGAGTCTTAGATCTGGTCAGTTATTGAATGGTGAAGCAATTCAACTTTTGGCGAATTCTGTTTCGCAGATCTCTTCTATAATTGCTGAATTTCAAGCAAAAGCAAAACCTTTTACTGACGATTTAAGTCAAAATAATATGGAAAAATCACTAGAGGAAAAAATTGAGCAATCTGAATATGCAAATTCCATCAACACCAACAATCCTATTGTCATAGAACAATCAGAACAATCAATGAAATCGAACAATGCAAATAGTGATGAATGTACTCCCTTGATAGATAAAAACACTTTAGAAAAAACTTTAGAGATAAGCGACAATCAAGAAGACATCTCCACATTAAAAGAATTAAATTATGATGCGAGTGATAATAACATGAAAACCTCCTACGCAAAAGCTGCGAAATCACATCTAGATTCAAGAAACCCCTCTAAAACACCTACAAGATCTGTAAAGGATGAATTGTCGCTTGCTACTAATACAAAGGAAAATACCCCAAATTCTGAGGGATTAATACACTCTGATGTGCCAGACGGCTTTATTGGAGTTGAGCGCAAACGAAAGAAATACAAGAAACTTTTCTTATCCGGTATTGCTGAAGGCGTAAAAGAAAGCCAAATATACTCCTATCTCGTTGAAAGAAATATAACCCCTACCAAAGTGTCTACCTTCAAAAGTAAACGTAAAGGGACAATGTCTGCTAAAATACATATCCCATTAATCACAAGTTCGGTTGCATTGGAAAAAAATTTTTGGCCAGAATTTGTATACTGTAAGCCATGGCAACAAAAAGTAGATAAGAGACAAAATACATTGCAGAAAAATAAAGAGACCCTAGTGGGAAACTATACAACTCTAGTATAATGGAGAATGTAATTCCAGTACGTATCTCGTCTAGAAGATGTAAAACGTCTAGACAAAGACCCCTCTACTCTTATAGAAATCTAAGTCGTGTAAATGTTACTAGACAAGGATGGGCCCAGTAAACCGAAACAAATTCCACAATGCTTGGTGTTGAATGCCAGATCAATAGTGAAGCCTGATGCCTATCCCGCGTTATATGCGGAACTCAAGAGCAATAATATTGATGTTTGCTGTATTTCAGAAACATGGCTAAATCCAACTATAGCCAGTTCTCTAATTTGCCCACCTGAGTTCTGCATCAACAGAAAAGATAGGTTAGGTGCCCGTGGCGGCGGAGTGGCAATCCTTTGTAGAAAAGATTGGAGAATGAAAAAAATATCAAATATGGATAATCCGTTTGAATGCCTATGGGTAAAAATTACAACTGAAAACTCCAGTTTTAATGTTGCAGCTGTATACCATCCTCCTGACCATAATTATAATGCAGACGATCTAATAGAATTCCTAATGGACTCATGCGAGCACTTATTATCAGAAAACCCTAATACGAAGATAATTATTACTGGAGATATAAACAGATTGAATATTCGCGACTTACTTAATCAATTATCTTTTACACAGTTGGTTAAATCATCTACAAGAGGTAACAATATCTTAGATGTTTTTGTCACAAATGCTCCTCATTACTGGAAGCAAACAAAAGTTAAGAAAAGCTTGGTAAGAACTGATCATAATATGATTATTGCATACTCGAGAAACATTATAAAGGCAAAAAGAACAAACTCATTCTTTAGAGATGTGAGAGAACATAGAAAATTAAATATGCTAAGAGAACTAGAGAATGTGGACTGGTCCAAGATAACAAAATATGACCAAGACCCTGATGAGATGATTAAACAACTTTATGAAAGTCTCTTGCCGAGATTCGAGAACAATTTTCCACTGATAAAAGTCCGAACATCGTCTCGCGATCCACTATTCATGTCCCCTCTTGTAAAACATTTGTTAAAAAAAAGGAAGAAAGCTGTAGGCGTAGGTGATAAAGAATCTACTTTTCGTCTACAAAATCAAATTAACACACTAATTCGTGCCAATCAACTTAATGCTGTCCAAAAAGAGAACCAAAAACATAAAACTGGAACAAAGAAATGGTGGAATAATGTTAATAACATTACTGGCAGGAAAGAGAAAATTTCTACACCTGTTAGCTCTCTGATTGATCCGAATGTTATAAATGCCTACTTTCAAACTATTAACACTGACCCTAACTATTCAACTCCTCAGTTATTAGAAATTCCAGAAGGAACTAGAATTCCGTTTCTTTCTATTGATATTGTCTATAACTTCCTAAGAAAACAGAAGCGTTCATCATCTGGCCCGGACGATCTACCATATTGGTTCTGGAAAACATACGCAGCTGAATTAGCTCCAGCTATAACAGAAATATTTAACGTATCTCTGAAAGTCGGAAAAGTCCCTGAAGTATGGAAGAGAGCAAATGTAGTTCCAATACCAAAAGAAAATGTCACCAACTCAAGTTCTCAACTGAGACCTATCTCACTAACAGACATCATAATGAGACTATTTGAGAGATGTATATATAAAAATGAGATTGCAGATGTTATATATTATTCAATCGATTCTGACCAATATGCATATAAAGTAGGACACAACTCAACGATGGCTCTAATCAAATGCCAACATACGTGGTTGAAAGGGTTGGATAATGGTGCCAAATACGTGAGAGTACTATCATTTGACTTTAGCAAGGCTTTTGACAGTGTTCCACATGACATACTATTTGAAAAAGTTAAGAAATTGCCTTTTAACCCATACATCATAAATTGGATGATTGATTTCTTAAAAGATCGTAAACAGAGAGTAACAGTTGATGGCATCACAACCGAGTTCTTGAAAATTAATCGTGGCGTGCCTCAGGGAACTGTTCTAGGCCCGATATTATTTTCAATAATGGTAAATGACATTAAATCAGTCAATCCAGTCAATCCAATGATATAACAATAGAAGTCCCGGGCTATGATGAGGATGATACAAGTACAGAAGAGGTAGAAAATATAAAATCATGGTCAGATGAAAACCGAATGGTGCTGAATATGAACAAAACATATGAAATGATTGTTCGTGGGAGAACATCGATACCTCTACCCAGTTGCATTCCATCCATTAAACGGAAAACATGGCTCAAGATACTTGGAGTTACCCTTGAGGAAATACCAGAAAATTGGGATAGACACTTCGAAGAGATGCTCAAGAAAGCGAGTGGAAGAATGTACATTTTACGAGTATGTAAATATTATTACAACAAAGCAGTTAGAACTTCTCTTTCAAAGTTTAATAATGTCATTATTCACTTTTGGAATTGAACTTTGGGGAGGAGCATCCTATACTAAATACATCAGTCAGATTGATAAGTTTGTAAATCGTGCATACCGTAATAGGTATGTAACAGAGAAATCTAATTTTAGAGAAATAATAAATAAGAGAGACAAGAGGTTGTGGAATAAAATATTAGATGATGAAAATAATGCATTAAGAGAACTTTTACCCAACAAATTAAATCGAACTTTAAGGCAAAGGGGACATGACTTTGAGCTGCCTTTAGTGAAAACTGAAAGATTTAAAAAATCTTTTGTAAATAGATGTCTTTTCAATTTTATCTAGTGTATGACATTTTAACAATTATTAACAATATTGTAGGATTTTTACTAGTTTTATTAAATTATTGATGTAAATAACTAATGAAAAATAGACTATATACCTTATTTTTACAATTCCATGTAAACTCGGACGTGTGTTTCGAGTATTGATTAATAAAGACTATTATTATTATTATTATTATTATTATATTTCAAGCTTTTTTAAAGAAATTCTCGTTTCGGCTTCGGAAGTGTAAGATCTGTTGCAGTACTTCGGAGATGATAATTAGTTTGATCTATTTCTCTTCTCACGAAGGACCCCCGAAGACCCGGCGCAGTGTGGTCATTAAGTATTTTATACATTAATACTGACTTGGCACCAGACCGTCTATTTTCAAGTGTGTCCCAAGAAAGCGTGTTAAGAAGATCAGCTGAATCAGTATCATAATTAGCACCCGTTAAGACTCTTGCTGCACGAAACTGAAATCTTTGCAACTTGTCTCGTAGCAACTTACCACAGGTGTCCCACAGGGGGGAACAATAATCAAAGTAGGGCTGCACAAGACTTTTATAAATAGATTCTAAGGTATGCATTGGAACAAAGGGCTTTATACGTTTCACAGCGCCAATAGCTGCACTCGCCTTCTTGCATATAATTTCAATGTGACCGTCCCAATTAAGATTTTCATCTAATTTCACTCCCAAACACATTTGTGTACCAGTTCGTAATATGTGTTTTGCATTAGCCACAACGGTTTCCTCACACATTATGTTATTAAGATTATACGGGGAGCCAATAAACATCATTTTACATTTAGACGGATGCATCTGCAGCCTATTTTCTTTAAGCCAGTTACAGATATGAGCAAGATCCGAATTTAACCTTATAACATGTTCATTGGCATCGTAGGAAGATGAAAAAATTTGAGTATCGATCATCTGCGTACATGCCTGGAGTAGTTGATTTCAAGCAATCGGGCAAATCATTAATATACAATAGGAATAGCAGTGGTCCCAGTATAGAACCCTGAGGCACTCCACAGGTAATAGTTTTATTGCTAGATAATTCCCCATTAACATTGCATTGCTGTTCTCTATTTGTTAAATATGACTCAAACCATTTTAGTTCCATGCCAAAAATTCCAAATTGTTCATTCATTTTATTTAGTAAAATGCGATGGTTTATAAGATCGAGTCAAATGCCTTTTTGATATCTAGGAACACAACACCGTTTAACTTGCCATTGTCCATATTTTCTAGCCACTCATCACACATTTGGATGAGGGCAGTTACAGTTGAATTCTTCGGACGAAATCCAGATTGAAATTTTGACAATAGAGAATTTTCAGACAAGTAACCATATACCCGACCGAAAACTTCCTTCTCAAAGGTTTTACTCACCACCGGTAATATAGAAATAGGCCGATAGTTCTCACATTGTCTTCTATCCCCAGATTTAAAAATTGGCGTTATACGAGCTCGCTTCCATTCATCTATATATATGCCTGTTGTAAGCGACAGATTGAAGATGAATGTCAACGAGGGTGTAATTATGTCTGCAGATAATTTTAGAATTTTAGCAGGAATTTTATCCAAACCTGTTGCTTTGCATGCTTTTTGGCCTCTTAGGGTTGAGGCAACACTATCAACGAATATTGGAGAGAATTTCAAAAATGTATCTGAGGATTGATTAATATTATAATTTATAGGCTGATTGTCAACATTACTGCAGGACTCATCTACATGTTCCGCTGCTAGCTTCGGCCCAATACTAATAAAATAGTCATTAAATGCATCTGCAATAGATTTAGGATCCGAGACTGACGTACCATCAACCAACAGCTCACTCACGTTGTTGGATTTGTCATTCTTCCCCAATAAAGAATTAATTAATTTCCAGGTCTTTTTAGGATCATTCATTACAGAGCAATCAGTGATTTTGTCATGAAAGTATTTTGATTTTGCATTTCGCATTTCAACATTCACTTTATTCCGCAGAAATTGAAAGCTTTCCCAATGTGACTGTGAAGCATGTTTTATTGCATGTTTTTTATGATAGTCTCTGCTTCTCATCATGTATTTAATTTCCGGAGTAATCCATGAGACAGAGTTCCCCTTTACCCGCTTATGTCGAATCGGTACATGCATATTTAATATCTCATTAAAGAAAGATTTTCATACCCTCCAGCATTCATTGGGATTATTATATTGTTTAATTACATGCCAAGGCATTGTGGCTAAATCCCCAATAAAAGATTCAGCATTGAAATGTTTATAGTCTCTAACTTCTTTCACAGTAGGTTTAGATTTTGGAAAGGTGAATTTCCTCACCGCATAAGGTGGTGGTGATTCCAAGAAGGATGTGGTACAATTTCGAGAAGAAGCAACAACGATTCTGGCCAGTGCTGGGTTCCAGTTACACAAGTGGCATAGCAACGTGACATCAGTCTACACGAACAGTAATGAGAAGGAGGAGGGACGAACCTATGCCAAGACGGTAGTCGGAAATCCTAAGACAAATCAGACAAAGATTTTGGGGATTCCATGGGACAGGTCGAACGACTGCATGATGGTGTCATTCGAACCTTGCCTTAACCTTAAGCCACCTATCACGAAGCGAAAGATGGTGGCAGCAATTAACAGTGTCTATGATGGATGGTCCTCTCCAGTGGATGATAATCGTGAAGTTGATGTTCAGCGATGTTTGTTTACTGAAGTTGCATTGGGGTGAAATCCTACCACCGGACATTGAACAATCATGGTGGTGCTGGATCAACGGATTGCGATGACAAAGCTTCATCACTTTGCCTCGGAGCATAGCTCCGAATTCTGAAATTCATGGTTTTTCAGATGCGAGCAAGAAGGCTATACGTGCTGTCATTTACACGGTGGAGTATCAGGGATCGACACCTGTCAATCAATCACTTCTTGTGGCGAAATCAAGAGTTGGACCAAAGGATACAAGTATCCCCAGATTGGGGTTGATTGCTGCCATGACCCTGGCCAAGCTACAGAGTAACGCGTGCTTAGAGCATTGGAAGTGCAGCCAAATGGATTCTATCCATACACAACTGGGTGGATAGCGTGACGGTTCTCTATTGGCTCGCAGACAAGGGTACCTGGTCAGCATTCGTGAGAAATCGGATCAAGAAGATAAAGCAGCTTGGAGATGCAGAGTGGTTTTTTGTCCCGACTAGCGACAACGCAAGCGATCTAGTCACAAGGGGTGCAGCACCAGACAAGCTCGGAGATCTATGGTACAAAGGTCCGAATTGGCTGCCAAACCATAACCAGTGGCCAGAGCGACCAGAAATCAATGAAACAACGGATGCTACGCAGGAGGTGGTCGCAAAGAGAACATTGGTTAAAGAAGCGGTCGAACGTGATTTAGAGATGATCAATAACATGTTGTCGAAGTTTACTTACCACAAGCTTCTGCGAGTAACAGCATTCATGCTACTGTTCGTTAGAAACGCGAGGAAAGAGAAATTACGTGGTCCATTAACCACCGATGAAGTCGAAAGGGCAGAGCACATATGGTTGAAGATCGGTCAGGAAACATTGAAAGATAATGGGGGCCATACCCTCTTCAAAGACGAGAATGGGATTTTGAGAATGGACGGACGAATTCCTGGATACAATCCAATTTTCATCCCGAGAAATTGCACCTTAGACCGGCTGATAGTGCGTGATATTCACAAAGGGAAGGGTCACGGGGGAGTGAGCTTAACGATCGCCAAAACGCGCGAGAGGTTCTGGATACCAAGACTGCGAAAATTAACGAAGAGTATCGTAAATGGTTGCAGTACTTGCAAGAAAGCTCTACCAAAGGGAATGAATCCACCAACGACCGCACCATTGCCAACATTCCGAACTGAGACGACAGAGCCTTTCGCTGTGACAGGGGTGGACTTCGCAGGTCCTCTACTTTACCGAGCAAGTAAGAAGTCTACGCGCACTCTACACGTGTGCAACGACAAGAGCAGTTCACCTGAAGCTGAGTAAAAGCATGGATGCGGACGAGTTTAAGAGAGGGTTGAAAGAGTTCGTCGCCAGACGAGGAACACCAGACAAGATCGTAAGCGACAACGCGCATTGCTCATCAAGGACACGGACTTCTTTAACTACCTAACAGCGCAACGGACTACTTGGCAATTCAATTTGTCTAGAGCCCCGTAGTGGGGTGGGTTCTTCGAGAGTCTGGTTGGTGTCATGAAGTCGAGTCTGTCAAAATAACCGGTCGGGTCTTACTGACGTTCCCAGAGCTTAAAGAGGTTTTGCTGGATGTCGAGTGCTTTATGAACAACCGGCCCCTGCGCTATCAAGGAGAGGAGTTCGAGAAACCTGTCATTACCCCAAATCTTCTGCTCAGAGGTCAACCAGCAAAACCTCTTGCAGGAAGATGTTGAAGCGATGGACGAAAAGACGGCTGCTACGAAACGAATGAATTACCTTAAGGTGTGTCGTGAGCATCTTAAGAAACGCTGGCTAACAGAGTATATTCACGCGTTAGAAGAAAGGCATCGCAAGGTATTTAGCGACGGAAAAGGGTTGCGTAAAATTGGTTCGATCGTGCAAATCACGGATACCAGCAAGATCAAGACCAAATTGCGTATCGGGCGTATTGTCGGGGTCATTCGCGGTCGCGACGAAGTCGTAAGAGGATACAAAATCAAGACCGGAACGGGTTACATCATCGAAAGGCCTCTTTGGCGACGAGGATTAAAAAAACTCGCACGTAAAGCAACACGATGGCTCAAAGCGACCATGCCGAGTCAGGGCCATCAGTAGAAGCGACTCAAAATGTCGAAAATACAGCTTCAAATCATGGGCCTCGAGATATTAAAATGCACGCCTTTGCTCCCGATGTCGACCCCGATGAGACAGGGCAACGATGGAGGAAATGGGAGAAGGAATTGACGACAAGATTCAGGTATTTTCGTATTACAAATACACAAGATCGTGTAGATGCAATTAATATTTATGGAGGTGAAATAATAAGGGAACTGATCGATACATTACAAGATGTTCCTACACCAAGTATGGCCAAGCGTGTTCGTACTGTGGCAAAAATCATAAAGGGCCTAGAACATCCTGTCCAGCGTATGGGAAAGTGTGTCGATCTTGTGACAAGACAGGTCATTTCGAACGAGTGTGTCGACAGAAGGCGAAAGAGAGTCTTCATTCTAAAGCTAACCATACTGTGGGACAAAGCGAAACACCAAGTTCAAGCGACTCGGAATTTGTATTCCAGGTAAGCTCAAAGGATAGTGAACCACCTACAGTGGAAGTCAAAATCAACGGTGTCAAAGGAAAGATGGAAGCTGATTCATGTTCGTCAGCAAACGTCATCGATGAAAGCAGATTCGATAAATTGCAAAACAGGTTAGTGGACAAAATAACTTTAAAACCAACAGAAACTAAGTTGTTTGCATATGCGCAGACAAAGCCTGTACCCCTCATCGGTTATTTGAATGCCAAGATCGAAAGCCTTAGCACAGGAAAAGAAACCGATGCAGTTTTCCTGGTGGTTAAAGGAACTACCAAATCCCGACCACTCCTAAGTTTGGAAACATGCAGTAAGCTGGGTATATTGCACATAACAAATATGACCCAAACCGAACCGGTCTTGCCCGAGAAGCAAACTGTGAACAAAACAGCAAGGCTAGGACGAGCAAGCGACTCGGTCGCAAACAAACTAATGAAGGAGTACGATGATGTGTTTACCGGTCTAGGGAAACATACTAAGATCAAAGCCAAGCTAATAGTAGATGAAAGTGTAACACCTGTAATCCACAAGCAGCGCAAGATACCATACAACCTAGAGACAGGGCCGTGCCGATGGATAATTGATTTGGGGGTGAACACAATGCCCCTCCTCATATTGGCCCCCATCAGTCATATATAAAACATAAGCATCTTTTTTTGGTGACGACGGGGGGGGGGATAGATTAAAAACTTAAAAAAATTTCAATGACAATAGTTAGTATGTAGGTTGGTTTATGTTTAAATTTTAAATTTTTTTATGTTTAAAAATCAACATTTAACAAACAAAAAATAAAACGATAAAAATTTTTAAATTTATTAAATTATAAAAATGTTTACTAACAAATCCTAATTTGCCCGAATATTCTTTAACCATTTTTTGCAATTTTCAAATCTTTAATCTATTTAATCTTCAGGTGGTTCGTGCCCCACGTGCCGTGCGCCTGACCCCCGAGCCGGCAGAGAAGTAAAGTAAAATGGGAAAAAGAAAAAAGAAAGAAAAAGAAAAAAACTAGAAAAGAAAATATTTATTTTTTATTTAAAAAAAGAGTTATTTAGCTTTATCAGTTAGTTGCCCCCAAACTCCCGCCCTCTTTTTTTGGGGGTGATACACCTCCAGGTCCCACACACTAGGCCTAGAGAAGAAGGCCAAGAACGAAGAGCGACGATTGATAGAGCTCGGGGTGATTGAAGAGGTCCCAGACAATCAACCCACCACATGGTGTACAAACCCTGTGATCGCACCCAAACCCCACAACCTCGAAGCAATACGGTATTGCTCGGACATGAGAATGCCAAATACGGCCATTAAACGACCAGTTACTGAGGCAATGACGGTTGAAGATATCAAATTTAAGCTCGAAGGGGCTACCGTGTTTACCGTCCTAGAGGTTATCATCAGTTGGAGCTAGACGAGGGCAGTAGACACCTGACAACATTTCATGGCACGTCAACAAAGTTGAGATATTCAAGGCTTAATTACGGAACAATTTCTGCACAGGATATATTCGATAAAGCCATATCAGATACCATTGAAGGTTTGGACGGTGTACTACACATCAGGGATGATTTCATCGATCGTGTATGGTAAAGATAACAAGTCAGATGACGAGGCATTGGAATGTTTACTACAACGATTTAGAGAGTGTGGCCTCACATTCAACCCGAGGAAGTGCAAGTTTTGCAAGCAAGAGATCGAGTATTTTGGTTTTGTGTTTACCAAAGACGGAATCAAACCATCTCCAAGCAAAGTTCGGGCGTTGAACGAAATGGATCCACCGAAGAATGTCACTGAAGTCAGATTCCTACTAGGGATGGCCCAGTACTCATCTCGTTTTATCCCCAATTTCTCAGAGTTGACAATGCCACTACGCAGTCTCACCCACCATGGAGCAAAATGGAAATGGACAGAGACAGAGCAGAGAGCATTTGAACAGCTGAAGACCGCCTTATCAAGTGATGCAGTGCTGACCTATTACGAGGTTGGTTTGGAGACAAAGCTACAAGTGGACGCGGGCCCAAATGGTCTCGGTCTTATCCTACTGCAGAAGAAACAGCAGGGATGGCAACCGGTTTCATGCGCTAGTAAAAGTTTAACCGAGGTGGAGAAAAGATACTCACAAACCGACAGAGAAGCATTGGCCATCCGATGGGCATGCGAAAAGTGCTACATGTATCTCGTTGGTAGTAAGTTCACCGTAGAAACAGATCATCAACCGCTGTTACCAATTTTCAACAACCCACACAGCAGACCCCCAATGAGAATCGAGCGATGGCTACTCTACCTCCAACAGTTCGATTTCGAGTTGAAATTCTGTCCTGGAAAGAGTAACCCAGCAGATTACCTGTCGAGGCACACAGTATCATTAACTGACGAAGATGAGAAAACTGCAAACGCCAGGGACTTGGTGATTCGCAGTATTATCCAAGATGCAACGCCAATTGCAATCTGACGAGAGGAAATTGTGGCGGAAACCCACAAGGACAGTGAGCTAAAGAAACTGTCGAACCACATTCAATCAAGCAACCTTAGAGCATGTAAATCCGACAAAGATTTAAAGCAGTACTCACAAGTTTTCGGAGAGCTAAGTTACCTCGAAGGGCTGATAATGCGAGGCAACCAAATTGTCATCCCAAAGAAACTACGCAACCGAGTAGTTGATCTCTGTCACGAAGGACACCTAGGAATCGTTAAAACGAAACAACTACTCAGATCAAAGGTATGGTTTCCGGGAATAGACAAACTCGTAGAAAAACAAAATCACTAGCTGCCTAGCCTGCCAGGCTTATGTCAACACATCGAAGCGAGAACCGTTGAAAATGTCCCCCACGCCTAACGGACCATGGTTACACACATCGGCAGACTTCTGTGGACCGTCCCCAACAGGGGAAATGGCTCTGGTAGTTCTTGACGCCTATTCCAAGTATCCAGAAGTGGAACTATTATCAAGTACGTCAGCCGCAGCCACTCTTCCAGCTCTCGAGAGAATCTTCTCAATTCACGGAATACCAGAAGTGATGAAAACGGATAATGGTCCACCTTTTAACAGCCAGGATTTCAAAGATTTCGCAGAAGAGAAAGGTTTCATTCACCGGAAAATAACCCCAAAATGGCCGGAAGCAAACGGACATGTGGAAAACTTCATGAAGAACCTGGGCAAAGTAGCAAAGACCGCAAAATCGGAGGGAAAAGACTGGAAGAAAGAATTGTATGTATTCTTGGGAAACTATCGAGCAACACCCCATCCCAGCACCGGGAAAAGCCCCCATCTACTTCTAATGAACAGAGACGTGAATATGAAACTCCCATCAGCTACCCAAAGCATACCCGACAACGAAGTTGTTCAACGAGACCAGAACGCCAAGGTGAAAATGAAGACATACGCCGACAAAGCAAGAAACACACAGCCGCATAACTTCAAAGTTGGAGAAGCAGTTCTGGTAAAACAGAAAAAGATGAACAAAGCAAGTTCAGCATTCGAACCGACTCGATACACCATTGAGAGCATTAACGGATCCATGATATCGGCAAGAAGGGCAACAGACGAAAGATTAATTACTCGGAACAGTTCGTTTTTCAAACGAATTGGAAAACTCCCGAAGATTCCAACACAGGGACAGTTAGACCTCTTATCCGACGACGAAGAACCAGCGAAGGTAAACCTTAAAACCTTACCGGACGGAAACCGAGACGAACCAAATCAATTACCACCTATCGTACCAGGAAACCCACCAGTACAAGCGAACCTGGAACCAACACCTGTTCAGCTACGATCTGGACGACAGACCAGAAGACCTATATGGATGAAGGACTATGAACGATAAGTTTTATTAACTATTAAAGACTCTATTTAAATATCTATTAAACATAAAACTTTAGGAACGAACAGGACTCAAAGTAGTTATCATTGACATTGATATTTGTTATGTTAGGATGCAATCCAAGGAAGGGAGGATTGTAGTGAAAATCGTTTATGCATAAGCAATCACGTTAGCCAGCGGTGTATAGCATGAGTGTGTACGTCCGCAGTAAATGCGTTCAGCGGAGTATCCGTGAGGACGTTCTTTGTACGTTTTTGAAGCGACCATATTGTTTGAGATAAATCTATATTTTCATTGTATTCTACGCGTGTTTTATTATTACAAAAGGATTTTATAGTTAGGTACATGGTTTAGTGATAACCTCAAGTGGGGATGTCACGTAAAACACGTAACTCCTCTTGCTACGCAGTTCTTTCTACCTTAAAAAAATAAAAAATCTTACAACATTTCACGTCAAGAAACAATTAGCAGAATCTCTCATTCTTTCAAAAATGTTCTATAATATCGTTGTTTATCACCCTCTTCTTGCGAACCAATTAAGGAAACTACAGCGCGTTCAAAACGCAGCCGCAAGTTTCGTAACCAACAAATACTGTCGCATGGGAGATGTGCATGTTATCTCTGGGATGGTTGCCAGTACATGAAAGGACTGAATTTGAGCTGACGCGTTTCGCCCATAAATCCATATGGGATCTTTCCTGGCCTCAATACTTGAAATTAGAACTACGCACCAACAATCGACAGCTTCGATCAAGTTCCGCACCATCGTTGAAGATACCGTTGGAAACAGGAACATTTCAGGATTGCTGTGCGAAGATTTTTAACGAACTGCCTATATCTTTAAGAAATGACAATGATCACAGATCCTTTTTAAATATGATTAAAACTTTCCTCTTTGATAAGGCTCACGGACGAATTGAACATTTATAATATTTTGGTGGGAGAGTTTTATTATTTATTTATTTTGTTTGATTATTTATTTGATAACTTTAGTTTTAGCTTTACTATTTATATACATTAATATTAATATTATTATTATTATTATTATTATTAAATGCAGAAGATCGAGAATGACCTTCGAGGAAAGCAAAACAGCGGCGATGGACAAAATAGTCGGAATTATGTTGAATGAAGAAGAAGATGAGTAAACGGACAAAAAAGCGGATAGTTATCGCTTTAATGGGGGGAGGGTGTAAGAATTCGAGTGACGTATGACACAACTATTCAAATTATGTTAATTTATGTGAGTTTATGGGTTTTTGGAGCGAACACGTTGCGGGGTAGAAAGTCGGTTAAAGAAGCTATGTAAAGTAATTGTAATAAAGTTAATGTTGTTTTTGTAAAGAAAGTGGTTTGCGTGTGAGTTATTCAGTGTCTCTGGGATATTCCCCACACATTTTTGGCTAAATTTAAATGCAGAAATAATATTGTCACATAATTTGGCCCTCAAGAAACATGTTTCTGCTGGGTCCAAGCCCGTAGCTGGCTCTCAATTTCTAGGGGGCACTGTTGGGTGTCAGTCCGCGTTTGTCCGAAAGGCGGAGTGTTTTCACAGCCTCGTACTCAGGCGCTTTTAAGGAAAATAAATTTACGCATTCAGCTACTTTATGGAGATCAGTGGCTAAGCTGAGCGAGCGCGCGGGGGTGCTTGGGGACCTCCCCAAAATGCACCGCGTTTCGCGACCTCCCCAAGCACCCCCGCGCGCTCGCTCATCCACTGATCTCTATAAATTAGCTGAATGCGTAAATTTTCTTTTCCTTAAAAGCGCCTGGGTACGAGGCTGGTGTTTTCACACAATTTCGAGTTTTCCCAATTTTCACGAGTGTTGATATAACTGTATGTAAACACGGAAAGTGTTTAATACATTTTTTATAATATAGCACTAAGAAATATAAAGTACAACTATGTTATGAAATTTTCCGTGTTTACATCGAGTTATGTAAACACGGCTCTCAGCCAATCAGCGTTGAGAGTTTGCAAATGCTATATTAAGAAATAGAAAACATTTTCCGTGTTTCTATACACTTATAGAAACACGCGTGGGAGTTTGGGAGAACGAGAAATAATCAGTGGGAAAACGAGCCCATAGGGCGAGTTTTTCCACGTTATTTCGAGTTCTCTCAAGCTCCTACAAGTGTTTCTATAAGTGTATAGAAACAAAGGAAAAAATGTTTCTATTTCTTTTATAATATAACTCAAGACATTTTTTAAACTCGATTAATTTACAAATTCTCATTACGTACGCATGCTGACCTTTGCTCGTCAATTTCGCTGCAAGTAAACAACTCTGTTTGAAAATTTACAGTCACAAATGAGTTAAAGTATTAAAATTATCTTTAAATTGGGTTTAAAGTTTTATACTATTCACATTGAAATTGTTTATTTTACGATTTTAAGTTTTGGCGGGAAAATTTCCGTGTTTCTATACAGTTATAGAAACACGCTTCTCCACCAATCAACGCTCGCGTACTATAAATGTTATATTATAATATGGATTATATTTCACTAATTTTATGAGACTATCAAAGATTATAATCAACAAGGTAATGCGTTATTTTTCTAATCGAAATTGACTCCTCTGCACCCTGTGCCATAGTCCGGCCCGATTTTCTTGATAACTCACCAGAATGCGCATGCAGTTAGCATAAATTTTGCTAACATGAAGTATTACTTATTCAACTTGACTCGATATATTGCTGGCGCACAATCAAATCCGATTAACAAAACGGCAAAAGTTATTTACTTATTTTACAGTTTCGCATATTCGCAAAGTCGCAATATTATAAAATATAGCTACAGTAAAGGTACGTTTACACGCTGCGATTTGTCGGCCCGATTTTAGGTTTCTCTGAATGTTAATGACGAATATTTTCAGTTGGTGATGTTGTCAGATGACGTTTGCCACGTATTTTTAAAATATCATTAACGTGCATCTGAAATCAGCCCGACAAATCGCAGCGTGTAAACGTACCTTAAGTCTACGTTGTCTTCAAGTACGTGTTTTAATATAGAATGTCAAGTAAGAAGTTATTTGGTGTTATAGTCTGTGACAGCCAAGCTAAATGGGGCGGCCCAGAAGGCATTGGCAGACGAGTACAAAATATATTGGGGACGAAAGATGGCCAATGGAAAACATATGTGGCTGAACAAGGTCAGTTTCCCACTGAAGAGGAATTAAAAACATTTCAAGGGTTTTATATCACTGGCAGTGAGCATTCTGTCAACGATGATGCACAAGCGTGGATTAAACAACTGTTGTTATTTATACAACGAGCATATGCCTTGAAAAAGCCAAAAGTATTTGGTACATGTTTTGGTCACCAAGCTATATCAAAAGCACTTGGTGGGACGGTCGGCAAGAATCCGAGCAAACGTGTTATCTGCCACAACGAGGAAATTGTGCTATGTGAAGCTGAGAATGAATCAAGGTTTTTAAACGACTTAAAGAGAATCAGCGAAGCAAAACCGTATCGTATTCTTCAAGGTCACGGCGAGTGTGTTGACGAATTACCAGCTAATTCGAAGAACGTGGCAAGTTCTGAGTCGTGCAAACATGAAATTGTATTGTATAGTGATAATATCATAGGAGCTCAGTCACATGCTGATTTCACTATAGAAGATCTCTCAGATGTTATTTTACCCTCGTTGTTGGAAAGGGAACTCATAACACAAGGAGAGTTTGATTACGCTAACGAATCAATTAAACAACCTAATGCTTGTTCAGATATGGCCATTGCCATTCGTGACTTTTTGAACTCTTAAATTAACTGCTACAATTACAGGTTCCGGTTTAATACCTAGTAGTAGGTCTTGTGAAAACTTAGTGAGAAATGTTGCAATCAAGCGACACAATTTGGTTTCTCAAGCTTTAAAATTATGGTAGACTATTAGACTGCACTGAACAATTCGGTCCAAAATGTAGAGTGAAATGGGATTGTATTTTAAATATTTTTATCATACGAAATACGAACATTTTTTTATACGACGTCAAAAATAGCCATTATTGTAGGCAGGTACATCTTGCAGTTATCTTCAAATTTGAGGGTTTATCGTATCCGCGGTGTAGATATATTACAAAATTAAGAATTTCAGCACATAAATTACCTGTTGAAACTGGTCGATATCTCTCTCCTCCGCAGAGGCCTTCCTCTTTCGTTCTAGCTTCCCCCCTCGTTCTCCTCCCCGCCCGCGCTCCGAATTTTAGCGGTTTCTTCATTATATTACCGTTTAGCGCATTTTATTTATTACGCCATCTAGCGTATAAAGCACTGAGGTGATCGAAAGCCTCTGCGGAGGAGAGAGGGTCGATATATCAATGTTTCATACAATGATAGATTATGTAAACATTGTGATCTAAATGAGATTGGGAATGAACAGCATTACCTAATGTCATGTAGTAATAAGTTCGTCGATCTCAGAACAAATTTTATTGTTAATCTTTGTAATATAAATAATTATTTTTCTTCATTCGCTTATCAAGATATATTTAAATATGTTCTTTCTATGCAAGACAAAACAATAATGTCTTTAGTTGCAAAATACTGCTTTGACATACTAACAGTATATGAAATGTTATGATAATAACTCTTGTAGTTTTAAGTATGAAGTAATGTAATTATGTATGTGTAGTTTTATGTATGTATCCTATAATAGGCTATATGCCAATGATGGTATTTTTGTAGATTAAATATATATATATATATATATATATAGTCAAATCTGCAGACATGCATGTTTCGCCGTTCAACGGCTCGTCAGTGCAGCTTGTAACGCAGTCTAGATGCGAGTGACTTCGTATTTATACACCATACTCTTGCCCTCACCAAGCGCATGTGGTACAATACTCAGACACACGCGCATCCAGACATGCGTGAAGTGTCTTGGGGCCAGAGTGCTCAAACGACAACAAGGGAAGTGAGCTTTTGCATTATAGCTTATAGCCACCAATTAACCTCATAGAGTGCTCAACAACACAAGTGAAGGAGCATATATATATATATGAAATCGTGTAAGTAGACGTCAGCTTGAAAGATTAAAAACACTTCAGCGTTTCAGAGTAAAGTCTCTACAACAAGAGAGTTAGTAGGACATACAGATATTAGGTCCACAAAGAGGTAAGGTGGTCCATGGACCAGGTCAACAAAGGTTATTAACGTGGTCCATGGACCAGGACTACAAGGAGGTAAGATGATTTGTGTACGTCCTCTTTTTTCTGCAACCGACGGGCGTCATGTCAAATATTTTGCAAACTAAGTAATGAAAAAAAGAAAATATTCCAGTTGCATGGTATACAAACACTTATCTTTATCCCATTATCATGGCTATGAGCTTTCACTAGCTTATTGTAGTTCCATTTTGAAAAGAGTCTTAACAGTAGGAATATACGAACTTGGAACCTATTGTATATAATTATGCTATATATTAATAAGGACTAAGTTGAGAAACTCTAATCCTAAACAGTATCATACTTGATAGACCGGTATTGACATTGCCTATAATGCAAATTAGGAAAAATCTACTCGCAATTCTGCCGTAAATATTGGCATGCTGTCACCGGTCAGTCTGCTTTTGAGCTCGGCATGATGTCACCAGTTCAGAGTGTTTTTGAGATCTGTATTTTCATGCGGCGGTCATCCTTTCAAGTATATAACATCGGCATCTCTGGTACAATCAGTGACTAAGTGACTGAAGTGGGAGTGCCGGCGTTAGAAACTTGAACTTGGAATTAGGCACTTTAATATTTCCGAGGGACGGAACAAACATTTAAACGAAATTTGGATTGCATGCATGTCAATATCAAATGAATAAATAGCTCATGGTAAATTCACTATATGTAAAGATGTCCACGAAGTATTTGGGAGCTACAACGTGCATGCATGCCTATTAGAATGGCACCGCGATCATGACGGTCAAACAATTATTGAAATATAGATGATTGCAGAGTAAAACTTGTTGTATGTAGCAATTAATCATGCACCCAGTATCCGATTATGAGCGAGCATATTAATTATTATACCATTGCGATTCAGAATGTTTATGTTGGCCTGCTGATGTTCCAGGAAGATAATCATTGCCGCCTTTAATTTCTACAAACTATATTTATGTTTTGAAGAAATTGAAGTATATGGCGGCAATGAATCATCTTATTAAATAAAAAGTAATTTCGAGAGGCATTAAAATTGACAACCACATTGACAACCTAAACGTTATTTTGTTTTAGGTCAAGCCAGTGAGCTAAATACATATCTGAAGTAATTAATAACTCGAGTGTTGAAAGTGAAGGCAAAGATGTTGAGCTATTGGACGTCGATCCCCGCGGTCGTTACCATTAACTTAAATTACGCTAAATGGACTGAAGCGACCAATACCCATACACCCATGAGCTGCCATGTTTGGTTTCACCTTTCTTTCGGGCCGAATTACTGAATCATAGTGAAAATTTTTATCCAGACTTATACAGTTATATCTCAATGTGTCAAGCAGAGAGTACCAGAATCGCTGGGTGGAGCTTGAACCCATGCATAATGACCATTATAAGAAGGGTTGGTTCAATTAACCTGTAATTCCTGTATCGTATAGCTCTCCGTTATCAGTGTGTATTTTATAGCGCGTAAAGTAACCAGTGTCTATAATATATTTAGCGTCAGTTCTTAGTAAAAAGAGAATATATACTTTGCTTTTGTTTAGTTTAATGAAGTTTGTCATTTATTTATATTTAGTATTGAGTGTTCATCGTGGGGCTCCATTCTTCATGTATTTTGACTAAAAAGTTGTAACTATACATGTTATTTGTTCTACCACATTCATTATTTCGCACGGATAAAGGTTTCGTTACAAGGCATTCAAGCATGACCATAATAGGTTTTGACATTCTCAGTCTTGCCTCATGTATTCATGACAAGAATCGGCAAGACAAGAAACTTACAAATACGCGCTTGTAGTCGGCCTGCAACGTCCAATCAGAATACATTTCCACAGCACAGTGCATTCTACAGTACAGTATATTGCAGTACAATGGTTGAAAATCAAATCGAACAGTCACTGTATATTTCACAATGATATCTCAAACGTAGGGGTCCAGTGTTATAGGTAGTATTCTACAATAACCTGCTGCGGTTTGTGTCTCAACTGCTTAAAAATGATTAAAAACACTTCGACGTCTCGAGCGACACGTGTCTTGCCACATGCTAATATTTATGGGGCCTTTGCTGCCCTCACCCAAACCAAGGCAGATTATTATTTCATACGTTGCTTTTGCTTAAAAAAATTTTAACTCTGACTTTTTCCCAGTCTTGATGAACATTTTAGCCAATCAGAGCTCGCTATATTAAGCATGTTATTTACAAAAAGAATTAGCATAAATAGAAACGCATGATCTGGCTGTTTCTAACACAGTTGTTATTATTATCCATACAAATTGATAAGACGGACAGCTGGGGCCAGGTAGCAGGTGGTGTGCACATGTAAGACAAAACAGGGGCCAGTTAGGTATTCTATGTAACGTCACATACATGTATAGGAGAAATTTAGGCTGTAAACCTGAAATTTTGTTATACCCAATAAATGTTATATATGAAAGTCAACATTCTCACTGTCAGTGAACACGAGGTCAATGCCATTGCAATGTTGCCACGGAAGTTAAGTGATGTAGTCGAATATTACGAAATAAGAACAGGTCGACATGTTTACTAACCCGAATGTACAATGCGTGATCGGCCAAGTGGCGACAGTCGTCTTATAATTTCCGAACAACAGAATGTTTTTAAGAAGCATATCATAAGTGTGTGAATAATCTTAGTAATTATATACACGCCACCCGGTACACTTGCCGCATGTTTAAATAGTTGACCCTATAGCAGCTCTTAACTTTCCTTTTGCAGCGCTTGCCTTATAAGCACAATAGAAGAATACAACTTAATAATTTTTGCAAATATACTTCGTGGTACTGACCACGTCCATAATAGAAAATATATCAATGTACAAGAATTTTTGCCTCTTTATACTTGTCTTAGCTGTGCAACTAAGTATAGTATAAACGAGTACAATTCACAAGTTTAAAACGATACTGGTATTTACCAAATCTCGCAAATTCGCATTGAATAAATAACCACTATACAGTGAAAAAAGATCAACGTGTTCTGAAATATTCTCAACTCAAATTGGAGTGTAAAATTTTAATAAAGCGCCAATGTCTGTGAGAATTGATGCGTTAAGAGCCATCGTCATGGCGCGCGTGTAACTTAATTAACTCTTCTCTGATTGGTTGAGAGGACAGTATGATGTACACTAACAAAGAGGCCACATGTCCTTTTGTGTCGTGCTCAATAATTTAAAATGCATTTGAAAACGCGGTCATTTTATATGCTGATTGCTCAACGCGGTAGTTGAGGACAAAGCAGAGTACAGTAAACAAAGCACGCGGTGACACACGACAGTGGACGAGAAAGGCGCCAAAACTGCACTGTTGCAACATTCTACAGTACGAAGAATACACTTGCTTTTGCAAACCTGCGGTATCTTGCAGCTGCAAAAATTTGCAGATCTAAATATACATAACTTGGAAACAAATTATTTGGCATCGACGGACGGAGTTAGGATGGGTGATGAAATGTTGACTTTGTTTTACGATAAAGAGATCTTGAACTACACGAAGGCTGCAGAAGGGAAGAATATTTCGGAGTACGAAAAAGAAGCAGAATTTCGATTATTTCGAGATTATTTCGGCCTCATTCATTTAATTCAGAGCTGCGAAGTTGGAGCAGGGACACGACAGCGTGGATACGGAGAAATGTTAGGATACCCTACAGAACGGAATAGATTGGATAGCGTGGATTCTGATATATGGAGCGATACGTCAAGTGGAGGACGTGATTTTGATACATCTTTGGACGGTGTACAACCAAGTTCAGCCATACCTCAGACGAGTCCTTCACTTGCACCAGGGTTCTCCCCATCAAGAAATATCATGCTACGAGACGGAGCAGATACAACGTTGCGAGGGCGTCCTGTATTGGCAGATGTAAGTAAGATTGCCGTGGGAAGACGTAATCAAAATGTTTGTGTGTTTTGTCGTAACAACGGCGAGAGCAAGAAGGTTTATTCTAGTCATGTTCTCAAGGATTCTCAAGGCAACACCGTGTGTCCGATACTTCGAGCCTATACCTGCCCACTGTGCAAGGCAAGTGGAGATGAATCACACACGATCAAATATTGCCCGAAAAACAAGAATAACCGTTTGGACAAATAAAGAAGAGAACTTACAATATATTGTGCGAACTTAATTGAATATTGCTCAACTTAGCACATATTCTGAACGCAATAGAAATGTCTCAATGATAGAGTAAGTTATTTCCCGCCGTGTCATGATTGCTAGCACGAGCTTAGTATGTTTATAGTGTGATTTGATCCTAGCAACAAGAATCGCGCGACCGTAACCGTTAAATTTCAAGTAGTTTAATTTCATGTTGAAAATTATTATTAATGGTTTTCGCTATTAGGTATATTACTTGCCGTAATGACCTCACGACCGACACGAAACCTTTTAGTATAGTTTTACTGTTAAAATTTTCCTTATCATATGTGTTTAATAGTTTAAAATATGCATGCGTAGTTGCTATTCTCAACTTGAAGTTTACGTTACAAGATTCAGTGAGGTTTGCAATATGGCTGAAATTTTCATTCGTGCATCGCCATCGGTTACAGGCGCGTATAATGAGATATACATTTAATCCAGAATTTTTAATTTCCATGAAAAATTAGATAAGGATCTAATAATTTTTTTGGTGTGACTATGAGTAAATTGCACGGGTTGAGAAGTCTTGTGGAATGTAACCGAATTTTTACTAATATTTAGAATGCCTATAGAATAATAATTAATACCAGTAGTAACAATTTTAAAGATGTATATATATGAATATATCACCCGTTTTAATAGGTAAGAAACGGTTTGGTTTTGTATCAAAAATTTCAAAATGTTTTATATATAATTGCATGCGATAAATTGAGTGTGAAATTGTGAGATTCAAATAATTTTTATTTTGTAGAATGATGTAGTTTAAAAACAGATCAAAGATCTAATTTTCGCAATAATTGTTGCATGAGATAATATACGTATATAATATTATAATGACAGTTGTGTTGCTGTGGGCAATATTGAAATATAAACAGCGTTTAAATTCTTGATTTTAAATTTCAATTTGTGTATATATGATTGTAGAAACATAGATTTAATGAATGCGAGTTTGTGGCGCCAAGATAATGTTTACAGCCTTTATATTATTGTATTAAAATTTTATGATGAATCATTCAGATATTGACAATTGTGAACTTGTATTGTTTTCTATATTTAGAGTCGTACAAAACGTATACGACAGAAAGGTTACCGAAACGTTTAGTACGTCTTTTAGTTGAATACCCAGGAAACAAACTTCTTTACAGTTTTCCGTGTCTTTTTATGTTATTTTCCTGTGCGGTGCCTAATGATACCGTCCACAAACCGCGGGGACCGAATACATGCGGTTTCTTTGTGAAAATCCGGTAGCTTTGAAAATGGCCGCTTTTTATGCATGGCATTTCTTAAGGCTAAAGTTTTGCATAACACTTTATGATATTTGCTCGGAATTTTAGTAAAATAACTCCCTAGCGTAGGATGACCAAAAGAAAGCGTTCCTAACAAGATTTTAATCCCGGTAAATATATGAAAAAGATACAGGGATTTCGGCAAGTTTGCATAGGAATTAAGGCCGCAGATAAAAGATTAAAAGTTTGAATAGGATGTTTAAACATTAGGGGAGTCATTAATAAAAGAAAAAGAATACACCGAGACATTCTGCCAACACTAGATTAATGAAGTAAACATAGATACTAAAGACGAGATTAAAGTGAAAAGATGACGCCATTTTTTAATCACTATACAGCTTCTTTGTACATGCATGTATAGTAAGCACGCCATTTTGAGACGTCCATCAAAGTATACTCATGTAAACATAATAACAAGATTTAGTGCCAGCTGATATACACTTCGCTAGTTCTAAAAAAGCAGGAAAACAGCGGTGTAAATATATTGCTACGTCTTTTACTCATTACTCAATGATATCGTGCAATTAACAAGTATACAATTTATATATTGTCTTCATTGAAGTAAATGTTTGTTATATGAAAGGGAATAAAATGCGGACTATGTAATATTATCAATTCAAAAAATTTCAATATCTAAAGATATAGTTTGCACATTATAAATCAATGCATGTATTATTCACTCATTCGTCAGCATATTACGAGGCTTATTTTCCTATGCATCATGTTAACGGATTTTTGTGCTGACGCCTGACGTCAGCAATGTAAGATGCAATCAGCAGGGGAAAACGTTCACATCTAATGATTTATACTTCATGTAAACCTAAATCCATATAGCAAAAAGCAACGACTTAATTGTTTTCCCAAAAAATGATTGGCAAACATTTCAATCAAATCCTATAGAGGTCACCATGACAATATATGTAATATATATATAATCCGGCCACTCCACGGCCACTCCTATGTAAATGTTCAATATATGCAAAGTAGCGGAAAAAATTATCAAGTATATGAAATATATCAGGGTAGTCTATATCTAGCATGAAAGTTAACTGTCCCCGTTTACATGAGACCGGGACGAAGTCAGAAAGGGATGAAAATCGAAATATTCTTTCCGATCTGATAGTCAGTTCGGTCAGCGAACGGGAGGACTTCAGACCGGTCTGAGCAACTTTTCGTCCCGGTCTCATGTAAACATCTATTATAAAAAAATACTACTGATGACAGAAACGAAATCGTCCCGGTCTGACTGCATCGCGGTCTCATGTAATTAAACGGGGCATAATTTAAGGTCGTTTACTTATTTTGCCAAAACTGCATGGGAGTATTAAATTTCCTTTGACAGACTTATAGACTGTGTGTCCTCTGTGATCTTCGCGTTGAATTTACGTATCTAGATTTACCTAGCCAAGCAGAACAAATATTCTTATTTAATTTTTTATGCAAGCACGCAGTTTTGTAAAGTATTTCCGCAGACTCTCTTAAGCCGTTTCCACATAACTACGGAGGAAATTTTAAATCGAATAAAGGTGGCTTTTCTTTTTTCTCCTGACGTAGAATGAAAGGAATGAAAAACTAAAAAGGAAATTTCCGTCCTGCTCTGCATAACCGAATAGTCTGGAGAGTAAATGCAGGTCTTCGCTATGGTTGTCCTTTTTGTCATACAAACTTCATTTTGCTTTTTAAGTGGGTAATTGACTGACGTTATTGTTCAGTAAGGCAAACACAAATCACATTCAGTTTGATATTGTTTTCAAAGGAATTCGCGAGGTAAATTTAATATTATCTATTCTTTCGAAACAAGTGGTGCTCAAGAACGCGTCTGTAAGGAGAACTCAACCCACATGCTGGGGATGAGTGCAGGTGATGCGTTGCCAGGTGACCATTGCCAAAAAGGAATGAAGGGAAAAACACGAGATAACATCATTCTTTATTGGAAGTACTGTAGAATATTGGAAGCTTGCATGTGCATGTTCTCATATATATTAGTTATACCTTCGTTTTTGCCGTATATTTGAAAAACACTTAAATTATTACGTTGAGATACCCACGCGATTGTCGGGAAAGTTAAAGAATAAAAGACGCTCTTAATCTAACATAGTCATAGACCAATTGAAGTTGATTTTAAAATGAGCTCATGCATGACATCTGGTGGACAACTTGAGACAAACAACTACTCAAGTACTCATGCAGTAGAGGGAATAATGGACTTTATTATATACAAAAGCTCTGGATATGATGAGGTATTCGGCAATCTGATTGGTTCTCTACTAGCAGGAAATTAGCTCATATCATGTTGGGAGAGAAAAATAAAGAGGAAATTCAAGTTTTACTTGAAAAAAGTAAATATCCAGATCCAGAGCTTTTGTATATAATAAAACTCACTCTCGTCGTATATGACTGATAGTATAGCACACCCGGCGCTATCGCGCCTCGTCGGCTATCAGCTCATATACGACTCGAGTTCGTAGAATAACTGTTAAATATTTGCTTGAGCCATTGAGGGTTTGTAGGGTCAAAGTACCTGAGAGAAGCCTTCGTTCGAAACGCCGAAGTTCTCTCTATATTTTTCAGGTAGTTTGATTCTACAAACCCTCAAACATATCGTTTTAATATCGCTATTGAAAGTCTAACCTAACAGAACAAAGAAAAGTTTTTTAATATTGTTATTCAACAGTAGGAAAATATAGTTAAACGGTAGGGAGCCACTTTAATATTTAGGTTGTTACTGTCTAAGATTTATATGTACATTTACTGGCTAAGAGTCAATCAGCAAACTCACATCATTATCAAGTATATAACACGGGGCTGATCTTGTAATGCGGAAGAAGCCTGGGGAGAATATAAATACAGAATATTTTGTCTCACCAGAAACACCATTTCGTTCAAGCATTTTTAAGAAGGCCACGAAACTGTTAGATGAAACAAAATATTACTCTCATATACATAATTACAAAAACAATTGCACAACGTGAATGTTTTGTCATGGTGCGCCAGTCACAGTGGGTAACTTAGGAGTATTTGGATCACTCGTGGTTCTGTCAGCTTTTGAACGATAAACCAAAAGGCAGGTTGTTATAATCTTTTTGCATAAAGAACACGGAAGAATGCGTGCAGGTCGTGCAGTATGAAACGCACAGAAGAAAAAGACATGTCTGCAGACACTTTCAGGATTTAATTGTTTTGTAAACAAGTTATTTACATTATTTTGACATATTAAATTAAGCCAAAAAACTTATGGCCTTTGAACGAAGGGTTAAACACGCTGTAGATAAAACACACGAATTTGACATCTCGAGACTAAACATGCCGATATTTATACTGTATCTGTATATGGTTGAAGCGACACAGAAAAATGACACGTATAGTCTTAGATGTTGCTCGGTCTCAAAATTACGAGCTAAAGTTCACTCTAAGGCCAGTTAAAAATATTTCTGTTTTTCATCACCGCCCGTCCCCGAAAAGCATTAACGAATTGGTTTTGTTCCTACTGAATATATATACACATGCACTGTCAAAGTAACGACGAACTAGTAAAGATAAGTTGATGCATGGTAGTTGGCTCTGCAAGGGAGCCTCCCTTTCGACGGCCATGCAATATAAATGTTGACAGCTCTTTTTATTGCCTGAAGATTACTAAAGTTGCTATATATAGCAACAACTGAAGCACTTGTGCTAACAAACATTAACTAGGTATTCATTTAACGAATCACAACAGTACATGCATTAATACATGAACTGGATTTCGTCACTGAGTGGGGCAAATATAATTTCAAAATATTTACTTAATAGTAGGTTTAGTTACTACGCCAACTACAAGTTTACAACACTATACAAACATCTCGAATGAGAGCTAATGTTGTGATCAAAGACGAGTTTCAACGACAGTGAAAATTATAGTGGTCGTTTAAATCTTCCCAATTAAGTTACAATCAAGATATTCAATGCAAGTATGACAACGTAAGAAATGAAGAAACTCACCAAGTGATAAACATTTTACCAGAAAACAGCGATGTACAAATAGTGCTGATGCAACATTGAAACAACTTACAAGAAGTATAGAGACTACATACATGACATTGCATGTTACCATTATAGACTTCCGAAGGAAGAAGTGTTTCCAATAGTACTAAGTAACAGTTATTTTTTCTTACAACATCATTCTTTCAACTCCATATTCGTAAATCAACCAGAATACCAAGGAGACCAGAATATCTAGAGGAAGGACCAGAATATCTAGAAGACCAGAATACCAAGAAAAAGGACCAGAAATGGGCTCAAGAAGG
Organism: Trachythela sp. YZ-2020; assembly: GCA_016169945.1. NCBI lineage: Eukaryota > Metazoa > Cnidaria > Anthozoa > Malacalcyonacea > Clavulariidae > Trachythela > Trachythela sp. YZ-2020. The sequence goes on from JADLSH010000395.1 coordinate 2,347,004, forward strand.
ACGTCCTTATTTGCTTTGGAGAACCCAGTTCTAGACCATGGTATATCTGTGGTATGTCACGCTGACCATCCGAAGAATGAACACTTCAGTAATACAAAACTGATGAATATACAGGAAGATGACCTGCCAGAGGAGTCCTTGTTTAATGATGATATAGTAAGACACCTTATGAGAGAAGTGTTTGAATATCGTTTAAATGGTATAGAGTACCGTAAGAAAGAAAGTGATGAACTCTGTAAACATATCATCACAGACATTCAAAAAAAGATTGCAGTTCTCGACTACAAACGTTACAAAATAATATGTACGTGTGTCTTAAGTGCTATTGATAAACCACCACTTTGGTTGGAAAGTCGTTTAACATGGAACGGTGAGTTAACAAGCGCGGATAAGGATCGTTTTGTTGAACTTGTTTTCAAAAACAAAGAGTTCTATGCCATTGCAACTGTATTTGGTGTGTATAATGACAACGATTTCAGAAGAAGAACGCAAAGAGAATCACTGTTTTGTAAAAATTATTGAGCGTGGCTCTGTGGGACAATATACAATATACAACAGCAATATACACTGCTGCTTTATTGTAGTGCATGAAAAGCTATACTATAGGATTGCAGCTAGGAGAGCGAGTTAGTTCGCCAAATACAGAATATACATTATATTTATATATTTTCTACTGTACATTATTCTAAAATACTCATCTGTCTAATTAACTTGCATGTAGTAAAGCCAGATGAATTTTCCTATATATATATATATATATATATATATATATATATATATATATATATATATATATATATATATAATGTCTGCAGATTTGACTATATATATATATATATATATATATCACGAAGCGTCCTCATATATAGGTTGGAGCATAGTTGGTTGGAGGCGAGCCAAACTTTGAATATTAAAATAATTTATTCTATTACTGTAATATATTATAATTTATGGAAGACGCATATTTCCTTTAAAAGATAAATTAATATTAACGTATTGGCACAGAATACGGAGGGTATTGGTATTATGCAGCAATTTCCATGCTACAGACATAGAATGAATGCTATTTTAAATAGACTGCCGCGATGACCGTAATCGGTAGCCTCCTCCACAGCCTTCTCAATAGGAGTTACCTGTATAGAACGCCATAAATAGGTCCGCACATGTACACTTTCACCAAGTATATTTATTCACGAAATGCTTATAAGGTGCCTCATTTGCGTCTAAGGAAAGCTATAGAGAAGGTTAAAGGAAGCCTAGGCGACGCAAAGAAAGGCAAAGGCGCAGCTGTACAGGAAGACTATATAGGCAAGACTTAGGAAAACTGACGAAGGCGAGTATTAGCATAGGGAAGGCTAAGGTAAACCTAAAGAGGCCTATAGGGAAGGCTAAGCAAGTCTAAGGAGGCTAAGAAACACCAAAGATGATTACGGAGAGCTAGTAGGCTACAGGCTAAGGAGGGCTATAGGAAACGCTTAGGTCAGGAAGGATAAGAAGGCTCAAGGAGATCCTTAGAAGCATAAGGGAAGGCTAATTAAAGAATAAGCAGGGTATGTACGAAATTTGATAATCAAAATTTCCTCTTACGTTCTTTTTTTTGCCCAAGATTCCCACCGACGATAGTTAATTTCCCGGAAAAATTATCCAAATTGAATTTAGTAATGCACCCCCTTTACCGGCAACACGCGCAGACTAGATTGTCTCCCTCACAGGCTTTCGTGTTTCTGCAGAAGATCTAAGCAGAGCGGAGTTTAGACAGAATTAGAAGAACTATCTGGTGTAAATTACTGAATAAAGTTAGCTTGGTTTGAACGAAAAATGGACTATCGCAACGCACCTGCGCAACGTAGCAGTTTCTAGTGCTTGCTCACCACGAGGGAGCAAAGACGATACTTGATTTCGTTAGGTTGTGAAAAACATCAGATTTCATGCCTGGTATTTCCTCAGAAGAGGTAAACACCATCAAAGCCAAAGTGATGCTCGTCTGAACGATGTTAATCCAACAAAATATTTTAAGTAAACATTATGATATCAACGCATGTTATTAATCAAACATATATTCTATCATCAAATACTAAATACACTACCTAAGCCCATGTATATTATACATTCAAGCTGCTCAATACCAGTACAAACAAACAAAAATTGTATGCATCATCACTAAAAAGTAAAACAAATACTAAAGCTGAGCTTGGATTATTACATATGACAAGTAATTAAGATGACTACATGAAATTATAACCAACAAACGCTTGAAAACAAACTTAAGTAAACTAAGCTCGGCATATAAATTTCCTTTCGATTGACAAACGAAAGGAACAAACATTCACACACAGAGAGAGCTTGCAAGAATACCCACACGCTGAGTTTCACGCGTGCCTGGTGAATTCGTAATTAATACTATGCAAATCTAGGTATATAAAGGCTCATAATATCAAAGCCAAAGCGAAAAGCCACATAAGCCCACATGATAAATGCTTATACCTAACTTAGATTCATGTGAAAAGCGTACGTTTCCTTGACAAAGAAGTGATATATAGCTATAAAGTATGAGTCGTAGTTTAGCCCTTGACAGCCAAAGATCGTCCATAAGTGACGGTGGGAGTCACTTGCAGGATAGAAGAGTATCTATAGCTACTTCAGGGGATACACATGGTACACGAAGACCATCCATTAGCTCCACAACAGGACTACCAAATCTGAACAAACGCAGGTCAACTGTTCATCGTAGGTCAAGCTTACTTGACAGTCACCCTGCTTCGCTCGCATTTCATCCACGACTAGCCAACACATACCAAATGGAACCAGAACGAAAGTTCAAACCTACAGAAATCCAGAAACTTGTGTACAACGTTCTAGAAGAGAGACTTGAAGATACGAGTTATGATCCTGACAAATGTCGTCATCTTGTAGTGTCTTTGGCAAATGAGATCAGACACAGAGTAAAACAAATGGGTTTTGCGCGATATAAGATAGTTTGTACTGTTGATATGGGATCTATTGCGGAACAAGGCTTGCGTGTTGCTAGTCGTTGTCTTTGGGATAAAGTTCAGGATAGTTTGGGAACGGCGACATTTAAAAATGAGAGTTTGTTTGCAGTTGGGACTGTGTTTGGAGTATACCATGAATAATATCTGGAAGATATATTTTACGCAAGAAGTACAAAAGTTACTAAAACTTAACTGTAGATAAAGTTCGTGTCACATCTGTATAGTAAGATTTACACATTGGACCTAAGAATAAGCAATAGGAAGACATCGAAAGGAAATTGTAAAAATCTATTTACACGTTAACTGCATGATGCATGTACTCTTAGTTCGTTGCTATTGCTTCAATAGCGTACCGAAACCATGGAAACCATGAAGCTGAACTATTACGAGACTAATTAATGACATAATAACGCCATACAAGATTCCGAAAGAAACTGATCGGCCCTCTAGAAAACTATATTTACTGTCAACAAAAGGAAAGTAGTTTTAATTAATTATAAAATATAAAATCTGCCCTTGCAGTAAAACTAGTCTATAGGCTATACGTCTACGAGATTGCATCTTGCAATTACAGGAGTTGATACTAAATTGTATAGTTGTAATAGATTCAGGAACATTTATTATTAAGGTATAATTACAACTTCATGGTCTATTGGTTATATAAATACAATTTATATAAAGTATGTTATTAATAATGTGGTCTTCTGCCAGTAAGTAACTCAATCGCATGTGTATGAACAAAAGAGAAATCAAATCTTTAAATGTTTTCATGAATCATGGTGAAGAATTATTAATTTGACACAATTTCGAGTACACCATGTATAATATCTATTTAGCTAAGCTTTCATGTCGAGACTTTGTTGTCGGAAATTTGTTGTCAAAAAAGGGAAAATTTTTTGCTACATGTCGCTATATGTAAAACAAATGGTGGGCGTATGCACGCGATTTCAGCCCAGCAAACGTTTACGAAAACGAAAAAGCTGCAGTTTAACTACAGTCTTAACCATTAGGCATTAAAATATTAATATTCATACTATCCAATTATAGACGTTGGAGTTGTTTTTATCTTGCGGTCCTCAAATAGAATCGAATTACTTACTGAAAAGTCTGAAAATTATATTTCTGTACTTGACCTATTTACCGCCCCAAAAATAATGACCGCCTTCCTTTAGTGCTTGTTCAAATTATCCCACATATTAAGAAATTTCGGCTAGTGCATGGGGCTAATGCTTTCGTTTGTTCATATGAGCTGATGAAATCGCTTATATCTCATATTAAGGTTGAAAATCGTTGCTTTGTAAAGAATTTTGGCAGTTTGCAAAATAAACTAAGGGACCGTTCATTATTGACACAGGAGGGGTGGTTTAGAATAACGGTGAGTGCATATTATACTTAAGAACATTTTAGGGGGTATGCATGAATTTTTTGTGTTAGTTAGAGAGGGTTGGTATAATTTCTAGAAAATTAAGCACTGATATTTAGTCAAAACCAGATCCTCTACATATTTTCTTTACCCTGACTTCGAAATTAGACCCTCGATCTCAAATATTGTTTCCTCTCCCGAATTGAACGCCTGACCTTGCGTCTTGTTTAGTTTAGTGTTTATTACGACTCTCTTCCAGTATATATAAACTGAATTAACAAGTAAATTTAAAATTAGATAATGTAAAAGATCTAACGCTATAAAAGTATGTACAACTGAACTTAATAGTATTTAAACACATGTTTTTATAGTTCTGCATTTAATTTTTTCTAAAAAAGGGAACATTGTTACATTTATTCCTCGACAAGGCATTCTTGTATAAATACACATCCATCATTCCCTCCCCCCTTTTAAAAATAACAAATTAAGGCGTCGCTTCGCTAGTTCGATTCAAACATCAATATTTTGCTTTTTTCGAATTCTCGGCCTCAATATAAAAATAGTGACACAAGGTCACAAATTTTCTATTATGCTTCTCTCGAGTAAGAGATCACTTCCGGTAAACATTGGTGAGAAAGTAATAGGCATACATGAAGTATTTCCTGCTTAAGATTCCGAACGCTCTCACATTTAAGGAAATTCCCTTAAACTGAGGAAATTTGGACCTCTTTAAGGATATCTTTAAGGAAATGAAATTTTTAAGGAATTTCTAAGGAAATTTAAGATTTCGTCCAAAATTTGAAAATATTTAAATAATATTTAAAAACTCTGTCACTTTAGGTGTTATTTATCCAAAATTAATTCTCAAAAATGCAGAAAATTTTCTACGGGAAATGGCCCTCGACACACATCATAAAATTCCTTTCGACTGCACTGGATCGCTTGCAATGACGTAATGATATTATGGCTCAAAATCCCAGTTCCCAAATGACAAAATTACAGAGAACCAAAGAAAACTGGGGCATAAATTACTAAAAAAAGTCCCTGCGCTACGTTTAAGGAAATTTTACTAAATCTAAGGAATTTTTGCTGAGAATCTAAGGAATTAATAGAAGTGGGATGTGAGAGCCACTGGTGAGAGCCACTGGTGAGAGCCACTGGTGAGAGCCCTGGAAATCACACCAAGAAAATTAAGTGCTGCAAACTTTGCAGGGGCATTGCAGTATAAGTATCTTATTTATATCCTAAATTAACCAAGAATTCACGGAAATTTATGTTTAATTAAATAGAAGGCGATTAAATAAATAAATTGGTTGATTTTCAACTTTGAAAATGTGTATTAATAGACTGCTCGCAACAAAAGATAAGATAACTTTATTTCAGCAGGGTAGCCCAATCAGCAATAGCTGGTATCCATAGGGGCCCTGCAAAAGACAGTGAACCATTATGAATTATGAGATATCTTTTTGTAATATGCATGTGATATCATCGAATTTCTTGTATCAAAGAAACAGTCTAAATAGGCCTTTATTACCTCCGCCAGGAGGGTTAATAATCATCTGGGGTTTTGTAGTGTGTGTGTTGTGTGTGTGTGTGTGTGTGTATGTTGTTTTGTCCCACGTGAAAATATAACAAAATTCATATAACATATTCATTTTCATTTTGAATCCCATCAACCAATGCTCAAAAAGGAAGCTTAAAAATAAGGTCTAAAGGGAATATATTTCTAAAAATATAATAATATCTTATTAATAATAATAATAATTAATCAATAGTTAATTAATAATTCAAATTATAATCAATAGTTTAAAATTCGTTCTTTTTAATAGTATGAGTTCTTTTGTAGTGAAGTTGTGTGATCACTTGAAAATTAATGTTACTTCTGAAATTTAATTTTACTTTATAATATTACTGAATCAATATTAACACATGTATTTTATGCATCATATTATTAATTTATATATCAATGTTGATTTCATGCAAATCAATGAAAATTTTATTTGATTAATGTCAAATATATATTTTATATGCAAGCAACATAGAAAGATATGAGAAAGTGTATATGCAAAGGAAGGGATAAAAGGTCGAAATGAGGTGAGCAAAGACACAAGAAACAAAATGAAAAAGAAACAAAAATACAAAAGGAAAAAGACAAAGCACAAACATGCAGTAAAACAAAAGAACAAAAACAAAAAAATAAACAACAATAATGAACAACAAGAGACAATGCAAGAGAAAAAAAACAGATTTAAAAAGAGAAGCAGAGCAAGCTGAAAGAGCAGAAGAAGCAAGTAAAAGAAGAAAAGAAAAAAGAAGCAGAAGAAGAAGATTAAGAACAATTATATACAAGTTATAGATTATAGTTATTAATAAAATCGTTTAGATTATATACAATTATATTTGAGGTATAAGTATAAGATGCCTCTGTTACCTTTTTTGTAATCATTCTGTTAAGCACCTTTATAGCAGTATTTTAAATTACATTCTTAAAGACACCCCTCCCCCCCTCTAAATCATATGCAGGATGTCGTTTAGAACTTGTTACTCAATTCAACGCTTTTTTCATTTGCTCATCTTTGCAGCAATCAACATGTATAATGTATTTCACGTTAGGATTTTGTTTTAGTTTGTGAAACCTTGCATACCATTGTTTCCGTAGAGTCCGAATTATAGAAAAGTTGTACTTGGCATTGAGTGGCACAACAATAGCTCCGGAAGGAAAAAACATTATTCAGACTCCCGTTAGGATAATTTCCTTACGTGTAAAACGTCTCCAACACTTTGTTTCAAATATGAATAGACCAAAACATTACAGATATCGCAGACACCGTCACTAATATCCCTCCCATATAATTATAATAATACCTTACAAGCATGCTTAACACAAGACAACAATGCAAAATTACCCTCATTAACCTCACATTAATGCAATTCACTACATTATACAGTACTTCTACCGCACTTAACGTAATCAACGCTGTATTAAAACATGGCAAATACAAATTAGTCCAATACATAAACGATTAAATGGCAATTAAAATGTATTGGTCTTATCTTGTATGCCACAAACGCACCACCTAATTACAGGAGACAAAAACAAGTTTGACAAATTGAAATAAAAATATTCGGGATAAATTATTCTCGCAAGTTGTGGCTAGTTTACAGCAGACAGTCATGTAGGGGTGCCTCGTATGCAGTCGCAAAGAGCATACCAACAGCAAAAATATGGAGTGACTTAAAGTTGCCAGAGGCAAATGCATCTTGAGCAGGATCAAATAGACATTGACTAGCTACTTCAATTCCATCTTCTCGAACCTCACCAATGAATACAGATGAAACAATCTTTGTATTATAACCAACCATCCTTTTTGCTCTAGTACTGATCACTTTTGCTATCATGGCACTTTTCTCAACAAACTCTTGACTTGATTTCAAGTCTGTTTCGTTCTCAAGATGTTTACTTAACTCTTCTGCTATAATTTTACAGAATGTTTCCTTTAAACTTGGAGCAGTTCTTGAGGTGAGACATTTAGGCGAACAATCTTCCTCATTGCCCACTTGATTCACCTGTACGGCCGCTCCATGCCAGGTTGAAGATCGCTTTCTACCACGAACACCAACTCCAGAGACAACTGAACGCACAGGTGAGACGATTAGATTACGTCGCTGAGAAGATGAAACATCCTTATCTCTAGTAAATGACTCGTAAGCTCCGAATGTGGACGAACGTTTCTTCTTGGTTAAGTTAGATAGCCACGACATATCCATAACAACACAGACTACAAAACAATACCTCCCCCCAATACCTTCGCCTTGAACCTCAATACAAGTGATGAATAGAAAAATATTTCACACTTAATAATCATCCATTCGAGAACTATTCTTGCACATTAAGCCAAATTACCTGTATTGCTGTCTCATACCACATTTTAGTACATTTTGGTACTGCAACACTATCACGCGACACAGGTCATTAATCGTAGCGCATTATATCGTAAATTAAATAGGAAGTAGACACACGTACACGGTGAGAAAATACATTAGTTGGCTATAAATAAACGCATGGTTCTCAAAGCATAAACTGGACTTATGGCCCAGTTTTGTAGTGGACTCTTGAACTGGTTGACTGTTGAAGTACTTTGTGAATGGACTCTCGATTGAATTTTCGTATGAGAAAAACATTCTGGTCATTCAACATGGCTTTTAGCATAGTCATAGATAAAAGGATCAGCTGTATGGATTGGCATGCATGTATTATAATCTACAATGATAACAGTAAATATGTTTATATCGTCTCCAGGTTACATACAATTGGATAACTACATTCCAAAATCCAAGCTCGCTTGGTAATTGACGAATTTCACTCCCCTCAATGTTATTGTATTATGACTGCATGTATCACTTAAAATTTCTAAATCAATTAATGTTTCGGAATGTTCGCTTTTTACAACCACATTAAAAAACGAGTGTGGATTGAAGCATTGCACTTTACTACCATTTTTCTGTCGAAGATCTGATGAAGGCATCAAATCTTTCAATGTAAGGAAAATTTGCGACTGTGCGTCTTCGTGAATAGAAACATATGCAAATACAAATATAACTGAGGGGTTTTATCAGTAAATTTCTTTATAAGTGGTTTGGTGACTGCAATGCTTACTATTAAATCATATTACACGCAGGTTGAAACCCACCATGGAAAATACAAAAAGTTATGTATTGATGCATATACTGTGTATATATAGTATACGTGACATCACAAATTCATAAGTCCAGTACATATTTGTAGCATGCCTAAAAACATGGCATATTATGCAATCTGACGTCGTAAGGCGATTATCCTCCCAAATTTCCAAGTATTGACGTAGTATATTGTCATCCCACATACAGTGTCAAATGTCTATGATTGTCACTTACTTCAGTTCAATGGTATTTTAAATTACCATTTCAACTCAGACCTCGATTACCCATCCAGCTGTTAGGTAATCGAAGAAACAGATAACTATACAGGTAGCTCACATCAACGAACATCTATGTGCAATGCAACTATTTTCATAAAATGCCACATCCAACTTAACATAATCCGAATGTAAAATTTTTCTTTGGCTTTATAGCATTTTAAATAGCATTGTAACTCCATGCACGTGCCACATCAAGTAGCTATTGATATCTTACGGTCAGCGTTTTGATGAGAAAAACAGAAACACGTTAGAAATATTTCTGAAGAGACTCCCCAAGGACTTCCTCCATTTCACTGATTACTTGCTGACATTTTTGTTCCACCTCGAAAGATTCGTCTAAATAACAAATGGATATGAACTGGTTCATATTGGCACTGTTCTGCTCCTCACAAATGTGAATGAGTGCACATACAAAATTGATCGTACAAAGTATACAAGTAACCATAAGTAGTCACACTGTGGATAAGTAGACTCGTCCAAAAGGTATGGGATTGCAAAGGTATTATCGCATCCGTCAGAACGCCAAAAAATATTGCTGGTGTGAACCAGGCCTTAATACACACAATACCGTGCAGTCATCATGCAGGCATGACAATCATCACCATATCTCATATTCCCTCTCCTTAAATAGCGTTATTCTCTACGAGATGTAAATACTGTTTATGTCTGCAATGTGTAGGCATGCAACGACAGATCGTGAGCTAGATGAAAGAGAATTGCTGACGAGATTTCCTATAAAAGCACAGTGTTTCATTTATATCTTCCAACTAACTCTCCTGACTCTCCTGGGCATTTGCTCGACATGTCGAGAAGTATTTTTTCTCTTTCAGATTGAGCGGCTGTCGTGAAATTCAACAAAAGTTCTTATAAATAAGTACGATAACTGTGCTGTAAAAGTAGTATAATGATCTATATGTTTATAGTTATTATCTGTCGACGAAGGGTCTCGCTTGAAACGTCGGAATCGTATGCTTAATTTTTTCAAGCTCGTTAGGATCAATACCTAAGGGTTTTGTATTTTAACTTTTTTGTATTATTTTACTCAAACTTCTCACTGGAAGGTATTCGAGTTGGCATAATGCCTCAAGAGGCGTCTATAATCTCTATATCTAAACCGCTTGTCACTCAACTAGGGGATTTTGGTAGGCGAATATCAAGTGCCATAATTCCCATTTCCCTCTTATATACTAGCCTATAATCCTATATTATATATATTCGTTACGAAAATAACTTGCCAAGAATTCTTTGCAGTAAAACACAGTTTGTTTTTCCATAACCTAGCTTCGATGTGCTTCCAGATAGCTCATATAATATAATTCCCTAGGGACAAGTTCAAGGTCACGACCATGCAGATGTTAGATTTAGCTTTAGGACAAATTGACGGCGAACATGTCACGCGAGAACACGATACACCCAGTGGATACAAACAAGATATATTTTATAGCGTTATTCCACGTAGAAAGAAAGCTTTAGTTTCAAAGGAATTTGCCATACGATGACGACGGGTGAGAAAAAGCACTTAATAGAAAATTTGTTCATATCACCTTCCGTGGTCTAAAACAGTCAAAAAGTATCAGAATAGAACGCAAGGACCCGCTTAAACTGTTGACAACAATTTGATCCTGCATAAACATGTCTTATATAATATTTGAGTGCATGCAGTTGAGCATTTGCTTGCATGGTTATATTCTTTCCGATATTAGCTTTCGATTATATGATCCAATAGAATCAATTATTGAATTAAATACAATGTTTACCTTCCATAAGTTCAGCAAGGAAAGGAATAATTTCTGGCAACAAAGTAAGGTACTCCTCTCCAAGTTTGTGATTCAATTCTTGTACCACTTTCAACGCAGCTAAACGAATCTGAAGTAATGGAAATAAATTAAAATCTTACTCTCTAGAGGCTTATTTGATAAAATTAATCAGCCAAGCAAAAAATCGGCCGTTGGACAAGATAATATAATATAGGGTCGCTTTGAGTTAATCAAATTGTAAATTAATGTTTTCCATAATCTTTTGAGATTTCAACATCAACTTTATGAAGATCGATTCTATATTTAACGGATTGTTCGTCATGAAAACATTCAGATACCAAAATATTCAACTATATTGCCATCCTGGGTTGCAATGTAGGTAATATATCGTCAGTACCTGAGGTGAAGAATGTCTTGTTTTGAGACAAATCTGATGGTTCATTGTTTTCCAGTAAGTCTCATCACCAGCGGCTACTGCAAACTGTGCAATACATGGAGCCAAGTGATCAGATACTCTCTTATCAAACACTTCTGTATCCCCGATCTGATTCTCAATCTGAATACAAGAATGTAAGTTCTTTATTTAGCAGAATGGTTTTTGTACAAGCGGTATAAGTGCACCACCCTTGATTACATTTGTTCGCTCAATTCAAGGATTGGTATAAGAATAAGTCGATATCCCTTTGGCAATTACAGTTATTGGATTCGTGTTAACTGGAACCTGTTATCGGAACTTGAAGTTCCTACACGAATATTCCTCATGCGTGCATCGAGGGCCAGCAAATTTATCAGCTACTTTGCTGTTTAGTGTTACCCCTTTAAATAAGTCTTCCATCTGTTTATTTATGCACTTGGATAACAGATTGATCTGCGGAGGAATAGCCATACCTGATCAACTAAGGGTTGGAGCAATCGATCGAAGCGTTCTTTGTTCACAAATCGTTGGTTGTCATAAAGGAAACATTTATACAGGCAATCCAAAATATAACCAAGTAACTGACAGGATTTCTCAATTGCTTCGTCGTCTTTATATTCACCAGCGAAGAATGTTTCTTCTGAAAAAGAAATTAATAACCTTTTAGATTTTGTTTTACTGCCTTGTTTAGAAAAAACATGACGTACTCTGAGAGTCACTTAAAGGGCTTATGCAGCGAAAATTCGGTTAGAGTGAAACTCTCTTATTAAAGAGAACGTTTGAAGTTATGAAGTTGACGTTTGGAGCTTTTCTATATCCCACTTCGTTCTTGAGATATTAAGATGTGTTTGATATGTAAATAACATCACTGTGACATCACACTGCATAATGAATTGTTGGAAAATCACGAATACCTCTGAGATTATTTAACCAATCGCCTTTAAACTGTCATTTGTTTCTGCCTATCGCAGGACACCACACAAGTCATGCAGAGTTTCAAGTGATTTAATTCAATTATTTCAAAGATATTCGTGATTTTCCAACAATTCATTATGCAGTGTGATGTCACAGTGATGTTATTTACATATCAAACACATCTTAATATCTCAAGAACGAAGTGGGATATGGAAAAGCTCCAAACGTCAATCTTCATAACTTCAAAAGTTCTCTTTAATAAGAGAGTTTCACTCGAACCAAATTTTCGCTGCATAAGCCCTTTAACAAGATAGACAAATACTCGTGCAAGAATCAAAAGAGATCCGCACTAAAGTTTATTTCGTCACAAGTTTTCCAGACAAAATACACTCGAAAAATCCATTGGAAAGTTTGCATCCAGTTTTCTCACGCAAACTACTTACAAATCGCATTTCAATGTACCTACCGTAAACCTCCGATTATAAGCCCCCCCGAATATAAGCCCCCCGTCTATAAGCCCATCACATTACTAACGTTCACACCATTCCAAATATAAGTCCCCTCCCCGAATATAAGCCCCCCGAATATAAGCCCACTATACCGGTATATAATACTATTGCACTCAAAAAATTCCACATAGCGGTAACTGAACAAAAACATTTTATAGCAGTGTGTATTTAAATGTTATAAAGTATTAATTTTACAAAACGCTTGAATGTTCGTCCTGATGGTGTTTCAAGGCGTCACGGACGAATCTTTTGTGTAGCTTTGGCCCGTAAAGGAAGTATGTACACGGAAGCTCTATTCCCCCTCCGAGGACCCATCTGAACACGCGTTATTAATTTTTGTTTATTTTCGTGTTTATAATTAACAATAAATACTTGGTTACCACTAACCCAAAGTGTCGTCCATGTATAAGCCCCCCCCCGTATATAAGCCCCCCCCAGTGTATAAGCCCATCAAAAACCGCTTACGAACTTATATAAGCCCAGGGCTTATAATCGGAGGTTTACGGTATTCCACAAGATGACTTTTCTCACCATCGTCGTTTGAGTCTAAGGATGAGCAATCGTAGATAAAAACATTGTTTATGCTCACATGAAACTTTCATGTTTGTCAAGAGCATTTGACAGGTTTTATTCGCCAAACACGATGAAGTATAGCCTCACGCTGATTAGCTGAACTAAACTTCAAATGCTCGTTGAAGTGGGAATAGACATTGTTTATCCTTGCATCGATGATAAAGACCATACACGCAATGTAGCTATTGTGTTAAGGTGTAAAATTATAAAACAGCAATGAAAATACCCATCCTGGGCTCATCCTATGTTTAATAGTGTACAAAATGAACATCTTTGTACCTGTTTTCGTAATATTAGTGGAGTCAAGAATACTGGCGGTGTTTTTGATGAGATATCCAGCGAATAAGACAAAGAGACCTTTGAGTTTCTCTGCCATCCTGAACAGAAATAAATGATTGAGTAATTTGTTTGCATGTAGAAAACAGAAAGTAAGTAGTCTAATTAATGGAAAAGAGGAACAGCAAGGGGGGTCCAAAGTAGGGTTCTTTAATGCGGAATCCCATTAGGTAAGTGGAATCCCATTAGGTAAGTGGGCGTGCTAATCATCCTAACTTGCAGTCGAGCACTGAATTACGAAGGACGCAGGTCAAACGTGACCGAGTAGAAGGCTTACGAGGGAGCGCCTCTGGTTGCCACCAAACCACTCATGTGCATGTGACCACAGACTTACACGACTTTTCAAGCACATCAAGTCACAGCAGGATTACTCATCGAGCAACAATACCCTACCCTCAACCTTCAGTAGCAGGCTTAACTCAGTGGTATGTGGCAGCCCGCGTCGGGTGAGTAGTTGTGACTGTTTTTTTCAGTTATTCCCTATACGACTACGTTTCACAGGAGCCTAGCGAGATTATCCTTCAAATCATTTCTCCCTCACCTGTCAGCTAAATGATAAAACACCAGCTGTCGTGACTTAGCTGCTGACGATCTCGTTGCCCAGTCAACTAACTGTAAGGAAAACAATATAACATCAAAATAAGTTCATTAGGAAGAGGGTATTGTAGGTTGCGGCTGTGGGTGTAATCCTCTCATGGGGCTTAGCAATGCTTTTCCTAATATTTTATGCCTGGTACAAGCAAAAGAAACCACTAATTAGAAATTTACAAAGTGATAAAAATATTCAATACCTTCAAAAACATTGGTCTGAACAAAGACTCGGAAAGCCTCATAATTAAACTAATAAAAGCCCCAATAATTGTTTCTTCTGTCCTCTGCAAATTTTCTTCAGAAACGCTCTGAAAAATCAATGCGCCAGATAAATTAATATTGCTTGAAGTTGAAAAATATGCAAATGAATTTTCATTTAATAAGTACGTAAATTTCCAAAATTGCAATGAAAGACTGTGATGGCAAGACTCGTGGACTAAGCATTTTATTACTGGATATATATGTGATTGTTGGGTGTATGACATATCTCGATATTGCTGGGGATACGATAAATCTTGTATATTTTAACATAAGAGCTAGGTATACCATAACACAACAACCCCATGTATCCGAACCCACCCAATCAACATTCCATGTGGGAGGAAATTGGAATGTGCGGAAGAGAACCCATTTCCACACGAGTGTCTTGAATCCAGAGCGAGAACCAAACACACAACCTTAGAGGTAAAAGGGGGTCACTCAAGGCCCACCCGGAGATGAAAGCGGACCAACTTCCTGTGTGGTGAGGTATCAAGGTTTTCTGAAATTTCTGAATCCACAATTTCCGGATATAGATTATTGATCTGGTATTCGGAATACCAGTGCATGGCGAGAGAGGTACGAAGAAAGCAGTGAATATTTACCTGCGTATGCTGTGAACGATAATCCAATGCAGACATAAATAATGATAATAGCTCATTGTGGTAATTCTTTACATCATCTTTAGTCATGTGTGTTATGCAGCTATCAAGTACTTGGTATAAAGCGATCAATGATTCCTGCAGAAGAAAACAAAATAATATAATAATATATACATAATAATTAATACAGTGGAACCTGTACTAACGGCCCTGAAAGTTGAAAACATGTACTCGAAAAGCCGGTAAAACACTTGGTAACCACTGTATCTTGCACGCTTCTCTCGTCTAGCTTCTGTCACTAAACGTTATATGGAGTTCCACTGCATATGCTCCAATCAGTTGTGAAAAACCTCAAGCAATCATGTTGTGCCACAAAACCAACCATATCATTTTACACGAAGCAGTAAACCCTTTTCCCCTCGTTTTCGTGATGGAGACCTTGGCTTTTGACCCTCTTTTTTCTTGATATTGGTAATTACGAAATCATATATAATTGATCATATAAAAGATAATTATATCAAAAGGTCAACAATAACAAGGATAAATATGCTCTAAAGCATAGGTTTCAATCATGAAAGCGAGGTGCGTACATTCCGTAAGGGTATGCTGCACGTCTGCAACCTTATAAGAAATTTATTATTAAAGCCATTTATAAATGAAGAAAGATTCAAAACTTCAAATTGTCATAAGTTTTGATGCACCAAACACAAATATGTTCAAAAAAAATATTTCTAACTAGCAAAGTTCTAAAGCTGTAGAGCGCTTTTCCACTTTAATTTGGAAATGGTAACGTAGACATTGATTTCGGAAATATTTAGAACAAGTACAGCACTCGACCTGCAGTGCCTTTTAATATTTGTGGTTTCATGCAATGCCATAAAATCGATTTAAATACGGTGTAAGTTATTTAACACTTACACTGTTCTTATTCAGAACTATTTCCTCATAGCATTGAGATACATTGGGAATCAAGATACGTGGCTTGACCAAAACAGCAATGTCAGCTCTAAAAGACACAAATTACACAATTATATTTGTCAGGACTAGGTGGTAGGTACGGAAAATTCAGACTGGTTCAAATAGTGGTACTTACTAACTTGGACCAGTTTCTTCCATGCAGACAGTCGTACCAAATTATATATTAACTCACGAAATTTGACAAAGAAAACATGGGGTTCATTTTGACACAGCTGCTCGTATTAAGGGGGATGAGATCACGTGACCAATTGTTGCAAAAGGCCCATTCTGTATACTATACCTTAAGCTAACAGCAAGACCAACAATCTGCTTCTTCCAATTCGGGGTTTCATTTGCCTTATCTTCATGAAGTGATATAAGTACAGGGGATACCAACTACACAAAAAAACAAACATCGTATAATAAGTTCCATGTAGGTTCGCAGGTAAATTGATAGGTTTTGTGGAAAACACCACTGACGTTAATTTATTTTGTAAATCGTTTGATTCCCAAGCCTGGATCAGTGCAAACAAGACAAAATCAAAATCTTTGCAAAATCAATAAAGGTGGTATTTCCCACAAAACGAACTGAAACAAGTAAACCGATATATATCTTCTTATCATATTTTCTCCAAAATTATACTCAAATGCTGTTAATCCTGTACTAAGCTCCCCATCGTAAATAACCCCCGTTTCAGAGGAATACATTTTTAAGCCCTCTCCCCCACTGGTATAATGCCCCTCCCCCTTTCCCTTCATAACAAAGAAACACTTCTGTACTGATTTAATTTATTGATTGTCCACAATTATATTGCTTATGTTACCATTTTTTTGTTTTGCCATTCACGTGCAATAGTGTTAAATCATATTTTTTTAAATAGATCAAATTAATGTTGAAAATACACAGTACTGTGTAATAAAGAATTACCTGTACGAGAATGTTCTTGAGGTAAGGACTCACAAAATTCGGTAAAGATTGAACGACTTTTTGAAGAACAGTCAGAGCATTCAGCAACAACATGTCACTTCTAACAATGAAAAGCAAGGATTCAAACCTTTCAGTGGTACGTAAAGTACTCCACAGGAAAGGTTTTACTTTCTGTAAATATCTGAAGCATGTACAGTATAAAAGATGGATATGATTATTGAAGAGTAAATGACATACAAGCTTGGGGAAATTGGTTAAGCTATAGAAATGTCAAACATAAATCCAGTCTGCTGGAGCCAATTGCTCAAAGCTCGTATGGCACTAACCATTGGTTAAAATTAAACCTGCTGCTCTGGTTTTTGTATTTCAGCATGCCGGTCATTTCAAAAGTTAAGAAGAAAAATTCTATTGATCCAGAAAAGATTTCTGGATAAACATCTCCCAGTTTATAAACAAGCTGTTGGGAAATTTGATTTGAAGATTTTCGTTAACCTAGCCCCTGGGGAAATTGCTTAAACTCCAGACCTGTCAAACGTAAATGACAGAACGCTCATTATTATTATATTATTGTACATTATACCTTTTCTCGCTGTCCTTGCTTTCCAGTATTTGTAAAACAAGAGGAAGAAATTTCGGCAGGAATGGTATTGAATGTACTTTAAGGGCAGAACATAATTCAGCAAGACAATGTAATGCACTTGAAGCAACCTGGAATGACAAAGACATTGTACTTGAGTAAAAATCTTGACAACATAGAGTATTGCTCCTTTTCGAATAGGATGTCTGTACTGAAAAATACGTCTGTTGTTTAGTGGTAAAGGAAATCAAGCTATGATGGCCTCACAGGTGTCACGCCATTAAAATCACATTAAAACCCTTCAATAGTTGTTGACCTACTTTCCGTATTTTACTCTGGTTAACGCCGGGCATTTCTACCAGTAAAAGGGGGTTTATATACAGTACAACAAATCACCACTCCTGGATAGGTCAATCGCATGTTAGCCTTCAACAGAAGTACCCTGGGGAATTTTTGTTAGCACGAATGTCCAGATATTGGGCAGTAAAATACCTTGTTGTGAGGCAGGGGTATAAAAGTTGATATTGAAAATCCTGCAAAAAAGTTTCATTACTGTCCAGGACTTAAGGCTCTTTTCCACTCATCGCAAAACCAACTCGCAAACTCGCTGCGAGTTCTTGCATGTAATTAAAATAAACTGTCGAGCATTGTGATTGGATGAAAGTACTCGCAGCGAGCTTGCGAGTTGGTTTTTGCGACGAGTGGAAAAGAGCCTTTACTGTCTAACTAACTATGAAATACACAAAGCGTAGTGTAATAATGTTGTGCAATTTACCAAGTAACTGGGTACACGAGCCTGAGGTTCAGAGCCCATGGGGAGTAGAAAAGATGACGTATATGGTTAGAGGTTCCAAAAGACTAAGAGCGAGTTTCACTATTAATGACGGCTGACGTCAACGCCTTTGCATACTAAGAGGTCTTTAAACATTCTTGGCGAACCATTACCTAACCACGCTTAACTTAATTTTTACTCCTACAGTATCATTTATGCAACTAATGGCGTTCTACGCGGCACAGACTAATGGTATTTTTATTACACAAAAAAAATAATTACATCATTAATCTATATAAAATTATAAATAATTTAAATGAATGAATATCCATACTCTTCATATATACCTGTGTCTTAACATCACTGCACGAAATTATTTCAATTGCCACTGGAAATATCTACAAAAATGTCATGATAAATATCATAAACAAACAATGATGTCACATTGTATTAAAATCAGTTTTAAATATATTGTATATACCTTTTTTAATGAAAGATTATGGTTATCGTCCAACAACCTCGATAAAACGACAACAGTATTAAATGCTGACTGTTTATTCACAACTGGCTCCTCTGGACTTTGTATTAAAGGTATTACAACATCAAGCAAAGATAACAATATCTCCATCTAAATATAATAAAAAACATCTTGAGTCAATTAAGTATTACGAAGAATAAAATAATACGATGATAAACTTTGTGACCGATATGAAGATAAAAGTCAAAGGAAAATGGTCTAAAAGTTCCTTGTATGTTTGCATGGCGAAAATAAATAATAGTTTTGTTCTGGGGAAAACACTACGTATATTTATTTGGGAAAGCTTTCGATCTGTAAGGTCGGATCTTCATCAGTACAAATATGTATACTTTCCCAAATAAACAAACCGGTATTTAGCCACAAAACAAAACCATTACATTGATCCAATGTTAAATAAAGTTATCGTTTTGAAAAACACTTACAACTGCAAGCTAGGTTATTTCACAACTATTCAATGTCTTTCTTGGTTTCGAGTATGGTATAAATGATCGTTTATTGAATTTTCGTACTTTTTGGGGAGACGCTAATAATTTAACAAGCGTTTATTCCGAAAAAATGTTTATGTAAATCTAATAAACGCCCCTGTAGGGAGGGGTGTTTTATAGATAAGGGGAATTCAACAAAATTCTGGTTTCACCATGGCGGCTTTATAGATACTGGCAGTTAATTAGAGAGTGGGCGCTTATTAGACCATTTACGGTACTTGCATTGGTGAGCTGAGAAAAATTTGTAATTCAGACAAATCGTGTCCGCAATGGAAAAATATGTTTACAATACCAACGAGTAAATAGTTTTACCTCTTCTGCTGAACATTGACTGGGATGTTTCGTCATTCTCTTGTTAAAAAGATCCATTGATTTTCTTCTGATAAGTGAATTCTTACTCTGAACAAGCTGAGAGACAATACTCACAAACGCTGGTCTCGGTAGAAGATCACATACCTTTGGAAATACAAACAAAAATCACGAAATCAAAAACTGCATGGAAGCAACTTGGCATTTATATTACAATAACAATGTGTGGTATCCATGCACAAATATTCTGATAATATACATGTAACAGTATTTATAACAACATCTTTTACTGGAGTGCAAATCAATATATCATTCAATCTTTATTGTGTTGTTTATTAAAGTACGATTGACTGGTTGATTGATTGATTATAAAAAGACCGTTTTAAAAATCTGTCAAATCCTTCATGTAATTTGTGATGTTTTATAGTTATTCCAAGCAATTTTGTGCTGACGTGACACCCATCGCAGTTAATTGGCTATGCACGTCTAGTTTATTATGTTTACCACTTTGAGCTGGACCGAAAGCCTTAAACAGGTCTTGCAACCCAATTGACAAAGGTTCCGAGGGTTAGTTAGTTAAGATTAATACCTAAGGGTTAGTTTTTAGTGAGGGAGGCAAACCGGAGTACCCGGAGAAAAAGTCCAGTCCATATACATACCATGCATGTATCAATGCTCAAAGACAAATACGAATTGCAAAGTTCAGTGTTAACATTATTTATAAATTTGTTATCATACAAAGCATAAATCTATAATAAACATTTTGTGTCATTTACTTCTGTGCACTGATACTTTTCTTTCATAAACTGAAAAACTAAACGAGCTGGTAATTCTACCCAAATGACATAAAACCATAACATAAATCTGTAAACGTACCTTCTCAACAATATGATAAACCTTATGAAGTAAGACACGTAAATATTTCACCGTCGTTTCCTGAACATTGCTTTCTAGTGAACGTGAGATAGATGTGATGTATTTCAGGCTTTCCTCGAGAAGACTAAAAATAAATGCATTGTTAAATATTAACCAAAACATCGCAAGAGGTCACAAGCGTTATACCCGTCAAGCAACCAAACAATAGTTAAGTTTTCAATATAATTAGGCGCGGTCACAAAAATGACAGCATCAACCCCCCTGGAAGAAATCGAATCGTATCAATACAATGCAATGCAGGAACATGACCAGCAGGCAAGGGCTAAACACAAATTATTTTTTGGACTGCATGAGAAACCAAACAGAAGGACTGACGGTTACATTTTTCACGTTTCTGGTATTATTAGTTAAGTTGCGACACGCGTGTTTACATTTTTCACGTTTTTGGTATTATTAGTTAAGTTGCGACACGTGTGTTTACATTTTTCACGTTTTTGGTATTATTAGTTAAGTTGCGACACGTGTGTTTACATTTTTCACGTTTTTGGTATTATTAGTTAAGTTGCGACACGTGTGTTTACATTTTTCACGTTTTTGGTATTATTAGTTAAGTTGCGACACGTGTGTTTACATTTTTCACGTTTCTGGTATTATTAGTTAAGTTGCGACACGTGTGTTTACATTTTGCACGTTTTTGGTATTATTAGTTAAGTTGCGACACGCGTGTTGACATTTTTCACGTTTTTGGTATTATTAGTTAAGTTGCGACACGCGTGTTTACATTTTTCACGTTTTTGGTATTATTAGTTAAGTTGCGACACGTGTGTTTACATTTTTCACGTTTCTGATATTATTAGTTAAGTTGCGACACGTGTGTTTACATTTTTCACGTTTCGGATATTATTAATGGTTCGACTTTATTTACCTCAGATAAAAATTTTCAGCACAGTCATCTTTTTCTTCAGAAATGTTTTCAGTCTTAAACATAAAACACAAAAAAAGTGCTATTTTGAGTTCAAGTAACCTGGCAAAGAGCCAGACGTTTCGGCAAACACTGAAACCACTGAGCCTTTTCATTAAATACAACAGGATGTTGATTTACGAAGTTTGTATTGTATTGTATTTAAAGAACCATACATCACACATTTTCTAAGAAATATGCAAATACCTTATTCACTAGATTGTCTGTTCCAAGAATGCTCAGTATAAGTTCAATTCCACATAACTTAAACTGATGTAATTCTTTCCCAGAATGAGTATTCACATCAAACACAACACCAGATGAATCCGCGTAACGTTTTCTATTGTTACCTGCACAAAATACGAAATTTTAATTAATTTAAAATATGAAGAAGCATTTATATTTTAAACTGAAAATTGAAAACAATGTTTAAAAGTCATTTCCAGACCCCCGAATACAAAATACACGGCCATTATTTTACATACCATGCACCGAAAACAGAGAATAGTATCACAAATCAGGCCGTAGAAAAATATGCTACAGACTCCACAAACCTTCAGGTTTCTCTTCAGGAAGCGTTGCAAGGTATTTTAGAAGGCTGACCAAAGATAGCATCTAAATATAATTAAACAAGTTGAAATTAACGAACAGCTTAAACATGACAATTTAAACTTCAACGTAGGGCTCCAGTGTAAGTACAGTGGTGTTCTTCAAAACACTGTTGAGGTTTCGGTCGGAGAAAGGTAGATTAACAGAAGTAATACCTGAATCTTGGGAGAAAACTCGCTGCATAAAAAGTTGCAAAATACTAATCCAGACTCTTTGCTATCAGTCTAACAAAAGAAAACGATAACGTTAACGCATACCCAAGTAGGATAAACTTTGACCAAAGTAACTTTAACAGTGTAAAATGTTTTTGAAAGATAATGCCCAAAGTCATGCCATTGCAATTGGTTTCATAGCGTACAGTAAACAGTAAAACTGGATTACAGTATCACAGTTGCATGTCATATACAGCTAAATTATAAAGCTACACAAATTGTGCATTGTTAAAAAACTTTGATAATGCAAACTACGAAAATAAACACTCCCATATCCCTGTAAATTTTAACAGGAACAGTAAATTTGACCGAGCATGTAAGTAGATAGGGTATTTTGAAAACAGGCCTGATGACCAGTACGTTGACAGCTGTTTGTTGATCTACAAGTCACCATGTCAGATTATGTTGCAAGTCAACAATTTTATAGTCATTGCTACGCGTTGTTATAGTTTGCAACTTCATTGTAGTTAGTACCGGTGAGTGGTTTCTTTATAGCTAGTGATATGTGGAAGTATTCAAGCAAGAAAATGCTTAGCCCTGACACACTCCAGATAAATATTTTGCCCGCAACATTACAAACTCCACCCGACCCCATTGAGGCACATTCACTACATTGTTACTAAATGTTCTCTAGATGCAGATAGATATCTGTAGTTAATAAGTTATATAATTACAAACCTCAAGTAGACTGAAAAGAAATGGTAACTTCTTACCTTTGCTTCTTTGTTTGATATTTTCTCGAGAAGTAAGGCCAAACAAACATGAAGATAACTTGATGCTCCAAGTGTTGTTACAAGATGAGCAAAGACTGGCAAACGACGATGTTCAGGCACATGAGGAAAAGCATCAACAAACACTCGCATTACTTTCGTTACCAAAGATTGCACATTTCTTTCATTTTTCTCTGCCTGGTTAGAAACAACAAATACAGTTAATCTCGAAATAATTTCGTGCACTTAATTTGGAATAAACTCGATTTCAATTCACGTGATTTTGTCCTAATATTTCTGTCTCGAGCCATTGAAGTTAGATTGTGCGTGCAAATACGGAAACTAATCTGAATCCTTCGGGTAAGAACATTCATTGTCTTATATTATTTCTTTACTACATTTGTAGCATCGTTATTTTGTAAGGCTGCGTCGTTTACAAAACTTCTTCCAGAACACAATTCAGGGGGCCGGTTGTAAAAAATGGTCGCACAAGGATTTGCTAAGGATTCCTGAGTTGAAAGTCAAGAACTTGTAACTGTGTGGCTTGAGTGTAACTGAAAAGATGTTCTTGTCAGTTTGAGTTTTTAGTTCCCACCCAAACCCACCCCTTGCAGTTCCCAAAATAAGTTACGTTGCGTTACGTTGGTGAATAACTATCCGTTTTCTTAAAAGTAGCTAAATCCAAAATGAGTGATTCTGATTGGTTTATTCTCACACTAATGACCATAACCACAATTGAATTTAGCTGCCTCAGTTAGTAATAACACTTCGACGCTTCGAGCGAATGCCCTTCCAAAGGAGGTGGTTAGCAAACGACGGGTTCAAAGCAGCTCAAAAAGCCAGGCTATTTAGCAGATTAACATTTCATATTTACATACTAAAACACGCAAGATTTCAAACCTGTATAAGCGCTGGAATGACGGCTTCAACTGTCCTTTTAATAACCTGAAAGCTATATGTATCATCTTGACGGAGAACACTCATCCCCATAAATGTAAATATGGACATAATATTATGAAGAACCTTTTCCTATAAAGAAAAGTTGTTCAAAGAAATTGAAAACAGAAATTTTGTTTGTTCCATTAGACCAGAGTTTTTAAAAGATACAATAAGTGAGTATGTTTGCCAAGTATTACGTTTAAGCAAATATTTAAAATTAACTTGAAAATTACAGGTGAAGGCAAATGAGCTGTTTCTCTGACCGCTTCCAGGTGCATTATAATAATATTCAATATGTTCATCAGATATTTGTATGTTTAATGATGAACATTAATTTAATTTCATATCAGTTTTTAAGTTTAAGAGGCACAAGAGGTTTGGGTCGAGATTGGTTCCACGCGTGTCCGAGATTTCCAGGGATGATCTTGGCAGTAAATAAACATATAGGACCAAGTAGGATTTATGAACATATTAATACCATAAACTCACAGGGAAAAGTTGAGCTCCAACAGCCAATAACGATAGGGCATGATGATGAGTCTGTGGATTTTCAGATACACGAATACAGTGAATAATCTGTTCAACACTAAAATGAACTTCACTTAGGTCACCTGTGGAATAAGTAACAAAAATTATTGTAAAAATATGGCGAACAACTGTCATGCTGCAATACGTCGCGTCTTATCTTATACATCTTGTTCTCGACTCGAGGCATATTTTAGTCGCAGCTTGCAAACATATAGAGCATTTATACGAGTCGTTTGCCACTCATTGAGGTCGAAGTGTATTTAAGCCGTAGATTATGTTTGTTCGTACCAATGTATCTATTGTGAATATTACCGGAGTGGTTGTAAACAATTGTTTCTGTAGAAAACACCACTGAAGTTTATATATATATTATTACTTTATTTTACAATACGTATTGTAAAGTACGAATATGCATTTGCAAGGCTTCAGTCAAAAACATTCTTCCGAGATATGAATTCTTTAATTTTATATTCTTGCTTGTACTTTCTCACCTCGTGTCACATCTTTATTCTGATCAACATGCGCTTGGCAAATCTTTAACATTGTGGAAAGAAGTATTTGCTTGATATAATCTACAGAAGTTTGCGATGATATTTCAAGACACCTAAAATACAAAAATATCACAAAATACTGGGGATGTTCTTCAAAGTTCGATACAGCTTATACGTAGTGTTTTTATATTCAACATGTTTTCTGGGGGCAGGGTGTGCATATCCCTACCCCAAAATATTTCATAACCCCTCCCCCTCCCGCCTAGTCCCACCCGCCGAAAAAGTGTGCTTAAATCAGTTAAATCATTCATATCCATATTTTTGGTACTTTTGACAGCAGCTGTGGTGGTGACTGCAGGGTGTACCCACCTAAAATCCGCCCTTCGTACAATAAAATTAGAGTTTTTCTACCACTACAGGTGTATACGTCAATCCTACCACAAGTGAAATGCGGCATAAGGTCGGTCTCTCATTCCCACTTCCACAATGGTTAGCAAATACCTAGTTCATTGTACCAATGTATTGTCGACCAGTCCGTCGATGGTGGCTACTCATCAACTACGTCATGTGGAAAACAACAAATACTGTACAGTACATCGGATCACTTTACAGTAAGCTAGCCCACATAAAAAATGACCGAATTCTCTGCTTAAAAGCTGTTCAACATTACGACCGCGGGACAATAGACCTACAGTATTTGAATCACCCGAGTGATCAATCACACGGATACGCCATAGTTCAACTTTTATGGCGTGTCCGCGAACGCCAAAGTGGAAAGAAAATTGTCACGCTAGACGTCTAAAGCGCATGTTAAAACGGTTCGCTCATATCGCGAGCTGAGAATGCGCTAACCGTCTGAAACACTATGATTGTCCCACATACAGTAGTACTAAGGTATTCATTAATAGAGAAAACTTACATTGAAAGTAACTTAAAAAGCACAGGAAGCAGACTTTCAGCTTGATCAATGTTATCTTTTGATTGTAACACTTCAATAATAACAATAACTCTTTGCCAGAAAGGACCAAACGAAGTGGACCAATCATCAGGGACCTCAGCTCTAAAAAAACAAATAGAAAGTTTAGGAAAATGGTCAACTTCGCAGAAGCAACAATTACTAATATTAAGATCAGGAAGATTACTAACTTGGATTTCTTCGTTTGACCTGCTTTTGGCTTCTCTTCTTCCGACAATTTACCTAGTTCATTTTGTATTTGATCAGCAGATATCGGTAGCTAAATATAAGCAAATAAAGTGTGGACCGAGTTATTGGTTGGGTTGATAGTTACATGAATAAAGAAGAGAACATTTACACAAATCAGTTCGTTATTGCAACGGTAAAGTTTAGCATTACATGTAGCTCCAGTACATGCTCGCACAAAATCGGTGCATGGTTGAAATGTGTGAGCGTACTGATCAGTGGGTACACCATTGAACATCTACGGACGATTAGCTTCAAATTGAATATGGCTAATACGCTACTTTATGCAACATTTTGCTTTATTCAAACAATCGTACGATTCCTGGAGCTTCAGAGAATTGATAAAAAGACTGTGTATTAACATGATATACCTGTATTAAAACGTTCTTGATCTTGGTCGACATTTTAGGGTCGCTCGTTTCTATAAGCACGTCAATCAATTTACCCAGCACTCGACTCTGGATATTTTCATCGTCAATTGCTTTAAAATACTCAGCAGTTATCTACACAGACAAGAGAGAAATTAATGGTCACTTGTGGTGTGAGATCATTGAGCTAAGTGGCCAGATCGCTGGTACGTTCAAACCAAAACTTGTGTTAGATTGCCTGTAGCAAACAAGCAATACCTGCAGTGGCGGAATCTTCGTGAAAATTTGGGGGTGCGTATTTAGGTTGCTAACATATTTTGACCCTCTTGTTGCTACAAATCTCGATTATTTAGGCTTAAATTTCATGGAAATTTGCTTAAACAATATTGAGTAATATACTATCATTCCTGGCTAGGCCAGTCTAATTTACTTTGATTCCATTTGGACACCACATGTTACTATTCCTACACTACGCAACAAGCAATACTGTTTTAAAATTTGGAAATTCTTTCTCTGGGTAAATAACGGTACCAGTCTATTCCAGTACCAGTACTCTATTCTTAGTGGCTTAGTAGATTGTTTTTACCTGATTAAGGGCAGCTTCCTGTGGCGTCACGTGACCACGGAATATAGGTTTTGAAAGACATAATAGTTGTAGCAACATCGCACACAGCTTGGGCTCAGTTTTGAGAAAGCCAGCGGTGCGAGGAGTAAACTTCTGAATAAAGTACAGCAGCATTTGGCTGTGGTCTAATGAACAATCTAATGGGAAGAAACAGATATATTTGAAGTTATTTAATTTGTTTCAAACGTGCAGTATTACAATGTTAAACTTTTCGTTAAAGGAAGCAAACCTTTTGACTTCAAGAAGTTTTGCACTATTTGTTTCATGACACTGTGACCTGTGATGAGAAAATCCTGGAAAGAAGAGTTAGGAATATAAATATCATATCGAAAGGGAATAAAGCAGTAAAGTATAAAATAGAAATAATGTCGGTGGACAAGTGCTTTTCTATCCATGGCATGCACATACACTTGTTCAAACTAGCATTAGAAATATTTTAAACTTTTGATAACGAACTTTTACATTATTCGCACGAAAAGTTATGCTTACGCCCATATTTATTTTAATTCAAACATTCAATTTTCAAAATGGTTTGCACTGTCGGTTTTATAACAGTACGACTTTCATTCTAAGAAGAAGTCAGAAGTACTTTAATCAAAAGGCAGCTTTTAGTAACTACAAATTTTGCGCAAGAAGGATGTTTCTTCAAATACTAAGGTACATTTAATTCAACTCTAATCTTTTTCACACACAGCATCAGTTATGTGTACCTGTCGACATATAATCCTTATTTGAAAATCAAAGCCAATGGATCATATTGGATGGTGCCTTATGAACTAATATATCATTCACGTCTCTGGGGTATAGTTAAGTAAAAAATTTGATCAATAAATAGATTGTAGACCATGTAGCCTCTCCCAGCAGTTGTTATAGACCAAATTGTCCTAAATTGTACATACCTCGGTGTCAACTTCGTTAAGTGTTGCTAGAAGACAACGAGCAACGTGCGAGGGAGTCTCTTCCTCTACCACGTGGCTCAGAAGATAATGCAGTACATTCTGGCCAGCTGAACGTTTCTTTGACTTAGATTTCCGTCGCCCACTGCTATCAGGGGATTTAGTATTGTGAGTCATAGACCTTTGGAACACGCTAAATATAGAAACACAAGAATAATCAATTTTGAAAAATACAAACAAGTGATTATAAATTCGGAGGTGGTGTAATTTGGAATTGATCTCTATTGATAATTAAATCGTTTTTATTATTTGATATCAAAATTACTGAATGTTGATTGCATAGTTATTTGTAGTAAAATTATCTTGACTCGTATATAATATTCAGGACAAAATTACCCAGTTCTCATTGCTTAAAGCGTTACTAACCCCAAATATTATTTTTGCTATGTGTAATATTTGGGTCACTCCATGCAAGAAGAAATACAATATATGTTGGGAAAACTTCATCTTGATCAACTTCAATGAATCAGTGGATCAATGAATTTGTTTTCTGAGGCTAAAATTCATCAAATTACATCGTACCCGGCAACTTTGACAGTGAAAAAGACGATAAAGAAGAGCTTAGAATGACGGATCCAAATATTACACATACCAAAAATCATGTTTGGGGTTAACGGAGCTTTAGCAGGAGTACAATCAGCAGTACATATAATAAAAGACGAGAGGAGCTTGGGAACATTTCTTGATACACTGATGAACTGTTTTCATCACTCCAAGTATACGTATAGAGCTCACTACACTCGCCAAAATATTGATTGAGTGGTAAGTATACCATACAAGACAAATACACAAATTTCATGGATACATCAAATAATGACTTGATGCATTGGAAAATTATACTTCAAACAAGTATTTTTTTTTGTCAAAATAGTCTTGAAAATTCTCACCTAGCGATAAACGTTTCGTCCGCGATAATTTCTTGTGAGGACTCAGACACGACATTACCGAGGATAACTGCAGCAGTTTTGTCAGTCGAGCGTGACACAATTAAAGAAATGACATCGAGGACAGTCTGACGAACAGCTGTAATTGGGCTGGTCAAACACACCAACAACGACGGAAGCACTGCAAAAAGATTTTTACTCAGATGAATAAATGAAACCAATGTAGGGCAATAAAAGAGCAACACAACGTATCTTGAACGTGTGGTGCCAGTGTAGGTAGCGTCTATACAGTAAGCTTCAGGTCTTTAGGATCAAACTGCCTGAAAAATCAACAAGAACTTCGACGTTTCGAGCGAAGGCCCTTCGTCTGGACGTTAGTAGCCAACACAACGTATGCAATTTGAATGCAAACCAAACAAATCTCCCTGAGTTATTTCGTCATATGGTTGGAAAAACGAAATGCAAGTATACAGACGTGGTTTTCCAGGAGGGGAATATTTTAGGGCGAAAGTTGATTTCTTATGTTGAAATTAGATCAAAGCCTAGTCAGTTCTAGACAAACGCCATTTAGACAATGTTTCGGTTCGCTCGTTTTCTAAAGTAGCGGGAAATAAGCCACAGCTGCCCCACGCTAACGAAAAATAATCCAGCTATACTAATTTATTCATTGCTGTACGATGGAATACGAATTCTGATGAATATATGCCCACAATCTTGGACAAAATGACCTTCGATTTCTTAAGAAATATTAATTATTACATTGCTTATATGTGTAATTCTGATGACTACATGTCTAGTAGACTTGCTACAAGTCGACCTTTATTCGGACAAACGCGAGGGAGCGAGCGATGTCTAGTTAAAATGAACGCTAAATGTCTAGTTAAAATAAATACTTTATGTCTAGTTTAAATTAATGACGACAATTTTAGCAATACCACACAACAATCAATTGAACCCGTTGGAAAACATTTACCTTGAGATTTTTCTGATGTTATTTCCACCATGTCTTGTTCATCTAGAGATTGTATTAAAATCTTGGCCACATGAAGACTTTGTACAACAACAAGAGCGCTTGGAGCAGGAAGATCACCCGGATCACTTGCTGATTTCTGCCGTGCAGTGCTCGACCATAACAAAGTGAGAAATTTTAGGAACTGTAGTCTTTGTGGAAACTGTGTCTAAAATCGAGAAAATATTATGCCTTAGCAAAGTTAAACAGTCTAAAATGATCAATTAAAAAGCAAGGCTACATTCTTCCTAACAGTAGACATCTTTATTTTTTCAAATAATGAAACATGATTCGTCTTATAGTTGCCTTATGGTATAAATAAGTCTCAAATGGCATGCAGGGGGTTAATTAGCATTTTATTCTATATATTAGATTTTATGCCCCTTGTTGGCTAATAAGTTTATAAACTCGAGAAATTTTGAGAGTTGAGAAATTTTGGGTGTGTCATTATCATGTATTAGGTGATCTGGGACTAGTCGTTAATAGAAAGGACTGGGACTAGTCGTTAATAGAAATAAATATTTCGTGCATGAATTTCATTTTGTTTCTAAATTTGTCATCGACTTGTGGTTTCCATCATTAAACGTAGTGACAACGTTTCAAATAGTTTCATAAAAACAAGTGATTATTAAAATGCAGAAATATGGATTTCTATTCTGTTCCTGGTTCCTTTGCTCGCCGACAGATAATCTGGTAACATTCAGTAAGTGTATCAGTGCTCACCAAAACGAGGGTCTAAAGTCAAGGTCTATCTAGGAATGTCCTAAACAGTTATACTATGGTCATAGACTTCATTTTCGTGATTCATGGCACACATTATCTTATAAAGAAATGAATCAGCTAATAATATTAGTAGTACCTTGACAACAGTTTCGAAACAGCTTTTAAATTCATCTTGAAACGAAAAATCTCTTCCTTTGACTAGTCCTTTGAAAATGACATCAAAAACAGCTAACAGAATCTAGAAATGGTTGCGCAAATAAAAGTTAAAATAACAACCATATACTGTTATTTCTCTGGAATTTATTTAGATAGTGATAATGAATCGCTACTGAAATTGTACTTTCTCTCACAGCTCGACAAGACTGGAGTGGCTTTGCACCAGTGGCGGACACGTCGAAAAATATTGAGGGTGCGAATTTAGGTTGCCAACATTTCTACTCGTCTGTTGCTGCTATTTTCATTCCTCAAAACTTTAATCGATCAAACTTTAAACTAATTTGCTAAACTATCAGGCTTTCAAGGTTGAAAAACAACATCGTGACCACTTTCTAGATATTAGTATAATATATTATGTAACTTATATGTTAAAAGGGCCCACAGTGTTATTAAAACTTTGTGTTGTCCCCGCCATTCTCGTTACTTATTGTATTGTATTTGTGTTTGTGTGTTGTATGTCATTTGTATGTTATTATCTGGTTATCTGGCGAAGTTGAATAAATAAATAAATAAATAAATAATTACTCGGTAAATAAGGATCGTTCAAGGTTTTAAGAAATTATTGGGGATGGCCAGCCCCTGATGCCCGCCACTGTAAAACAGCTAAGGGGCAGTATCCATCTCTAGATTGCATGTATATAGAAGCTATACGGAAGACTGACTTGTTGGCCAGTTGGCCTACCATTGTTCTCGATCAATATAATCACCAAATATCCTCCCTAATCATCCGAGGTGGCACAATACCGTTTTAAGAATTTGTCCATGCTTTTAAAACAATTGAATGAAGGGCTGCTTTTATACCTATAGGTTCTTGCGTATATACGTAGGTTAAGAAATCGCATGATTTTAAGATTTCATGTTGAAATGGCAGTGAATCAAAGATCACATCATACTATATACCGTACCTTGGTATACTGCTTCTCGCCATCATCAGAAATTTTCCACCAAATTGATGACTGTTGTTGAGCTTGAGGAAGACACTTGACAACATGTTCCAGAACGTAGAGATATATCTTGGATATCACATGAAGCAACTTCTTTTCTTTCTTTCGTTTTAACATATGAAGATAATTTGTCAGTAAACCAACAGGAACAACACCGCAACCTTCCCGTGAAGTCTCAACACCGTCTGAATCCTGAAATATTGATTACAATTATGCTATGAGATTAATAATATCTGGTGACCATTGGTTAAAAGAACGACTGCACCGGTTTGTCATGTGCAGAAGCAACTAGGCGGAGGTCGTGAGGAAAGAGAGCTCGTGTCAAATCAAAAATGGTTGTCGGGGGAGGGTGTGAGGTTGGGGATAGTCGATACCACAGCATGTCAAAAAATGGGCACATCACGTGGTCTAAACAGTTGGATATACAGTGTATGATAGGTACAATGGCCTCTGAGTTTACTAATAGTATCTTCAAAATTTGCGTGTGAAATTCGCGGATACTGTATGCTTTTAATTTTACAGTATTTAAGTATTATAAATATTAAAAAGATTAATTTACAAAATATAATTCTTCAAATTCACCCAATTGGATTTTTGCATTGGGATAAATTTCTTTGGATATTTATAATTTTTTCCTTAACATGAATTGATGGTCCACTCCTACCTGCATAATCACTCCATACCTTAACAGATTTTGTCTTTCCTTCATTTTCTGTCACCGAACCAACGAGCGTGAGCAAGCCAGGAAGAAACAAAGATATAACACCAAATCTTTGATCCTCATCTTTAGAAATATTTACATACTGGCAACATATCATCAGAAACATGATTACGAAAGTTTGGTCTCGCCTTTGGCTTGCATGGTCTTGCATTTCTTTTAACTAGAAATGGAAAGTTGAGATTATATGTGACTATTCAATAAAAAAATATAGATTCAGTAAAGGTGTTTGGTAGAAAAAGAATGACTATCGACTATCCCCAGAAACAGCCTGGCAAATAATTGAAGACCAAATCGAAAAGATTGAGATTTACATTTATTCACTACAACCAGGCCCGCCGACAGATTTTTGGGCCTGGGGCAAAGTTTTCCTAGGGACCTACGATGTCATACTTTTAGAACAGCAGATCGAAACTGCTATCCTTTGTAGCGAGCCTGTACAGAAGCCCTGAACTAAAAATGGGAGTACATGTGGCCCAACCTGAGCAAAGGCCTCAATTTGCTCCCATCAGCGCACGTTACTTTGTCTGTCCCTTTTTCTAAAGAGAGCAGAAATCTTAAACTGATAGCAATATTATAAACTATACATTACCGTTCCCAAAGCAGACGGATTATCTAGGATATTCATTCCTTCCACTATGGCAGAAATAACCTTGGCATTCTCAATAGCAAGTTCTTGAAAAGTTGAGTCTTCTGTATATCTTTCAAAACCTGGAACACCCCATGCAAATATGTTAAAACAACTCGATAATTTACCACCAAACTAAAACAAGCCTGGGTGAGTTTTCTTTCTCTCTTTCATGCAAACCACTTTAGCTTCATTTAAACGTGAACTACAAACCCTCCGTTCCTAAACTTAGTCTATGTACCTAAATTGTATACAGTCTTTTTAACATTTGGCTCTTATGAGAAACAATTTCAAGTTCATGTGATAGATAAGATTCCGATTTATAGAAATTCCTTTAGTTTTTCCCTTCCTTTACTTCTCTTTCTCTCTACCTTTTCCACCCCTTTCTGCATGGCCAGAAGTATTACGCAATAAACAGTGATAGAAATACTAAAAGGTCAGAAATATTCAAAAGATGGCTATGATCGGAGGACGTGTAATTTTACTTTTTCCTATGTACTTAACTTTGCTTTTCAGTCTCCCTGTGTCAGATACTATCTAGTGCTTGTTTTATCATGACCACAACGTGATTCTTACAAGATATTTCATCATTCACAGGGTATAACGTGTCAGAGCAAATGAACACGATAAGAAAATGCATTTTTGCACTCACATACATTTGATGCCCTCACAAGGCCTGCAGGTTTTGGGTGGTTTTGAAGAAAAAATCTTAATCATTAACATTTTCCAACCCTACTTCCACCATAAAATCAAACTAACAAATAGCTAGGATAGGAGGACCTGTAACTTTGCTTTTTCATGTCCCAATGTAATTGCGTTAGCTTACTTTCATATTCATATTTATATACTACTTGTTCTGCATATGTCTCTGAAGCATGAAACAGCTTCAAATACTGAGATTTACTAATACTGTACACCTTAAACAAATCCCTAGACAAATACTATCCTCGTACCTTCCCTTAAACCTTTCTTTCGTAAACTCTTTACCATCCATTGTGATTTCAACTGAGATTTCACTAAACGATCCACAACAAATTTCGCGCGATCTATGCTCTTTTTCTTCAAAAACACGAATGGCAGAAGATAAAACAAAACTGTTTCCTTTGTACTTGACATTCTCTCTAACATTTCATCACTCAGAAGAATATCAATCACTTTTTCAAATACGTCTGTCCTAAGAAGAGAAAAAATAACAAACTAATAACTATTAATAGAATGTGATACTACAAGCAGGGATGTAGATAAGAAATGAGGTAGCCGGGCTAATCTGAAATCTAGAGGGGCCATAGTATCAATTTGCGGAGCTGGGGATCCGGGGCATACAAGTGGTTACATAAGAGCTTACTAGTTACTAATACTGTGGTATACTTCAGTCCCCAGGGAAGTTTTGAAATGTCTGCCTGTAAATATAAGCTGAAGCATTTCTTGGATGATAATAGTAGGTTAGTTTCAGATATTATAATGAGTTTCAGATATTATAATGTGTTCCAGCTCTTTTATGTCATCCACTAAATTAGGAATAACTGTTTGCTAAAGCTATAATGTCACATTGTGACCTAAATCAATAACTTCTGATGACAGTTGAGAAGTATGTGGATGCAGGGTGTTGGACGTCGTTATTCATTCTTTGACTTTACTTTCAATAACTGGTTTAATCCGAATTCTTATGGAGACAATTACTCTGATTTCTACATAAACTTTTACAGTACTCTTACACCTGTATCTTCTAGATTTTTAGCACAGTTTAAAGCCGGTCCAAGAGCGTAACATAACCGGGCCAGTGGCCCGTTGCCCTGCTATTAAATACATCACTGCTACAAGTCTGCTTTGCCTTCGTTCGTTGACTTGTTTGCTGCTCACTGCGTCGTTTTGCTTAAACTATTTATCTTTAGAGCATTTAGGTTGCAAAAATACTTTCAATAATCTATGTACATAGCCTATCCTGCAAGCCTTCCCTGTGGAAGAAACCAGTGAGTTTTCAACTAAATTGTTGAACCGAGTTTACAACTCACTTAACAGAACCGTTCCGTTCATTTAGGGCATCCATAATTGTCAACATTTCACAAGCCTACAAACCGTACGTTTGGAGGGAGGGGTCAGTGACCAATGCACGCTTTTAAAATGTTGAACTATAGACTTATCATCGTCATTCTTAAGGTTGAACATTTAAGAGTACGCTCTGGGACTCGCTTGTTAAAATGCATATAACCCGATGTAGTTATCGTAGTGTAAATCAGGTTTTACACAAAACAAAAATACATTGAATAATACATTCACGACATTTGACTCACCATTTCTGTGAAGACGTTTCCATCAACTTAATTAAGGGAAGAACCAGAGGCTCACCACCACAAACATTGATTAGTCCCTAAGTGAAATACATCAAACTGATCACTCGGCAATCCAGGAATAATGCAAATTTGCAAAATAGCTTCATAAAAATTAAATGGAATAATGCAAATTTTAAATCAAATTTATAGAAGGTACCTCATTCAACTCTAACACAGCAGAGACGACTGTAGGATCTTCGTCATTCAACTTCACTAAAAGTGATTCTTTTAGGAAATTGTTATCTTCAACGTTACGCTATGTAAAATAAACAGTGTAAACGAACGAAACAATAACATTATCAGGCAAGTATATGTACATTTCTTATATTAAACATTTAAAATAGTTAACATGTTCGACTGTTCAGAAATTCAAGTTATAATAATATTAGAATAAGGCAAAGATTAATATTTATTAACATTTTACAAGCTGATTGAAACATACAAAATATTTACATTTTTTTAAATGACATAAATCATTGCATGGATTCTAAACAAAGTGAGCTTGTCAGCTGATGTCTCTGACTTGGGAGTCCTTCTCTTGCTATTCTTTCTTTGTAGGTTTTGGCATACGTAAACATTCTTAATCTAAAGAATTGATCAGCAATACATTTAACAAAATAGCGATTGTGATTGACAAATAATGTTTGATTCATACAGCTTTCATGACTTTCTTGTTTGCTCATGGGGATTTCAGCAAAGTGGTGGCTAAATTATTTTACCATTTTCTCGTTCAGCCTTTTCTGATTGGCGATGTTGATTTGTGCGCTTCGATACACAGCATTTAAACACTTTATCGGCCTATGACACAACTTTGAGCGTGAATTCGGATGGAACATGAAGACCAACTTTGTTAAAAAGTATTGGTAAATCACGTAAATGCAGCAGGTCTGTCATAGATGTCATCACTTGATCCAAGGCTTTAGTCGTGACCTGATCTCTCTTGGCCCTGACCAGGTGAAGCAGTGATCTCATCAATTCACTGGAAACAGGATATTGTTTTCACCAGTTTGGACACAATGAAATGAACGAATCCACAGATTTAATGTAACACGTACATTGTAAAATCACAGTGTTCTGCTTCCTGTGAGTACCCCAATCTAAATCAGTGTCGTCTTCATTGTCAACCACCACTGTAGCAGTTTTCTCTTTCAAGGGGGATGGAGATTTTCTGGTGTGCAGGATTAGGACGACCGAGTGCAGATCTAGCATCTGTCAGTTGGCATTTCGCGAAGCACTCCTCGAATTTCTTAGCAACATTCGTCGGAACATGTATTTTAGCTGAAGACAATTCGGATTGTTTTGTAACAAACCCAGGATTACAGTTCACAGAAATTGCCCAGCCTTTTATCATGGAGGAAACAGGTAGTGGTACGTGGTTCTCAGGAATTAAGTTACTCTATATGCTTTGGGTGAGTAGTACTCAACTGTGACCGCAAACTCTTTAATTTGATGATTGTATATTCTACTACGTCTACGTGCTTGAGTCTTGTTATTCTTCATAACATTGTTGAATATAGGGATAGGTTGAATCCATCGAAATTATTGTGTAGTAGCTCAGCCTCATCTTCTTTGATTAACAATTTCTGCTTAAGCGTATTGATAGGTTTTTGATGCTTCATATTAGTAGCTTTCGTTTCTCGTCTTTCTAGCTTTTGCTGCAAGGCTTCTATTTAACGCTTCTATACATCATTCTTGTACTGGCTTGATGTGTTTTTATTTTCTAACTGTTGCAGGTTCGACCAAAGGCACAGGTTGCGAGACTTGCGAAGACTGCGAGGCTTGCGAAGACTGTGGGACTTGCGAAGATTCAAAGCAGGTCTAATTCCAAACAGAGTCGTTTTAATGCAGGTTTATCCATTCTGATGTATGAGGATTAGTGAGTGCTTGTGTTGGTACAGCATCGTGTTTTTCAGAATTGACCCAATTTTGGGTTTTGTGTAATCAGAGACAGCGAACTGATTACTGCAAATGCAAATGCAACTGAAACTTTTTGCTTTCCACTGATTTCCTTCGCTATCTACTCTGTTTATTGTATTATTTACCCACTGTGTGAGTAATTCTGTATTTTTCATTGGGAATATAACAACAAATTTGTAACAAACAATTTTGTTTTGGTTTTTTTCTTTAGTGTTCTATATACATTATATTATTACTCATTTGTATTTTGCTTCATATAAGACTGTTATTTATCTATCAGTTTTAGACTAGCTTAATATAATGATAAATGAAAACATCTAAATGGTCATTTTTCGTATGTTTATATTTGATATTCTAATATCAATATATAATTATAACTTCTATGACTATATTTTGAAATTAGTTGTTACCTAGAAGCCCCATTAAAAAATATATTGGCAGACAATCGTGTCTAATTCAATAGCTAGGGCTGAATGTTGACTTTTTTGTCATTCGCGATATTAACAGCCGCCATTTTGTTTTCTACTTGGTCAACTCAGTGAACTCTACATAAACTGGAACGCTAACTCCAACGATCAAGTCCCGTGATTGGATGAAGCCAATTTGAAGCTAAGAGCGGGAAGCGCGCGGGAGAAATGCACTTTCAAAAGATTGGGAGAGTTTCGAGGAGTGGAAAATTCAGTCAAAGTCTTGTTTTGGGGCAAAAATGAGCAAGAAAAATCCGTTTTTCATCCGAAGGCTTCAATTTAAAAGAACTGTTCCTGGCTTTCTGGATAGATCTCACTGTTCTACACTTAGTTTCAGCAAAAATTCGAGGGGTACCAGTTTTGTATTCGTAAAAATGGCAAATGTTTGAACGTGCCGAAGCAAACTTAGCCCTCCAACTTCGAAAAAAGTTTCTTTAAAACATTTCGACGGTCCCAAAACTTGTTTTGTACTAAAGCCCAGGTATTGAAGTCTATTTTGAGCTTTTAGTCATTGCTATTACTACTGTAAAACGTGAGGAAATCCACGTTTCCCAAGTGGTGTTTTTTTCGGCTCCATACGTCCATGGCGGCCATCATGACTCATGAGTGGCTTCAAAGATGGCGGCCAAGTTATCGTTCCAGTCCCCTTAGAGTTCACTGGGTCAACTACACCTCCCCAATCACCTCCCCCATTTCCTCTCATTACTAGTTCCCAATCTTTGCTCTGCCAAATATTGCGTAATTCTCTCAACTCTCTCACTTCAAGCCATTGAAAAAATACCCATGTAGTACTGTCAGCATAGTCCAATAATATTTATAATTTAAATGTATAACTCGAAAGTTCTAAATGCACAATTTAAAAACAGGAAACAAAACAAATACCATGGATTAACGTTTCATTCCAAGAACGTACTCGCTACATTAAAAATTTCACCAAACATTCTTACCATGGGTTCTTTCAAAATATCAGAGACTTTCTTGAGAGCGAGTTTCCGATATTCAGCCTCAGGATGATGTAATGCTATGATCAGAGTTGAGCCAGAATCACACACAACCTTGAATAAAACAACATACACAGGTAATTGCATAAATCGCAAACTATTCCGCTATGATTGTTACATGCACAAGGACATTGACAATCATTACCTTCAGAGATATTAGTAAAAGCCGGAACACCGGAACAGCCGAAACCGTAAATAATTATGGTGGAATATTTCTCCTTGGAGAAATGGTTTGCGCGACATTGCCGAAAAATGTATGTGAGATACGCATTCCATATGCGTGTAAATTTCGGGTGTTTTAAGCCAAACATTTGATATTTCTCTTGATATTTTAAATAGATAATTGTAAATTAGCAATAAATAAGTAATTAACAAAAAACTAAAAGTAGATAATTTACTTCAATTTACTGTTCCAGTG
Organism: Trachythela sp. YZ-2020; assembly: GCA_016169945.1. NCBI lineage: Eukaryota > Metazoa > Cnidaria > Anthozoa > Malacalcyonacea > Clavulariidae > Trachythela > Trachythela sp. YZ-2020. Next base: position 2,386,568 of record JADLSH010000395.1, read on the forward strand.
CTCCGACTGTTCCGGCTTTTACTAATGCACTTACGTTAAGCGGCAAAGGTTTACTTGTTATAGCATTTTATTAAGCCTAACGTCAGTCGATCTATACACGAAAGTGGACGGGTCTGAAGCGCCCTTGCTGATGAATTGGTTAACAGAGTCCTGGATTAACCCATTCATTAAACGGAAAGGTTTACTAAGCATTTAAAGCCAAAAGATTGTATCAGGGGAATGATACCTGACACCTTGTTTTTATGGTTAATATACAGGAAAAAGTAATCAATAGTATACTAGTATAATAGTATACATCCTTAACTTGCTATACATTTACGAACAAAATTTCCACTCCAGCCTTGATTTCTTAAACTAACATAGGCAATGCTTATCCACTACTTAATTATGCCTCATTTCTCAGAGACACTGGTATTACTGCTATTACGCGTAGTTTCAATTACCTGACTGCCAATATTTGACAACGCCATTGAAACAAAATCCTGAGTCCATTGCAGATTTCGCTTCTTCTCATTTTCAGATATTTCTTCATTTCGCAAACTAACCAGATAGTCTTGAATGGATTTGTCCATTTCTCCTTGCCATCTACAAACGTTCAATAAATGTATAAAGTCGTTTTCCCCTGATTGTGGAAGTTAATATGTAAGGTAAGCCTAAAACCTACAAGGGTCAAATAGAACGTCAATTTCAAACAACAGAAATATAGTGCCATATTTGAGAGTGCCTCCCTATACAAGGGCCGAGAACTTGAAACTCTGTCTAAAAACGAGGGCTCCAACTTGAGAAGGATCCCCATGAGATTTTTGACACCTTCTCATCAAATTGAGGGCCACTATCAAGTTGGGAGCCTGGGGCAAGTTACCCCACCACAGTCCCCATTGTTACAGATATTCTACTTTACAGTATTAGTTATCCAAATTTCATTTAGTTTAGGTGTTATATTGGACACTATAATTCCCTTATTACTAAAGATATTAACATCTCATATACCTATTTTGAATGATCTTGACAATACTCTTTACACTACATTCAAGTTTAGCCAAATCACTTTCATTTTCAATTGACCTCCTTCTCATAATGTATTCATTCAGAACATGTCTAAAAAACATTGAAATCAATAACAAAGCAACTCCAATGACCCATCAAAATGGAACATGCTGAATGCTGGCCAAGTTAAAGTAAGAGCTCGTTTGTGAATGGCGAAAGGGATGTTTGTCGGCATTCCGGCGTGCAAATACGGATGCGGGACGTTTTTCATCCCGTCCCGCCAAGACGAGATATATAGTGGTTCCAGTAATCCCTCAAATCGGAACAATATAATTGTTTACTAACATTATACTTCAATAATTCGGCCCTGACTTTTCTTTACATATGTTACTTGGCTAAGGTGAAATAAGAGTATAGAACATCCATCTTGATGCAGAAACATCGTCCCGGCCGTCCGGTCCGGTTATGTCCCGCCTGGCCTCTCATAATGAAACACGCAAAGATAATACACCGTTGGCGTACTCATTTATGTATCGGTTAATCAGAGCTTGGTCAACCAAAATATATTGGTAACATATATTGGTAGGTTATATATTCATATTCGCTGTTGCGGTCACCCTGGCATTGATGTACTAAGTGTAATTGTATTGTATAATGTCAACTATTGGCGAAGCTAATAAACAAAAACAAACAAAAAAGAATTCACACACATACATGTAGTGCAAGTAATATGATAGGAAATATTGCCATATTACTGTACAAGCAGGTAGCTGCATGTGTACATTTACCCGTAAGCTGTTTAAAAACGTCAAGTTAGTTCAGACAAAACCCACAGCAGCTTAACGTTTAATATGCTATTTCAGGTAGTTTAGACACAATGTACGGTAGTCTGTTGTATAGAATACCACCTACACTCAAAACTTTATTTCCACTTAGTTCCTCCCTTATAGATTCAATCCCTTCCCTTGCTTTCCTCTGTCTCAATCCGTATTCACATGTAACAACTCGTGCTTTATCCCAATCGATTTCACTCTCACAGCTAACACTATGTCTCGCTAGTCCCATCCGCTCTTCTGTCCCACTTAACTTTCCCTTCCGTATATCCTCTTTCGTTAATCGAACTTTACTCTCGTGTTCTTTCTTTCTTGTTTCAAACAATCGCCAAGTCTCTCCTACATATACTATTTATTCCATTGACATGGTATTCTATACACTACGGCCTTTCGCTTATCTACCAATGGTTCTTGACTCTTTGCTTTAATATCCCTTACCTTTCTCCCCGGTTTGAATGCTGTGCGGAAACGATGTTTCTTGGCTATCTTTCTGAATTGTTCCGACAGTCCTTGTACGTATGTATACTCACAACTCCTCTATATTCTTCTCTCACTTCATCTGATTCTTTCGTTTTCTTCTCTTTGCCCTCCATGTACTTTTTAACCTTCGTTCTTTCATACACATTCGCTACAAATACGTCTTCAATTCGTCTTCTAGGTGTTTCTGATCACACAACGCTCGCGCCCTGTCAGCAAATCCTTTTATAATACCTTTCTTCATACAGGGAGGATGGTTTGATCTTTCTTTAACATTAATATTAGTGTGGGTCTTCTTGTAATGTACCATACACTCAACCTGCTTCGTCTTCCTATCCACTTTTTGCTTTAAATCCAGAACTGGTAACACATCTCCATCTTGCTCTTCCTTCGTAAATACAGTTACCCCTTTCTCCATATCATTCAAATGCTCTAGTATCGCTTCCGACTGTTCCTTCTTACATACCAATACCATTGGTTCAAAGGGTACGGTGAGGTCTTCATCGCTTCAATCTGAAATTGTTCCATATATATAATGGCAATCTCACCCGTTGTCCCGAGACCAATCGGACCACTCTCCAAGACATAATGCTTCCCGTTATATTCACAATAAGTTAAGTTGAACATCCATTTTAATAGCTCCATAATTGAACCAACGCTTAACGTTGTCACTTTCTTCAAAGCCGTGTTTTCTCTTAATAATTTCTCTATCAGTTGTAACGCTTTATCTATTGGTATTGATGGGTAAAGGTTCTTTACATCATAGCATACTAGAATTTCATTCCGTTCCACTCTCCAGCTTTTGACTCTCTCTTTCAACTCTCTCGAATACTTTATGTATAGCCCACTCCGTCCTTGTATTGTTCGTAAAATCGGAATCAGATATCTCGAAATCTTTTCAAATGGTGATCCTACGGTCGAAACGACACCTCTAAATGGAACTCCGTCCTTATGTATTTTGGGTAAACCCGATAATCTCGGTGCATGGCGATTTTTTGGTTTTAAATATTTACCCGTTTCCTCTATCTCGTTCCTTTCCACAACCTTTTCAATAATTCTTGCACCATCCCGACAAACTTTTTCTGTTAAATCCCAATCTTTTCCAGCTCTTATACTAGGTTTTGCTTTCAAATCAACAAGTACTTGCTCCCTCATCTTAAATTCATAACTCTGTTCACCTCCTTCACTTTCCCATTTGTCCATAGCTACCATTATACGTCCTTTGTCCGCTGGTAGATATACTCTATTCTTATCTTTTAAAGCTTTGTTTTTCCCAATCAGCTCTTCTTTCGTTAAGTTAGATGGATATCTTTTATGTCTCGCTTTCTCCAAAATCACTTTTACATCCTCACGTACTTCACCAATTTCACGTTCAATTAACTCTTCCGTCGTCTCTCTTACTTCACCCTATTACCGAACATATTGTCTCTGTTTTTGTTATTATCGTTTCATCGGTACGGGAGCCGTTATCTAAAACTATCAGACAACTTACAACGAAGATTGCAAGATTAAGAAATCATCTAAAAATTTTTTACGGCGATGCAGAGATAATGATATTATCCCCCGTGGTCTAAGGATACGACTATCAAAAGATGAAATTAATGTGCGAAATGTTTCACAAATGAAGACTTGACTAGAAAGTGCACGGGTAAGATCACAGATAAAGAACATAAGAAGGAACTTGTTTTCAGTTGGTTTTTTAGGACCTGATTTTTGTGAAGCTCCTAGACGAGTACCATATGAAACGACAAAAACAGAGACGGAGAAAATATGTTCGGTAGCACGGAAGGAGGGTGAAGTAAGAGAGACGACGGAAGAGTTAATTGAACGTGAAATTGGTGAAGTACGTGAGGATGTAAGAGTGATTTTGGAGAAAGCGAGACATAAAAGATATCCGTCTAACTTAACGAAAGAAGAGCTGATTGGGAAAAACAAAGCTTTAAAATATAAGAATAGAGTATATCTACCAGCGGACAAAGGACGTATAATGGTAGCTATGGACAAGTACTTGTCGATTTGAAAGCAAAACCTAGTATAAGAGCTGGAAAAGATTGGGATTTAACAGAAAAAGTTTGTCGGGATGATGCAAGAATTATTGAAAAGATTGTGGAAAGGAATGAGATATCAGAGGAAACGGGTAAATATTTAAAACCAAAAAATCGCCATGCACCGAGATTATCGGGTTTACCCAAAATACATAAGGACGGAGTTCCATTTAGAGGTGTCGTTTCGACCGTAGGATCACCATTTGAAAATAATTCGAGATGTCTGATTCCGATTTTACGAACAATACAAGGACGGAGTGGGCTATACATAAAGAATTCGAGAGAGTTGAAAGAGAGAGTCAAAAGCTGGCGAGTGGAACGGAATGAAATTCTAGTATGCTATGATGTAAAGAACCTTTACCCATCAATACCAATAGATAAAGCGTTACAACTGATAGAGAAATTATTAAGAGAAAACACGGCTTTGAAGAAAGTGACAACGTTAAGCGTTGGTTCAATTATGGAGCTATTAAAATGGATGTTCAACTTAACTTATTGTGAATATAACGGGAAGCATTATGTCTTGGAGTGTGGTCCGATTGGTCTCGGGACAACGGGTGAGATTGCCATTATATACATGGAACAATTTCAGATTGAAGCGATGAAGACCTCACCGTACCCTTTGAACCAATGGTATTGGTATGTAAGAAGGAACAGTCGGAAGCGATACTAGAGCATTTGAATGATATGGAGAAAGGGGTAACTGTATTTACGAAGGAAGAGCAAGATGGAGATGTGTTACCAGTTCTGGATTTAAAGCAAAAAGTGGATAGGAAGACGAAGCAGGTTGAGTGTATGGTACATTACAAGAAGACCCACACTAATATTAATGTTAAAGAAAGATCAAACCATCCTCCCTGTATGAAGAAAGGTATTATAAAAGGATTTGCTGACAGAGCGCGAGCGTTGTGTGATCAGAAACACCTAGAAGACGAATTGAAGACGTATTTGTAGCGAATGTGTATGAAAGAACGAAGGTTAAAAAGTACATGGAGGGCAAAGAGAAGAAAACGAAAGAATCAGATGAAGTGAGAGAAGAATATAGAGGAGTTTGAGTATACCTACGTACAAGGACTGTCGGAACAATTCAGAAAGATAGCCAAGAAACATCGTTTCCGCACAGCATTCAAACCGGGGAGAAAGGTAAGGGATATTAAAGCAAAGAGTCAAGAACCATTGGGAGATAAGCGAAAGGCCGTAGTGTATAGAATACCGTGTCAATGGAATAAATAGTATATGTAGGAGAGACTTGTTGAAATTGAAACGATTGTTTGAAACAAGAAAGAAAGAACACGAGAGTAAAGTTCGATTAACGAAAGAGGATATACGGAAGGGAAAGTTAAGTGCGACAGAAGAGCGGATGGGAAAAGAAGATGGGGGACTAGCGAGACATAGTGTTAGCTGTGAGAGTGAAATCGATTGGGATAAAGCACGAGTTGTTACATGTGAATACGGATTGAGACAGAGGAAAGCAATGGAAGGGATTGAATCTATAAGGGAGGAACTAAGTGGAAATAAAGTTTTGAACAATTTTGATCAACTCGCAGTATGGCGTCCAACACTTGATAGATATTTGGACAAAGAACGCGGTTCAGAAAATGCACGTGTAAACGCGCGCGCGTAAATAGTAATTTTGAAAGGCGTGTACGAGATTGACAGTTGTGATAAGATTGCGCAAGTATTCGTGATCAACTTTTGTAAAATATAAGAACATTAATTGTAAAAATAATTTATACCTTTGAACAATCCTTGAATAAGCGATTTTGATTAATAAAAAACTATTATGAACAAGGGTGAAAGTTTTAGAAAAAGGATTAATATTTATATACATTTTTAGACCTAACCAGGAGCAGTTGCGAAAAATGCAACTTTCAGGCAGGAACCGAACCTGCGGCACTGCGATTCCGGTGCAGCGCTCTAACCAATCTGATCGACAGGTTGAGAAGTCAACCCATGGGATATATATAAATATTTCCCTCCTTAGTCCTGACAGAATGCTAATGACTAAAAAATACAAGGCTTTTTGAAAATCAGCATTCGCTAATCACGACAGATCAGGTATTGTTATTGATACTATTTTAAAATATTTCGCTTTAATCTCACTTAACGCCTTGCAGGTTATGTTGAGTATCTTTTAATAGAAGATTCACTTTGATTGAACGAGGTTTAAGACCATGTTTCTGCATCGTGTCATATACAGCAAATCGATCCTTGTTCAAGCTGCATCGAACTTTACCTCAGGACCGGCATCTATCTCCTGTTGGCTGGATGGTATTGCCGCAATTCTACCTGTCTCGGATATGGGGTTGATGTCATTCAACACCTACCTCGTCCCCAGTCGCTTGCTCAATAGAGATCAGTGATCAATAGAGATCAGTGGAGGGATCGCCCTCGCGTAAATTTCCATAGCCCACGAACGGGCGAAGACTCGAGGGAGAATTAGCAACTTTGAGGAACTGTGGAAGTCTGATCCAACACCATAAGGATATATTTCTTCTTGATCCCAGAATACTGAATTTTTAGCTCTTAGTTTTTCAGATTACTATGAAAGCTTCTACCTTTGGGGTACAAATGCAACATCCAGTTCAGTGTCATTGAAGTTGGATTATTTTTGTCTAGCTTGTTGGCTGTCAGTTTCCATGAACATCGATCAACTAACAACCATCAAGCTGCAGCTATGACAAACAGCCAGTCTGTGAATGTAGTGGTAAATTATCAGATGCAGGATTATCATTACCACAATCCTCAGTGGCAATAGTGACGTAGCCACTTATTAAAGAACATGTTTCTGCATAGTGTCACATACAGATTTTTATATAGAAATTTTTATACAGAGATTTATACATAAAAATATTCTATATATTATATTCACAAAACAGAAATACTATAACAACTAGTTTGTCAAATGATCGTTCTTTTGCAATTCTGAATGCATGGGAGTGCCTGCTCGCAGGCTAGGATTGTCCTATTGAGCCTGATCTAAACACATGTTTTTAAAGTCAATTTAGGAGAGTGGTTCTGTCCTACATGTGTACAGCGTTCTCACTGTTGTGTTTGAAAATATTGAAAATAAAAATACTCTAGCTTTGTTCAATAAGATTTTTGAAATGTTTTCAAATCTTGCCCCCATGGGTTGGGGGATTAGACAGGATTAGTCAGGTCAGCCTGCCTCAGGGGGTCGGGCCATAGTTAAGTATGTAGGTATCAAAATCTATGTCCCCACTTTTCCCTGAGGTTGGGGGAGGGTGGGGGTTACAATACACCCTTTCGATAATTACGTCACAAATACTTCCTTGGCCTGGGAGCCTCGCTTTCATGAATCAAGAAGAAATGCAATTCGCTCATGATTCATGAGAATGAGGTTCCCGGGCCAAGGAGAGATTTGTGACGTAATTATCGAAAGGGTGTGTTGACAAGTGCATAACTATAAGTGTATAATCCCATTAATCTGAAAATCACTCTTCTTGCCTTCTGTAAGATATCTAATATATGCTGGAGACCCAAATGTTACTCAAAGCTTCCTTTCCACATAACTAACAATTATTCTTGATCAGGTATTTGATATATGACACACACATTAAAACGAGGCAAGACCACAACGTTTTCGTTAATACACTTCCAAGGCATGCAACCAAGAAGCTAAACAATCTTGTTGTATAAACTAGTTTGGCCATGTTATTTTTAATTTTAATTTAATTTTTTTTTTATAATGTCCCTATTGCTTACAACACAACAAAAAGACACACATTTCGGTTGTATCCTCATGTTTCGTGCACAAATATATTTCTCTTTTACTTTGATCATGAGTTCATGACCCCAACCACAACCCTTATCCTAAATGCAAATGTTTGTGCACATTTTCTCACCTGATGACTTCCATCTTTGTTGTCTTATTTACATCAACATCTTTGAGTAAATTTAACAACTCAGTTTCTTTACCAGATTCTTCATCCATGGACTTTTTTATGAGATGAAATATAAAAACTTTCAAAAATGAATCCATCTGATATTTTTTTGATAAATCAGGAAGAAGTGTTTCCATGTTTGGCAGTCCACATAACGTTTTGTAAACCCTAAAACACAAACCTTTTCAGACTTTTTGCCACAAAATATTATATAATATTTATTCAAATAATGTATGATAAATATATATTACAGTCGTTTTCATAAAACTTTTGCCAAAATATTCCGAAGTTCGTTGCGAAGTTCAAAAGTTCGTAATGAAATTCACAAACACTGAAACAGGTTTGTAAACTGAATTCTATATCGATATCAGTTTTTCTATATTTCTATATATATAGGAATTTCTATATCAGTATTTTTTCACTTTTCACATTTTCCCATTTTAATTTCTAATTGAGATTAGAACCAAACTACCAAAGTCCTGTACTATGGTATGCATGCATGCTCATAAATCTGATAATCCTACACTTTTGGGAATTCCACCACTTTGTGACTTGAGCACAAATAACTGATACACATTACCAAAGACTCTGAAAGTTGCACACTGGCATTCTACAAAAAATATAAAGATAACGTTTACACCGTATTTACGGGCCACCCCCGATTAATCACGCCCTCAAATAAGCGCCGCATACAAGAGCAAAAATATTAAAGAGTGCCACCCTTGAATAAGCACTGCATTTATTCACAACAATGCGGCGCTTAATCAAGCACCATTAGATGGAGCTGAAAACAACCACAGTACATCTCAATCTTTAATCAGATTCGGACATTTATTACCCTGTACTACATTGCTTTTAAGTTCAAAGTGAGTATATTTCAATGCTCTGTTGTTAAAGTCTCTCCGGAACTTCGGAAATGTGCAATTCCGTTGTGAAGGTAGAATTATACAAATAGAATAATTTTTAAAGAGAACCACCCTGGAATAAGCGCCAGTCCCTCAAATAAGCGCCACCCTCAAATAAGCGCTACCCTCAAATAAGCCACATCAAAAACACTAAAATTTTAAAGAGCGCAGCGGTGCTCAAACGAGTAAGCCAATGTTAAAAGCATGTGGTCATTTAACCTATTAACAGGCAATGGCCCCTAGGCTGAGTCTTTTGAACAATTAAATTATGGCAAAAAAGAAACACGCGTCCTGTGTATTATCTGAATTATATTAATAAAAAGTGGATGTAATAATGATGTACATATCAAACACTTAAGATGGCTCCCTACAGTTAGTACAGTTTGAAACACGATCTATAATATATAGATCAGTCGCATATATAGATCAGTTGAGATCGGTCGCACGTACCGGATTACCATGGTGTCGTGTAACTGAGGCTTAAGAGATGTTGGATTAATTAATTCAATGCGTAAACCACCGACAAACCAGACAGTGGCGTAACTCCTATGAGCTCTACCCGGTAAGAGCCGGGGGCACCCAGGCGATCGGGCTTCCAAGGGGGCACCCTGAACTGAGTTGTCAGGGGGCAAAACAAATTGTAAATTTTGTTATATTAAAATGTCGTTTTCTGACCATCATGTCGTCTTCGGAATGTTTGTGTGGCTTGGAAACTGAAAGTATTATAATTACTTTCTCCATTGTCCGTTCTTTGCTGCTCCTAGATTGAAGCTGCTCTCCTCTGCTGCTCGTATTTTTGCTGATAGATGGTATGCGATGTCTGAATTGCTGATAATAAGGCTTTTTTTATCTGGATCTTCACAACTCCCAGAAAATGAAAATATTGAAATTTTTTACAATGTCTAATGTTTTATTAAGGAAACTGGTCGATTTACTCATGTATAGTTTTGCTTGCCTTCTCATTGAATGATATAAAATATTGTTTGTTGATCTAATATTATTTGGGGGGGTTTTATTCAACTGATATTGTAGATGCAATCTTTAGTTATTGTTTTATACAAGTCAGACTTTCTTTGTTTTTCAACAAATAATAATTGTCGAAAATTTCGGATCTAAATCAGAAATCTTCCATTTTTTAGAAAAGTGTAGTGAGTGAAACCTTTGTTTCCCAAATCTTGAGTTTCAGTCGGAAATTATTTTGTACTTTATTTTATGTAGCAACTATAGCCAAGGACAATTATTCAGTTATAAACTCAGTCTCAAATAATTGCATGGCCCAGAAATCATAATTTTTTTGTGATTGGCTCAAATCTAATCATTATTGAAATGAAAAAGTGTTCACTGACTGTGTTTTCTTAAATGGCAAGTTTTTGTCTCCCTCAAAGGATAGTTACCTCAGGGTTTCAGACATCACATTTTGAAATTTTAACTTTCACATTTTTGAAAATTTAAGTTGCCTAACATTTCAAAATGATTAATTAACTTCAAGTTAACTCGTTGTTTTATTTTATTTTCTCATCAATATACTTAATGACTTCTGGGGGCCAACTTTTAAGGCCAGGGAACATGTAAATTCTCATATTTGAATGTTGTAACAGCAATAGATATATTGAACTTCTCAATGCTTTAATTGAACAATAGATATATTGAGCAATAGATATATTGAACTTATCAACGCTTCACAATGTGTCCTATTACGGCCTACTTTGTTATTTTACTCTGTCTAATACCAGACGACTTTACTTATCAAGGTGTAATCTGTTTCATGCATAATTCAAATGTTTCCATATATTTAGTGTTATATGTTATGTTAACACAAAGTAAACATTTAAGGCTAGTTCTCATATGTCGCCGAATCTGCGATGTCCATTGTCTGTGGTCATTGGTGTGTAAAATGCTTTGTCTGTCGGCAGAGAATACAATAGATCGCCGACCATCGGCGACATATGAGAACTAGCCTTTAGTGATCATGGCAATATTGGGAAAATGGATCAATTGAAGTTAACGACCCCCCTGCCCCAAGGGAGTCGTATACTTCAATGGCCATTGAAGTATATTCATGACCCCCCCAAAAAATAGCTTTTTGTCACGATTCATGATTATTATTCATGCTTTTTATATCGAGAATTTCATTTAGCTTCTTTTTATGTATTTGGTGGTTCCTAAAGGAACCGGTTTTGTTTATCTTTGTCTTCTCACATTGGGTACTCCAAAGCGATTGCCAAATACTTCTCGCAGTTCGTCGTGGAGAGACATTTCGTTGGTGGAATACTGTTGCAGTATGCTCGCCAAACATTTTAAGGCCTTTTATAATGCCTTTCCAGCAATGAATTGAACAGATATTTACAAGATGCAGTTTGCGATCAAAACACGGAGACAAAATTGCAAAACTAAACACCTCAAGCTCATATTATTGGTCGTGTTGAAAGTCTTTTGAATTTGTTTCATGGTCAAAAAATCAATGAACTGAGACATAGACAATAGAAGGGAAGTCATAAAAATTCCTTTGAAACAGACACAAACACGAAAATCCGTAAATTTAAGGATATAATACAAGGGGGGTCTTATACTTCAATCCGAATATTTGTTATCGAAGTATACAACCCCATTGGCGTAGGGGGGTCGTTAACTTCAATTGATCCGGGAAAACTGCATCAATTTCCTGCTATCACCAAATTTATAACAATGTGAGCAGAACATGTTCAGAATGTGTTCCATTGGAACTGGAATGCATTCGGAATGCTAACAGAATGCAAGTGGAACATATTTTATAAGTACCTTTTCTAGACATGTTCCTGGTGTGTTTTGTGTTCAAAGGTTATTTCTAAAGCAGTACTTTACTTACCATTACAAGTATACACATACCTTACACATAATTTTAAGAAGTGATTCAATAACTGAAGACTCCAGTACACATTTTGTCGTCAATTGTCCAATGATCATATATGAAGCAGCTTGTAGGTCCGGAACATTTGACTTTAAACCATGAATGATCTGAGCAAGTAACAAGCTTATAATTTCTTCAGAAACCTTGTCAAGTCTATCAAGAACACCTATGATGGTTGATGCATAAAATGATGAAAACACATGATAGGCTGCAAAATCTTGACTAGTTTTAGTCTTGGTTTTACCAACATTGAACACCAAACCAGATATAAATGTGAAAAATGCAGGGTTTGAGATACAATGTTGAATGATAGTGCTACGTGGTAATGGACTGCCTGTTTTCTGAACTGATATAAGCCATGACCATTTCGTATTAGTAAGGTTTAACAACTGTACAACACGTGCGAATACATTGGACTGGTGATATGGAAAGACACAGGCTAACAAATCATCAGTATTGTATAAATGGACTTGGTAGCGACGTATTAACCACTCTAACGTTTTATGAGCTGGTTTCAGTAGAATATACTGAGATAAGAAACGTAGATATTCCTTTACACTGTTGTCTAACTTGTCATTGAGCTCTTGAGATTGTAAACTTCGTTCAAGATGTTTAGATGATTCGCTAAAAAGCAAAGTTTCAAATCTCTCAAATTGCAAATTCACAAGCTTTAGTTCGTCCAGACCGTTCAAAGCCAGAGCAAATACGGTTTCATTATCAATGTCAGAAGCCTCTTTTGGATCAAAAAGAAACGAGGTTTTCTTCATAAACTTCGTAGCTCTTTCCAATGAACTGCTATCTGGAATTCGAAGTCGTTTCAACTGCTTTTCCAAAGACGACATCTTTGCACGTGTTTGAAGAAGTAACGAAGTTTGTGTTTGAGATCCTGTCATGAAGTATTAATGTATCTACCTCACATCCGCTGATCATAAAGTAACGCATGATTAAAAGTGACTTTGAAAGAAATTTCCTTTTGAAAGGAAATTTTCACAAAATATTCACAATGATGGAAAATTGAAGAAAATGAAATTTTGAAGGAAATTCCAGAAAAACGAAGAAAATTTGAAGGAAAATGTAGAATATTCAAAATATTGACAAAAAAGCACAACTCTCGCCGTAAAAGTGTATATATATAATACAGTCACGCAATCTGTTCCATTATATCCTGATTATATTTTTCTCACGCATGCTGTGAGCCTGTGACGATCACACGTGCACAGGTAATGTGAGCTTGTTAATAGAATGGTACATGAAGTATTTTGTACGTTGAAGCAGTGGGATCTTCACTTAGTACTTAGCAGGCTCCGTTGAACGGACTCGTGTCCACTGCTCGTGTCATCGTGTGGTGCCAGCTTGTGCCAGCCCAGTGTGCCAAGCGGTTTCCTGACACGAGGCTGGTGTGGTGCCAGAGTGTGTAAAAATAATAATAATTAATATGTATATTGCGCAAATTAACATGCTATATTATAGTATATGATGCAAATGTACCGTCGTTAATAGGAACTATAGTAAGGACGAACAGCTACAAATAAAAATAGGTACACATAGCGTACATGAGCTTCTAGTGACTAGTGTAGACCAGTGAGCTCTATATATATATATCTGGAGTGAGAACTTACGTCCAAAAAGTGAAGCCAAAGATGGCGGAAATTGACGTCCAGTGCCAATCCCTTTCTATTGTTTTCGACCGCGCGGTTTACACTAGCCGGCAAGGAGTGTGCCGAAATTTCGTGTTTTTACTCCGATTTGAACAATAACATCATGATTTTATGAACTAATAATTTGAGCTGGAAAAACTGTTTATGACCTTCATGAGTTTGGACGTCAATTGCCGCCATCTTGGCTTCACTTGGCCTATTGGCCGAACATTAGAAGTTCTTACTCCAGATATATATGGAGCTCACTGGTGTAGACGCGGAATGCATGTGCTTCCATGTGAATTTATATAAATGCTGCATGTGACACAAGAATTGACGTGATTGTGACACCAGCTGCACCGAGTCACTTTAATACGAGTAACACACATGTATGAAAACATAACACAACATAAGTGGCCATGGACTGAATGTATAGTAAAACGTGCAGACTAGCATTAAAAATAATACAGTAGTTCAATAAAACAATTTATTATATAAAGTTCGCTGTTATATCATGTTCAACACTTGTCGCGTAACTTAGGCTGCGATTTAAGTCACGCTGGTTGCTGGCTCACGATTCAAGACACTTCACAAGACACTTCTCTGCGATTCACACTCTCTCCGATTCACACTCTGCGTACTCTACGAACTCAACACAATGCGATACGATACAATACCAATAATCATATTTATTATATAAACATAAGTGTTATATAGAGTTTTATGCCATTGAGAAAAATAGTATTTAAACACACGTAAAAAATACGATATTTTTACGTGTGAAAATATCATTTTTGCAAGCCAATCAAAAACCTATTACTATTTAATGTGTACTATTTACATTTTTGTTTTGAGTTTCTATATGAATTGTCGTTTGTTTATAATTTGTTTATAAAATAAACAGAATAGTACATGGTTGCTTGGAAATATGGAATTTATTTCTCGTGTTGAAGAGAATATTGCTCACTCGTTCGCTACGCTCACTCGTGAGTAATATTCTCTTCAACACTCGAAATAAATTCCATATTTTCGCGCAACCATGTAATATTCTCTATATCCAGCACTAAACTTTTAACCTATATTTATACTAACAGAACAGGAATACATACTTTGTCTAATCACGTTTACGCGTTCTAGTATTACAAATGTTATTTATAGTTTTATTAATATAATTATTTTCACACAGAACACATACACATTTTACGACAACACTCGAAATAAATCTGGTATTTCCGCGCACCCATGTATTATTCTCTATATAATTATTTGATGCCTGTTACAAATCTGACAGAAAATGCTCCTAGTATAGAAGTCATTAACACATTTATAAGTGCAGACACATACAGTGTAAAAGACTAAAAGTCACAGCCTATATACAAGACAAGAGTGCAGACGTATACAGTATAAAAGTCACAGCTTTCAAATTGTGTTAGTGTCCCAACCATTTGATCTATTCACTGGCATAACACGTGCATGGCATGACCACTAAGTTTATACAGTGCAGGAGGTCATATGCATTGCATAAATGTAATATGAACTAGGGTCACAGGTATCAGGTCCATGGTTTCCATGATATGATATAAATACGACAGATACCAGTTTCATTTGGTATCCATACAACATTCATATAACAGCTGTTGAGTCTATGTGCTATAAATATTCCATCCATTAGTTTCATTCAGTATTAATGCAACAGTTTCTAGGTCCACAAAATTACATGCATCGGTTTATATGATATCATTAATTTTGTTAATTGATCAATTAATTAATGCACATATTGCCTTATCAGTAATCAGAGAAATATGTTTCTAAAATGTGCGAATTTGCTTGTTCTTCTGGTAGATTTGTATAAATGTGATCTTAGTTACACTACAGACAATAAAACTATAATAGATCAGTGATCTAATATAGTTTTATTGTCTGCAGTGTAACTGGATATTAGTTGTCTGTATTTCATATCAATAACAAATAAATTATATAACTGTCTTCTGCTGGTTTCATTTGACCAATTCACATTGAAATCACCAATACATATATGGCTTGTTTTAAGATTTGCTGCAACTGTTACACTGTGCTTATACCATAATTGATCACAACAAGTACATACATAGGAAACAATATCATGAAATTTAGAAATTAAACTTTCTAGAGGTTGATTGTTATAGAATCAGTTTGTTTCTTTTTTCTATATTCTTTCATGTAATCATTTTGTTTCTGCTTAGATTTAGTTCCTTTCTTTTTTCTATATTCTTTCATGTAATCATTTTGTTTCTGCTTAGATTTAGTTCCTTTCTTTTTTCTATATTCTTTCATGAAATCATTTTGTTTCTGCTTAGACTCAGTTCCTTTCTTTTTTCTATATTCTTTCATGTAATCATTTTTTTACTGCTTAGACTCAGTTCCTTTCTTTTTTCTATATTCTTTCATGTAATCATTATTTTACTGCTTAGACTCAGTTCCTTTCTTTTGTCTATATTCTTTCATGTAATCATTTTGTTTCTGCTTAGACTCAGTTCCTTTCTTTTGTCTATATTCTTTCATGTAATCATTTTTTTACTGCTTAGACTCAGTTCCTTTCTTTTTTCTATATTCTTTCATGTAATCATTTTTTTACTGCTTAGACTCAGTTCCTTTCTTTTGTCTATATTCTTTCATGTAATCATTTTGTTTCTGCTTAGACTCAGTTCCTTTCTTTTGTCTATATTCTTTCATGTAATCATTTTTTTACTGCTTAGACTCAGTTCCTTTCTTTTGTCTATATTCTTTCATGTAATCATTTTGTTTCTGCTTAGACTCAGTTCCTTTCTTTTGTCTATATTCTTTCATGTAATCATTTGTTTACTGCTTAGACTCAGTTCCTTTCTTTTGTCTATATTCTTTCATGAAATCATTTTGTTTCTGCTTAGACTCAGTTCCTTTCTTTTGTCTATATTCTTTCATGTAATCATTTTGTTTCTGCTTAGACTCAGTTCCTTTCTTTTTTCTATATTCTTTCATGTAATCATTTTGTTTCTGCTTAGACTCAGTTCCTTTCTTTTGTCTATATTCTTTCATGTAATCATTTTTTTACTGCTTAGACTCAATTGGTTTCTTTTTTCTATATTCTTTCATGTAATCATTTTGTTTCTGCTTAGACTCAGTTCCTTTCTTTTGTCTATATTCTTTCATGTAATCATTTTTTTACTGCTTAGACTCAGTTCCTTTCTTTTGTCTATATTCTTTCATGTAATCATTTTTTTACTGCTTAGACTCAATTGGTTTCTTTTTTCTATATTCTTTCATGTAATCATTTTGTTTCTGCTTAGACTCAGTTCCTTTCTTTTTTCTATATTCTTTCATGTAATCATTTTTTTACTGCTTAGACTCAATTGGTTTCTTTTTTCTATATTCTTTTATGTAATCATTATTTTTCTGTTTATCTTCAATATTTTCGGCTGACCTCTTTCTTTTCATGTATTGCTTCATCTTTTCATTGTTCTTCTGTTTAGTTTAAATATTTTGTGTTAACCGTTTCCGCATCATGTAAACTTTTCTTAGTTCATTTTGTTTTTTCTGAACTTCAGAATTTTTAACTAATCGATTTTTTCTCATATATTCTGTCATGTAAGATCGTTTTGTTGGTGTAGTTTTACTACCATTTAACTCATTCGTTCGGGTTTTACAATTTAAGTTAAAACCGGCATTTTTATTCCTTGTATTGTCGTTTTCTAAAGTAAAAGGTGGGAGTCTTGCTTCCTGCAAAAAGTTTGCGAACGAAAAAGAAATTGTTGACACATAATGATATTCATCAAGATGACCCAAATATATTTCAGTCAGCGTTTGTAGTGATGATGCTGCTTGTACTATAGAAGATGGAGCAAAACCTTCTTGAGTTTCAATTATATATAATAATTTTTAAATGAAGTTGGTCTGCTACGGCTTGTATAATTAAATTATCACACCATGTACCTTGTATTGACATATTGTTGAGATATTGTAACCAAGAATATTCAGTATTACTTTCAATAAACCTTTCTGGATGATCTCTCATGTATGTTATTCCAGCTGCTCTTATTTCCAAGTGGTGACTTGGATCATCATATAGCTGATGTGAAACTGCTCGAAAGAAGCAATCACCTTCTCCACCAACATCATGTGGTATCAAGTCGATTTGCAAAAGCCTTTCTTCTAGCACATTCAGAGCAGGACCGGGATTTGTTTCTATGTCTCCCGACAACAAAAGTCTTTTGAAACAGTTATCACACTTCCTACTTACTGCATGAAAGTCACTAATTATATTCGACATACAATTTTTTAAAGAATCAGCAATTGTATATCGCGTTTACGAGAATTCCTACTTTCTTTGAAATATGCAACAAAAGATTTTGAGTAAATACTTTGCATGTGTACAAATTTAAAACAAATCTTTTTAAAATTCCTAGACAGCATGTTCAAAATAGATGATTTCGGGGTAGATTGCAATAAATGATGTTTGAGTGATTGTCGAATTAGCCTTTTTCTCATAGCGACTAATATTATTTTTTTAATTTGAACTCTAGATGGTTCACAGTCTCTTTGTGGCCTGGTATTTGCCAGTCTAGATATCCCTCCTGGAGTCTTATTAATCATTTTACGAGGTTCATGTATCTTCTTGCAAATCTCAATAGGTTTCTTCTTACAAGGCTTATTAAGTATATAAAATGGTTTATCGCATGTTTTTGAGTGAGGCCCTGTATTGGGATGAGGCCCTGTATTGAGACGAAGCCCGTATTGGGTTGAGGCTCTGTATTGGGTTGAGGCCCTGTATTGGGACAAGACCCAGTATTGGGACGAGGCCCTGTGTTGGGACAAGATCCAGTATTGGGACGAGGCCCTGTGTTGGAACAAGACCCAGTATTGGGACGAAGCTGGGCGAGGCTCAGAATTGAGTCGAGGCCCTGTATTGAGACCAGTATTAGGACGAGGACCAGTATTAGGACGAGG
This sequence comes from Trachythela sp. YZ-2020, assembly GCA_016169945.1. Classification (NCBI taxonomy): domain Eukaryota; kingdom Metazoa; phylum Cnidaria; class Anthozoa; order Malacalcyonacea; family Clavulariidae; genus Trachythela; species Trachythela sp. YZ-2020. Next base: position 2,405,206 of record JADLSH010000395.1, read on the forward strand.
CCCAGTATTGGGACGAGGCCCAGTATTGGGACGAGGCCCAGTATTGGGACGAGGCCCTGTATTGAGACCAGTATTAGGACGAGGCCCAGCATTGGGACGAGGCCCTGTATTGGGTCGAGGCCCAGTATTGGGACGAGGCCCTGTGTTGGGTTGAGGCCCTGTATTGGGTCGAGGCCCAGTGTTGGGACGAGGTCCTGTATTGGGACGAGGCCCAGTATTGGGTCGAGGCCCAGTATAGGGATGAGACCCTGTATAGGGCAAAAGCCCTGCATTGAGACAGGCCCCTGTATGGGGACAAGTCTCCAGTTTTAATTCGTCTTTGAGACACTGTTGAGAAAAATGGCACCTAAAAAATATAACCATGGTTTAGATAAAGATGTGGGCTATGTTAAACCTAGTTTTACACAGCGGAGACAATATATCACTTCAATTAAATAAGGTTGAACACAAAGAACGTAAAGTGAATTAGAGACACGTACACTCGTACCCAGCTGAGGCCAGAGGCAAAAGGATCGCAGGCTCTGGGTACGAAATTGAAAAAAACATTGTTTATTCTGACGTGAAATTAAACTTCAATGTTTGTGGTTTCAATGGCGCTCAGCCAATCAACGTGAGGCTAGTTGAACATGATTGACTGACCAGATTATTAATACCTGTCAAATCAAATGCTCTTGACAAACATTAGACCTGCGTATTAGGCCGTTAGAGTTATAAAATTGAACACCCAGGTGAATATTTTGCTCCAGGGGCGTAGGAACGTATTCAATATTGGGAGGGCCCAAGCTCACAAGGCGCCACCACCATGGTTGGCGCCGAGCGAAAAAATTTTAAAATTTGAAGCCCCCAGATCGCCGGAAACGGCCGTTTCAGAGTCTTATCTACCTCTTTTAGTAAGCTTGTTCAGGGAACTAAGCTGTTTCCATCATTTTCATGAAAATTATTTGATTTTTTGGGGGGGCCGAAAGATATTCCGGCCCCCCTCATATAATATTGGGGGGGCCGCGGCCTACGCCACTGTTTTGCTCACAATAGGCTATTTTGTTCTATTTTGAGAAATATTCAACTTAGGGCCTGTTTATATGATCCCGTCTAGGCGGGACGGGACGTTTTCATCCCGTCTAGCCGGGAAACTCGCCTATGCGGCATGGCGTGTTTATATGGACAAAATACATTGCCGGAATGAGTCAGTTAAGTGCTTGACGTCATATTTTCTTGCAGAAAAGGGATTTACGCATGCTCAGAAGAAAAGTTCATCCCGCCTGGCCGGGATAGAGTGTTTATATGGGAATTTTTCGTCCCGGCCAGGTGAGATCCCGGCAACAGACGCAGGAATCCCGTCTAGGCGGGGTAGAAGCGGGATCATTATATAAACACTCAATAGAGTTTATATTACAAGCGGGATCTCGGAAAGTTTTCTTATCCCCCCATGCCACCCAACCAAACTAATGTTCCGCCGCCACTGTGAGACACAACACAACCTCGTGCCCAGGGCTTTTCGGCTGATGGGGAATTCCTGCGCTCAACCTCGTACCCAGGGCTTTCTGCTTGTGCCACAAGCGCAGAAACCCTGGGTACGAGGTTGTGATGGGCTTCATAGTCTCCGAGAAGTCTCCGAGTATAACGGAAAAAAAGGAAATTTAACGCTCGAAGAAGGAAATGTCACTTACGACTTGTGGAAGCACTGCCCGGCAATCTATTTTGTCCATATCAACATGCCATCCCGGTTAGGCGAGTTTCCCGGCTAGACGGGATGAAAATGTCGCGGCCATCCCGCCTAGACGGGATCATATAAAGTGGAAGGGTTAGTTTTTGGTGAGGGAGAAACCCGAAGTACTCGGAGAAAAATGTAAGCTTGAAACTTGTAGATGGAATATTCGAACGAAAATTTATATACATTTTTAGACCTAGCGAGGAGCAGTTGCGAAAAATGCAAGAGGGTCTAAGTTGCATTTTTCTCAACTGCTCCTGGCTAGGTCTAAAAATGTATATAAATTTTCGTTCGAATATTCCATCTACAAGCACCTTCTACTATAAGATAAGTTCTACCGGACGAGATGCCGATCGAGAAAAAAATCTTGATATTTACCCTAAGCTTGAAACGTCTGTGCAACTGGCGCTATACGATATGAGTAAAGGATTCGTCACTTCCAGGTCAGTCACACCGGCCATATTTATCTGTCGCCACTGCTTGCTTACTAGCAAGGACGTCAATCCTGGAGGGATGGGGAGGGGGATGAATCAGGCCCCACTTTCTGGGCAGAGGGGGATCAATATGTACATATTGCTTATACGACATGTTCTCATCATCAGAATTCTGTAAAGTCGTCCCTCAAAGTGTATGAAATGGCGTTTCAGAGACTCTAGATTGCACGCCCCTATACCCCCTAGAGTCTTCGAGCTTTTGATACTCGATACCTGCGCATTCCTGCTAGCAGCATGGGGCCTCAACAGACAATTTTGGTTTTAATTGGTCGGCCCCTTTACTGCCCCTTACGCCCTTTCGTCGAGCAAAACATACCTACACCCCTAGTGCTTAGACCCAAGTTACGCTTCCGTCGGTAGATGTCTATAAATGACGCGGAAAGCCCTGAAAACATTAAATGTGTTACATTCCTCCAGAACTATCAGCAGGCTCCATCCCTCCCACTATTGCGATGGATTTTCGCTCTTACTTATACCAGACGAACACTTACCTGTACGGCTATATCAAAGATCAAGTATAGGTCAGTTCAGTGGTAACGACTGAAAATTATTGGGGTGACTGATGCGCAAATGACGAAAGCTGATACCTCGGGAAAAGTTTGGAACTCAGAATCTGGGAAGAGCATTTTCAATAATCAGTTACCACACTACAGGGTGTATCATAAAAAAGTGAACCCTTTGAAATTAAATACAATAGGGTACAATAGATTCTTTGAAAGAAAATGCAAATATGAAGTTCAATTTCAAAAGGTTCACTATTGTATTAAATTTCAAAGGGTTCACTTTTTTATGATACACCCTGTATAACGGTAGGATTGCTTACATTTGTCATTACGACTGTTTATGCCTGCTATATGATTCACCTGATATTACGCAGACATATTATATATTAAGTACATATTTCAGAAAAAACTACGTCTTAAAAGTAGAACATATTTATGCCAATAATTATAGTGCATGGTTATATTATTTCATGCACGCATGACTGAAGAAAAGAACAGTTATACAAATTGTGCATGCGGTTCACTCTGCTCTTTAACACTAAATGCACAAAAAAAGAGTGAAGTTTAAATTCATGACTAGATATTTCCCTCCAATATAACGCCTCAAAGTTTCTATCATTCCACAAAAATTACATCAGAATTTCTGTCCTCATCTGCAGTATCTAATGTATCATCTAAAGATAAAACGAAAATAGTTTATATGTTATTCAGCCCCCGCAAGTGGCGTCACAACACATGTCCGTTAAATATTTAAAACTAATTAACAAGATCGAGCTTTAGGACAAGTCAGTTTGTAGAGGGAAATTTTTGTCCTCTTAATATACATACGACTCGCAATAATATATTAGACATGTTTCCCAAAGTAATATAGTTTACTTCTGAGTTCTTCTCCAATCCACAACTTCCACTGTCCGATCGAAAAGAGGCATATTGGGAACGATAATGAACAATTTACTGCTATTACTCAATATCGCTATATCGCCAATACTCAATAGAATTATGTAGATGCTGCAGCTTACGTAAGTAAAAATTCTCTTGTAATCATGTACTACACTTCTGTTAAAACAAATATATTTTCGATTATAGGAAAGCAAAGATATAGACTTAACGAGGACAATTGATAAGCGATAAAACGCACGCTCTAAACATCTGGGAATATCTTAATCTTTCCTAGATCTCCATTCAAGGTTGTTTTCAAATGTAGGATCTCATCACGTATTTTATCTGGTTATAAGAAGACGAATAATTCAATAAATGGAGTAAAACAAGTGGCGTAATCATTCTCAGAAGCCGAACGTGCACAAGATTTCAAGAAAAAAGCCACATTAAAAACGTCTTGGAATATTGTAAGATATCTAGCGCAAGATTTATTGGCACGAACAGTACGAGTACGAATTAATATATCATAAATATAGTTATATTAATTCCGCAGTAAGAAGGACGCCAACTTAAGTGCGCAAGATTCAATCAGGAAAAAACAATGATAAGTGTTTATACAGGAAACTTAACTACAACTGCAGTACTGTCCACACCAACATCAACTCCGCAGTATTTGAGCAATACAGAGACATTATTTATTGGAATAACAACTGGTTTTCTTAGTTTCCTTGGATTTTTCGAGAATTTGGTTATTATTGTTTTTATAATATTTACCAAAGGCAAAACCTTCCTACTTGTCCCTTCAAATATCTTCTTGCTGAGCTTGGCTAGTGCGGAGTTTCTGCTATGTGGAATAGTCATACCTCTATTTATTCTTCAGCTAGCACATAAGGAATTCTACTTATGTTTTATAAATGCTGGAAAGTTCATTGCCTTGGCGACAGTTGGCAGCCTATTGCTGTTAATATTTAACAAGTTTATGTCAGTGAAATGGCATCTACGTTATTTGGCTAAGATGAGTGTATGGCGAGCGTTCTTTATGGTTTTACTAGTTTGGGCGACAGCAAGTGCCTTACTACTCTTTGTTTTTATCAGTTTCAAAACAGGAGTTGTTTGGTTACGTCATTTACTGCGATATTTTCTATTCATCTTTTTCGTGCTTCTCTTTGCTCAAAATGGCTACCTGCTGATGAAGTCAAGGCAACACAGACGTCAAATTAGAAGTCAAATGCAGGCGGTCTCAGGAATATCGCTCGCAATGCGAGAAGATTTCTATAAACTAAAAACACTGCTTTTTACAACTTGTACGTTTGGTCTAGGATGGTTGCCAATGTCAATGGTCGCACTATGTGTTGACCGAGAAACCCATCCCAAATATTTCCATCGTCTTTTGTCCTATTCAGCGCCATTCGTAGCAGCAGAAGCTGTAATAGATCCAGTTATATATTTTTATCGCAGTGGCTTACACCAGAGGTCTTGGAACGGCCTTAAACAAACACTTTTCAGGCATGTTGTCTTTGTTGTTGGAAATAACGTAAATCCTTCTATTGTTTCTCGTTGAGTTCACAATTTATAAGATTGTGTTATAAATTGAGAAAAGCTTTCATAAGCGTTACCCCCCCCCCCCACACACACACACACACGTACCACTCCCTGGTCTCACGTGCACAGACGCCGCCTTTAGTTTTAACCTATCATATTGTCTCCGTTTGTAAACTGCATATACTAGATGAGTAAGCTTTCCTCAACAAACTTTATTTGCATGCTAACTGAAAATGTTTTGTTGGCCAGTCTCGTTCTGTTGGCTTTAGTCGCTATTAGGCATACCTAATTTTTCATGACTGCCAATTAAGGGCAAGGACACGGTCATTTTTTTACATAGTCAGAGCAAGTAAAGGTGCAAGTAGCAATCATAATGTATATAGACATAGACTTAAACTTACCTAAACAGACATAGTGGCAACATGTTCCAGGAACTTTGCGATAATTACTACAGCCTACGTCATCAAACAATGTACAAGTGATGACGTTACACCAGATTTTTCCTTTCCAACATCGACATTCCTTACAGTCGTCCACCTTCCACACTTTTCCCTCGTTTGTGCACGAATCTGTCAAACCTGGAAAGAAAAAATGATTTTTCGGGAAGTTAAAGCCCAGGATAAAATTCGAAGTAAAGGCATTTCATAAGAAAACTTCTATTGATATGTATAACGTTTCGTTCGGTGACGCGACAACATATTTGTACCTGGTAAATGACTGGTTGGGATACTAAAACGGAATGGATTTGCCGTAATTTTGAGGATATAAGTAATAAAATGGTGCACCCGTGCTGGAGTTAGAACGAGTCGTGATATGAGCAGCGACATGCAGATTTTGGACGTATTGATTTCAATTTATGAAAATTATCAATTGATTAGTTTTCGACATGTTTACTTTATACAAGTCAAACATGGCAACTGAAGGAGTCGGACAGCAAGAAACTAGACGCATTCCATCATAAATGTCTAGGAAAGATGTTGAAGAAGTGAAGCAGCGAAGAGGTCAAGGACTTTTGATAGATAAGTTGTGGAAACGAATTAACTAGAATTGGTTCGGACACGTTTTTAGAATGTCGGAAGGAAGAGTGACCTGGAATGTCGCGTCGGAATGGATTCCCGAGAGCGGTGAGAAGGAAGAGGAGAAGGTCAGCAATTACCAGGAAAAGAAGAGTAATGAAGGATTTGGACAGAAGAAGAACGACATGGAACGACGCAAAAGAAATGACCCAGAAGAGGAGTCAATGTGCGTCGCACGGAACGAACTAAGATTAAGGGTTCGCGATATTAGTACAATATTAGTTTAGATTTTGTAACCACTAGGCAAGTCAGGTGTCAAATGGAACAAAAGTTCAGTTCCTTTCACCTGACATCTATTATTATTTTAGTTTATAGTTATCATTATTTTAAAGTATTCTTGTATAATCATTTTATGTATTATACTCAAATTTTAACCAAGGCGCGGACGTCTTGGAAAATTCTAATTGATATTAAATTCCAAAACAGTATACATGTGTCATCATCCACGAGAAGGAAATTATTATAGTGTTTTGAAACACCGAAAAACACAACCTCGTACCCAGGGTCTTATCTCCGCTCCCGTTGCTCTCAACGATTTTTTCCGTCCTGTAGGTGTTTTAAAATCACTATAATAAACGAAGTCGAGTGTATGCAAGTGTATGCAGTATGATATAACTTCTCAAGTGAACCAGCATTTAATGAGAAATTCAAGGCAAAAGTCGATTTTCTTTATGTTTTGTTAATGAGTTTGAGAACACTGTTAATTTGAAGGAGTAAATTCAACTTCAAAACGACGACAGGAGAGCTCCTTTGGGAAAAAATGATGACAGAGCAACTCTTTTAGAGAAGAAATAACTCGGTAAAATTTACAGTGAAGTTAACGTATTATGACGCCGTTATTTCCTGCTTCCTGTTCTCCTAATTCCAAAACGATTCTCAGATATATATAGCTAGTGTCTGTCAGATTAGTTATTAGTCCTTCACATCCGCAGAGAATGGCGCGCTGGATTGTAGCACGCATGTGACGTGAAACTAGGCTGCATGGGTTTCTGTTTTGAAATAGCGCTCCAAATTTATCTAGAATGGAGATTGCCATTCCACAGTTGACTGATAGTTATTTTATGAAGCAAAAAATCGTTAAAGATTTTACCTGTTGGCAGGAGAGCAGAGTGAACAGAGGAAATGAAACAAGAAAATAAGAATATCTTCATCAGGTGCTGCATATTTCTAAAAAGAAAAAAGTTGTTGGTCTGCGTGAAGAATTATCGCGAAAGGAAACTCGACTACCCCCTGCTTTTCTCAGTAAATTGGAATTTAAAAAAGTACGTCAGGTCTAATTGCATGTAAAAACTGTTTTGCACAAAACGTCAAAACTTACTCGAGCCAGGAACCTTCATTGCAATAGTATACTATTTATTTATGGTTATATGATGGGATGGCTTGAAATAAATGATTTCAAGATGTAGGCCGGGAGTGTGATCATGTGATCATTGTTGTATTTAAAACTGACCCGTGTTTTCTCGACCCACGCTATACTAACTTTCAGATGAATGGCCTGCGCCAGAGCACCTGCGCTCGAAACGTCGAAGTTATTTTTATATTTTTCGGGTAGCTAGATCCTTCAACCAAGCTCGTGAACTTTGGTGGCAATTTTGATATTTTCAAAACAATAATCAGTGCCAGTGGTATACATTGTGAATGCATCCTCCTCCTGCGTTTTGTTGGAAAGAGCAAAGCTGGAAACTACAGACTGTAAGCTAGCCTGTATCTGTCAGTGTGATACTAGTCCTTCATGTGTTTTAGTACTTCATCATCACGGTTAATATCATATTTAACATAATATATACGTCATACAACAACGTTTGCATCCGTCCGTGCACAGCCACAGGCTACGTTTGCATTGACACAACTATACAGTATATAATATGCGACCTGTTACGCCAAGTTTAATTTATACTCTATAGATCTGTATGTACGTGTCGCGAATGCGGGGAGTTGAATAAAAATAAGTGAAAATGGATTCATCGAATCCTCGAGGGTTACAAATTAAAGGGTTACAAGACTTGATTGTTTATATTTTACTGGTATAGACTGTCAGCAAACATAATCGGTTAATTCTTTTAACCAACATATGCTATGAAAATTAAAATATATACAACACATACCTTTTGTATCTGTCACAAATGATGAACTTTATCACTATGTATGTCTTTACGATCACTAATTTAAAGATTTTGCGAAACAGAGAAGACAGCTTGTTGAAACAATATCGTAAGGGAATTCCAGAGCAACATGAAACTACTAAACACGCATATTGAAAATAGCTTAACTGATCGAATATTTGATAAGTGAGTATATAATTATACAGCTTGAGCATACGATACTTTATCGCTTCCTTTCCTTAACACTAGGTCTGCAAGATATCTTGTAACGATTAGCTCTGTTTTCTGTGCGCGAACATTGCGCAATTGACCAAGTCAGACAGCAACTGGAATAATTATGGCAATGTGCGTCTTGCGCAACGCACATGCCGATTTATTAATTTTTTAAAATATACTATATCTGGCGTCTTATCATGTTGGCTTAAATGTGCCGTGGGGTATATTGTTTATTCTAATATGTTACAACTGCCGTGCACAACCACCTGCATTATCGAACTTGTTACATGCGCAATTAAATTGAAGTTTCGCATTTTACTGCCATGCATATATACATTATAGAAATGCAAAAAGCGCGTTTTTGATCTTGGAAAATAACTTCCTGTCAGTTAGAGACAATATAAATACCATTTCAAGTTTTCAACATTTGTCATTGTCGGTTACCCTCGCAAAATAAAGTTTATACTGGTATTGCATGGTAAAGGCTTCGTTCTCTGGGTGAATACCATCATGTCATTATCTGCATTTTGCCAGTTAACAGTGGCGGAAGCAAAGCCTCCTAAATTTCCAACAAACCCCCCATTTACACTCGTAATAGGCTGTTTTTAGCTCTTTTTAGGTCAACATTTCCGACAAATTGACAATTTTCCGTAAAGGTGCGGGGTGGGGGGGTGGGGGGATGGCATCTCAAAATCCAACAAATCTTACCAAAATCTCGAAAAGCGAGCCAAAATCTCCTTTAAAATCCACAGAAAATCCCAAAATCCCTGGATACATTGAAGGGATTTTGAAATCCCACAATTCCTCGTACGCCTTTTTCAGAGTAATACACCCCTCGGAGTGAAACCCAGAATGACCTGATTGTCATTGCTGCCCTAATTTTTCAAGTCTTACCTAGGTATAGGTGAGCCCAATTCTGTAATCCAGGGATATTATGTTTTGTTGAAGTTCTCTGGATTAAAATAACTTCTATTGAGCTTTCAACTCAGTTCTTCGTGTCTTCTTCAGAATTCAGAACTACAGAAGAAAACTCGAAGAGCCGTTCAGCCAAATGCCTCTATTAAGTTGTTTACCTGCAACAACTGAACATTTAAAAACGAGTCTAATCTTTTCAGTCTTAGCAAGTCGCCTATCCACTACGCATTGTCTACCAATACGAATTCTCTGCATCAGTGTCACCCAGCAGACGGAGAACTAAAAACACTTAGCTTTTATGGGCAGGCATGCAGGAATTTTTTTTGCCCGCCTTCCTCTCGTGCCCGCTGATAAAACTCGATGCATGCTACAGCCACAGAGGTTTCACTGTGTATCAAATCCTAACGTTTTGAGCGTAACCGATGCTTAGCCAGTGCGCGAAGGAGAGGCTCTCACCCCCCCGAAAACATTCAAAATGGAGGGCATTTTTAGACTTAAAAATACCGCAAAAATTCGAGTTAACTATTTAATGTTGTTAATCACAACTTCAGTCAAGGTAAACCGTTATAAAGAAAGTAACAAGGGTTTCTTATGCCGGTTATTTTCCGAAAATATCGGGGGGGGTGAATGCCTCTCGTTACCGCACTGGCTAAGAACATGGCGGCCGGCCGACAAATTAAGAAGATAAAGGAAAAAAACAATTTCCCAAGAATAATGTCATTTGGAAATTCAAAATAGGAATAAAACAAGACGAGTTTGAGAGACTGTGAATTTTCCACTCTATTTTAAAGTCATCATCAGACAGAATAGCGGCCGGTTACGCATTTTGCCTGAAGTGAGACCTCTGTATATAGTGTCTACTCTGTGCTACAGCCACGAGTTCTTGTAATTAACTACCAATTTCATTATCATTTGTATTGGGTTTCAAAGGTATACATGTGACGTTATCTTTGAAATTTGATTTGGCGCAAATTAAGCTTAAGAATCATTCATCAAATTCACAAATTTTTTTGTAAAACTATAGAACGGTCAATAGTAACTAGAATTGTACACTGACTCGCAATTCCCTTATTTTAATGTGCATTAATTTTAAAGACGATAAAATTCTGCCGACTGTAATCTCTTTTCTGTATACACTTTTCATTACTAATGCTTACGTGTATTGTAGTCTCGCGTGTAAGTTGTCCGCGAATCAGCCGTTGCAGAATGCGTTTCAGGATAACGTGATATAAGAAATCTAATACGACATAGGGAGTGATTCGATGATAAATTTCATCGTACGCGCGTTGTGCAAATCTACAATCTTGGACATAACGGGACTACCTTTCCCTAAATTCGCATACCCCTTGGCCTTACTGTAAATTCCCTGTAAAATCATGTTGTGCTTCTGAAGCCCTCACTTCCCCCCACTTTTCATTGCAAATATTGTCGATAGGAAAATTAACACGGACTAAATGCAGAACTAGTTTCAAGTGAATGTTTAAACTCATACTCCCATTTGCAATGCATGCATGACAACGATGAAACTATTTTATATACCGGATGGGGCAAAAAAAAGTACGACTGTTTGATTTAGTATAACTTAAAAACTAAAAGAGCTATTACACTTAAACAAGTTGATTTACATTCAGCGATGTCTAACTTAAATTTTAATATATGCCATGTGCATTTTCATGCAATATTGACTGAGATAGCTGCGTTTAAACTTGACTAAACACTTTTGGAACTGTCGAGAATTAGCTAAAAACGGCCTATTAAGTAATTTGATAACCATTAGCATTTTATCGTAAGTATTATTTAAATGAAGTGAAGTTGAAGTTAGATGGCCAAATGTTAGAATAAAAGAGCATATCTATTCAAGAAACATTTCTAACTTCAACTTCACTTCATTTAAATAATACTTACGATAAAATGGTAACGGTTATCAAATTAGTTTAATAGGCCGTTTTTAGCAAATTCCCGACAGTTCCAAAAGTGTTTAGTCAAGTGTAAACGCAGCTATCTCAGTCAATATTGCATGCAAATGCACATGGCATATATCAAAATTTAAGTTAGACATCGCTGAATGCAAAGAAACTAGTTTTTAAGTTAAACTAAATCAAACAGTCGTACTTTTTTTTGCCCCACCCGGTATAATAATCGCGAGTTAAAAATTCGTACTTTTTGGCTCATCATGCACGTACTATAGCTATTCACTTTCAAACATAATAAATAATTCATGTGATGCTTACAACAATCTATATTTAAGGAATTTAAATAATCAAGGCTATCCAATTAACCCTGTCCTTGAACTACATGCAAAGTCAAATAACAATATCTATACTATTTACACAAGGCCTAAATGTTTGTTTCTTCCCACGAAGGCTTTTAATCTTGGCCACTGAATACACAAAAAAAAACACCAGAAATATGCAGGTATTATACTCACAGTACACATTATCCACTTAAATTATAGTAAAATTATAAGAATTCTACTGTACAAGAATTATAAATGAAAGAATAAAGAACTCTGTCTTCTACTTTTCTTCTTTTCCACTTCCCATATCGTACCGAAACGTTGCGTATTTCTTGAGCTTACGTTTCCTGAGAATTAAGGCGGAACTAACGACTTAAAACCAAAGTAAGAAAATTATACACAGTAAGTTACGGTTGAAATGATAAATAGACTTAAAACTGAACTGCAATACAGTGGCGGACACTTCGCGAAATTTTGGGGTGAATTCGATTGACAACGTATTCCTGTCATTTCATATGCCGAGCGCTGCCAATCTCAGATCCTGAAACTATGTTCACACGCACGAGAGCGAATTGTTCACATAGGAATTCGTATGGTTAGCTGTAAAGGCGAAATCGTGCAAATATAATTTGAGTGCGGTTCCGAATTTGTTCGGCCCCGTGTGAATGGGACCTGAAATCTGATCATGACTTCTTGGGTCTAATTTAATGAAAATCTGCTGAAATAATTGCCTATCGTTAATCATTCAAGGCTTTTAGAATATATATTTTTGAAGGTTGTCCCCGCTCCTCATTTACTCCCCAACTCTTAGAGTCTGCCACTGAACTACATTCCTTCACACCCAGTTTCCCTATATATACAAGTGACTAAAATATTCAGACTATACAGTATACATAATTTTTCCGTGGTAGCTGTAAAATCTATTTCAACTGTGCATTATACCGCTTCAGTGAATCTAACTATCTAACTTACGAATGACATATTTAGAGCATGCAATAACATGCTTATGTATAAAGTTAAACTTTTCCAGTCTATCCTGACGATGGGAGACATTTATAAGTATTAGAGTGACAAGTTTGTATGAACAACGACCAGTGATATAGAGCTATCAACTGAAGAGAACTACCATTCTTTAGGTTAACACAATAACAAGTCCAACGATGTGTCGACAAATTCTTGTCGAAAATCAACAAGTCAAAAATATGAAATTGGATGAATCTCCTTTTGGTTACCACAAGGATGACGTTTAGAGATCGCGTTCCAATTTTACGATAAATGGTGCCAGAAGATAAACACCAGCTAAAGTACCAACCAGAGAAGCGAGGAAGAGATAGAAAAATATTCTATCCATTGTTTTAGAGATTTTCCTCCATTCTTGTTGATATGTATCATCCTTTTTGTCTATCATGCTCATCTGTGCTTGAAGTAAGGCTTGTACCGCAGGTTTCGCATCAGGATCCACGTTACCATCATCATCGATCGAGGGTGTTCCTTGTGCATCTGGCTTGATACAACACAACACTCTGAGGATCTTGGGTGGCTTGGTGGTGTTATGGTGACACTTCAGGACAACGATGGTACCGAGGAAACCAAGGGTTATTTCGATCATCATTAGGACAGATGCGACAGCAAGAAGAGGGAGATTCTCTGAGGACTCTGGTAAGTGTTCACCAATCAAAAGCAGGAACACACTCATGGCTAACAAAGCTGTTGTACACAACCCGATTCTTTCACCACTGTCGACTGGAATTTTAAAACTGAACAGGACTAACAGAGATATGAGAACACTGGGTACAATAAGATACATGATGAAATATACAGGTCTTCGTTTCAGCTTCAATCGATATGTGATTCTGGCAAATTTGTCGTCACCATATTCAAGATTTTGAGTATATTCATCTAACTTCATTGATGGAATTGTCCAGTCTCCACTTTCATAACGTGTATCTAATTTCAAACAAACACCATAGTTAAATTTTTTTATATTATTTCATATGCGCATATGAAGCCTGAACCAGATTTTAGGACCTGGAAGTCAGATATAGTTTGAGGTGAATTTGAAGAATGGAACCAACTTCAAGAACTTGAAATCTGATCCTGTCCGCCAACGATTACTGACCACAAAACTAGGACTGCATGGATATTGAATTTAAAGATCCATTTTTGATGCCAGAGAATATTTATTGCAAGAGAATACTAAAACTGTCACATTCTTTATAAATTGATTCGTTGATATTATTTTTACTATATCAAGCATTAAGGTCTTTACTTAATTATGTAATTGGAAAATATAGCCACCCAGATCTCTTTTTTTGTCAGCTTTAGAACGTTTTAAGCACTGGATAATTGGACTGTATGCAACCATATTGGACCTCATTAGTTATTCACTAGCAAATTTAGGTGGTAAGGGAGGTCGTTGATTGTTGGTTCCAAGAATAACAAGAAACCGTGAAAATCCTTTTTGATATGCCGATAAAAATACAGAATATTTGTGTTGGTCATTTCATTCATGCATAGCAGATGCACTATTCAGTTCTAGGATATCAGTGATCGACGGAACAAGTTGCCGAATAAAGAGCCTATATACCAGTGGCCTATTATGGTCGCCATCAGGTAAATAAAGAAGGCCACACGAAGATGGCCGAAAGCTCGTAAAATAGACAATTTTGGTCCGAGAACGTGCTTTTTTTAAACAAAAAATGATTCGGAAAAGAGTTAACATTAAATTTACCTGCAAAAAGATTAGTTTTTGTCATTGGTACCAAAGTCATTTTATCCATTGTAAACGTCCAAGATCCAAATGTCATATCACAAAGTTGAGTATCAAAAGGGAATGTAGAAACATCAAAACGGCAAGAACTTATGAACGTGGCTGGAGACATCCAAATATTATCTCCGTTGCTTCTCAATACTACCAATGTCTTGTACTTTGTCCTGGAACCCGCAAAATCACTTTCGGCACTAAAAGGAAACAGATGATTTGCAAAACCTGCACTATCCCACGGTACACGTGCACTCGTTATATTAAATAACTGATTGACTTGCCGGCCGACCAACCGACCGGCCGGCCGGACCGACCGACCGAGATTAAGAAAACTCCGACGAAGGGCCTTTCAAAATTGCTCGAAACGTCAGGATTTTCTTATTACTTTTCAGACAATCTTAGACCCCCTCGTTTGATGGATCACCAGCTGTATACAGGACATCCTGTGCGATCCCTAATCCCTGCATATAACCTAACCTACAACAAGTGCCACCCTTAACTTTAAAGTCAGTGAATTGAAATCAATTGATACAGAATTAATTGTATTATTAACTATTTCAGAATTTCATATTAAAATATTAAGGAACGCCAGCCCCCTCCCCCCCCCCCTTCCCGTTTAAAGCGATATGATATGATATATGTATACACTGACGAAAACAACCCCCCCCCCCTTCCCGTTTAAAGCGATATGATATGATATATGTATATACACTGACGAAAACAAACCCCCCCCTTCCCGTTTAAAGCGATATGATATGATATATGTATACACTGACGAAAACAAAAACTTATAGTATATACATGCATACATATATTATTCAGCTCACTCCCCGTCGGGGCTTTTCGATTTCAGTGACCAATTACATCAAGTATTTCGCTTACCTATATTACGTACTTAGCCTACACTATATATTTTTACAACAATTGTGATATTACTTTCCTAATCTATATATCCTAACCCACCCAGTCAAATTCTCGGCGGGAGGAAACCGGAGTGCCCGGAGAAAACCTACGACTTTCGGCAGAGCGCTGACTTACTCTTTTCACATGAGTAGAGTCCCCAGCGAGAATCGAACCCACAACTCAGAGGTGAAATTAAGGCGCTTGCTCTGACGACTGCGCCACCGAAGCCCCATATATATAGTACGACTTACTTGTTCACCAATGCAGTATCTGGCACCCAAACATCTTTGGGTTGAGCGTGTACAATCTTTATACCACCGTATTTTTTTGGATCCCACGTTAAAAAAGGATTGGACCATTTCTGAATAAAAGTAGAACAACAAAACATGAGTCATGCAATTAATATAGGCTTCTTGAGGTTCCCTCGCCACGTATTCATATCACTGATGTATGTATGTAATACAAATAATGCTATTTTTGGGATTTGTTGTAAAGTTGACTGCGAGGGAAGTTCGAGGAAATCTTTTAAATAATTTAATATTAACAAAGATAAAGAGGAAGCGAAAAAGGGCACTTTGATCAAATAAATTTTACCAGTGTAAACGGGTGTCATATAGTGTCCTTCGCAGTACTGTCTCCCCGAACATTATACGGTTGACATATAATGTGGCTTCAATTTGGTAGCGTAAAATATGAACAGGGTTCCCCCCGTTCAGTGAAGATGAAATCAAGGACTTTTTCCAGTAAATTCAAGGACTGGAAACATATTCGTGAACATGCCATGACTATCACCAGCAAGAAATATACACTTTACTGAAACACTGTGTAAAGTACTACCGTGGGCACCCCCCGTGGGAAAGTACTGATTCCGATGACAGTGATTGTAGCCAGCCGAATGCATTCCAGCAACATGCTTTATGTACACAGCCGCACTGTACATAAATCACAATGATTTGGCATCTAGAACTTCGAGTGCATGGTTATGATTTTAGTCCTTAACTAGATCTATTAATTTAAAGTGCAATACCTGGGTAACCCATACATCCGTCACAAGTGTCATCTCTCTAGAATTCTAAAAACATGCACAAGAATGCCGTTATGATACGACAGATTTATAAGCTCTCTTTAATCAGTGGTCGGAGTTCATACATGTACTTTCGTTCGGGCACAGCGCTCCATCCAGACCAATAGAAAATTCCATGTCGTATTCTCTCCAAATCAGCCTGCATGGCTATTATACCTTAAATTCTTTAACAGGCAGATTACTACTAATTTGCCATGGCAACCAACATATTGTCACTCGAAATAGGTTCATATTGCCGTTGGCCCGAGTCTGCGTGGTCTGACCTGTCCATGCATGCAGCTCGATAATGTCGACTCGAAACGTGTTCAATTCCAGTTCAAATACAGTCCAAATGCCACGCTAGTCGTTTTATGACTTCATTGTCAAAAACACTTAAATGATCGAACAATTGGGAAATCACAATA
Source organism: Trachythela sp. YZ-2020 (assembly GCA_016169945.1). Lineage (NCBI taxonomy): Eukaryota > Metazoa > Cnidaria > Anthozoa > Malacalcyonacea > Clavulariidae > Trachythela > Trachythela sp. YZ-2020. The sequence goes on from JADLSH010000395.1 coordinate 2,422,032, forward strand.
ATTACGCACAACTAAACAGCCTCAATGATCAGTCAAACATTGAAGTACACTACGACACTACGTCAAGAAAACAATAGTTTTCTAGAATCTTATTACCCTGTATGTAAACAGGACCAACAGGCAGGGACGCCGGAGCGATAGTAGGGCAGGGGGGGGGCAATGCGAATGTAGGGGAGGTCGAGAAACATTTTCGCTGTCCCGCCCTTTTGATGGGATTTTGATGATTTTCAAATTTCAACTCATTTAATTGTTATTTTTATGTACAAATATAGATCTAAAGAAGTACGGAACGAAAACAATAGCTCTCCATTATGCACTGATTGTCTAATACAGCTGTATTCTCTCTTCTTTGCCAGTATTATTATTGTTTCATTTATATTATAAGGGCACTTTTGCCCCCCTTAGGAAAGGGCAGGAGGGGCGCTTGACCCCCCGCGCCCTCCCTCTCCGGCGTGCCTGCCAACGGCGTGCCTGCCAAGGTGGTGTCACAAGTAGTGACACAAAAACGTAATCTTTTTCCTGAAATGTTATAATAGAAAATCATAGCATTATATTGTAATAATATAGATTGTGAATTCTAAAAATAATGAAAAAAACTAACCACTTTTACAAGTCTGGTCAACTTCATTTGAAATTCCACTTGTACAGGTTTTGTGCTGTTTTTAACTGGTCGAACAGAAGAGACATTGTAACCGCCAAATAACATTTGTATTAAGTGGAACTCGTCAGTTTCGTTCAGCTGTGGTCGAGAAATCGATAACGTTCCTTGTATAACTAAAGAGTAAAGAAGAATTGTAAGTATTAATCTCACTTCCTACTAATAAACTCTTCTGACGATCTGCAGCAAAAGTTGTTTATGTCTATATCCATGAGTGCATCCAAGACCAAGTAACTAATGTTTATGTTTTAGTATACGATGCAGCGACGTAGCAAGCCATAGCGCCTGCAACCCACCCCAGACATAAACTGTTGATACTGCATGCCCATATGTTACTTGTAAACCCTAACCCCCTTTTCCCCCTTGCTCAATGTTCATAAAAACGTGCATTCATCGGGTGGAAACATTGAATAGGGGACGCAGGGGAAAACCATATAGGTGTCACAATATTACTTATTAGTGTCGGAGATTGTGGGTACGAGGCAGTATACGTTGGCTAATCTACCACAGGGGCAAGGTTGACAATTTGGACCCTTAGAAAAGCGAGGAAATGCACCCATACAAAATTAGCATTCTCTTTTATCTCATCCGATTCCAGGCAGTCTGGTCAAGAAGGATATTACACCCCCCATCTCCTACTTGCTCGCTACGGTTCTGTTCAAGCTTTACATAAACAATGAAAAGATATTTTATGTCAGATAAACTAGAATGCTGCGCATAGCAATAACTGCATGAAAACAAAGTTTGGGCTCTGAGAGAAACAAAGCTTTTATGTTTTCTGTTTCAACCGAATAAAAAACTATAGCGTTTTCATTGTTTCCTGACCACTCGGGCAGAACTGATAACATGGGCACATAGGAAACCGTTACGATATGTTACGATACGGTTGAAGTGGAAAACAGGAATCGTTTCGTCCGCACGATACGAGCGAAGGTTGAATGTAATTTAACTTCCATAGCGTGTCAGCTAACTCGCTTGCCGCGCGGAGGGCAAAACGACCGAAATTGAAAAAGGCCTTAACACTGACGCGTAATGCAATTTAATAATTTTTTCTTGAAATAAACTTTTATATACTTAACTATTTGTTATTAATTAATATCTTATAACCTAAGGGCTAAGGCAAATTTACATAACACTAGATCCGTGTAGAATACACACATCTCACATGTTATACCACAAGAACCGCATGTTAACGGCTGTTTCCTTAATTGGAAGCTACCGTTTCTTCAAAGAACATTCAAGCATTTTGTCTTTCATATATACTGTATACTGTAAGTGTATTTTTCTAACAAAATAGATCTGGGATTCATTGCCATTGGCACGCAATTAATAGGAGAAAACACTATGTGTTTATGCATTATATAACCAGATATAACTATATTGTACTGACAATTCAATATATCAGTGTATACAGTTAGTCAAGACAAATCGAAATCTTTGCGTAATGAGTATAACCATGCATACGTTTTTCACAAAAACAAATCCTGAATATCAACCAAATTGGGCTACATGATTGTGTAAATTGCAACCTCGATCCGAAAAGAGCCTGCATGCAGGATACGGGGTTTTATAAATTGAAGTAATGATTTTTAGATATCAACGCAAGAATCTACCATGATGCAAAGAAATATGTTTGTCCAATTCATTTGGCAATCGTTACACAATGCAGGCCAAACCTTTAGTCGTACAACAAAAAATGTTGTCCATAATTTGATATTGTTAATAGTAAGTGTATATTGTCAGTGGGGGATAATATTTACTTACACGCAAAGATCAATATAGATTGGAAGTCAAGATACTGCTAAAAACTCCAAACCATTAAAAACTGTTAAGCAACCTCAATTATGAATATATTAATAATCCAGCTGGTTTATGAAGGAATATCATTATAGCATATAGATTAACGGTAAATATATCCTCCGCATACACGCTTGGATTAATAATAATCTTGTATATAGATCAATTTGTAATTTGATGATCTGCAACAACTGGAAATTCGCTTGCTCAAAAACGAAAGTTACTCACTAAAAACTCAAGCATTCATTATTTCTTAAGAATATACAAGTTTTATACCATTTTTATTTCTACTTTTAGTTTTGAATCTTTCCACACTTAAATAAACAGATGCATGCACTATCTTGTAAATATATTGAATTGCAATTTGTGCAATATACAGTTTAATTGTAGAGAGACATTTCCACGTCTTTTCCATCTAATATCCTACATACAATAGTCATATTGTAAACATTTATACCCAATAGAGAAGTTCTAAACACAGTGATATGATGTCATTAAGGCTCCACAAGTTATTAGACGTAAAATTACAAATATACTTACTTTCCTTTAAAATACACAAATGACAAATGAAAAATGCAATTTCCTGACTTTGTACTTAATTAATCGACCTCAATTTCTTGTTGGTGTTTAAATTGATCATGAAGTCTGGATATAGGATTTTGACGATAAAATTATATTGTATATAGACACCATATTAACTGTCACAAACTTCTATTCGTCCTTCACTATTAAAAAATCCATATAATGCATATAAGATTTCTTTCATTTTGTCTTTTCGCATTTTTTTATGTTAGCAGTATTCATACGCGCATATATTTAGATATAGGGCGGCGTTAATGTATGAAAATAATTATGGTTTTGTCTGGCCATATAAGTGCATGCAGATAGCAAATAATGGGTACAAAGGCAAAAACGTTTTTAAGTATGATCGTGTCCTGAAACTTTGAAATTTACACTTGTCACTCGACCATGAATAAGCGTAATCTGCATGCATTTATGTAAAACCGCCGTTAACAAGTATTAACACATGTATACACGCGATATATAGTATATTATAATGAATTTCATTTGTATGCATGTTAATTACTATTGGAAATATTGAAACTTTTTCATTTGTTTTACGTTCTTGAGACAAGAAAATCCCATCTTACGATATATACTGCAACATGCATGTATATCATATTTTACATGAAGATAATTAAAGAAACACTGCAGCGAACGCCCACTAAACTCTTTCATGCATTTTATACTAATAGACAGCTGAGTAAAATAATGAAGCCATCACATCTACAGCCTAATTCAGCAAGAAAATAAATAAAAATTAAGTGGCAATTCTATATGTACGATTAAAGGAAAGGATGAATATATGAAAATAGATTTTGAGAACATCCTTTACTTTTGCTATACAAAACATACTTTTAAGGTTAACCTGCACAGTTCTTCTAAATGGATAAATGCTAATTTCAATCAAACTTTGAAAGGTTAATTGGTTTGAACTAGCAAAATTCATCTGCTTAAAAATAGTTTTAAACATGCACATCATTTTATAAGGAAGCCCTATACTAACTGTAGTAATCATGCAGTGGTTTTACCTTATTCTTTAAAATATTGGACTGAAAGCAAGCACTTGCATGTGTTTATTTATATTGTAAGAATAAAAGGACACAAATTTGTGATCAAATTTTTAAAAGAACATTGGAAGAAAAGCCAAAAAGATAAAATGCAAAACTTACAGAAACAAAATACGATGACAAGAAAGACTTCAAACGCTCTGAAATTGCATCTCATCCCCATACTGCCTATAAAAAGTAAAAAAAGTCCCTTAAGTATATTTGATATATAATTTTTGCAGCGAAACAAAAACGCACTATTACATGTAATATATACCTTTTTTAAAGAGTCGAGATTAGTTGAAGTTACTTCCAGCAGAGTACGTGAAGTTGTGGCGGTGTTGTTTGACCAATGCTCCTTTTAAATAATTACTCACCCCAGGAGACTGGGCCCAAGTAATTATATACTGCTTGGCCTTGGGATAATTGCAGTTAAATTATCAACTGTCTTCATTAACTACTCGCAGTAATTAAATATATGGACGCCGAATCTCATTTAGAAATATACCTTCTAAATTAAAAGTATATGAGAAAAAATGAAGAAATGACAGTAGGAACAGTAAGTAGGCTTATGTAATCATAAATTTACAACTAGGAACTCAGTAATGCACGGTTTGACTGTGCACGTCAGTATTGACGAGACATTTATACTGCCATGAAATATACACGTTTTTAATATACCTATATAAACATGCATATAATTACCATATATCGAACACAAAATTTAATAAAACTACAGAACAATATGTGCATGATGACGGAAGAGTAAAAAACAAGCGGTTTATACTTTAATAATGCGAACACGCAACCGATTATTGCCAATTGATAGTGCTCGCGGGTTTTTTCAGTGCACGCCGACATTCAACGTTAATCGTTTACGTATACCCCGATTATAGGCCAAATATAGTTCACACACAGTCATTACATAGCGACATATAGTTATTCTATGGTTTTAATACATGTATGATGCCATAAGATGTCGTATCTTTGTGCGATATCGTACCCATGCAGGATATTTTGCTTCTGCGGACGCTTAATTGGCCGTCTCGAGCTGCTATATATCTATAATGAAATTTATGACGATATGCAAACGTATATCAGATAAATTTAGTAATTTACGCATGTTTAACTCTACTCAATACATGTTTACCTAACTGTGTATATCGGAAGAAGTTGTATATTAACCAACAAAACGCCTGCAGACATTCACTCATGCAGAGTCGCGTCGTGGAAATAGAAATATATAACAAAAGTCTAATAAAACATGATTGCATGCTTTCGTTTTTGTTTTGTAGTAAGTTAATTGTATGGAAATGAGACACAAAAATTGCACTAACAAAAATAGTAAACGCCGAACGCAAACTATACCTATATATGGCGGTTGACTGTTGCGTAAAACTACCTGAAAAATACAATGAGAACTTCGACGTTTCGAGCGAAGGCCCTTCGTCTGGAAGTTAGTAGAATGGGTCGGGGGAAAACATGTGCTTTTATAGTGAATACAAAAGCGATCACGTGATAAAAATAAACCAATCAGATGGATTTAATCAAAACAAACTAAACAATATATGGAAATCACATCACAAAATATATTAGCATATAAGGAGCAGCGAACAAAGACAACAAAGCGGCAAGAAAGACAGAAAATAAGGAACGATATATTAGAGGAGGTGAAACGTAGAGTATCTGCTGATGGCAGGCATAAACAGATAGGAGTTAAATGTAAGATTACTATGACTAATTGACTATATTGACTATGGTCTATGGAGCAGTGGAACAAAACCCGACAACGCGGTGAAGAAAAACCCTTCTGAATGTAGAATATATATATATATATATATATATATGAGTAAAGGACGTCGCTATGCCAATGTTTAATTGATATAATTAACGACATGCTTTAAATATGCATTAGCCATTAAGCATCTTTCACTTCGTTTGAAAAACGATATCAATTATACATATATACATGCACTATAATCTATATATACGGCTTTTGACAAAAATATAAGGTTTAAATTTTATCTTTACATGACAAATCATAAAACTTTTTATATACGACAATGTATGTCAATGTATTGTCAATATCTGGATTTACCAGGATCAACATATATTCTTATACCACACGCAATGGCATAAAGATTAGATAAATCAGATGATTATACCGTAAAGATATCGCCGGACAATACAAGTTATAACCCAAACAAATATACGCCTATGGTCTGTTAATAAAATGTACACGACTCCTTTAATTTATTTTCTAGACTTCCTTTAATTTTCAAAACGCCGGGGGTTTTGTCGGCTGTTTTTGACAATTTTAATAATAGTTCTTCCGCGACATGGATGCATTTGAAACCATGCAAACTGGATGATGCATGCATGTATATGAATGGAACTACGCGCTGCAGTCATAAGTATATAGCTATATATGAACGCAGTATAGACTATATATATATAGCTGAACTGAGAAATACCGATTAAAATGTTACAATGTTCAAATGAAAAAAATAATAACTGATAAATATTGATTTGTTTTCAATGAGTAAAAACTAAAATATAAATCACATAAAACGGACTGTATATATACTAAACTAAATTTAAATGAACAATGAGCCATACAACATTGACAACAATGCATTCCCTTCTAAATATATGCATGTATACAGTATGAAGGAATTGTAGCGCATCACAGTTTACTTTAGGGCCATTTACCACTGCAATAAATATACTCTGCTTTAATCCCTTATATGCATGTGTAAATTGTAAGGGTCAACTAATATATAACGGAAAATGCATTACTTCCTTGATATCGTCACTATATTTATAGTATATATATCTTTATCTCAGAAATTTTTTTTATATGCGATATATAATTATATATTTGGCACAGGCATAAAGTAGTATACAGGCACGTGCTTATTGAGCTTTTTGATTTCAATTTTAAAGCTGCATGCTGTCTGCCGACGATATTATGCAATAAAAGTTTAATTTCGGCGTCTTTTTATGCTGTCTGCCTTTAGTATTTATAGTTTCCAAATATTTATTTTATAAATTAAGATCTTTAATTTTTCTTATAATAAATAAAAAAACATAAATATGCATCATAATGATTTAAAAGAGAAACCTATATACCGGATAAATTGTTGCTAAATAGTTTACATGCATGTCTATATATTCTGTGATTAATAAGAATACCTGCAGTACATAAAAATCGCACAAGAATTCTAAAATTTCCAAATTTGGACAAATTACCATATGCTGCATTCATGCATGGAGTCGGAGATTGGAACAAATGAGAAAATTCTGATGCTTTATTAAAAATTCATTTAGCTAATACATCCATATTCAATTAAATTGAAATTCTAATATTTATGCCATTAATCCTGTTTAATATATTTTTCATGAACAGGTGATGATTCATAAACATAACTCCTGTAGCGAAATCGATCAGGAAGTATGTAGAGAGCAAGGGTATCAACAATTGTCGCTGTTAAAGTTAACAATCCCATTCCAGATACAAGTTTGATCACAAGAGAGGCCAGAGAAAATTTACCTAAAATAGAAGGATAACTCATGAGAAAAATTAAATATATATATACACCACGGGCGTTATTAATTGTATATTATTATAGATACAATTTAGCTACATATACGGTTTTATATATAAGCAAAAAATAGCCACAAAAACTAGTCACAACTTCGTGGATATGCAATGCATGACAAAGATATTATACAAAAGAACTGTTTCCACAAGCAACATTAACAACACCGAGCACAACATTGGCATGCATGACAGCAAGCAAATCTAAAGAGCGATTCTGGAACCACTTTAAATCGATCCTTTTAAAAGAAAAGCCGTGCTTACACCACAAGCCCAGGCCTTGCCATAGCCTGCAGGTTTTGACTTCACTGGTTGGCTATAGTAACTAGTTTAATCAGCCAATCAGCGTAAGCCAAATTTGGCCAAAGCAAGGCCTGGACTTGTAGTGTAAACACGGCTAAAGATAAGCACGGGAGGATAAAAAAGATGCAAGAACTTATGAAAGTAGGAAATAGATACACCATAAACAAATGCATACATTTCGTCGACGCCCACACCTCGGCCCACATGACCAAGATTATACTTAAGCGACCCACGTATCAGGTTTCAACGCATAGTTCGCATCGCTACAAAGGTCAAAGCCATGCCAAGGCTTATCACAACGTAGTTTTATCGTGAAAACTTAATTTTGTTCTTATCAGTAATCAAACACGCTCACCCTGGATGAATTGTTAGTTTACTAAACCACAATATATTCGTGGTCTTAATCTTTGATTTTGTTTTGAGTAGCCGAAACAGCTACTTCTCCACACACAGAGAATTCGGAGGCAAATTGGAATAACAATATAAACATTGTTCAAAAGAGTAAATTATAATCATTGCTTTTATGTAAACCTATTTAGTTTGAGGTGGTTCAAATTTTTATAAAAAATATAGAATATTTTGGAATTTTTGGTGAACGATTACTTATAAAGGAAGAGAACCAACATTTATATAAAACAATTACTAAATTAGCCAGCTACAAGGCAGGCTTTTGCGGGTTGGGAGAGAAAACAACTACAATGAGTGTCTCCTATATCTATAACTATATAATCGTTGCTATATAGAGTAGAGTAAATATCATGATTTTGGTGGCATCTCACTCGATTGAATAATAATTGAAAGGTTTTGTAGATGGAAAATTATTGAGTGAAAATTATACACATTTATTAGACCTAACCAGGAACAGCTACGAAAAATGCAACTATAGGTCCCTGGCAGGAATCGAACCTGCGGCCCTGAGATCGCAAAAACCTTTCAGAGTAGAGTAACAATGACTTTGAATATGACGGATATTTTCGTTTTCAAATAATTTAACTCGAAAAAACGTCGAAAAGCCTCATATTTGTTTTCAAAATGCTATCTCTTGGTATATATTTAAATATTTGATATAATATAGTATGCTGTATAAAGATAATACATGAATACGAATTGATATTATACATAACAACAACAACTTTTTAAGAGAGGAATTTGCACTGTCATGCATATTTAGTGATTTATTTTTATCAAAGTAAACTTCGATGAGTGGAATTTTTCTGTAATGGCATAAACCAATCTTTATATTTTGTGTGGGAACTTGGTATCTCAACCCTGCAGTTTCAACTAATTTAGTGACATAATGAAAATATAAGTTTAAAAAAAATCAATTCTCTGATGCAAAAGATAATTGATTATAGCGACTAGCCTTAGGAGAATCATTAACAATTTATATTCTTTAATCACACTACCTACGTCATGCCCATGTAAACCTGATACTAATAACCGCACATATGCAGCTTCACTATTATACAGCTTCTATTTTAGGAATTTGAAGTCTAAATTAGTAGAAAGTAGTATTGCCTCGTCATTTACTACATCACCCGTTAGCCAAATACAAAAAAACCGCAAAAATGCATCGTTGATTGCTTAATGCGTACTTTTATCCAGGACTAGAATACGGATTAATTATTGACCATATATATAGTCGCGAGATTAACAAAGTTAATTCCGTTTGAAATACTTAATGAATTCCAAATTTCAACACTTTCGTATAGGCGTGTAAGGACTTTTACGTATATAAGCTCATGAATTATTCGCTAACTACACCCACATATACGGAATAAGCAACCGACATTTTGTAAACATCCGGCCGTTGGATTACCAATGGTATAGATTCCTAGCAAAAATATAGCGCTATGATATACAAACCTAGCATTCCGGCTTGGTGAAACTCTAACTTGATGCCATATCGTTTGCGAAGAACACGAGATTTCGGTTCCGAAGTGTTTTCCCTCATTCCATTAAATATCGGTGTCAGCTCGTTGACGCGATAATCAGCGTAAGGTATACGAGAAACGTGATAGCCATATTGAATAGGACTAAAACAACGAGAAACGCGGGCTGATAATTTTCCACTGGCCTGGTGTGAAGAATGCTTAATTTAGTTTAATTACGCAAGGCCCTTACATGTATGTATATTATACATATTATATCGCCGAAAGAAAATTACAATCGATTTTTCAAGGCAAAATCATCATCTTCTTGAACTTAATCTTGACAACTATATCTGTCAACAGCAGCACTTTTATAGGAGTTTGAAAAAAACAGACATTATTTCTGAAAATTAATCTTCTTTTGTTTGTTAGATTATTGCTATCTATTTCCACCTTTTTGCAATCGCAATCGTTTTATTTTCATCGCGTTATACGCCACGAAACAATCATGCAACAATATAATTATATATATATATATATATATATATATATATATATCTTCTGATATAAGCATGCAGCAGCATCATAGCCTACTCTGTATACATTTCATTGGGGTAACCCTGTGGGCAACGCTGGCACAGGTATACCTCCGTAAGTTAGATGCGGATGAGGCTATAAAGTATATCAGAAACCTCCCTATACTTATACTGCATATTATCTGTATAGATTCAGTATGCATACCTAAACAAGTACACGGATGACTTGCAGATGCTATACATGGATAGTCATCAATCGATCGTTTTCCACATCATTTTGTCTAATGAGAAACTTACCCTGTACCAAACCAAGTTCCATGAGTATTTGTGTATTTAATGGTGACATGCAGAACCAAACCATGACGGCGGTATGTTTTACCTTTCGCGTTTAAAGCATCAGACACTTGCTCAAGGCTGTCCACACCAGCAGCGGAGAATAACTCTCGTATTGTTACTTTGTCTGCTCCTTTTTTCATCCTAAAAAGTACAGACAGAGACGAAAGTTCAGTGATAAACCTGACGCAAAAGTGATAATAAAACTTGAGTTACCAGAACTTTCGTTCAGTACGCCTGGATCATCATCGGTGCAAATAGTGTGATCATCATTGCAATCTTATATATACAAGCTGCACTGACGAGCCGTTGAACGGCGAAACATGCATGTCTGCAGATTTGACTAGTGTAATAATATATATAAAAATGTTTCTTGAGTTGATTGGCTGTTTCCATGCAGTGCAGTTAATCCCAAACAGCGTTGCAAAATTTGTAATCCCGTGAGTGCAAAAATCTGTAATCCCAGTGCAAATATAATATCAGTAATCCCAGTGCAAAAATCTGTAATCACCATGCAAAAATCTGTAATCACAGTGCAAAAATCTGTAATCACAATGCAAAAATCTGTAATCACAGTGCAAAAATCTGTAATCACAGTGCAAACTTCTGGAATCACAGTGCGAATTTCTTTAATCACTATAGTATATAAACCAATCAAATTTGAGCCAAGTTCTGGGCAGAATGTTCAAAAGCAAGACAATGAACATGCGCCTGCACGGCCTAAACTGAAACTTGGGTTTTGGACGAAAATGACGACTTAAATGTTATTTAAATGTTTAAAATTTAGTCGGGAAAGAAAAATTGCGTTTATATTGATCACCTGTATGCATGTCGGAACTACAAAGTCAGGGAACTAATTATACAGAATACTGCATGTTACTGCTCCATGCAAGAATAGAATGGGGATTCAATGACTATATTATAGTAGCCGTTATTATTAACAAGAAAAATATTACCGAGTTTACTCGACTATACTACTTCCTACCATGTAACGTTATGTTCAACAGGGGAACCACTGCAGTACGATGTTATTTTTGTACTGCACATAAGCATGCAGATTTCTGCCCTCGCACTATAATTTTAAAATATTTTGATTTTGACAAACTAGTTTGTAATTTCGCAAAAAGTGTTGAGTAAAATTCAAAAGCAAAAAGACAAAGGCAAAATGGGAAATCTGAAATGAACTGGTTTGCTAATGTTCTTGCTCCTCGGGAATTCTTACACATCTAGTTATCTATATAACATATATATCCCTGTTAAAGCTTTTGTCTTGAATTCCAAAATCATATTCAGAAAAAATATGTAGACTTATTTTTGTATCCAAAGTTTGGGCATTAATCACTGTCAGGGGACTATAAATATAGTAACAAGACGCTCCATTGAGCGTTAAAGTAATATATATATATATATATATATGCATATTTCACTTCATTTCATTTAACCTACTGACAATAGGGTAACAAAAAGAACTTACTCGCGAATTTGTGAACCATCAACATCATACAACCAACCCTTCATGCTCCTCTGTGATCCGGCTATCATATCACTTTTAGAGTTGCCAAAAAATTTGGTAGCAATTATTGAATGTTCAACTTTTACAACGTATTCTTCTGGTTTCAATGTGTAAAATTTTTTTTCTCTAAACAATAGTAAGCAATTAAGTGAAAATCATCAGATATATATACATACTTTAGTTACTTAGGATGTTTTGACTGCTTCGATTTTTTTAACTTTGTATACAGTAACTGCATGGTGCATGGTTTTAAAGGGTTGGGAGTTGAGGCGCGGGCGGGCAAAAATTGAGGATTTGAGGCGGGGAAGACGAAAATGCGGGAAAATTGAGTTTTCTCCGCAGCAAAGAAGAAGACTGCAACAAACAGGGCGTACTGGGCGCAATTTATATCAATTTTGTTGAAGTAGTAATTTTATTACAAAATCGTCAATAGTAAGGGAAGCGTTTAGTCAATAGTATGGGAAGCAAACGGAGACCCAACTTAATGATTCCCGGTAGCAATTAGGAAATGTTCTTAGACTTAGATAAACAAGTATAGCGCGCCCCGAACGTCGAGTTACAGTTGTACAGGGTGTTTTCTTTATAACAGTCCTGATGAAATTCTTTCGCTGCATTAACGTCAACAGTAAACTAGAAAATTAATAGCAATAACTAAACAAGCACTGAATAAAAAGCTGAATGAATAAGTCATTCCAGGCCTGAAAGAAGACCTAGATCTAATTAATATATTCCTGGCCGTGAAATTAACTAAAAACGGGGGATGAAAGCAGGTACCTGTACTAGCAAATTTTGGTTTTCATTTCATTAAAATGTGTGGACCTTACCGTTATTATAGCTAATCCACAGCTTGATATTTATTAGCTACAGCTGGGGCATTTGAGGAGCCTAGAAACTATAAGACGTGCAGGCTACATGTGAGCAGCGGCAGTAAACCATAGAGTGAACCAACTATATCTAGATGTTGATGATAGAACTCTGGATTAGAGATATTAACAGAGAAGTTTAGCAAGAGTATTACTTCGTTTGCTTTTATCTTTTGCTCTGAATTCACATCACAAAACTCTTGGGTCAGAATTTAATTCTCCGAGGTGTGAATTTAATTTTAACAGTATTTGTTACTCTGAAATTACCTTAGGCATTATTACCTTAATGTTATAAATTCTTCAGGATGGTCAGATGATTGTTGATTACTCTGCCATCTTTCTTTACAGAATGTCATCACACTAAGAGTGTGGGATTGTATTGGCCATGACAGTTCTTGTGCGTCCATGTAATGACATTGAGATATACATTGTCCATCAGAGGCTGAATATTTAGAAAGTGATCTTTTTCATTTGTAATGATACAAAACCTACAGTACAGTAAATCCTCTATTGAGCTCCATATCTTTAGTTATCTATTTCAGGCATGTTTAGTGCAGGGTTATTGGAGAAGGGGTGCTTAATAGAGAGGGATTAGGTGAACTCCCAGGCTCAGGAGGGAGGGAGGGGTGCTTTAAATAGAGAAGTGGCAGGCATGTTAATATAGGTGCAGGCCTCTGAATTCACGTCGGCAATTGGCAAATGCAGACCTGATTGCTGCACCAGTTTCATGTCAGGACCTCAAAAATGATCCGTAATTATACTTTTCTGATGCAAATTAAGAGTAAAAGAGAAAAGCAGATGGAGAAATATTCTTCTGCTACGTTCTGGTTTATAAATTAATGTAAATGGGCCTTCAGTAGGAAGCCTACTCTTAATTTATCTCTAGCCCTCCCAATTAATTGCCCCATTTAATTGTTCTGCAAGCTGTCACTTGGCAGCATGGTGCATCCTCTCTTGGTGGTTTTAGCTGTATTTTAAAACATGGACTTTACTTGTCAATGTTGTGATTTCATTTTAGCCTCATTTTGTCCAGTTTCAATGAAATTTAAAGCACAAATGCCAGGTACACTTGTAGACACCATCAGGGAGGATGACTCATAAATGATTGAAAAAATAGACTACTACGACAGTACTACTATGATAGACTAATACGACAGTACTATGATACGACAGTACTACTATGAGTCATGTTTAAAAAGCTTGTCCTTGTTAACCTTTGCTTTGTTGATTAAAGAAACTTTAAAAATTGATTTTAAAATCTTGTCTCCCAATTTTTGCTACTTTCTTCCTATTGTTGCAGTCATCTTTTCTATATGATGAAGTTAGTACATACTGTATATACAGTATATATAAGTGTAGCAGTTTGTAACTTCTTAACTTAAGGGACTAATTGCTTGAAATATCTGGGTTTTTCAGGTAGTTTTTTTCCAAGCAGTGGTCAGCTTTGCAACAAAACACTGGATGCATACACTGGATCAAACCCTACATTTGAGATAATTGCTTTACAAGTCACAAAATAGCCATCCTTACTTTTATTAACACAACATTCTGGTGGTGGTTCGTCATGGAAAAAATCATTATCAGGATCTGACAGAATGAGTCTCTGAGTTCCAACTGGATGAGTATCATACTATAGTAAAAGAACAATTTCATTACATTATATATTAACCCCATCTGCAATATACTGCACCCAAGGCTTTCCTTTGGGGGCATGTGATCACCACACGCGCCCACATGAATCTGGGCGCACATGAAATTTGATTTTGAAGGAGAATCACGCGATACAATTTTGACGCACAAACATGTTTTACATAATTATGCTGTATAGTTGTTTATTTCATTTGCAAACTCTGAATTTAAATTTTGCTGCGTACTTTCATCGGATCTTGTACTGTTTTGTAAATTTCCTTATTTCTTATTGCTTGCTAATATAGGTCTAAGCTGATTTGATAATTGACATATCCTGTTTGATGTGTTATTATTTTGGCTGCGATAATGTGTCTTAAATAGCCAGACTAATAGTTGTGCACACAGCATGATTTGCCCAAGCATGATTTTCTGCATTGGAATCTCCTGTGTACCCTAGACCACCCTAATTTTCTTATTTTCGTCTAATTATAGTGCCTTATAAAAGACTCTTGGGCATTAATTGGTTCTGTCCCTGTCTTTTAACCAAATAAGCAGCAATGTGCCTTGATCAGCACCCTACTATACATTGTTTTACTCTGTCAGATGCCAGATGATTTTAGGAAGGGGGTTAATAGGTGAATTATGTGTGAGTGCCTCCTCCATCGGTAAAATATGCACCTTTATGGTCAATTTGCAGCTTAAAACCCAAAAATTCTACAACCCAGGGTGGGGAGGAGGCAACCCTACATATGGACTTGACAGCCGAAAACATGCTATGGGGGTGGGGATTTTTATAATCTGTGGGCATCCCAAGGTGGGCAAATTTGACATTGCTCCAATCACGGTCTGCCTTCTGCCTGGACAAAGCAATGTCTGTAGCACTTGTAGCTTGAGAAACGACATGGTTGGAAATATTGAAATACAAGTATAAAGTGGATCTTTGTAATCCTCTGGTTTATCACAATTTGTCTTTGTTTCTTTTCATATCCTATTTGCCATAAGGGGGTGGGAATTGAAAGTTGTATTAGGCACCAGAGTAGAGAAATTGATGCAAGTCTTGCCCAAAATGTTAAATTCTCCAGGGTTTACCTGTCCTCCCCCCTCACCCTGGCCAGCCAGCACATACTTAACATTGATATAGGTGCATTATATATTGGTATGTAACAAATTAAATTCTGCCATTCTAATATAAGTAATATTAAGCAGTTATATTCTCGGTTATATTATTTGAAATATATAATACCTCTAAATATACTTTGGTGGATAATCCAAGTGAGTAGATATATCTACTCACTTGGATATCCACCAAACCCAGTATTCTAGTTCAACCAAGTGAAGTGCAAAAAAAATCTTTGAAGTTTACCTCTAAATATCCTTTGCTTATAAATATTTCCGCCAATGTGAAAGTAATAATAAGAGCTGCTGTTAAGTAATACCCAACTCCAAGTCTTGAGTCGCGAATTGTAACATATTTATATGTTGCATAATGGAAAAACGACATGATTCATTTTTAATAGTTTACAAAATCGAATCAAATTGCTCCTCTCACCCACCAAATTTTGATATTCCTTAGTGTGAGCTCCAAAATTCCTCAGATTTGCCCAAAATTCCTTAAATGACTTGTTTTATATCCGTAAGTACCCCAAGAGGCCAAGATGATAGTATTACGGAATCCTAGTTTTTGCTTTTTGCCTTTTAAACGTTTGCCAGTTTTACTATCACAAAGATAGAAGCACACGAGAAGAAATTTGAGCAAAAAATTTGGAGTATTATGGTTTTATAACGCCGTGAAACTGGATTTACAAGTTCGAAGGAGTGAACAGCCGCATGTTCGCGATGTTTTGTTTATGATATTTCAATTCAAAATCCACTCAAAATATAGAATTACTGCTACTGGACGAAGGCACTCAAGGAATTTGATGAAATGAACCAGCTCAGCTGCAGTATGAACAAAGCGTGAATGTGGTAAGTTTTAAAACAGGAATTAAATAGGTTATTAACTTAATATGTGTTCATTTCAGTACGTGAATATTGAACCAGTGTAGCACTGTTCCTAATTCCTGTTTTAAAAGCTTACCACATTCACGCTTTTGTTCATACTGCAGCTGAGTTGGTTCATTTCATCAAATTCCTAGAGTGCCTTCGTCCAGTAGCAGTAATTCTAATATTTTGAGTGGATTTTGAATTGAAATATCATAAACAAAACATCGCTAACATGTGGCTGTTCACTCCTTCGAACTTGTAAATCCAGTTTCACGGCGTTATAAAGCCATAATACTCCAAATTTTTTGCTAAAATTTCTTCTCGTGTGCTTCTATCTTTGTGATAGTAAAACTGGCAGAAACGTTTAAAAGGCAAAAAAAGCGAAAAAACTAGGATTCTGTAATACAATCTATAATAAAGTAGGGCCTCAGAATCGGGTGGCGGCACTGATCGCCGCTTGACTTCCGGCTTCACTTTTTTCCATCAAATTATTAAGAGATGCGTTATCCAGCCTATATTCAGATCAGTGACCCCAAGAGGCCAAGATCAGCCGTAATTCTGGTTTTATTGTTTTAGTCCTTTACAAAAAGCACCTTTTGCGCTTAATAAGCGACAGACGACAGTAAATATTTAAATATGATGTTTCTGGTGTTACTCTGAGTGTGTATCCACACCAGGCAGGCTGAAAATTTGCCTGACCACGGTGGGAATCGAAACCTCGACCTTTGGGATACTAGTCCATGTCCAATTAACATACCTGTCATAAAAAAGTCGTAAACAGCCTAATTAAAAGTGAAATCAGAATTTTGTAAGTTTATGAGACATGGCCAATTGTTACTAAAATGCATATAAGAATCAAAGGATACTCGTTTTTCTGACAATATTTGGGTCGAAACATAACTATGGTCGAAATCTTAAAAAATCCTTAGAAAATTCCTTAAAAATGGAATTCCTTTAAAAAAAATACTTACAACTTTGCAAAATTCCTATTTCTAAGAATTATTTCTAAGGAAAAATCCTTAGAAGTGAGAGCACTGCCATAGAATAAGGAATGAAGGGCACTGCCCTAGCCACAGGAGGCCCAGGCTCTATTTGCCCGCGCCCGCCTGTGACTTCCTTATAACGAGGGAAGGAAGGAAACATTGAGCCCAAAATAGCCCAGACATGGCATATGTTACACGAACTATCCTCGATTTTTCGCCTTTAAATGCATTTCTTTCGAGATTAATCGATATCCCCTGCAAGAATGATACCGTACAACTCTCAAAACAACGATGCTTTAATCAAAAAGCTTAAATTCGCTCTAAAATCCGTGAGGGAATGACAAAATTTGGCAAAAATATATCCGCGTGCCTGGTTTGCTGTTAAAATCGGAAGTCGTTGAACAACTCAAAATACACTCAAACCTGATTGGACGACGAATATCAACAAAATTTCAAATTTCAAAGTTGTCCAATCAGGTTTGAGTGTATTTTGAGTTGTTCAACGACTTCCGGTTTTTAACAGCAAACCAGGCACGCGGATATATTTTTGCCAAACCTCACGGATTTTAGAGCGAATTTAAGCTTTGTTTAAAGCATCGTTGTTTTGAGAGTTGTACGGTATCATTCTTGCAGGATATCGATTAATCTCGAAAGAAATGCATTTAAAAAAATCGAGGATAGTTTCGTGTAACATATGCCAAGTCTGGGCTATTTTGGGCTCAATGTTTCCTTCCTTCCCTCGTTATAAGGAAGTCAGCCTGCTCGCAGACGTTGTTTTTCTCACCCGCCAAGCGACGTTTTAACAACGTCTGCGAGCAGGCTACCTCAGAGTATAAAAAAATAGGCACGCACGCGTACGTAAAAGGCGGATTTGAAACCACTGCTCTAGATCAGTCATCAGTGTTTGAAACTGGCACCAATAGTTCAAATAGTCTTCGCTCGAAACTAGTCGGAATTTTATGCTAATATGTTTATTTCAGGTTGACGAGAAGAAATATCCAACGGCTTTATGTGTTAAAAAGGTTGTTTATGGAGAGTCTATTAAATGGGGGAATTTGGATGTCAGTTGTAGCTAAAATTTACGCTACTTGTCAGCCTGTAAATTTTTTTACAACTTGTGACATGTCAGTCGCAAAGGGTTGTTTCATATAGTTTGTCAGTTAAGATATATTCTCAGTTTTCAGTCAAAAATAGGAGGAGGAAATGCCAGCAGTCAGTTAACCCCCATTCAGACTCTCTTTATGCAATATTATCAGTTGCATGCATCTATATAATCTATATAACCACTCTTTATCGTTGAACGTCGCTTGCGCCGTAATTACGATCAGTTGTTTCAAATGTAAATATCTCCAGACGTGTTTATTCTCTGGCAACAGGACACGCGTCATCAAAAGTATGGCTTATGTGCCCTACTTTAGTTAGCACTCAACAATAAAGAGTAAACAGATATGATGAAAGTCATTAAACTATTTCCGTGAAGTAATATTTTACGCGAATGACATCTAGGCAAAAGCATCTGGCAGGAACAAAACAAGCTCTATTTAGTAAAATCCTAATAATGTATTAAGCATTGTTTTTTACATGCCCGATATCACGCGCATATGTCAGTATCTGCCTCCTCCACAGACTCTTTCAATTTGTAAAATATTTTTATAAGAATAAAATAATTATATACATCAATATCGAGAAATACTGAAATGCGGGCAATGCCTGCCTGGTACGGGCGCGCCGCTAGCTACAAGCGACTGGGGACGAGGCAGTGTCAGTATTACAATACGTATAACAATATACACTGATACACACAGAAAAGATATCTATATTGGTGGGTTTAAATACGCTTTACAATGACGGCAAATGGTTGTCATTTTCAGAAATGTTGACACTTTTAGGAGCAATCAAATTAACCTTCATTTCTCAATTTTACTACTTACTCTCCATCAGATACAACACTAAATACTTTTTATATAATAAAAAAATGAAGTAGATTAATCATTTCCTCAATCTGATATAAACTGCCGACCACCATCGGCTGCATGATTAGCTACTGTTTTAAATGAAACGCACACCGGCATATGCCGTTTGTTGTTGTACTCAATAAACAGTAAATTATACAATTAATCATATATATTGGCGCTATTTACGGATCTGTTGGGTACAATTTTGTATATTATCTTTGAAAAATAATTGTTGTAACGATGCAGAGATACACGACTTGACCAACTTTTGCTTTTTGAAGCAGTATGATAGTTATTGTGTATGATTTATTTAAATTGTGTAAATTTGGAGAAATCTAATCGACCAGGTCTGCTTGTCTTTTCTTCCCAAACCATTTCTTCTTCTGTTAACTAATGTAAAAGATAATGATAAGTTTCTTCTTCTTGGTGGTAAATATAATTGTTTTGCTTTTTGTGGAAAACACATCGTTCATCTATTTAGCAAAGCATTCAAACCATAATCACTGATCTTCATCAGTATACAATATCATCATCATTTGCACTGATGGAGATGCGGCCTTACGGGTCGAATGCTTTGCTAAATAAATTAAACAAAAACAAAACAAGGGAAGCAAGGGAAAGGAGGCAAGTTTCAAAGGAGGCTTAATCTTTTCATTTTATATATAAAGAAAATATATAATAATTTGTTAAATTAATCTCAAAACAGTACCTGGGAGATATCCCCTGTATAGTTAGTATTCTGACTGGATTTTGTTGGATTGGAACTATGAGGACTATGATGAATGGACGATTTCGGGATTATGTAGGTATCTTCAGTTCTTTAAAAAGAAAGAAATATTTCATTATCTGTAGGTTCACATTGTACACACGAGGACGCTCATACAGCTGTACACACATACATTGAACACGCATTGGCAGATAACATTGGAAGGTGAGGTTGGAGTAACAAGATGTCAATAGTTTTATGCAGCAGAGTTACATTATTAACAATGTACCAAAGAAAATTCTTAATTCTGATTGGCTGAAAGCAGTGCAATCGATTGAAACACAGTGCCAAAAATACAATTCAGTACCAAAAAGAGGTTCGAAGTTTTGAATTTTTTTAGTTGATCCAAACATTTAATGGAATAAAACGGGGTTTTTTTTGCTATATTTTAAGCTATATTATTTACAGAAAACGATTTTGATAAAATAATTATTCATTAATTCGTTATAATTAATAGCATCAATTATCGTGCAATTTGAAAAAAAAGCACTGCATCGTGAGTTATTCAAAGACTTCAATTGAACTCGTCATTCTCCCCAGCTGTTGCAATTTTGAAAGTCTTTGAAAACTCAACCGTGCATGTCTCTGCCAAATTGCACTCGAAATCATGATGTAAGCTATTCTAATATTTAATTAATAATATTAATTACTATATCTAATTTTTATACCAAACATTCACCTATAATTTGTCTTGTTTCCAACATTTGGCTTATTTTCACGAACACGGCGAACTTCGTCTTCATCGAGTGAAATTTTTCCAAAGTTGAAATGGTTCTCATTTTCATCAACATTGCCATCATTCAGCCGAGGTACTCTTTGGTCTGATACTTTCCGTTGTATAACTCCTTCCTCAGGTTCTTCAACAGATATTTTTCTTTCGTACGTTTTGCTGAACCGTTTTTCCCATGCCAACTCATCTTCTGACATACTCTAAGTATGAAATATTCATAGGCGTAAGTTGCGTTCACACTAGAGGACTGCATGGAACTGAATTTGAAGTGAGGCTGCACTTTTTTGCTTAGGACTCGCGAGGTAGCTACGTTTGCGCAGACTAGCCTGATTCTTAATGAAAATAATCTTTAGCGGACAAGTTTGATAACCTCAATTCACTGAACGAAATAACTTCTGTTTGGTAGAATCAAATACCTTATTGAATGAACGATGATTGGTATAAGCACTGTCTTCTTGAGGGTTGCTTGCGTATTGACGTTCTTGTATCGATTGTTTATATGGTTGATCGCTGTTAAATTGGGACGAACTGTCACCATTTATAGTAACTGAAGACTGTTCATCACTTTGACTCATTGACTGCAATGGTAAAAACAATGCAATAGCGGAGACTAAATTTCCTATTGGAGTCCAGAAAAAAGGTCTTGGGATAGAGCAATAAATGAGTGGGCAGAAAGCTTAGCGGACTAACATGCAGTGGCGTAGGAAGGGGGGGGGGAGCACGTGTCCCCCGTTTCTACGTTGCTTCCTACGCCTATGCTAACATGTAACATGGAACATGGTGTGGATGGTAAATTCATATAAATTAAGACCTCTTCAGATCGATAAATCCTCATAGGCCATGTATCTGATGAGCCATGCCTACTGCAAGTATTACTATACACTATAGTATCAGAAAAACAAGCACCCTTACAGAATCATTTATAGTTTACTTAGAAAATATGAAAATGCCTAGATAAAATTCCGAGTTGGTCAATATCTTGTATACAAGGGCGTCAATCCTGGGGGAGATGGGGGGGACGAATTCCCCCCACTTTTTGGGCAGAGGGGGATCAATATGTAATTATCCCCCACTTTTTTCCACTTTTGCTTATACGACATCTTCTGATCATCAAAATTCTGTAAAGTCTCCCCCCAAAGTGCACAAAATGGCATTTCAGAGACTATAGATTTCAAAATATTTCTGGGGGAGCATGCCCGCATACCCCCCTAGTGCATTCGTGCTTTCGGCACTCGATACCTGCGCATTCCCGCTAGCGACATGGGGCCTAATTTTGGTTTTGGACGGCCCCTTTACCACGCCCTTTCGTCGGGCAAAATGTACCCACACCCCTAACGCTTAGACCGAAGTTACGCTTCCGTCGGGAGGTGTCTATAAATGATGGGGAAATGCCTTGAAAACGTTAAACGTGTTACATGCTTCCATACTATTAGCAGGCTCCATCCCCCCACTTTTTGGGAAGGATTTTCGCCCTTGCTTGTATAGATTGGAAAAAATATCGATTCTTGCATAACGAACACAATATTTGCACCGGAAAAGCTTGTTCACCATGCAATACTACTAGGCAAAACCTTCAAAATTTCCATAAGTCCCAAGGCGAACTTTCAAAAATTCCCAACACAGGAGTTGTATGCCTCCATTTTGTTGGGTAGTGACGTTATTCCTCTAGTACATAAAGAACCAGGTTGCCACGTTAGATCACCTCTGTTGAAGACATTAGACTGGAGTGTCAAAACGTTGGGTCTTGAATGTAAGTCATCCGATTGCATTCACAGTTTACTTAAACGTAGCAAGTATAAAACATATATATACGATATTATAATTGGATGCCTTGAATTTTCAAAAACTAGTAACTACATCAGATATTTACCTTACTTCTGTTTTCATAAGTTGGACTGATTTTTACTGACCGGTTTGGACCATTACTATTATTCTGAGACGAAGCATTTTGTTCCCATAAACTTAAATTAACTTTTCCAACACGTTTTGTGTTCAGATAATCATCATCGTGATTCATGGTGCGCTGGTCATCTTCGATAATAACAGTGTGTTGTATACGAGTGGGTGAAGTAGGAGTTGGTCTGTTTGGTGAGTTACCATTTTCATCTGAGAACTACAAAACAAAACAAAACATAAAATCGCAAGTCGGTTTTCCACTAGCGAATTTCTTCATGCGAATTAAACGACAATTCTATTGTTAAAACTGAAAATATTTTATTATAAGTATCTAATTAATTCTATCCGATAGTTCATTAAGACAAAATTCGCTGGTGGAAAACCGGCTCAAGCCTAGAATATAAGAATAGGGGAATTAAGAGGAATGTAATTGATGCGTAATTCAACAGAGAAACGATGGAATATTTTTATCATCAATAATTTCTGATCACAATTTTATTCAGGTATAGTGTGAAAAATAATAACAAAAACGACCATGCATAATACACAGATTTATAACATCAGGCTATAGCCAAAAAACTCATTTGCACTTCATTTACATAATTATGGAAATTCGTTATAGTGAATTCTCTGGCCTGATGTTATGAATTGAAGTGACGGTAAAATGCTGACTCGGAACGTGTCATTCTGATCATAGGCGTAGGAAGCAACTTCAAGTTGGGGGGGGGGGGGCACTTTGTCTTAAGGGCACCTCTTCTGTCAGAAAAGGGCACTTTTTCCATTGTTTTAGCTGGAGAAAAGGGCACTTTGAAGAAAACTTGGTGGGGGCACGATTTGTGTATTGGTACACAATTAATCAATTATGAGTTGCTGGGGCACTGTGCCTTTTCACTTTCTCCGCAATTTTGTGTAATTTTGTTAGCCACAAAATATAAAAATCCCACTGATCTCTATAGAAGCACTACATGGATCTTCACATACAGAAACTTTTGCTGTTTTAATGAATAATGGTCTTAAAGTCTTCGTAAGTGTGTAAAATATATATAAAATTGTTCGTCTAATGACGTTCTTTCGTTTGGTGGTTTTGGGAAAGAAACCCATCAAGAATTCGCTCAGTTATCGCGACGTTTCACTATTGAGGAGCGAAGTCAATTTTGTAATACAAGGGTCAACTGTCAAGAGTGTGTAAAAACACAGATTCCCCGATTCGAATGTAAATATTAACAAGAATAATAGAGTGAGACGTTCATTACAGCT
Organism: Trachythela sp. YZ-2020; assembly: GCA_016169945.1. NCBI lineage: Eukaryota > Metazoa > Cnidaria > Anthozoa > Malacalcyonacea > Clavulariidae > Trachythela > Trachythela sp. YZ-2020. The sequence continues at coordinate 2,446,316 of JADLSH010000395.1, forward strand.
TAGCCATGTAGCTTTCTAACGGTGGGTTTCTTTTAAAATGGAACGAGTGTGACTTGAGAATTTAAAATTTAAGATGCTATATAAATATAGATTGCTATACTAACTATTTTTATCAAAACGATAAAATTCAACATTTTGGCAATGAATCATCAAAACCAAACAACTACGGCTTATACATTACTTTCAGTAACTAACTTTACATGTGTTACGGTTTAAGGTTTAACTTGATATTTTTTTAGGTTTGAATCGTTTTTGTTTACCTTCCCGTGCGAATATGCGATCGATGGCGTTCGTGTCGATGATCTACGTAAATTGCATTTGCGTATAAAATAGATAAAACAACCGAGTATCTTGTTAAATGTTTTAAAATTACTATTACTCCTTTTTCTCGTGTGGAAACGACGACATTATAGTTTTTTAAACAACAAAATTCAAGAATTTCACACGCGACTATGAAATAGCATAGTAAAATTTCATAATTAATAAGCAGCATAATTTTCTAACTTTCATAGCCCCAGTAACTTAACGGTCAACGGAGCGTCTTGTTAATTAGAATTACATACAGGTATAAAAATATTGATGGGAATAGTAGTTAAGCCCACATGTAATTACCCCTGGCCCTGTATATAAAATATCACTCACATCAACTTTTTCTTTGTACTTCAAACAACTAGGCCTGATAATTGTTTCCTGAGAAGTGTTATCATTCTTTGATTCCAATATGTAAACATCACCTGCTTTTTTAGGTGATTGATTTCTGTTTATGATTACCACTTCATCCTTGTAAGCATCCTGAAACACAATAGCATAATGGTCAAATACTTTATAATTTAATATAACTTGGCAGTGAAGAAAGGTTGGACATGTGCTATCATTGATGTTTTTCAACTATACGGTCCTGTTAAGTGAGAAAGTTGCTCAATGGTCTTTTCATTTCAAACTACAAGATTTAGCGTTTTGACAGGGTATTATAAAGTGGACTTGTCTTGGAAAACAAGGTTCTCAAACTCATTAATATTCATGAGCAAAACACAAAGGAAATCACTACCGTATCGTTGTCTTGATATCACGGTAATAAACACCCATAAATTAACTCAACTTTCGCGTTGAATTTATCTTTAAATACTGGTTTGTTTGAGAAGCTATATCATACACTCGAAGTCGTTTATTATAGTGATTTAAAAACACCTCAAAGTATGTTAAAAAAACTCGGCTAGCGCCTTGTTTTTCAACACACTTTTCGGTGTTTCAAATCACTTTATAAAATAACATGTATATAACGCGTGCTCTGATTGGTCGAAACCCGTGTTTGGATCAGGCCATCCAAACACGGAAGACTATCGTGTTGTTGTTATTTTATAAAACAATTACTTTATGGTTTCCGTGTTTGAATGGCCTGATCCAAACACTTGGGAATGTTGCTCGAGTTAAGAAAAGCGCGCAAAATTACTCGCCTTCGGCTCGAGATTTCGCTCGCTTTTCTTAACTCTCGCAACATTCCCGCGTGTTTGGATCAGGCCATCCAAACACGGAACCATTAAAGTAATTGTATAATAATAAACTCCTTCTCGTGTATGATATATTACTTCATCGACTGTTTTAAATTGAGCTGCATGTGAAAATTAAAAAATACAAATGTCAACCATTCTGACTCTTTCACAGTCCCTCCTGGCCTCCAATTTGCTTCGAAAAAGAGATTAAATTCGTGCAATGATCCATGCATGGGCAAAACTTTACACTTACTTGGCTTGCTTTCAAAGAATTTTGCTTGAACGAAGGGGGAGATCTGTAAGAGTGGGATAATAATACACATAAGATCAGTCTCTCATTTAGATACAAAAAAATGAGGATTTACAGTACACCATATAACATAACAACATTTTAGTAGATATTGGTAGCTCCACGTGTTAACCTATATACATGACAGCTATCGTAACAATAGTGCCATACCGCCACGTTCCAGTGATCGGGATGCTCCATTGTCTCTATATTTTTTGAAAATCCCGCTGTTCTCCATGCCATCCAATCACTCATTGTTTTGACTTATTTCCAGCATTATGCAAAGGGCGATTGTATGAATTGTCGGTTTTTAGCCCCTTACTTGCTGACAGGACATTTTAGAGAGGAACAATACTAACAAAATGCGTTATTTACCAGTCGGGAAAGTTCTTCAGTACCTTGTCTTATCTTCATTGCGGTTATTTAATGGCTCAGGTGATTTTCGTTCCAACGATCTATTCCTTTCTACTTCAGAACTCCATCGTTTAAGATCAAGTTTTCCAACACTTCTGTCTGAAACGGTTTCGTTCTCCGGTTGATTTTTCACACCTGAATCTCGCCTGGTTGTTTGACTCTCCAATTCCTGTAGCAAATTGAATATATAAATCGACCCTCATTTCATAATAAATATATTATAATGATGGAATCTAATATTAATATTTAAAAACAAGATTCTAAACAAAACCTAATCAAACTATAACTAGATAGCTCAGTCCTAAATTGCTCTCCCAAGAGGTCCAGTAAAGTTCATCTCTAATTGCTCCAGTGTTTCAGCAGGAGAAAATCGGAGTGCACTGTGAAAAATAATTGGTCAAAACAACCAAAAAGAATTGGTTATTTTGACCAATTATTTTTTGGTCCATTTAACCCATTATTTTTTTGGTTAAAACGACCAATTTTAACTGGTTGTCTCAGACGCATCCAAACGACCAATTTTTTTGGTCATAGAACCAATTTGTTTTGTGTTTGGTGGAGTCTTTTCCCATGCGACTAAAATCACTTAACTATAATATATTACAAGAATCGAATCCCGGTCGAAGAGGTGAAAGGCACATGCACTAACGCCATCCGAGAACAAATATTCTTCAAATAATAGCTTAATTTCCTTCCCAGGATTTATCCGCAAGTTTCAAACTTACATATTCAGTATCCGCTTAGAAATATATAGATAGATTAAATCCTTACATCCCAGGGACAACTCTGTACTGATGCCCTCATTATCACTCTTCGAACTGGTTCCTCTGAAATTTCATCTTGTTTCATGAGCTTTCTTAATGCAGGACTGCGTTCCACATGCATTTCGTTCAGCCTCTGGAAAATAAAGATGCGAATTGAAGAGTTTTTTTTGTTTTGAAGAAGTATATGAACGATAATACAGTATAATTTTTCATCTTTTATACAGTTTACTTACTTCAGATATAGGCGATGATCTGGCATCCGAGGGATAATCTTTAAATCTGTAAGATTTTGTGGATAACTTGAAAACTATACTATTATAGGACTCTGTGGTTAATGTTTGCTTTCGTACGTATATAAAGGTGCATTTTCTATTTTAGTACCCATGCATTAGCCGTTTTTGTAATAATAATTATTCGTGTCAAAAAATGGAAATGTCTTTTATTGAGCATTATAATTCATGAAAAGGCGGACCGTCTCTTTTCAGAAAAACAGTAAATATGACTCCGTTCGCCACTTTTTCAAGTATATAGTAGTCACAATAACAACTGCGGCGGGATAATATTTTTGCTGCAACTAAGAAGTGCGCAAGAGTCAACACCTTTCCGATTTATGGCCGTGGGGAAAAGGACACAGGCCATACCACTGTATGTAAAATATATATATATTTACGATCTATATAACTACGTAACTAACTATTCAACGTAACATAGTGTTGTTGCACATGTGCATGTCATATTCATCTCTACAACCGGTGTTCAATTCGGGCAATATGCAGTTTCTGATCACATATAATTGCACCTTAATCACAGATTATTCATCGAGTATTAATAAAGTTAGTTCAAGAAAATTACCTAAACCATTGCTTTGATAAATTCCTTTAACAGCCAGAATAAACTTACCTCGTTCTTTCTTCTTGTATATAAATGTCCTGTTGCGCAGGAGATGTTGATCTCACATCTGCTTTTTGCTCGTTTACAAAATTGACCCATCTTGTTTCGTCCAAACGTTTCGGACTTAAATGTTTCGTTTCCCAATCTTCTTCTTCCACACTCAAATGCTAAAATTGACATAATTAAATCAATTACATAAAGATAAATAACTTATAGAACATGCATGGTACATTTATCTGAAAATTATGGTACATGATTTTTACTACTCCAAAAGGTAAAACAGGACACCCGCACAGTACAATACAGTTTAGTACTACCGAATACTCGTTTAGTATGGCTACTGCTATAGTATTGTATAGTATTGTATAGTATGGTATAGTATGGTATAGTATGGCTACTACTATACTGTCCTATATGAATATTTTTAAGACAGTTCACACATAAATCATGGTAATTTATTGTAAAACACTACCTACATTATTGGTCCACGGCATAGTGTGTTATGTACACAGCATGCATGCAGATATAGTGTATATACAAAAACGAGCCGAGTTTTATACAACATGGACGCGAATGCTGTATATAGCTTGTGATTCGAATGATATTTGACTATAGAAAATGCTATAATTTAAATGACAAGAAAATAATTTAATAGATTTCATATACCCGATCATGTACGTTTCTATTCTTCCTCAACGGTTCCAATGGATCATAACTGGCATTCGTCTGTTGTGTTTTCCTTGTACTTTCATTCGCTACATAGTTTGAACTTTCTACGATTGTTATGTCATTTTGTTTCTCAATTTTTAGAAAGCCATTATATTGTTGTGATGAATTTGTCGCCCTATCTCGAGATTGCTGCCTTAGAGGCTTCTCATTGGCTGCCTCTGGAATGTATGATGATTTTGTAAATTCACTGAATCGACCGGTATCTAATCGTCTTGGCGAGAGAATCTCTTTATCTCCTCGTTCAAAATTGTCTTGATTGTACTGAAAATTAGATATACAGATTCATTATAGATTCTTGTTACTAACTTAACTTGAAGAACTGAAATTTTTATCTATCATTTATTTATTGAAATGTTTTTCGTCGACACGGGCAGCAATTTTACATATAAACCATCGGCTGGTCAAAAACATCCCTTAATTGCCAAGTAAATCAGTATTATAGATGTTTAATGCCACCACATTTAATATAATGATAATTACACTGCATTTATACTGAAAATGGAACATGCACAAATAATAATTTTGGGTGAGCGCAGTTAATCTCCATAACCGTTAACAATCGTCCGAAGGAGAAGTGCAGCTATAAACGAAAGTTCGTAAAATTTGAACAGGTGTATTCAAAGAATTTGTAAGTTTTACACGCAATTTTCAATAGCGGGACGGACGAAATAGAAACTTGATTTTCATTTATAGATTACAGGATATTTAATCTCAGAAAAGGGATCCAGGAAGTAGGATATCCATCCAGAGAGTGTGAAAAACTGAGCTTGAACGTTTACACACGAGCACATTTGAGCAGTGAAAGTAAGGGGACTTGAATGGATAAGAATTGATATTAGAAACATTGATAGCGCAACATAGGCCCTATGGCGCCAAACTGTCAAAATATTTAACTCATGAATTTTAGACGCTGAGGCAGGTAGTTTTGTCTAGAGATAAATGTGTCTGAATGAAACTGAATGAAGTCGAATAATTTCCAATTTTTTTATAATAACCGTCAATGACAATGTCAAATTTTAAAGCTTAATGACCCTAGTCATAAATTATTCGCGAGCAAAAATCATAAGTTGGCGTTTGCATGTCTTCAAGCTTTAATTTCAAACGCCTGAATATTTTAAATCTATAGTTTGCTATGCAAATATGTTAAACAACACTATATACAGTTTGCGAACAAAACTATTCGAAAGGAAATTAAAATTATAGCTACCCGATAAACACTGGCCAGTTTTGGTTAAGCGAAGACTGTGGAAAAGTTTTACAGCATAAATTATTAAGCAAACATCGGTTTAAGTCATAGCCTATATGTCCAGTTTGTGCTGGGCGATCAAAGAACATAGATATTTACGGTATCGAAAACCGCTATAAAAGTCGCAATTACAGCATAATTACGATGGGAAACGTTAAAGAACAGACGTTGTTCTATCGCAATGACGTAACATAATGCTGTCGGCTTTTCACATCAACAGCCCATATATATAGAGTTATAGAAATGCATGCACATACGAAGAGTTCCTCACGCGAATTTGTATTTCTCTTTTTCAAAAGAAAAACATTTCAACGTTTGGTTTCCAAAGATAAATATACGTACATATTATAATTAAATTCATTCAGGCCACACGCATGCAGCAGCTGTGCAAAAAGCACCAAGTCAAGTAGAGTGAAGGACGACAAGCCAGGAAATACACGTCTAATTCATTGTCTTTTTAGCTACTAAGTTGTTGTAACTTTCAAAATATAAAACAACTCTATTCTACGGTTGAAACATTATATTTCTATTGAGAAACTAAACTGCTTACAGTATATACAAAATTAATGCTATAGTTCATACTTTTATGATAATTGTCAAGATTATTAGCAATTCTTTGACATTAGAAACATGTAAATTGCAAGTTAGAAGAAAATAGAATATGCTAAACAGAATACATAGCCTATGGAAACACTAAGAAATTCTGAATATACTGTCATATATCAAGCCAGACGGCACACGTAGTGCTGTGTACTCTTTATCTATTCTCAACATACAAGACAATTCCTTAAAATATACAGTAAAATGAACATTCCCTTTTAGGTCCACAAATGGTTAGACCCATTATCTATTCCTATCTTATTATTTAGGAAGATTTCTTAATATCGTCTAACCTGCATTATTCCAAAGTCTTCAATATCCCTACTATAACGTTCTTTATAAAAAATTTATAAAACAAACGAGATATCGCTTTTTAAATCCATTGTTTACAAACCGCATGCCTGATTCACTATGTTGAGCTGCCGGCAAGAAGCTTGCCGTTGAACAGGTTAATCAAAAATGAATAATTGCATTATGAAAGGTGGACATTAGTAAAGCACGTTGTCATGGTTACTGAACGGTATGACGTTGATGGAATGACAACAGTTAAGCTCTTGGTTAAACAAGACTCATTCAACGTATAGTCTTTAGTCACAAAAAGTTAAGGCTTATGTACATATTAAATCGTTACTAGCACGCACGATAAAGAAGCTACAAAGGCATTAAAATTGCCAGCAGTTCTAGTGAATTCTTTCTAGTTTTTGTCGCGGCAAACTACATTTCAAACTTGCATCCATCTGTTCGGAGCACTTAGTTTATACTTTTCATAGTTGCCGGTTGCTTTCATGGATTATAACACAATAGCTGTATATTTAAAACTACAAACATATAATTATCTTAATACGCTATTTACATTAGGAATTTTGCAGCAAAACAAGAGGTTTCCGAAACAAAAGTAGCTTTTCTGGACACCGGAGATCAGGCCAAAAATGGTATGAATAAGTGAATACATTAATGAAAACGTCTTTATATACAGAGTTCACCTCATAAGGTTGGAATGAAATTTACCCAACTATAATGGAATCATGAACTTTTACAAAAACGCCAATATTATCGATGATAACGGGATTTCTTCATTCGATTAATTATTAACAGCCTAGTTTCCAGGCGTTGTCGCTCTGTTGGATAATAGGCAGTGCCAGGTGCCTGAGCCAAAGAGTGCAAATCTAGTGGATTGTGGTATTGATACTCATGCATATATTCATACACATATTGAAAATATGTATATAAGGCATGCATTTTAAGAATATGTTTCCCTTTTGTAGCCTTACGACAAATCTTAAAATAGTCAAACCTGCATATAACGGCCATGAATTAAGCGGACAGCCTGTATTTAACGGACAGTATCTAAAGACCCGAATCTCACATAAATCCTACAAATAAAAGCTCTATTAAGAGGACCCCTCTGTTGAGCGGACGCGGACCCCTAAACTGGTACATATATATACCTGTTAAACGGTCAGGATTTTATTTATTCTTTCAACGTCTCAACACCTCCATTAATTAAGCGGACACCAAACGATTCCCTAAGGGTGTTGGCTTAATACAGGTTTGACTGTACATTAATTTCACAATTTTCTGCGTGAATTTTCTGCCTTATCCTAACCCTAATATGGGAAGTCATTTGCCAATTTTCTACAAGAACAGACTATAGTACAAATTACCGTAATATAACAGAAAGAAGATATTGAATTTAAACCCAGATTACATACAGTGTGCCTGCAGATACGTGCCATATTCCTGACTACCGATGCTGCCTGCCGAAAAATTTATCTCGTTCGCGACGTTAGCGACTGCCTGTGGCAAAAGTGTTCGTATTTATACAGCAGGCTGCACTGTGTGCGCAGCCATGTCCCAGATCTGATATCATCAAAATATCTAAACTATATGATACGTGACTTCTTTATACTGTGTCAAGATCTCTACAGTGCATGCATAGGCCATGTATACCGTATGCATATATTAAGACTTCGACAAGAGAACCTCCTCGAGAACGTGGGCGAAGGTTGAGGAGCGGTTGAGTGTAGATTGCCAACAGGCCAGAAAGACAATAACGAAAAGAAAAGAGTTTATGTATCTTCTGAAATGGCACTTCCCATATTCATTCCAAGGATGATCACGCGCCATGCACGAGGATGAAGATGATCGGATAGTGCAGGCGCGATCATATAGCGTCGGTTTCATATAGTGAGCGAGATGTACGTGACTACTGACTAAATGACTTGACCAGCTGAAATTAAATTGTTGATTCCGGGTGATAACATTATTGTCGCATCTTTAATTCGAATTTTAGTTATACGGTTTTCTTGATCAGTTATAGTTGAATTCTGCGTGCAGTTATTGAACTTTCTTTATGGACTATGCGACTTTTAGGTATTAAGGAACTTAGTTGGGGTCTCGAAACAAATAGGCCTATTAGTTAAATTTGAATACTTGATGACTGTACAGTATGTATTATCATGCATGCATGCACTTTAGAAAGATAAAATATTGAACTAGAGTAGTCTTACTTTTCATTTGGTTAATGCCAAGCCAACAAAAGCCGTTAATGCTAAAAACTAAGCCGACAAAGAGAACTTGAGTTACAGACATACAGATTTTATACCAGTCTGAGATCTATCACCTGAGAGTGATATGCTATTTTTAAATCGTTGTGAGAAACAGCGACATTTCTGTCTGTATAACTTGCTCTGATTATCGCCAAAAAAATTTGTTCGTCATGCATAGCAGAATTTATTGGTATAAAATCCGGTTCCTCTTTCTCGGATCCAATTATCTTCTTGACGTATGTTATTTTAAACAACAAAGAAAAATCTACAGTATTTGCTATTATTTCAACCAATCATATTACACTTGTAAGTCGACTTCTGTCATTATAATATTATAAATAAAGCGCTAAAAGAAAACTCAGAAGTATTGAAGTTTGTTTCTTACCTCATCAATATAATCATCTTCATAATACCCATTTCCAACATTATCAGGACTGTAGCGATCTTGTGTTTCAGTGGGACAAACTTGGCCATGCGAGCTAAACATAAATTGAAATGGTTTTATGGAGATGGACGTTTTCACTGGAAATAGAAGAACATGCACATGTACTTTTTTCTCTATGTTTCCCTACACTATAGGGCTTCAACAAACTAGAAAATTGGTTATCGCGGGACTTTTTGTTATCGACTACTAATAGTGTCCTCTTTAAAAAAAGATAAATCGCTTATAGCAATCATGTTGTTAGTTGTTGCCAACTTGTCACACATATTCTAACTTTATACTTGTCTAGAAAGAAAAAAATAGCTCTCAAAAAACCAAACTTCCATTGTGTATATGCATGCCTTTTCCTCAGATGCATGCTGTATAAATAGAAACGTTCGTCTTTTTAAACTAGTCTAAAACACTGAAGCAATTCACTCAGCTTTGTGTACACAGTTTTCCCTAGTGGTACAGTAAGGGTCGTACAGTGTTACTGCAGGAAGGTCCCATGCACGCAGGGAAAACCTGTTATAAAATAACATGTTTACTACAGCCTCGTACCCAGGCGCTTTAACGTGCTAAGCGGTTGCGTGACGCGCGCGTGGAAACTGTAGTGCGTGTTGTCCCGCGCGCTCGTGACATAACCGTGTAGCAAGCCAAAGCGACTGGGTACGAGGCTGTGTTTATTATGCGAGCTGAGATTGGTCAATACCCGTGCAGGATGAGACAATCATGCACGGAAAATTTTAGGCGCTTCGCGGGGTTTCTAAAATGTCCGTTGTTTCTTTGTCGTTATTTTATAAAATAATTACCAAATGGTTTTCCGTGCAGGATTGTGCGATCCTAACAATTGGGATGTTACTCGACTTTCTGAAAGCTAAAAAATACTCGCCCAAAAATCTCGCAGCATCCCGTGTGTTAGGATTTATTATTATTATTATTATTATTATTATTATTATTTCAATTTATTTGATAACGGCGACCCTTCAGCGTCGGTGCTGCCCTGGGCCGTTAGTCTATATACATATATTAAAAATAAATATTAAAAACACAATAACATGACGAAAACAGTTTATATAATTACAATGGATGCATGCATATACTAACTCATATTAACTCTTATTAACTATCACAGACCCATTAGTTTATAACCCCATTCCGAACAATCCTCCACATATATGTTGTCACTGACAATCCCTCTCCAACTCGTTAAAGTAATTATTAATTAAAGTTTTAAATTTCTTGCGGAGAGTTGCTTGTAACCATTGACAACATCATTTGGGAGATTGTTCCACGAGGAAGCTCCCCGGTATGAAAAGGACTTATTCATGAAGTCAGTGTTGGGTTTTTCTAAATAAAGTTTACAGTCATTACTCCTTAGAGGATACACGTCATTGTGGCTAAGTTTGAACATATCCGTTATGTATTCTGGTAGTTCGCCTTGTAAGACCTTGAATGTCATAGTCATTTCACGTTTCTTAAGCGTTTTTTCAATTGATTCCCAGCCTAAGCTTTCAAATATATTCTTTGATCTTACTTCATAATTTGATCCCGTGATTAATGGGACGCCCTTTTTTGCATTTTGAATAGCTTTTCAATATGAGTGCGACTGCCATCATTCCACACATTTGAGCAGTATGTGAAGTGAAGTAAAACTAATGCGTTATACTTATTAATTAGTGCATTTTGAGTTACGAATCTTTTCGCTCGTTTTAATAAAGCAATAGATTTAGAAAGTTTTTTGCACTGAATATCATTATTCTCATTCCATTTTAATTCTTCGTCTATAGTAATCCCCAGTACTTTCTTATTTGTCACTTGTTTAATGGTGTGGCTGCCAATTAATATATGTGCGAGTTTTCTGTGAATTGTTTTAATTTCCTTTTAGAGGCTATCAGCATAAACTCAGTTTTTTTAACGTTTAAAGTTAGCTGGTTTGCCACTAGCCAGTTATTGACCTTACATAAGTCATTATTTATCTTCCTCTCTATATCTGCAGGTGAAATACCAGTACTTGATATCATCTGCAAACATTGAAGCCTGTGTTTGTTCAAGGCAGTTTGGAAGATCATTTATATATAACGAAAACAACAATGGTTGATCCTTGGGGAACTCCGCATATTATCCTGTTCATTTGGGACTTAGTTCCTTGAACTGTGCATATTTGCATTCTGTTGGCTAAATACGATTTAAATAAATTCAGAGCTACTCCTTGAAATCCATATAGCTCTAGTTTTGCCAAAAGGATTTTGTGGTCAACCGTATCAAACCCTTTTTTAAGGTCAAGGAACAAGACACCATTTATTAAGCCTTTATCGATGTTCATTAAATATTTGTCTGTTATTTGCAGGAGAGCGGTTTCAGTAGAGTAGAGTAAATAAGCTTTTCTAAAATTTTTGCAATAGCCGATATTACAGAAATTGGTCTATAGTTCCCACATTCACTTTTGTCACCTTCCTTATAAATTGAAGTTACTTTGGTCTGTTTTAAGTCATCTGGAAAAATACCAGTGACTAAGACCAAGTTAAAGATATAAAGTAAGGTCTCGCATATAGTATAGCCTGCAGCCTTTAGTGATTAGTGATTTTATCAAGCCTTTCCTGGCTTTATACTGTTCAGTATGCTAGTCAACTTCGCTGTAAAAGTAAATTGACTAGTGCTAGGAGTGACGTATTGAAAGGGATCTAGATTATTTGTACGTAAATATGGTTTCCGCGAGTTTGGGTCCAATCCCACAGAAAAACTTATTAAACTCGTTAGCTATATTTTCATTGCCAGTATAAACTGTTTGCTCATTAACTTTAAGCTGATTTATAGTTGTTGTTTTCGACTTCCTATTAAGTAGTTCATTAATATATTTCCAGCTATCTTTACTGTTTTTGCTGTTTTCTAGATTTATTTTGTAATAATATGTTTTTGCATTCCTTATAAGTTTGGTCACTTGGTTTTTGCATCTTTTATAAGCTTCATAATATGTAGCAGAATTTAATTTCACTGCTTTCTTTTTAAGGTAATCTCTGTGATAGCTTAATTTTTTAATTTCATTGTTCAGCCATGGGCAATATTCATTTCTCACTTTCCTAGATTTGTTTGGAGCATGTGCATCAGAAATCTGAAGAAAATTTTCCTTTCACTCCTGCCATGCGATGTTCGGATCTGAGTTATAAGTGAAATATTTGAACGCTTGTGTTAAGTCATTTTGAAATTCAGTTTCATTCAAGTTTTTAAATTGCCTTGTTTCTATTATCTTCGGCTTCTCTCTAGGTATTCCTATTTTTCTGCAAATATATACCACATCATGGTCACTTATTCCCAGCTCTATTACACCCGATCCTATAATTTTGATATCGTCAACTTTTGTAATTATGATATCTATCAATGTTTTTGTTAATCCTGCACGGAAAACCATTCGGTAATCCTTTATTACTGTCGTAATTGCTTGTCACATGCACTAAGGCAAACTTATAATCAGACATCTGCATACTACAGAGATCGAAGCTCAGTCGCAGAGATAAAAGACACATGCATTAACCACCGTGCCACTATACTTCAAATATCAACCTACTGTTTTTCTCTTTCTTTCTCAATCTGGATCATGTCCCAAGGATCTACATCATCAGTCTCACTTGAAACATTATATTCATGTTTTGTTGGTTCTTCAAATGATGGTTGAGTGACTGATCTGCCATTATTTTCCCACGCCCTGTTTGGTGGCGAAATGCTCCTCACAACATGATGACTCTCAGAAATATCACGCCTTTGGAAATGTGAGTCGTTGGACGGGTGCGCGTAGACTTCGTAAACCTACAACGTAATAGGACACTTATAGCTTCGGCGGAAACAATATCATGATCATGATAATAGAATAACACTTAATAGAGCGCTTTCCATTAACACGGAAAATTTGGATCAAATCAAAGGAGGTCCATTTTAGCCAGATTTTCAAACAATCTGGACCAGATCTGTCCATCAATACAGAGACATAAATTCTGGTCTGGCCATTAAATGGAAAGCGCCCTTAAAATCCTTGCAAAAATTCTGTAGGCATGCACTCAGCTGCAAACTAAAAAATTAACATTCATAATGCAAATACTCGGGTATTTTTATCCCCCCCCCCCACGTACCCCCGTTAAATGTTGAATTTCACTGCGCATCAGTTAAAGCCACTAGCTTTATCATTATATCAACATTGCCAGAAGGGTTGAGGGAGGCAAAGCACGCGTTATAATTGTTACCAGAATTGAAGGTTCATAAATTTACCCTTGAAACTGGAAAATACAATAATCATACCTAAAAATGATGTATTCGCAAGAAATCGCAAGCCTGTATATCTCTTGATTAATACATGCAGTTTTAATTTACGGGTTTAAAGTTTTGTATTAATTTGTATTCGTATACCTGTTCTTTTTCATCGTCACTGTCATCTGTACTTACTGTTTCGTCCCATTGTTGCTCCTCACTAAAAACAAAGCAAAAAATTCCTTGATAAAACTGAACAAATTTTATAATCTACCTTAGTATCTAATTAGCTAACTGACATGCACAATCATACAATATTACCTTTCAACAAATTCGCCTTTAATTTGTCTCCATTCTGTGTCATTAGGCGAGTCGTTTCTTTCGGGAATCCAAGTCACTGTGCTGCGCACTGTGTTACTGGATTCATATTGATTCTCGTAATCATTTTGCTCTTTGTCAAACAACTTTGACCATTCATCTTCGGGAAATGACTGCACTTCGTTTGATCGTGCAGGATAAACAATTTCTTTTGTCATATTCCTATCAGGATTATTTCGAACTGGCTCTTGTTGTACATTATCACTCGAAGGCTCCAGTGTAGTCCAGACATCACTCCCAACATTCTGAGCATGCGCTTTGGGACGATAACTATCAGTCTCATCCTCGCTTTGTGATATTCTCATTGCTTTAACAACTGTGTAGCCACCATTGTCATTATAGTTATATTCATATTCCCTAAATTGCTGACTTCTATTCATGTCTGCACTGCTACTAACTTCACTCGGCGTGTTTTCTACTTTCTGCTCAGAAACACGGTCACTGTACTCCTCAAAAGCAATAGGATTTTCCTTCGTATGTTCAAAGTTTCCTTGAAAGAGATTTGGCTCAGACACAGCTCGAAATAGAGACTGGTTTTTTCTATAAAATTCAAGCAATGATTTTGTTTCTTTCCGAATCAATTCTTCTTTATCTTCTTCGTCTTCAATGCGTGCCTCAGCTACACCAATAATCTGTCGGTGTTTCTTTATTTCACAATTTATTTTCCACTGCTCTCCTTTCGTACAGAGAGTAAGTTTAAGTTTTAACTTCTCTATACATTCTTCACTTTGTCGTATAGTTTCCTCTTGGGCGTCCAAGCGTTTTGTAAGTCTGTCAAAAGCCTTTTTCACAATATGCTCTTGGTTAGTTTGAATAGCAAACGCTCTTTTCTCCGCTTCAGCTCCAATTTCTTTAGCTCGAGTTTCTTGGTAGTTCTTCACGCCTTTATCTAAAATATTATAGAAAATGCAAAGAAAATATTGTAACGCCTGAATCTTGCTTTTGATTTTAAATTTATCTTGGCCAGCCGACGATTTCGAAACGATTTCCGAAGAAAATACCATTTTGAAAATGAATTTATGAATTAAACAAGAGTTGTTTTAAATGTTATACTTTTTCCAAAGTCATCATCAGGCAGAACGTGTAATATTATTATAACTTATCTTAATATGTGTATATTGTTTAATTATTCCTCAAGACGGCATTTTCTCCAGAAATTGCTTTTCTAACTGCAAGACCCAGTTGCATGCATGTTGTGGGGCTAGTGCAATTAACTTCACGAATCACGACCGACGTAGTCACAGTCGCTACAAGCAACTCAGTCATCGATTTGAATCAATTCAATCATTGATTTGAACCCTAAATCATAGTCGCTACAAGCAACTCAATCAACTCAATCATTGAATTTATCTTGGGCCCGCAGTAATTGGCCAACGCTGTTGCGGTAACCCAGCCATTTATATTATGTTATAATTATTTTAATGTATTGTCCATTGTCCTGTAACTTGTTATTAATGTATGGCGAAGCTGATAAAAATAAAAAATAAAATAAAAGATTGCCTAGCTTGAGCCAAGTGAAAGAGTGAAATTTATTGTTTCCCGCTGCACCTTTCCCTGCCCAGAACAAATGAAAATTTATCAGAACCGCAGTGGGGGAAGTTATATGAAACGATTATATGAATAATTTCAATTATATACTAAGCCCTCGATCTTTATATAGTTTAATGAAGGTTAGCAATTGTATGTTCTTAGTCTATCAAATATCGATGTTTCCACTTGCAAAAGTCAACATGGTGGAATTAAGTGTATGAACACTTTCTTTGTGCATGGGGTCAAGTGCTCCTTTTAAATCTCCTTTTCCATGTAAATCGGAATATAGTTAACACAGATATTTCAAGATGCCGATAGCAAGTGTCTGGCAGTGAAAATTAAATTTTAGGAATGCCTTCTCTAACAGACAACTAAAACCTAATCACAAAACATCAGTCCCTCATCATAGAGACATCAAAAGAAAAACTTAGATCGCTGAGACCTGAAACTATTGAATAGTGAAAAGAAGATGCTTCTATAGGGAATCGAACTCGAGCATTTGTGTTGGCGTGTCAATGCATTTACCGCTACATTACGAGCGACGGTCAGTGCCTTTTGTAAGCATATCTCTGGGGGAGCAATTGCCCCCCCCCCTGCCCCCCTCCAGGGAAAGGATTTGCCCCCCAGGGAAAGGATTTGCCCCCCCCCAGTACGTAAAGCCATTTCTGCCATCGAAGTGCGAAGCTGGCAGAATTGCTCATGATTGCATGCTGTCAGAATTGCAGTTGATTTACTTGATAATGAGATTATGCCTTTCCATAGCGTCCTCCACAGGCATCTTGTGTGTAATTCATATTATTCTTCACCTAATATTTCATAATAGCGATAGATTTCATACAAAAAATCGGATAAAATGGCAAAATGCTAGCCTTTCCAAGCCTTGCGACTATTTTCTAGCGTTTCCGCTCAACGGTTTGTTGATAACGCTGAAGTTAATAAATTAAAGTTTTACAAAATATCTCTTCTGACTCGCGCGTTCGCCAAACCTCGACGGCTCATATTTTTCGTTCTGCCTTTTTTTCCTGTTTTGCCCACCCCCCCCTCCAGTGAAAATTCCTTAAAAAAGGCACTGTTCTAAATTAATCGCGAATAATCAGCATTAAAGTTTGTACCCAGGTAATCACTACGACGAAAATTTCTACGACGATGCTCTGTCCTTGTCTGGTTGTTCATTATTAATACACACTAAGAGTCTAAGTAGAAAAACCTTTAGTAAGATATGCCTGAAACGAGAGCGAATGCACACAACCATGTCCTACGCAATAGTCAAACGTTGACACTTCCGAGATGCAGAACCGAACGTTTTAAACGTAGCTTCTTCCCTGCTATGTGTTATGATGTATTTTTAAACTAATTTTAGACGGTAGTTCTATTCTAAATATACTATGTATTCTTCTGATTTTTACTGTAAAATTCTAATAATTAATGTTTATATAAATTTATTTAAATTCAGTTTTAACACATTCTTAATTTTATTGTAATATTATACTATGTAATTATATGTACTATGTAAGAATATCGCAATCCACTGTTAATATAGTGCTCATGATATTTTAATAAATGAATATGAATTAAAGGTCTTTATTTCAAACAGTTCCGTGAAGATATCCTCGTCATTATTTGAAACGAGAGATAATCAGTGACTAACTACAACAAGTTTGGACCAAATTTGTTTAGACATAACTGCATATGAGCATACGACATACGCAAAAACGAAACGAATGAATGATAATACGTAAGAATAAAGACGGAAATTAAAGGCAGAGTCTTCTAATGGAAAATTACTTTGCTTTTACAAAGAAAGATATAAAAATGCATTATGTAAATATAACCAACGCACTAATGAAGAAAGTCAGTTAGACATCAAATCTATAAATATATAAAAAGACTGAATTGAGTATGCATGCGTAACCTGCAAAGCCCAAAGTAGCTCTATACGTGTTTCTGAAGGCACCACATGCCATAATAGCCTACTGTTATGCAAAGTATGGCGGCAAACATCATAATTATATGATATAGATTTAACTTTGGTCATTGTCACTGAATATTCTGGTATGTTCTATATTCCTCTAGTCTAGACCTGATCCTGTCTTAAAAACATGCATGTCGCCTATGAAAAACATGCATGCAAGGTGACTAATTATAGGTTATGCTTTAATAGCCCTGCTCACACGATCCGATTTGTCGTATCCGATTTTGATCATTTTGTCGTATCCGACAAATCGGGTCGTGTGAACACTATTAAAGCGACCTTCCGACAGTCGGATCCATCAGTCTGAAAAATAGGATGGAAATTGAACATGCTCTATTTCCATCCGTCAAGATGAAAAGAAGCCGACTATACCCAGACCTAAACAGGTCACCGCCAGGGCCTGGTCGCGGGTTAAACACCGGTAAAATCGGATCGTCTGATCATGAACAGGCATCCGATAATCGGATCTGACAAATCAGATCGTGTGAACAAGCCTTAAGAAAATAAATCTAGTTGTTTCTTCACATCACTGCATGCATGGTTCAGTATTTGACTGGTCATCCATGCACAAATTACTCATTGTCTTTAAACAAATAATTCGAAACATTTAAAGCATTTTCTACGCAGAAATGTAAACGTTATATTCCAATTTTATCCCTCTACAGTAAGTCTAAGATAAAGTCGGTCAGCAATGTACAGATATCGATGAACATAGAGTAGCTAATGCATGCATGTAACCGTCTGAACAAAGTAACTTCGTAGATATCACAAAACAAACAACGACTGTCAAAATATGTGAGAATATTTATCGTTAATTGACCTTATGTTATTTACAAATATCGACTGATTGCACTTGCTTTTTTCAGTGCAGATACAACGATAGAGAAGCTAAATCCAATAGACAATGCTATACTCAATAGACAATAAGTTGTTATTTTTCACAGCAATGAGCAAACTACAAACATACAACATGGATATAACTAAAAACTTTACTGTTATACTTATGATTTAGGTGGAGATTCTGATTCAACGTTAAAGATTAAAAGATCGTAAAAGATCTGGATTTTATAAGCTCTATCTTACGTTCTGAGTCAATATTCCTGAGTTCCAAAAGCTCAGAGTATAAACAAGATTCTTACCTGACACATGTTTATATGTTCGTCTTGACATGGGTATATTTTTTATTTCATAGGAATTCCATTGCCTCAAAAGCTGATGAAAACACGGCAAACATACAACTGCTCTACCCATTGTGTCAATTTTACCTATAGATGACTGTAGATAAGCTAGCTGAGGAAAATATGGACCACGTCGCAACTTTCGTGTCGTCTCAACAATCTTCTCCGTGCCATGTATCGTGTTGCTACAAAATGTACAAATTCGTCTTCGATCACCAACAACGCCATCTACTTTGATGAATAATTTCGCTTCTTGGGAGTCCAAAAACATTGTATCGATGAAATACGCTCGATCTCTTCAATCAATTGTTAACGTGATACAAGCCTAGGCTAGAATAAATGATATCGTTCCTACATGGAATCATTAATTGATTATCTGGTGAAGAGGAAACCCACTAAACGGTATCATGTCACGTCATATGTGACAGTCTTTATCTTTAATCACACTCCGTTATCGCCTTATCTTTCAAGATTGTATACAAAACCACAATGATCTCCTGAATTGCCTTGTTCACGGCTGCCAATAGAATTGCATCTTTTAAGTGCGAAATGTTTCCATGCTTTATTCTTGACAGTCATAAAATTCACTGGCTATTTCCGACATCTCTTCACCAGTCATGCAATCAAAGAATCTTTGTTATGATAATATTTTAACAGCCAGGGTCAGCGCAATCATAGAGTCATATTTTTCTTCATGTAGGCCTACACAGCAGATTTTTACACTCTTATGGAACAATTTACCCTGTTTTTGCTCGTAAATGTAGTATATTCTCTACCGTATGTTGTTTATCTAATTAGTACTCAAATATCTACCTTGTACCGTGTAAAAGTTTCTAATTTACATATGTTTCCTTTTTAAATATAGATAACGAGCATTCTTATAATACACCAACTAATTATTTATATTATATCGAAATAAAGAACACGACTAACGAATCATTTGACGTAATTTTGACGTATATATCAGGGTCAAAGCTGCAATGTCTTACAATAGTGTAACTTTCCGCCATTTCAACGCCGAAGGTGGGCAGACACCAAAAGCTTAAAACACAGCAGCATATATTTGTCCTGCTGTTTGGTATTTTCTCGTGATATCGCATTCATAATGTGTTAGAAAAAACCTAGAACAAGAGATATTCCAGCAGATTGGCTACAGAAGAATAATGATCTTAAGGTGCAAGAATAAGGAAAATGTTAGAGGTCATGAAGAACAACCTGGAAACGTTTCAACTTGCCGTAATAATTTACGTATATATGAATAATGATACGGATCTACTGTTTCCACTTCACAAAGAAACATCCGGCCATTTTTCGTCATAAAGTTCACCAAGTATAATCGTGACAAGATATTTAAGTTATAGGATGACCGTAACTGAATATTTGGACCACAATGCTGGACTGCTAAAGAAACATTATTGTTAATCTTGCAATATGGGGTCATATAAACACTCTTCTTCTAATTAAATAAACTTTTAAATAATATATACTTGTACCATTATACTGTACTTCTAAAATCTGCGTGTTTTCAGAAGATATAATTAAAATATTATTGAAGACAGTGGATCATGGGTTTATTGGAACGATTTCAGCTTGGTGAAATCTATTTCTAAATAAATTCTATCCAATACCATAAACGTTTCAATAAACCACAGCTGAAGGTGAGGTTTTGTGAATATTTTGATGTAAATTATAGCTACTGCTTTAGAGCCATAAATACTTCGTTCCCGCATCATTTCTCACGGTTATTACACTTAAAACGGTCTATGAAGGTATACATCCGCCACGTTTCAGAAAAACCTATAGCACTCCAACATTTGAAGTTCTTGCGATGCATGTAAGTACAGTTTCAATTCTGAAATATTACTATGCATACATGCAGTGGCTTATATTGGAATATGGAAAAATATTTTGACGATAATTATTATATTCTTCTTCTTCATCTTCTCCTTCATCTTCTTCTTGTTCTTGTTCTTCTTTTCTTCTTCTTCCAACTCATCCATTTTGGATCCACAATTACTCCGTTTCGATTACTTTGGAATTCGGTAAGTATTCTTCGTGTGCAGTTTACATTAATGTTCAACGTTGTAAAGTTGAACTGGATAGAACTCTTTATTAACGACTTTCTTTATTCGTCATTTACGTAAAATGTTATCCCCAAGATGGCCACATTGCCTTTGAAATATATATATGTTATTTACCGGCTGCATTCTGAGACCTCGGGAAAATATTTTTCCAGTACGGACCGACCGTAACGTAACGGTAAATAACGTTTTTATTTTTTTCCTTCATGGAAAATTGAATTTATATAAGATTCCAGTGTTGTTCGAGATCAGTGGCGTTGCCTAATCAAAACATTTTGCTAAATTTGAAAGCTGACAGTCAAAAATCCCGAAGGAAACATATATTTTCACATTAAATTCATATACTTTACTCAAGATTATGGCAGCTGTGATATTTTTCTCACTTTTTGGTTGTTCAAGTGTTTTCGTGTTGATGTTGAAGTGTTCAAACAGGCTGGTTAACTCGGTACTAGTCTAGGTATAGTGATTCGTCGTCAACTGAATTTGCATGCCTCGGAATTTGAACAAGAATAGGAATTTGCATTGTTTTATGGACTATAATTTTCCAAATATTTCAAGACACGATGAAAAAGGTATTCATATTTATTCAATTTTTGTTTATGTGCGGTATTTCATCGTTAAAACTTGCTAAAACGGTCCGTTTTGAGTAGGGATTCGACTTTACTCTGTCGAAAACATTTGTTTTTTTGTACAATTGAAACGCTGTTTGAGATGAAAAAACATGTTCACACTGCTGTTTATCTTGTTTTCTTGGAGGAAATTAAACTGACTAATTGTTTTCAAATGTTTTTCACTCCTTTTCATAAACAAAAATTTTCAAAAAAATAACTCGAAATCAGAAAATATCAATAGCTGTACGCAAATAAAAAAATAATTTGTCATCTATCGAAACGTCGTGGTTGTTTGACAGAGGAACATCTGCATTAGAGAACATTTCTTTTCTCTTTGACATGCACGTGCCGTTCAACAACAAAATTACTTTTTTGATGATTGGATCTGATTGGTAACCTGAATTTCCACTCTATACAATTTCCTCCGGCAGACAACTTTCTCTTCAACTTTTCGATTAGGTTGAGCGGTGACGTCACAGCTGGGTTCCAGTCTCATCCTTTCAGAACGACAGAGACTGGGCCGGGCCCCTATAGTACATCGATATTTCAATTGGTAATTAATTTCTACGACACTAATATTTTTAACTTTTGATGCACGTAAATTGAAAAAATACTCACTATCAGCATAAAATTCAAAATATAAGCTGAACTGATGTTAAATTCAATGTAATGGTATGAAGAATATTTAATTTGGAATTGGCCAGAGTGCAATTACACTGTTACAAGGTGATATGACAAACCAAAAGAAGCATCGTTTTTTGGAGCGGGCTGGTATGAATTGATTACTGGTATCGCTATTTATGATAAGGCCAACTCTCAGGCTAACAGCTTCAACATCGGCAATAAATTGTGCTAATAATAAACTACTTTATGCCTACTTACTTCCTATTCCACTTCCTATATTTAAATGGCAAACAAAGTTAAGGCTTATAGTTAGGCGTCAATCATTCTCTCGCAATTTAAATCTGTTTAATTTTGAAAATGTATCAGAACATTCGAGTGACACTGTAAATTTTAGTCTCCAGTTGTGTCCAACCGAATTAATTAAGCCCACAGCCACAGATTATTGCTTGGGAAAATGCGTGTGTACGTACGCTCTATGTATATTAGTGTACTCTGCTCAAGTTAAGAACACTCGAAAGGCGGGTAAATGTACTCAGATTAACGATTATCAGACAAGTTATCAGACAAGTACTCAGATTAACGATTATCTGACATATAGAAAGAAAATTGACGCTTGGTTGATTCCATTGAATTCAGCTGAGCACAATAAAAATTGTAATATATGCATGCTCAAAAGTGACTCTGATAAGTCGAAGCTACATAAGAACATTTTAACTAGGCGGCAATTTGCACCGCAATACAGGTCCCAATTCATGTCATAGAAAACGAATCTCGCCGAAATTATGGTGCAGAAATTTGCTTGTTTTCCCATATACGTTTGGCGATTTCTTCGACCTCGTTTATAACAGGTGCTGGGATCTGTATTGCGTTGCAAATTGATCGTCCCTATATTCTATAAAACACTGTCATTTAACATAACTGTACCTGTCCCAAATTTCTAATAATTTATGGCACAATGGTATCATATTTCAAGAAGGTGCCAAATTTTGGAAAGCTACTGTAGCTAGCATATAACCATGCAACATGATTGGTTTTGAAAGCAAGTGAAGTGCAAATCAAAGTATAAAATGTATTCGGCGGTTGACTGTTGTGTAAAACTACCTGAAAAATACAATAAGAACTTCGACGTTTCGAGCGAAGTCCCTTCGTCTGGAAGTTAGTAGGGACTTCCAGACGAAGGGCCTTCGCTCGAAACGTCGAAGTTCTTATTGTCTTTTCAGGTAGTTTACACAACAGTCAACCGACGAATATTTGCTACACTCTACCCACACTGGCACCGCACGTTCGACGAAATATAAAATGTATTACTTGACAGTCTGCATATACATGCATGTATTTGTACATACGAGATGAATGACCTGTTCACTTTTGACATTCATACGATACAATTTGATCAATTAAATGTCAAAACCCTTGGACACTTTATAACGCAAACGATTGAATACACTTATACTAAGCTTATATGAAAAGGGCCAATATTACACGTATCCTGTCTAAGCGATATATATTTGTCGAAATACTCTATACAATACTATAGTCTGTACGTCGTTGTGGAACAGAACAATTTTGATAGATTTCAGTACATGTCATAAGTTATGTAAAACACGACGACCTTACGACTTAGTAACACATTCAAAGTATAGAACTCACCTTTGTCCAGGAGCTGTATAATTAGTTTCGTAATCTGTTATACAAATTGACAATGCTGCATGTCCAAGGGCAAGAATACTTTACTCGCCTGGAAATGAACAACTTGATGTTCCAAAATGAAATAATTCGAAGAAAGTGACGATGACAGAACTAGAAGTCCACGATGTGGTTTTCAATTGCCTTTCAAAGAAAAATAAACAACGCTAAGATTAGCAGTTGTCGTGCAGTAAAACAATGGGTGGCATCAAATTAAAACAGAAAGCAAATATCTGAATTTTCACTCTATATCTTTTCTTAAACTTTCAATATTTCTGATTACATGCTTAGATATACTTACTTAGTCGATTACATATACGAGAACAGTTACAGTACAAGCTTTAGAAACTAATTAAAATGGCAAATACATTTTGGGATTTTATTTATACTTGAACATTTGACTTGCAAATTCTCTTAATCAATTTTGCAATATCATAATTGTTTTTAAATTTTGTAGAGCTAGAATAAGGTAGTTTCAGACATGAATAGCGTACAAAGTATGAGCTAGTCTAGGTACGAATATACGTTTAAGGTTATG
Source organism: Trachythela sp. YZ-2020 (assembly GCA_016169945.1). NCBI lineage: Eukaryota > Metazoa > Cnidaria > Anthozoa > Malacalcyonacea > Clavulariidae > Trachythela > Trachythela sp. YZ-2020. Next base: position 2,470,546 of record JADLSH010000395.1, read on the forward strand.
TAAATGATAACTAAAGATAGCCGGTTAATATTTGTAATTGTGGTACCACATTAGTATATGTTTGACTGAAATACAAAGTGATAGTATAACTTTGTCACTATTCTGTCTCTGATGCTTGGGAATTATTTAGACGTCGCTGAGATAATCCAAATCTAAATTCTATGGCTATAGTAAACTCGTCAATAATTCATGAGAAAAATATCCAACTGCTCTAAGTCGGCAGAATTCAATGGATATATGCTAAAGTGGCTTCTACAAGAAAACCATTTCAGCAATCTGTAACTAAGTAAAGGGTATAAAAACGTTCTGTTGCAAGGGTTTGGCGGAGCGGTATAGGTGAAACATGAAATGGAATATTAATTGTTCAACGAGCACTAGCAACATCCGATTACAGTTTTAGCAACTTAGGGCTTAGGCCTTATTGATGTCCAATTGCCGGTTTTACTTATCAGCAATTTGTCCCTTAGGCCTTAACCGCCTTATTAATGTCCAATTGCCGGTTTTACTTTACAAATAATGACATCTCGTCGCAGTTTTACTTTGATATCAGTTGTGTTTAAAAATAAATCTGTACGATTTTACTAAATCACCCTGTGTTGATCACATTTAAAGGCCTGTTCACACGATTCTCCTCTTGACGTATGTGATTTACTGGATTTACTGACAAGAGTAAGTTGTTGATGTATTGTGTGAAATCACATACGTCGGGAGGAGAATCGGTCCGATAAATCGGATCGTGTGAGCAGACCTAATAAATATTATATGCGCAATATTTCAGTAAAACTTGCATACGTTGCAAAATATAATTGAAGTAAAATATTGGAGCACTACTGTGTATGTAAAAGCAATATCAATAGAAAATGACGTTGAACAAAATTGTGTGTTTAGTATCATTCCTGATCAAATGACTGAAAAGAGAGAAGTGATGTAGCCAACTTTGGCTACGCACAGCTAACCCAGGCAGCAATGTAAAACAGACTAAGTAATATATCCTTTGATTATAATGACATTGAGAAAGTTATATATTATAGTCATATTAAATCACCCTCGTATATATCCAGGGTCTATTCTCTGGAGTAGATCCCATACTAGTTCCTAGTCCTCTGTGCGTGCGTTATATTTTCCCTAGCTCCAGAGTGCGACGGAGAAAGGACCTTGATAGTTGATACTGATAAGATACTGACATCAATTTCAAAATAACAATGTTTCCGCGTGCTTACAAGAAAGCCCTTGGAATGAAGTTGAGCGAGGACTTGAAATCCACGCTATCTTGTATATGAGTATTTTAAAATGGCGATATTCGGGACGTCGCCGCGAAGCACATGAAATTATTATTGTAATAATCAAGATAATTTGTAATTTTTGAGGCTCTAGTACTGCATTCCTTTGAAGTGAATTTCCGAAATTATTACGTTCACAATGACTACATTCTTTATAAATAATTACAGGTACAAGGAGGTTTGAAAGCGAGCATGTTCTTCCAAGGATCTTTATTCTTTATAGTAGTTATTGCTTTACCTAATGAGTAATGTAACAATTTATTAGTTCAAATTGAACATGAAAATATCAACGTCTTACATTGAGTTGCACCATAGACTATGGTTGAACTGATTTCACTTGTCTTTCACAGTTGGTACTGATCCCATCCAATCGCTATGTTTTAACGAACATTGTACATTTGTACGCGTTTACTTAACCAACAGTGTTACTCTGTAAATTACTGACTATAAGCTTTCGAATTTTCAGAGAAAAACACATTGGTCATAGTATGCCTCGCAGCCGTTTTTAGTGTCGGCAATAGCAATGGCTGCGATACAACTAAGAAAAATAATGTACGATGAACGGGTACAAACTATTCCCCTAACTTTCTACTTTGCATGCAGTTAAGATGGCGATCTGACTCGTTTTTCTATAAGTACACAACTTTTCAACATTGTAGGTCAGAACTTAAGAGCTCTGATTAATGACTTTGCACTTTGTTATTGATTATTTGAACAATTTTCGGCACTTTTTTCAGTCCGCTGCTGATTTCCAGAAAAATTAAGGACATACAGAATTTTATACTGATAAGTACATAGCAAATCCTGCATGTTTATGACTTATCCCCTGCACTTAAATCTAAAGTAGAATTTAAAATGGTACACTTATAAATCACACAACATATATCAGTGTCATTGTCAGGCAATATATTGGCACCGGAAATAGCGATAATTAGATATTACGATGAAGGAAACATTGTTAAAAGCTCCCTTATAATATTTCCAATATGATCTTTTTGTAACATTTGAACAAATTCAAAGTTAGTTTTCCACTAGCCCAAAACTAGTTTTCCACTGAAATAATCACGTCCAAAAACTTCACACCTTGAATAAGGTAAAATATTTGTGAATACCTATACTATGATATATTTTAAGGGAATGTTTCTTTGTTGCATTAAGATTACATTTCACCATTGCTGCATGTGTAACACTTTTGCCAGTAGGGATGTCTATAAACGCGGATTGAGCATTCTGACTAATCTAGAAATAAAGTTTTAAAGTACTCAATCAACTTTCTGGGGAAATCAGTGCCACTATACATTAGTTTTAAAAAGGTCAAGACTGACAAGAAGAAGTCTGGGCCAATATTTCACAATCTGCAATATTAAAGCTGTTGTCAGTTAATTCATAATGGTATATTTAGTTTCCTATTTAACTCTGAGTACAAAGACATTCCTTTTGTTTTATAGAAGACTCACTTGAGTGAGTTTTGCCGTACACAACGCAGTGAGTTCACTTTGAACGAGACACTAGCCCCCTTGGTGCATCAACACACAACTGGACATTTACATCTCAACATACTATAATTGAAGGTAAGCTGTATGCATTTCTAGCGGGGTGGTACAGTTTTGTTCTTGCTTATGACAGAAAACCATGAAGGCAAAGCTTAGATGTTGTCAATTCATGTACTATAATTAGATATCTTTTTCCAAAAGCAAAATGCCAAATAGTTTCAAGTATAATATGTATGGTTTTGTTTTTTCGTTGTCATGCATTTCAATTTAATGTTATGATTACCCTTAATTCAGTTTTAAAATTGTTTGGCTCATTTTACGACAAATAGACATTTGCATTGTATTTATATGGCTTTTATTAACCAAATTTCTAATGCTACTGTAGTAATTTAATGTAGTAAGAATGTACATTGTACCTTATATGATGCAGTTAATTAAAACTGTAATTTGTTTCCCACGGTGTTCTCATTATAATTTCTTAGTGTTATAGTATTAAAGTTAATAAGATTGATCATCTGAGCCATTTGATTTGGTAAATATTTTAATAACTAATCTGGTAGGAATAACGCACTCTTCCTCTGCTTCATTTCATGGCTCACAAAGAAAAACCATGTTTTGTTTTACTGATGCAACTATGATATGATGATATGATATGATATGATATGATGATATGATATGATACTATAGTACCTGATGTGAATTGTCATTGGGACTGCATCAACGTGGCAACAATTTGACTAAAGATCACATTCTCTTCTTTTTCCTCAACTATATAGGCTTATAGCCTTCATAAGTTCAGATTTAAAAAAAATTATTTTATAATATTTCAAAATGTGCACAATCAATTTTACACTAGGCTGTTATATAGATCCAGGATTTGTTTAATTAGTAAATAGCATTAAAGTTCCAAGTATTGTTGGCTTGCAAATCAGTTTTGCTATAGGCTTGCAATATGTTATATTATTATAGGATTCAGGATATACCAACTATATCTTTTAGCTGGATCCTGTATGAAATACCACCATTAAGAAATTAAGAAAACCAATTTAAAAACTTATTTCAAAGCCCTAAAAAATAAAAATACTCAGGCAGTACTATATATACATGCATAATATATAAAGGAAATTTCAGGAAATCCTCAATACTTGACTGTGGTACAGTTTAACTATAAGTGAACCTCTTAGACTACTTAGTCTTAAAATACATATAACACACCTTTATCTGTAAGTATACTTTGAGACAATCGAAAACCTGATGTTACCACTTTAAAAATCAGAATTAGAAAGAGTAGGTCGTATAGTTGGTTAGAATCGAAAATTTGATGGCTTATTTGAGAACTGTAGTACTGGAAAATATTTTAAACTAAGACTGAAAATGTATAATGCATAATGTTCTTAGGTCGGTCCTGACAATAATGTTTTCACTGTCAGCGCTTCAGTTTTTTATACTTACAAAGTTCTATATACGTGGTAGCTACAGAGTTCTAATATTATAAATCATGTTTCTTATCCTTTGCTGCTTTAGATATAAAATAGCTGTCTTACTCAGTCTCAGTAGGAGCAGATTACTCCACTAATTTATGACAACATTTATTTGCTCTTCAAACTGTGATATTTTATCAAATCCAAGAGTACGAACACATGCTGGTGAGAATTTAATAAAACAAAATACATCGCCTGCAGGGTGTGCGATGATTACAATTCGCCCTGTGTAAAGGAAACCGGAATCCAACAAAATTTACACTTTGGAATCCGGAATCCACTGTTTAGACGGAATCCGGAATCCAGATAAATGGAATCAATTTATCCGGAATCCGGAATACACGAGTCAAGATCCGGAATCCACGAATCACGATCCGGAATCCTCGAGCCTGGATCCGGAACCCGACACCGTCTTGGATTCCTTTACATAGGGCGATACAATGCAGTTATCGTTATCATATAACTGCGAATCGAGAATATTTCATGTATATATATCAATATTTCAAATATATACTTGCGCGTGCTTTCGCCAATAATGTATCAAACATTTTTATCGACTTTATAGAACTAATTATTTCTAGTCAATGAACAGAAATTTTACTCTGTTGTAAAGCGTTTATTTCGGCTCATTCTTTTTATTAAATAATATAACGTCGCCTTGGGTAAATAACTGTAGAAAACCAAACGGGCAAAGGGAGAACCCGACTAATCGAGTATCTAACACAAGCAAAGATGTGGTAAAGTGTGACATATACTTAGCCCCGTTTACACTAGAGACGTATACCTAACCTAGGGCCGACCTAAAGCAGTCAGTACAGCAGTATAAACGCGGGGCTTGGACTGACCTCATGCTGATCTAGGCCCACCTGAAACCATAATTTCAGGTCAAGTATCAATCTCGTTCCCCGAGACTTCGATCAAAAGGATCGACATTGGCCAAGTATTGGAGGTGGCCTGAAAATCAGGTGTTTTAGGCCAGTATTGCATGGGTAAGCCTCAGGAAAGACCTGTGTAAACACGTCAATTGGAAGACCAATATCGATAACAAAATAGTTAAAATTCGAGTCCTTAATATCAGCACTCATTGGAATTTTGATTTTTACTTCATTTTGTATGAATATAATGGTCCAAGGACTCGGGCCTTTAGCTTGGTAACTAATGTAAATGCACCATATCGGGCCCTAGATAGGTACTTCTCAGGTACAGGTAAGTCTCGGGTAAGCCCTTAGTGTAAACATGGCTAAAGATACGTCTTGGAGTACAATGCAAATTAAATATATTCGACTAAATCTAATAGTAATAAAGTTCTTTACGCTCTATCTTACGTTATCTTAAGTCTCTTGCAGTCTAAAGCAAGCATATGCAGTCTTACTTTATCTCATACATTTCAATTAACAGGAAAGGACAATAAATCGCAAGAACCTTGGATTAACGAACATATTCTACATCCATGGATAGCAAGAAGTATCCTATATTTTATAAAAGTATGGACGACCCTGACGACGCCCAGAAAATTGAACATACCAGGCGAGTACGTAGTACAGTTATGACGAGAGTTATAGAAAGATCGGTTCCCAGCACATCATCCGCGAGCGAAACCAGAAAGGTTCTGGGGACTTCTACTCGGCAGCCAAGAACCCGGTATATCGGTGGACCTGACAGTCGTCGTGCACAAAGCTCATCACCAGCCCCCAGAGACATGCCCACGGCCAAGGATGACGAACCCCCACTAGACGAGAACCAGCCTCCATATCACAGCGATCTCAAACGAGCTCAAAGTGAAGGTGATCTTTTGAATGGAGATCTTAAACTGGCCAAGTTAAAGAAAATTCGAAGTTTTCCATCGTTGGAAAGGCGTGTTCGGTTTAGATCAACGGACAGTGAAGGTTATAGCGTACCAGATGACCAACAAGAAGATAAGAAGAGACGATCCAGGTCTTACGATGAATTGAGTTGGAAGAAACCCAGCATTGAGGTCAAGAGAAAAGTTCAACTTTTACCACAGAAAGAACCAGCACGACGATCAAGGTTGGTATAAAATTACTTTCATACGTAAATAATCGTGATAATCGCAATTTTCTCAAATAGAAAAGCTCAATCGTGTAATTAATTTTGATCCAGGACTACAGTTGGAAAAAGTTCAAGAATAAAAATGTGAGACGTCATTTCCAAAAATGATATCTTAAACATGCAAGTCCAGTGTACACAAGTTATGACAGTTCATGGCACTCTTATATTTGGACTGATGATTGAATGGCAATCTGGCCGTCTATGGCAGTTAGACTAGTCTTTGACCTCTCTCAAACTCGTGCATTTACCATTTATGTCATGTGCCCAAGGTTGAGCATTTTAGAGCATACTTTACTAGTAAACGTTACTTCATAATATCAGAAAGCTCAACGAATGTTTATCTTTCAGGAGCGCGGACTCTAGTCCTCGCAAAGGAATACTGAAGACTAAAAGGATCACGGAAACAAGCACAATCAGAATCTCTGGAACCGCACCTGCAAGTGATATGATTGATCAAGGTACAACTTCTCAAGAGGAGACCCGTTCCACGGAGAGACAGCGTACAACAGGCACCTCACAGGACGACCAGATGGACTGGACACCATATCTAACCAAATCCTCCACAAACACCGTCAGCACTACCCCACCAGAAAAACCCAAAGAACAAGTGTTTAAACTCCCAACACGTTATCGTGTACAACAGGACATGGAACTGGAACCTGAAGTCAAACCAAAAAGTATGATCTTTACAAGAAGATGGAAATCTGAACCGTCTTTAGTGACTGACAAATCACAACGACGTTCAACATCTGTCGACCGTCTTCCCTGCGAGAAAGAAACAAAGTTATCCAAAGTTAAAATCGATCTGATCAAACCCATCGACCTCAAGCCACTAAAACCTGCATACTCTATCGGTGACCTGCCTTCTCAAACAACTGTACGAACCGAAACAAAGTTTCACATGAAGCCCCAACGATGGAAAAGTAATCCGGAGCTGGCAACACGTGAAAAGCTCGAAGAAATTCAACGAAAACCCACACGAGAATTTGAAACGAAAATTGTGCGTGCTCTGCCGGTACATTTGCAGCCACTTCATCAGCCAAAGCCTGCTAAAAAAACCACGTCAGTTAAAACCACTGAAGTCAAAGATGTTTCCATGCAGTTTACAAGTTCCCACGACACAAAAAGTAAAGGAACCCAAGTACGTCTAGATCCATCCCCACCACTGACTGTATCTACTGAGCAAGTTTATAAAAGTACGCAAACAGTCGACCAACCAGAGAGAATAAATGTTCCCGCTCCGGTGGTTGTCGAGTACCAGAAATCCGAAGTGACAGAGAGAAAGCCGAAGGTGAGACCCTTACAAGTGAAAGATATAAGATCATATGACACGACAGAGTATGATATGATGAGAGAAAAGAGAGAGTCGACTAAGAAACAAGCATCCGACAAAATTGTGGTAGAGTACGTCAAAGAACCACGAAAGTCAAAGGTGGAGGAAAGGATGGAGACTGAAATCTGTGAGGATCACGCAACTGAAGTGAGATTTAGAAAACAACGTGACGAAAGCATGAAAACGAGGCAAACTATCCATGTTGGTCGCATTGATGATATTGAAATGGAATCTTTAACATCAGAGGTAATCTACATTATACATTCACCGAGTTCTCCATAAATGTACTCACGGTGGTCTAAAAATTATTCTTAAAAGCCATTCTGCTAGCGGGTAATATCACCGAAAGAAAATATTATTTTACAATTCAATTACATTTTATTGGAAAAGTTCTAAAACCTTTTCTCCGCGTTAAGGTGCGCGAAATTTTGGTGAAATAGAGAGAAAGTAGAATGAAAGGGCAGATGTGAGCAAGTGAACATGTATGTTTCTGAGTTTATTGAAAGGAATGAGAAATGTGAGATATGCTAGTTATTAATAATAGCTTTAGAGCTTTGGTAGAAATACAGGAGAACCATTGCTGTTAAACATATCAGGTAGCCAATGGTATTTTCACAGTACACAAAATTTGTTTACAATACAAACGTCAATTGTAAATATCTGGAAATATACTTACCCGGAACATTTTCGATCTAAACAAAAATCTCAACATAAAGAAACTTAGATTGGTTAAAATTGTCCTATTAGAACAGAATAATCGTAAGTCAGCTATAACCTGTTCCATAGAGGAGTTTACCAAATAATATAGAGCATGCAAATGTTAAATGTCCCTCTTTTTAATAATCTAGGAAGACTATCCCGAAACACGAAGAGAGGTAAAGAAACTAAAAACAACCCATATTGACTACAAACCATCTGGTCAACAAGAAGAAATAAAACCATATGTACGACGAGAACCAGAAGACAAACCAGTGCAAGTTATCTACCGTGGAGATGATTTAACGTATGGTAGAATAGAGACGAGCAGAAAGCTTCCTTCGACCTACAGACCAGAGCAACCAATGGCAGTTGAACGTATTACTGTTGAAGAAATCACATTTCCAAGAAGAACAACTGTAACATCAGAAGAACAGACACATCAGGTAAATTCCTATATGTTCATACACTATTAGTCAGAAAAGAGCCTCAGAAAATAATTAGACGGTGGAGAGTGATGAATTCACATCTCAAAGGCGCTCAAGCAATCAGGACGGAAACTAAATGTCGACGGCTCTTAACAGACGAAAGGAAATTCCTCATACAAGAATACACTTGAATTCCAACAGGTTTTAGACACTTTATTTACCAGAATAAAATTTCAAGAAATATAAGAAAAAACATACACCGAAGAGTATCATCAACTCCTCTCTTGAGTTTACAAGGTGATACTATTCGCAGTATGATTTTTCTTATATGAAGTCTTCTTTAGCCAAATCATTAATATTACAAGTAAATTTACCATTTAAATTACCCCTGGGTATGAAAACAATGGCACTGTGTATTTGACATCCATGCCATTACCTGGCATGATTATCATGCCATTACCATCATCATTGCCATTACGAATGGGAACCACTAAATTGACTTAACATTCTTCAATTTCTATACTTCCATATTTACACAACAATTATCGTTTTCTTTCCCCAGCATCAACAAGGACTTAAACGAAAGAAAGACACTATTGAGGTGAAATATGAAAGACCAGCCAGGGAGGTGACGAAAGTAAGAAGACAAACAACTGAAAAGACTGATATTGGAAGATTTGTGATTGATGAAACGGTCAAAACAAAGAAGAAAGTCAAACGTGAACCACATGTAGGGCGTATTGAAAACATAAATGTGGAGGAAACAACGAAACAGAACGGAGATTATCCATTGGAACCGCACATTGGAAGTTTAGTTGTGAAGAGTGCCCCCGTTGACGAAGAGCCTTACGAGGTAAGCTTATTGATTCTAGTCACACAGTGGTGCCCCCAAAAATTCCACATTTGTTCTTGCTACAATTATGGCTATTTCCATACCGATTACAAATAAATGCAAACAAAGTATAGTATGCTTTCTGAAGATGACTTCAAAAAACAAGTGCTTATTCAACTATTTTCCGTCACAAGGATAGATAGTTAAAAATAAAGAATAATTAAATATTTTTTATTCCTTCAGATTTTACATCTTATTTGAACTACTACCCTTGTGACAGATCTAGAGCAATAATCTAACAACGTAAGATCTAGAACAACTCAGCAGTTCATACCTTGGCATTCTCAGGTTTTGGCAGACGTTCTGTATTGTTCACTTTCTTTTCATCATCCCTTGGTTTCATCTTTTATCTTGTATCTAAAAGACAGGATAGTTGTACATTTTTATGTGATTCCATTATCAAGATTTTTATCGCAATTCCCAGGACCATCAACCTTGCAAACAACCCTCTTGGCACACTTAACTCTAGCAGGATACCCCAGATTAGAATCAGAAAGACATGCAGTTGAAAATCGCTTGAAACAGGCGGCATAAGAGCTAAATAGTGTGTTAAAACATAAAAATAAATTGATCTAATATAACCTTTCAAAGTTGATGTCATGCAACGCATTGATCTTGAATAGTAACAAGTTTTATAATATGAAACCACCCTAAGTAAATTAATTATATAATTAATTAATTGAATCCATTTTAGGTGCGTAGAAAACCTAAACGAGAAAACATTGATCAACTGTATGTCAAGAAAGTAGACTCTACTGAACGACCAGAGAAAACTAGACTACAAAGAGAAGACACTCATACAACTCGATCACAAGTGACTACAGAAAAAGTCACCGTAAGCAGGCGAGATGTCACCCAACTAGAACAAACCAAAGAAGCAAAATCCCGGAAACAGCACGATATAGGACGTATTGTTATCGAAGAGAAAAAGGATGAACCAAAACGAGAAGCACCTCGGAGAGAAGTCGTAAGAAAGAAGGAACCCGAAGTACTAGCGATAAAACACGAAGTAATGGCCACGAGACACGAAGTGATTCCTCGAGAGTATGTGAAAGAAGAGGTGAGCAAAGTGCGACAAAGTGATGTTACACCTGTGGTCACAAGAAAGGAAGTGACACAACGAATCGACAGAGTTGATGGAAGACAGCAGGTACGTAGAAGTGAGGATTTCTGAGAATGTAAAAAATAACTTCATGAAGATTACTGACCAACATCGCCCAATCGCCCAATCTTTCACAACTCTTAAGGCAAATATTTGTGCAATCAATGACAACAAACGTTCAAAACAACAGTATATATCTCATTGTGAATAATTTCGTCGATATCCCCTCACTCCACAAGGATAATATATGATGAACTAATATTTGCTGCATGTTTTATTATTTTGTGGCGGAATAAACATATAAATGAAGTGAAAAATTCTGTCAGTATTGAACTTAACCATCCAAAAGAGTAAGAAGAGTAAATATGCAATCGCGAGAATTTAAAAGAGAAAAATCATATACTCTCATTAGTTTTGGCCGTGACAAAACTGACAATTATTACCCTGCTATTCTATTTACGTCTGAAACAAATTTTAAGATCTTGAAAACGAAAAACATATTGAAAAGTTGTAAAATAACTTACGTTACGTTACAATTTTGAAGGTTGTTTTCAACTGAATATACTTTCTAAATCTGTATCTTAAAGTGTTATCCTAATTTTTCAATTTTGTTCTCATAATTCAATTTTCAGGTCGAACCAAGAAGAACTGAAACCAAAGTAACAAGGCATGATATGAAAGAAACTTCAAAACACCAAGTCGAAGAAGAAACAATGAAAGTTGGCAAAATGCACGTAGAAGAGTTCGAGTTGGCTCCTGAGGAATCCAAAAAAGTGGATGAAAGAGTGACAAAGTATAAAGAAAGAGTGGAAAGTTCTCGCAAGGTATTGTAGAAGAAAAGTTTCACTTTCTCTTTGTAAGTAGTTTACAGTATTATATTATGTATATAGGACGCCGGAGACCAACTGAACGGGTAAGTAAAACATTTTTATGTGCTGTGGGTTGAGGTTAGGATAAAATGTCTCAAATCATAGCACATGCATGAATTACTTACGTTACTATAGTATAATAATGAACTTGAAATGTTGGAATCAGACCATCTTGATCGTTATGCAGGCTCTGTAGAGGGATTGGTTTTCCTTTACAAGAGATTGCATAACGGTTTCCCTTTTCTATCATTGCTTTTTATTGTGACAATTCCGATACAATCTTTCCAATCAAATAGTTATACGGATTGTAGAGGAATTTGACTCTGCACAGGTTTACTGTATAGCTGCACCATTGGTAATTCTCTTCGCACATGACAGTGGTAAATACTGGATACTCGTGCACTTTCTACATATCCGTCAATCAGGTAAACACAAGTGTTGATTTATCAGTGTTGTGATCTTACAGGTAATATTAATGTAAACATAGCGAATAGATTGCTTAAAACTAAGGATTTCAATTGCAAAAAAGCGCGAAAGAAATTTTGTGGTGTAAGAATACTTCAAATCTACCCCAAAATATCATTATACATTGAGGCGATGTCGTTATGAGTTATATTAAATCATCTATGTCAAAAGCTACGCATAGTGAAATAAATAAAAAGTGCATGTTGCTTCCTAGCTTTAAGCTTATGTCTTCATTTATTTTGTCTGGGCCGATAAATTTTCAAAGCCAAAACATCACAACAAGATATTTATCAATGTGTTATAAGTTGAATGATTTGTTAAATATGGACACGGGCACTATTATTGCACCTCTACTGCACCATGGATCAGCGCACTAATGATTGAAGATACTACTTTGGTAGTGCGCAAGTAAAGAGGATGATATCAAAGTCGGTAAACTTGGTATGATTCAAAGTGAGAAAACCTCTATGGAATCAAGCAATATGGAAGAAATGGTTGCAGAGTTCACACATGAAGTGGATGGAATACGAAAGGTAGGTTTAATTACATAAAATCCTGGAATGTACATTCAATCATTGACATGATCAACTGATACAAACAATGATTGCATAAATTCTAAAAATTTTTTCAATTTATTCAAAAGATACCAATTTTGCAGTTAAAAACTGAATTACACTGGTTTACATGCATATGAGTAAAAATGTCTACAAACACTCCTTATTTACACGTTGTTAATTATGAAAGTTCTAGGTAAAAATGTAGCAAAACATTTATTATTTAAACTAGAGTTGTTAGGCCTTACATAATAACATAATAAAACTATTAGCAAACCTACTTGTCCTATGCTTTGTATTGAAAGACAATTTAGACATGATCAGAGAATACAGTTTTGGGGAACGGGGGCGAGAGAATGGAGTTGAATGGGATTTTTCACACACAAAAATTTCGCAAATGGTCTTTCAAATGGTCTTTCTGACAGCAGACAGTGCGTACCACCTGTGCGTACTCAGCATTGAGATCAGGAGGAGATCAGGAGGATTATACGAAGGCTCTACGTTGAACTCTCTCTCTCTCGTCTCAAAAATATTGCGCCATAATATATATAGTGCCATACCTCAAAAAAAAAACTCGAAAATAGTATAAAGGGACTAACTTGCACGCACTGGAATCGGATCTCTTTAATCGAGGATCTCTTTGTAAGGCGCTCGCGGCGCTTGCAGCTAGTCAGCATGCTTTCAGATCGCTCGATCCATTTAGATCGCGACGCAATCATGCTAGCATGCGACGCCACAGACGAGAATGAAGCAAACATGTAAAAACAACAACCTCCCAATAACCTCCCTCCTGTTGGTAAATACTTGTTAGATTGTGGACTTTGTGGTCGTCATGCATTGCTACCAATATAATATTGTAGGGGGCATGGAGTAACACGTGTCTGCAAGTGTATTTGGTTCAGCATATTTGTCAAATCAATGATTGATGTTTGATTCGTTAGTACAAGTTTAGAAACAGAATATCTCACGTTACATCAATACAATGACGAGAAACAGAAAGATAGGTAGAAGGCAGAATTAGATGGCATGCATGGGTATTTGGAAAATAACTTCAAATACCCTTGCCGTAACAATTTTTATCCCAAAAAATCAAATGTAAGATGCATTTTTGAAGGCAAATTTAAAGTTATAAATTTGGTTCGCATGATGCACAAAAACTATTAACGAGTCTTGGAAGCAGATATATATAGTATCTTTAAAATATTCAAACAGTATAACGGCATAACTGGCGTTTTTCCAGCAAAACGACAACAATTAAGGCTTGGTAAATGGCAACGAAAATATGGAAATCATCCGTTCAAGATACAATCATTGTGCGAGTGTTTCCATTAACTAAATGTTTGTGTGTGTGTCTCGAATCCATGGTCCTTCGACTTCGATTCTTTCTCCGCTCAATCATCCATTTTTTTCGTTGACTTAATAGTATCATATATATATATTTTAGGAAGAATGCGATAGTATATCAGATGAATTGGAATGGCTAAATGATTTGGATTCTAAATACACCGAGTTTGAAACACTTTACTCTCAGACAAAGCAAAGTCTTGACAATGCGATGATTAAGGGTGAACCAGGCACTACTCAGACTATTATGGTCAACAAGAACACAATTCGTGAGATGGAAAAGACCAAAAATCTACGAGAAGTTGACATTGATCGTATTATAATCGAGAAAACCCACGAGGAACAAAGACAGTCAAACACTACATTACGACGAACAGAAAATGACAAGGCAGAAAATACAAAGAAATCAGCAATAACCTATCGAATGAACGGAAGTGGGATAGAAACTGTGAAAGAAAATACATTGAGAGTGGGAAAACTTGATGTGGCAAAGATTGAACAAAGGAACAAAGAATTCCAAATATTAGAAAAAGAAAGTAGAATGAATAAAGAGAAAAAGGTAAAACAGTTGACACAGTTAACTTTTAAAAGAGTCCTAATAAAGTAATATTCCAATTATCTAACGCAAATGTTTTTTAGTTCCTATTATCTGAGGGAAACGACATTAGTTGGCCTCGTACCAGCCCATTTTTAGGTAAAACGTTTGGCCAAGTAATGACAGGGGGACTAGAAGTAGCAAAATTCTCTATTGAGCCATTGCACTCATAACGTCCCAATAAATCTGTTGATTATGATCCACTTTTAATAAGGCATGTGACTGTCGTCGTGAAATGTGCTGGTTATTCTTTTGGTCCATTTAATCCAATGAATACTTTTTCTGCATAGAATCTAACGACTCATGACGATATGAAAGGCAGCATGGTACAACACTCAAGAAGGAAAATGGAAGTGAGTGATGTGGAAGAAATTGTTTCAAAAGATATAGGACGAGATGTTAAACAAAAGGTAATTTTTGCTAAAAATACATAATAGGCAACATCTTAATTAGCAAGATGTTTTCATCAAATGATGTAACTACTAACTACCAGAAAAATATATCTTGAAACATCGACGTGTTCTCTACTTCTTTATACATTCTTTAACGAAAGCATCTTCCTGCTGGAAACTGCTTACACTGGAACTCCACAGTTAAAACACACAAACGCACAAAGTTACCTACAGTAAAGCTCAAAAATCATGAAAAACGTATACTTCCAATTTTGGTTCCCATATGTATGTATAATGATTAATGGACATGAATATAATTAATAAACTCTCCATTAGTTCATCCAAAACTACCTACTTACATAATGTATGCCAAGATCTTTATTTGTGTAAAGTTTCTACTCGCCCACTTGTTTTCATTCGGAGCTATTTAAATTGAATTTTAGGAAGAAATTGATAGTATGTCAGACGAATTAGAATGGATTGATTACCTGGACTCCAGGTACATGGGATTTGAAAAAGATCACCAACAGAAAAAGCAAAATCCAGACAACATGATGACTATCGGCCCAGCAAACACCACCCAGACTATTAAAGTTAACAGGAACACAATTCGCGAGACTGAAAAGTTTAAAAATCTTCGAGTTGACATTGATCGTATTATCATCGAGGAAACCCCTGAGAAACAAAGACAGTCAAAAACTACATTACGACAAACGGAAAAGGAGAAGGCAGAAAATACAAAGAAATCAGCAACAACCTATCGAATGAACGGAAATGGGAGAGAAAGTGTGAAAGAAAATACATTGAGAGTGGGAAAACTTGATGTGGCAAAGATCGAACAAAGGAGCAAAGAATTCCAAATATTAGAAAAAGAAAGTAGAATGTATGAAGAGAAAAAGGTAAACTTGCTCAAACATTTAACTTAATGGTCGCAACTGGGTCATTGCATTCTTGGCATTTCAATAAATCTGTTCCACAATGTAATACACTATTATTAAGGCATGCGTGATTGTTGCTCTGAAGTGTCCACTGGACATTCAATACATGTTTATTAGATCTGATCGAGATCTTTTCTGAGTAGAATCAGCACCAACGTAACTCTTTTCATTTGAAAAAGACTTTATCTACGAACATGGGATTTTACTGCCGGCATGACCTGTGTGCTGGGATCATAGCCCACATGCGTCATGGAGTAAATTTAAACTTCATCTTAAAAACCGTCATTATCTATATTGAACGTACGTTTCGTGCACTTCATTCATTGGACAAGTAAATATCTAAGGGAATTTTCCCTATTAGATTCATTTGAGAGGTGAATGTTTTCTCTATTGATGCAGCAACCAGTTTCTGTCCATTGGAATATATTTTTCGATTGGATGCTTTGGAAAAATTAATGTCCATAAGACATCCCATTCTGCCCATTTCGTTCATTCTTAATAGATTAAAAGTCAAGAAAATTTTTTTATTGAGAACTTATTTGTCAATTATGCTGTAGGAGCAGACAGTGACAAAATTCACAGAGACAAAAGAAGAAGTCAGAACTACAACGAATGATCTAAAACGGAATAGGTTTTCTAGATATGATGAAGTGGGTCATATCGTGATAAACAACGTAGCTACAGAACAAGAAAAAGAGGTCTACCCAATATACAACGGAACTCCAACAACTAATGACGAGATAGAAGGCCGCATTGTACCACTCTCAACAGGGAAATTGAAAGTGAGTGATGTGGGAGAAATTGTTTCAAAAGATATAGTACAGGATATTAAACAGAAGGTATTTTGTGCACAATCTTAATAAGCAAGATATTTCCATCAAAGAAGGTAACTACTTGAAAAATATAGCGCGAAACATCGAAGTTTTCTATATATTTCTCAGGTAGTTACATTCTTCAACGAAACCAACTTGCTGCTGGACACAGCCAACAGATAAGATGCGCACAATCAACATGAGTATAATTAATCAACTGTCTATCATTTCTTCCCAAAAATACTTACCTGTATATGTTGACATCTTTCTGTGTGTAAAGTTTCTACTTGTCGGCTTATCAAGATCGTTAGACGATCTCTCACTATCTTAACAGTTGACTGCTACTTATTCATTGAAATTAACCTATTTACTTGAATTTTTAGGAAGAAGTGGACTCCAGGTACATCGTGTCTGAAACACGTCACCTACAGAAAAAGCAAAGTCCTAACAACATCACGACTGTTGATCAACCAAACACCTCCCAGACTATTATGGTCAATAGGAACTCAATTCGCGAAACGGAAAAGACCAAAAATCTACGAGAAATTGACATTGATCGGATCATAATCGAGGATACTCCCGAGGAAAAAAGACATTCAAAAACTACATTACGACAAACGGAGAACGACAAGGCAGAAAATACAAATAAATCAGCAACAACCTATCGAATGAACGGAAATGGGAGAGAAAGTGTGAAAGCAAGTACATTGAGAGTGGGAAAACTTGATGTGGCAAAGATCGAACAAAGGAGCAAAGAACTCCAAATAATGGAAGAAGAAAGAAGAATGTATAAAGGGAAAAAGGTAAAGTATAGTTTTCATAAAGTTTTCAAAAGTCCAATTGACATTTACTTCGTCGATTTGGTTAGTCACAAAAAGAAGCTTCCAATGAATTGGTTGTCACAATCCCGGTCAAATAGATAACGGTTGGAAGAGGTCAATATTTTATTCGAAAGTTGTCGCCTACAACGTAACGATGCAATTTGAAAACAATTATATTTATAGATAGGGTGTAATATAAAATACGATTCTAGTAATTCACGAGCTTGGTTGAAGATTCAACTACTGTACCTTAGAAATGTTGGCTACTAACGTCCAGACGAAGGGCGTCGAAACATACTTCAACCAAGTTCGTGAATGTTGTTCATCGCTATCTACACTGGAACCCAACACTTACCTGAGTTGAGTGAAACTCAAATGTAAGATATCTAGGACATTCCTTGTCTCCGTTAACAGTAATCCATTTAACATATAAATGTCCATCGTGCTAAAAATGTTCTTTGGTCCATCGGATCCATTGGACAAGTATATATATATATCCGTTGGCCATGTCTTTCCTTTTTCACGTGATCAATCGAATGATGTTCGATATATTTTCTTCGTTGGATCAATTGCAGAAGCTATTAAGCACACCGTTTGGCCATTGTATTCTCTGAAGAAAGATTAGAGAATTACATATATGCGTATCAAACTGAAAAATCTTGATTTGTAGGAGAAGACTGTGAAGAAAATATATGAAGTTAGAACTAAACCAGAAACGATGAAACTGGATAAATATTCCAACGATCTGGACGTTGGTCAGTTCCTGGTAGAGAAAATGGATACAGGACTTGAAGATGAAGTCTCCTCAATATATAACGAGAGAGAGGACTCTGGAAATGAGATAGGTTCGAAGGTACCTCTCTTCAGGCATAATGACGGAGATGTAGAAATCAAGGTTAAGATAATGAATAATGAGTTGACTGATGCTGAATCAAAAGTATTGGAAGAGAGATATTTCATTCCAATTGAACGAGCAGAAAGTTGCAGGAAGGTACGTAAATTAAGTAACAGTTTAAAAAACAATTTGGACGAGAGTCGGGAGTCCCTATTATATCTTGTTTCCCAGGCACTGTTCGTTGGAAATATTCCTATTTCCTTTTTCCTTCTTCCTATTTTCAGCCGTTTTTTTAAATTGTCATTAACGCTCTAGTGCAATATAGTGCCTCCAATATAGTGCCTCCAATATAGTGCCTCCAATATAGTGCAATATATTTCTCGCCCTCGCTTCGCCTGCCCGCACTAAACGCCTGCTACGCAGGCTATATAGTGACCAGCTTCTCTGGCCTTTCATGATCTCAATAGCCCAATTAAGTAACCCTTGACATCCTTTATAAAAATACCAAAACGTTTATAAGAATATAATATATCAGTTACGCATTTATGAGTCAAACAAATTATAATACATATAATACATAAAGGATATATAAAATAAATTATGAAATTCTGTATGGCCATTGTTGGATTTCCGCATTTCTTGTCTAGGAACCTCTTGCAGAAATAAGTCAGTTTTGATCGACATAAACACTTAGTCTATTTGCTTTCCTTTGTAGGGAAAAATTTTCGTCAACTCTCCTGGTGGTGTTGATCCACATTATCGAGATAAACAGCCGCCTAACGAAATTGAGGTAGACGAAAACATCGCTCTACAAAGGAAACAAAACTTCAATAAAGTATTTCTGAAAAAAGGTAAAACTGTTAGCAAAACCTTTCTTGAAGAGAAAGAGTTTCCCAAACAGAGTTGGAGACCACTCGATGTTGGAGAAATTTCCATTCAAGAGAAAACCAAGGCGATCGAAGACGAAAGAGCAGAAAGTCCACGAAAGGCATGTTTCAGAGTGTATATAGTGAAAAATAGGCGTTGAAAACAGTTTTTAACTAGTACAACTCCACAGCTTCTAAACATAACTTCATTTCCAAAATTAGGCGTTATACAGTATAATTATACCCACCGTAAAACAGGTAAATTTTTGCCTACATTTTCAGTTTAATGTTCGTAACAGGCATCGTTTTTATGGTAAATATTATTATACATTCAAACGTTTCTTAGGCCGGTTTAAACGTCGAATTTTTCATGCGCTCAGTCTGCTAATGTTTGTTGAGCTTAAACACAGATATTAGTTAATTTACACTAAATTGGGCAAATGAAAAGTTCGACGTTTGCCAATGGATCTTGGTAAGCATTCCCCGGCCTAACGATTATGTCATTTCTGTCGAATAATGTCGATATTGAACGCTGACCATGTCAGCTTGGACGTTGTAACGCAATACTCCCAGCGCGTCCTTAGAAACCCCCCGCAAACTTGACAAAAAGTTAAGCAATTGTCCCGCAGTAGTTTTGAAGTTTCGAATGAGAGTTTCTCTACTCTGAATGTATAATAATACAATTATTGGATTCGGAGTGATATCAAGAATGATCCATAAGTCGGTTTATGTTACCCGCTTCAGCATTCGGATAACATTAACCTCGGTCTGGACAATTCCTGATATCATGCTTACCCTCATGAACATCTAACAACAGTTAAGTATATTCTAAATTGAGAGAGCTTTAAATGGATTCAGCACAGATTTTGAGACGACTTCTCTTTTCCAATTTTTTTTTCAAATCCTAAAACATGAGCAAAATTTTATCAAGGCAGTTCCGGCACTTGTTCGAGATTTTACTCTGTTAATCTACCGCATTTTCTACCACCAGATTAATGTACAATTGAAAGGTTTCAAGCATCATCATGTGATTAAAATAAAGAAGAATGAGCCAATAGAGGTTTTGCACCATCACGTCACTAAATGTTAAGATATTTAACGTGCAACCAATAAAGCTATTCATAACAAATTTCAAGTCGAGTTTTGGTTTGAGAATTATTTTTGCTGACGTCGGCATTATTTTCAAAAGCGGTTAAAAGCTACGTTTTTTCCAAACCTAACACAAAAAACGTTGGTTAGCTTTTAAAAGCAATATATAGTATCATAGTAAACAGAATATAGACATGTGTAATAAAACACGTCTTTCCTTGAGCATTTGTTTTTTGGCGGCCATGTGTAATGGCATTCATCTGCCATGCAACATGGCGGCCAAAAAACAAATGCTCAAGGAAAGATGTGTTTTAATACACATGTTCATATTCTGTTTACTATGATACTATATATTGCCTTTAAAAGCTAAATTGAGCTATTAGCGTTAGGTTTGGAAAAAACGTAGCTTTTAACCGCATTTGAAAATAATGCTGATGCGGTCAGCAATAAGAATGACATATAAAACATGTTAAACAGCCAGCTTTATAGGTTGCACGTTAAAGATTTTAGAATTTAGTCACGCGATGGTGCAAAACCTCTATAACAGGTCTTTGCATACAAATTGCCAATTAAAAATATGAAAAAGCGCATTGTTTACCAGTATATCGAATAAAATGCTGGTTTCGACTTTTATTCAGCTGCATATCTGAATTATTTCAATGCTCAAGTGATTATTGTCATTCTGTTTCCTGACCTGTCACACTCGTCAGAATTAGTTTGGCATGGTCTTAGCTCAGGCAGTGTCAAATTAATGCTGACACTTTCAAAAACGACCTGAGCCAGTAAAAATTGAGCATTGACAATAATGTCACAAACACTCTCTCCTATTTTTAGTTAATAGGCTTTGCGGAGGAGAGAGTCTCAGCTAGAAAAATTTATTCCATGCACATTCATTCAGGTTTTCTATATTTTCTTTGTTATTGTGATGTTAGCTATTAAAAAGCTTGCAGATATACACAATACACCAATGTTAATGCATATCATTAACCGCAGAAATTTCATGTCAGAAGTCAGCTATGTTTTTCTCCTCCTTATGAAACGAAATCCGTATCCAATTTGGTCGTAATTCATTTCATGTTACTTATATATTTTTATACTTAGCCAATAATCAAGTCCAACATTTCAAGTTCATATTATATCATGTATAAAAAAATATGTTGTCTAATTTTCATTGTAACTGTAAATATTTTTTATCTTTTAGATAAAAAGGCATGAAACCACTAGGCAACAAAAGATTGATCGCATCCAATTTAAAGACTTGAGTCAAGAAGAAACTGAGAAACCAAGATATACGAAGGATCTAGACATTGGACGTATTGTGATTGAAGAATTTCCTGAAGAAAAACAAGAAATTCCAAGACGTGAAGTGTTAAGAACAGAACAAGTCAGACCAAGGAGTACTGAAATGACAGTCACACAACATGAAATTGAAGAACTTCCACAGAAACCAAAGTATCCCAAAGATCTGGATATTGGACGTATTGTGATTGAAGAAATTCCTGAAGAAAAACAAGAAATTCCAAAGCGTGAAGCGTTAAGAAAAAGACAAGTTAGACCAAAGATTACGGAAGTTACAGTCACACAACATGAAGTTGAAGAACTTCCACAGAAATCAAAGTCTCCCACGGATCTTGACGTTGGACGTACTGCGATTGACGAAATCCCCGAGGAAAAGAAAGCGATACCAAAAGTTTACAGCAAGGAAAAGATACCAAAGAGTATCGAAGTCATATTAACAGGGCGTGAAGATGAAGAGATTTCGCGTGAATCTATTAAAGACGACATCGTCAAAGTTGGTAAACTCGATGTGACTTATCTCGAAAAACGCGTCTTACAGTCGACAAAGGTGGAAGAAAGGACTAAGACCTATAAAGATGGCACACAAAAGGTAATCATTATATAATTTTGATATTGGCTTTCAATAGCTGTCAATGGTGACATTCAACCTTCTTCAAATTCTTGGTTCCATTTTCATGTCGACTTTTCTCAAAGGTTAAAGTTAAACTTCTGTTGTATTAAATCATTTAAACATCACTATCTAACATTTAAATTAACAAAAGTCAATGACAACCTTAACAACTGCTGAATAAGACGTTTGATAGCTAGTTAAAGAATATCTCTCAAAAATGCCCTTTCAACAGGTAGGGAATACGGAAGAAAATTTTGTGCCACAGTACCATAGGTTTCCAATCACCATTGTTTTTGAGAAAGCGCACTTCCAAAATACTTCATAATTTTTCCTTTCAGAAGACTGTAGTACAGCCCGAGAGAGAAACCATTGATCGATATTTTATTCAAGAAGCAACAGCAATTGACGACAGCACACAAATCCCCCGCAAACACATGATCACAGAGAAATTGGCAGTTGATAAAGCAGACATTGGAATTCAAGAGGAACCAAAAAAACCGAGATATCCTAAGAACATGCAGATTGGACGTATTGTCATTGACGATATTCCTGAGGAAAAAGAACAGATTCCAAAAGGTAATGTTCCAAAACGAGCAGAACGAATCAGACCAAAGAGTACTGAGGTAACAGTAACAAAACTGGATACGAAAGAAGATATAGAGGAAACAAAATACACCAAAGATCTTGATATTGGACGTATTATGATTGAAGAAATTCAAGAAGAAAAGAAAGAGATACCAAGCGTTCCCAAAAAAGAAAAAGTTAGACCAAAAAGTTTCGAGGTCACCTTAACAGGTCAAGACCAGGTGGCAGAATATGTCTTCAAAGTGGGAAAACTTGATGTAACTGATTTTGAAAAACACACTGTGGAATCTAGAACCGTTGAAGAAAGAATTGGGATTGATAAAGGCAGGTCATACAAACAGCAGACCATAGAGAAAGTAGCAGTTACTACTGATAGCGTAACGCAAACAGAAGAACAAGAAAAACTACGATATCGCAAAGGTCATGATATTGAACGTATTGTGATTGAAGAAATTCCGGAAGAAAAAGGGGAGATTCGAAAACGTGAAGTTTCAAGAAAAGAACAAATCAGACCAAAAAGTACGGAAGTGACAGTCACACAACATGAAGTTGACGAAAAAGGAGAAAAGACGCCGAGATATGTTAAAGATCTTGATGTTGGACGTATTGTGATTGAAGAAATTCCTGAAGAAAAGGAGGAGAGACCAAGAGCTCCAAAGAAAGAAAAAGTCAGACCGAAAAGTATCGAGGTCACTTTGACAGGTCAAGAGTTTGAAGAGATTCCAAGTGAACATATAAAGGATGTTATCAAAGTAGGAAAACTTGATGTAACTGATTTTGAAAAACAATCCGTGGAATCTATAACTGTGAAAGAACGAATTAGGAGTTATAAAGACAGGACGCACAAACTTGACACTGTGGAGAAAGTAGCAATTGATGTTTATGATATAACAGAACGAAAAGAACCAGAAAAAGCAAGATATTCCAAAGATCTTGACATTGGCCGTATTGTAATTGAAGAAACTCCCGAAGAAAAACAAAAAATTCTAAAACGTGAAGTTTCAAGAAAAGAGCAAATCAGACCAAAGAGTACGGAAGTGACAGTCACACAACATGAAGTTGACGAAAAAGGAGAAAAGACGCCGAGATATGTTAAAGATCTTGATGTTGGACGTATTGTGATTGAAGAAATTCCTGAAGAAAAGGAGGAGAGACCAAGAGCTCCAAAGAAAGAAAAAGTCAGACCGAAAAGTATCGAGGTCACTTTGACAGGTCAAGAGTTTGAAGAGATTCCAAGTGAACATATAAAGGATGTTATCAAAGTAGGAAAACTTGATGTAACTGATTTTGAAAAACAATCCGTGGAATCTATAACTGTGAAAGAACGAATTAGGAGTTATAAAGACAGGACGCACAAACTTGACACTGTGGAGAAAGTAGCAATTGATGTTTATGATATAACAGAACGAAAAGAACCAGAAAAAGCAAGATATTCCAAAGATCTTGACATTGGCCGTATTGTAATTGAAGAAACTCCCGAAGAAAAACAAGAAATTCTAAAACGTGAAGTTTCAAGAAAAGAACAAATCAGATCAAAGACTACGGAAGTGACAGTCACACAACATGAAGTTGACGAAAAAGGAGAAAAGACGCCGAGATATGTTAAAGATCTTGATGTTGGACGTATTGTGATTGAAGAAATTCCTGAAGAAAAGGAGGAGAGACCAAGAGCTCCAAAGAAAGAAAAAGTCAGACCGAAAAGTATCGAGGTCACTTTGACAGGTCAAGAGTTTGAAGAGATTCCAAGTGAACATATAAAGGATGTTGTCAAAGTGGGAAAACTTGATGTAACTGATTTTGAAAAACAATTCGTGGAATCTAGAACTGTCCCAGAACGAATTAGGAGTTATAGAGACATGACATACAGACATGAGATTACGGAGAAAGTAGCAATTGATGTTTATGATATAACAGAACGAAAAGAACCAGAAAAAGCAAGATATTCCAAAGATCTTGACATTGGCCGTATTGTAGTTGCAGAAACTCCCGAAGAAAAACAAGAAATTCTAAAACGTGAAGTTTCAAGAAAAGAACAAATCAGACCAAAGAGTACGGAAGTGACAGTCACACAACATGAAGTTGACGAAGAAGGAGAAAAGACGCCGAGATATGTTAAAGATCTTGATGTTGGACGTATTGTGATTGAAGAAATTCCTGAAGAAAAGGAGAGACCAAGAGCTCCAAAGAAAGAAAAAGTCAGACCGAAAAGTATCGAGGTCACTTTGACAGGTCAAGAGTTTGAAGAGATTCCAAGTGAACATATAAAGGATGTTATCAAAGTAGGAAAACTTGATGTAACTGATTTTGAAAAACAATCCGTGGAATCTATAACTGTGAAAGAACGAATTAGGAGTTATAAAGACAGGACGCACAAACTTGACACTGTGGAGAAAGTAGCAATTGATGTTTATGATATAACAGAACGAAAAGAATCAGAAAAAGCAAGATATTCCAAAGATCTCGACATTGGCCGTATTGTAATTGAAGAAACTCCCGAAGAAAAACAAGAAATTCTAAAACGTGAAGTTTCAAGAAAAGAACAAATCAGACCAAACACTACGGAAGTGACAGTCACACAACATGAAGTTGACGAAAAAGGAGAAAAGACGCCGAGATATGTTAAAGATCTTGATGTTGGACGTATTGTGATTGAAGAAATTCCTGAAGAAAAGGAGGAGAGACCAAGAGCTCCAAAGAAAGAAAAAGTCAGACCGAAAAGTATCGAGGTCACTTTGACAGGTCAAGAGTTTGAAGAGATTCCAAGTGAACATATAAAGGATGTTGTCAAAGTGGGAAAACTTGATGTAACTGATTTTGAAAAACAATTCGTGGAATCTAGAACTGCCCCAGAACGAATTAGGAGTTATAGAGACATGACATACAGACATGAGATTACGGAGAAAGTAGCAATTGATGTTTATGATATAACAGAACGAAAAGAACCAGAAAAAGCAAGATATTCCAAAGATCTTGACATTGGCCGTATTGTAGTTGCAGAAACTCCCGAAGAAAAACAAGAAATTCTAAAACGTGAAGTTTCAAGAAAAGAACAAATCAGACCAAAGAGTACGGAAGTGACAGTCACACAACATGAAGTTGACGAAAAAGGAGAAAAGACGCCGAGATATGTTAAAGATCTTGATGTTGGACGTATTGTGATTGAAGAAATTCCTGAAGAAAAGGAGGAGAGACCAAGAGCTCCACAGAAAAAAAAAGTCAGACCGAAAAGTATCGAGGTCACTTTGACAGGTCAAGAGTTTGAAGAGATTCCAAGTGAACATATAAAGGATGTTATCAAAGTAGGAAAACTTGATGTAACTGATTTTGAAAAACAATCCGTGGAATCTATAACTGTGAAAGAACGAATTAGGAGTTATAAAGACAGGACGCACAAACTTGACACTGCGGAGAAAGTAGCAATTGATGTTTATGATATAACAGAACGAAAAGAACCAGAAAAAGCAAGATATTCCAAAGATCTTGACATTGGCCGTATTGTAATTGAAGAAACTCCCGAAGAAAAACAAGAAATTCTAAAACGTGAAGTTTCAAGAAAAGAACAAATCAGACCAAAGACTACGGAAGTGACAGTCACACAACATGAAGTTGACGAAAAAGGAGAAAAGACGCCGAGATATGTTAAGGATCTTGATGTTGGACGTATTGTGATTGAAGAAATTCCTGAAGAAAAGGAAGAGAGACCAAGAGCTCCAAAGAAAGAAAAAGTCAGACCGAAAAGTATCGAGATCACTTTGACAGGTCAAGAGTTTGAAGAGATTCCAAGTGGACAAGTGAAAGAAGGTGTGATCAAAGTTGGTAAACTTGATGTTTGCGATCTAAAAAGGGAATTTGTCGACTCAAAAACTGTTAAAGAAAGAATGAGTTACGTAGACAGGAAATCCGTCGATGCAACCCCAGAGAAAGCAATGGTAACAGGTGAAATTAAAAGGGTAGAAGAACCAGAAAAAACAAAATGTTCAAACGATTTTGATATTGGACGTATTGTGATTGACGAAATTCCTGAAGAAAAGGAAGAAGTGACAAAATATGAAGTTTTAAGAAAAGAACGCGCTAGACCAAAAGGTACTGAGGTGACAGTCATACGACATGAAGTTGAAGAGCAAAGCAAAGCGAGTACGAGATATCTTAAAGATCTAGACGTTGGACGTATTGTAATTGAAGAAATGCCTGAAGAAAGGAAAGAGATACCAAGATTTGCAAAGAAAGAGATTTCCAAAGTCAGACTGAAAAGTATTGAGGTCGCTTTAACTGGAAAAGAGTTTGAAGAGATTCCAAGAGAACAGATCAAAGAAGATGTTCTCAAAGTGGGAAAAATGGACGTAACTGATTTTGAAAAACCATCCGTGGAATCTAGAACCGCTGAAAAAAGAATGAGTTTTAAAGACTGGGCCCACAAACATGAGAATATAGAGAAAATAATGGTTGCTACTGATGACGTAACACAACCAAAAGAACGACAAAAACCAAGATATTACAAAGATCTTGATATTGGACGCATTGTCATTGAAGAAATTCCTGACGAAAAAGAACAAATTTCAAAGCGTGATGTTTTAAGAAAGGAACAGATCAGACCAAAGAGTACAGAAGTGACAATCACACAACATGAAGTTGAAGAACATCCAAAAACATATGTTACAGAAGATGTCATCAAAGTTGGTAAACTGGATGTGACACATTTGGAAAAACAGATGCTGGAGGCTAAAACTGTTGAAGAAAGAATAACGACGTATAGGGATAGAGTTGATGGAATTCAAAAGGTATTCCTATGTTGTTAAGTTGGATAAAGTTTGTAAATTTCAGTGTCGATTTAATACATATATTTACTTCAACATTTTAGCTCTATTACATATTGGTGACATGACACATGACGTTTTTTCGATTGAGTACTTACGTGATAGAAACGTGATCAAATATCTGAAAAGAAACGCCCAGACTTTTCTTTGCCTCCTTAATGTTAAATTTGTTATGTTGTGTAATTTTCTAGCCTAAGAAAGAAGAAATACAAGCTGGTCTTACGATGGAACTATAATATACAGAGGATTGAATTAACTGAACCCAAAATACCCCATCCATTTTGCCACAATGAATTGAAACGATAACAAAAACTTTAATGTCCTTTTACTGTTTGAATGTTTTCGATTATGAATATGGTTCTCTTCCTTCAGTGTGGTAGTAGCTACGATTTTCAAAAACGAAAACCGGGTGTTTTTATACCTCGAAATGATTCCAACATTTTAAGCTTGCACCTGACTTAAATATAGTCTAAACTAACATTATGCTTATTCTCAATATGCATTATATTGTTATACAGGTAACAAAGGAAGAAAAAAGGCCGGAGGAAACAATGGTAGAGCGCCTGGATATAACAGATATAAAATTTGGTAAGACTTCCAAGCCCAAGCCCATTAGAGATGACATTTCTCGCCAAAAAGTGACTACTGAGAAAATCACCGTGGGTAGGCAAGATGTTCACCATTTGGAAGAGAAACCAGAGCAACCAAAATATCCCAAAGATCTTGATATTGGACGTATTGTGATCGAAGAAACTCCCGAAGAAAAAGAACAAATTCCAAAACGTGAAGTGTTAAGAAAAGAACATGCCAGACCAAAAGGTACTGAGGTGACAGTCACACAACATGAAGTTAAAGAATATCCCAAGACATATGTTGCAGAAGATAGCATCAAAGTTGGTAAACTGGACGTAAAACATTTAGAAAAGGAGATGGTGGAAGATAAGACGGTTCAAGAAAGAATTAAGACTTATAGAGACAAATCTCCAAAGGTAAGAGACGAAATGTTGGAAAAGTCTGATATAAAGTGCTAAGGTTGTCAGATGGTTGTAAATGTTAGTGTTCGTATATCTTGTTTTTACAACTCATATATTGAGTTTAGAAGATGATACTATTCGGAGTATGCTATTAGTCGTACGATTTCTTATATAATCCTTATTCTCTCTTATGCTCAAATAATTTATTCGTTAGTTGCAACATTTTTGTTTTTAGCCCATGCAAGTGCAAAAACGAGACGATAGGGTCCTAAAACCAAGATACATTGAAGATGTTCGGCAAACTACTGAATCACTCAAACCTTGTGTTGATGAAACCAAAGCGTCGCGAAGAGAAGTGGACACAGAAAAAATCACAGTAACGAGAAGTGACACAACTCGCACAGAGGAAACAGAAAAGCAAAGATATCCAAGACAACGAGATGTTGGACGAATTGTAATCGAAGAAATACCTGAAGAAAAGAAAGAATTGCCACAAAAACATCCTAAATATCCAGAGAGACCAAAATCTGTTGAACTCACAATGACACGAGAACAAGTATCCGATGTTTCAAGGCCTCACGAAAAAGAAGATATGATAAAAGTTGGAAGACTTGATATTCACGAACTCGATGAAACACAAGTGGAATCTAGAAGGATCCAAGAAACAATGAAAACTCGGGAAGAACGAACAAAACGTCATCGTAAGGTATGGTATTATTTATATATTTAAACATGTTAATACAGAATACAATTTGAAAATTGATTTATTTCGTTCTCCAAATGTTAAAATATCACACTATATCGTAGCCGCCGATAGAGTGGTCATCGTCAATTATGAGTTTCTATTTATGCCGAATCTGCCCTTTATGGTTTCAATAATCAAATTTGCAATCGAATATTGAGCAAATACTGTACGCATGGCGATTAAGGAAAGGGTGATCTACACGGATATCTACGAAAAGAAAGTGTAGCAATGCAGATCAGAAGCGAGTAGTCTATTGTACTTAGATCATGAATTTGCAGCGTTTGATATTTTTAGGTGAGAAAGGATGAAGTGCCAAAAGAAATGGTTCAACATTTGCATATAAGAGATTTAGAATACGACAAAACAACTGAGACAAAATCTCGGGCTGATCATATTCCCCGGCAAAAGCTGACAACAGAAAAAATTACTGTGACTTCGCAAGACATCAGTGACGCAAAAGAACCAGAAAAACCAAGATATCCTAAAGATCTTGATATTGGTCGTATTGTGATTGAAGAAATTCCTGAACCAAAAGAAGAGATTCCGAAACGTGAAGTTTTAAGAAAAGAAAAAGTGAGCCCAAAGAGTACTGAGGTGACTGTCACACAACATGAAGTTAAAGAACATCCCAAGACGTATGTTACAGAAGATGCAATCAAGGTTGGTAAACTGGATGTAACACATTTGGAAAAGGAGATGGTGGAAGCCAAGACGGTTCAAGAAAGAATCAAAACTTATAAAGATAGGGTAGATGGAGAGCGCAAGGTAAGTACTACCACTACGAAACACCCTGCTTTTTCGTCTTAAACGTATCAAGCCGCATTAAGAGTTACAGAAAGAGTTGCAGAAAGTTATACATGATAACGAAAGCCATAAAACATATATTTCATTGTATTTCTCTTCATATTATCTAGCTTCGGAAACAACAACCATCGGATTATCAAGTCTTAGAGTCAAGATATGTCGAAGATATTTATCCTACGACTAAAAAATCGGGAGAACCTAAACCATGTATTGATGAAACTGTATCATCCAGAAGCCAGGTCGACACTGAGAAAATTACTGTGATGAGAAGCGACACGACCAGAACTGAAGAAACAGAAAGACAAGTCTATCCTAAGGAACACGACATTGGTCGCATTGTAATCGAGGAATTACCCGAAGAGAAAGACGAAGCCACACGGAGAACTGGAAAATATCCAGAGAGACCAAAATCTACCGAAGTTACAGTTACAAGGGAACAAGTGTCGGATGTTTCAAGACCTCATGAAAAGGAGGAAGTAATAAAAGTTGGAAGACTTGACATCCAGGAACTAGAGAAAACACAAGTGGAATCCAGGAAGATTCAAGAAAGACCACGGACACAGGCAGCAGGAGTTGAGGGTCCACATAAGGTAAGTGGAATTAATGTTATCATCTGTATGAAATAGAAACAAATAACAGTGTTATGTATTATCAACTTGTAATGGACGTCGGTAGACGTTAATGCTAAGTTATCCTTGCATTTTACAGCCAAAAAGGGACGAGAAACCAAAAGAAGATAAGATTGACCATTATCGTCCACAAGGTGAAGAGTTTGACAAAGCCTATACCTACGACTATAAATCATGTACAGATGACACTGAAATATCTCAACAACAAGTGACCTCAGAGAAAATAACCGTCAGCAGAAGAGATATAACTCGCATGGAGGAAACTGAAAAACCAAAATATCCCAAAGATCTTGACGTTGGACGTATTGTGATTGAAGAAATTCCTGTAGAAAAGGAAGAAGTGACAAAACGTGACGTTTTCAAGAGAGACGAAGTGAAGCCGAGACGTGAAGACATGGAAACACGCTATGAAGTTGAAAAAGTTCCTACAAAGCAAGTAAAAGATGTAGTTAAAGTTGGTAGACTGGAGATCACTGACTACGAGAAAACTCCGAGAGAGTCTGAACGTGTTGAAGAAAGAACAACCACTTACACTGAAAGATTGGGACAGGATCGCAAGGTAAAGCTTACCACACTAAAATAACTATAATTTAACTTGCTGGTACAGAGAAGCCGCACCTAACCTCGTTAATATCAGCAATTATTTTCATCACTTCAAACTAACGGGCTTTTTGAAGAAAGGACTACTTCGATCTTGCATCTGTAACGAAAATGTCCCTGTGTGTGGATTAGAATCCTGCAACACTACTATTAACAACAACAAAAACTGAGGACCCTGCAACTCTTCAGGTCCTCTAAAAGTAGCAATTTAACACTAAGTGAGCAGTCGAACATATATCATCTTTGGTGGTATATCTTTTGCCGTACAGTTATTGGAAGCCCGACTATAAAAACGTAAATCTCCTCTAGACAATATCTAGACGTCTATATCATATTTCCAATATTTAAGTGATCTTCCCTTGAGGAACAAGGTTTCGGATATACGACAACAGCTTTTGTATAGTTTGTTTTGTGATTGAATTTGAAATCAAAATTATAGGTCCGTGTGAGTTCATAAATTTGATTGTTAATTAACTGACCTTTATCTTAAAGAATTTAAAGTCAAATGCTCCTTATTTCCCCTTCAGGAATCTGCAAGAGTATTAACTACACAGTTCATAATTCTTGCATTAATGATAAGTTATCCTGGTATTTTACAGCTAAAAAGGGACGAGAAACCAAAAGAAGATAGGATTGACCATTACCGTCCAACAGGTGAAGAGTTTGACAAAGCCTATACCTACGACTATAAATCACGTACAGATGACACTGAAATATCTCAACAACAACTAACTCCAGAGAAAATAACCGTCAGCAGAAGAGATATAACTCGTATGGAGGAAACTGAAAAACCAAGATATCCCAAAGATCTTGATGTTGGACGTATTGTGATTGAAGAAGTTCCAGAGGAAAGACAAGATATTCCAAAACGTGACGTTTCAAGAAAAGAACAAGTCAGACCAAAGAGTACTGAGGTGACAGTCACACAACATGAAGTTGAAGAACATCCCAAGACTTATGTTACAGAAGATGCAATCAAGGTTGGTAAACTGGATGTAACACACCTGGAAAAGGAGATGGTGGAAGCCAAGACTGTTCAAGAAAGAATCAAAACATATAAAGACCGGGTAGATAGAGCGCACAAAGTAAGTACTTATCCTATATGTATATATACTTTTCCAATTCAGATTACATCAAATGAAACAAATTAAGCCGATGAAATCTTTCCAAAATGCATCATGAATTTTGGCTCACCTGACAGTGATAGTAGTTGAAAATAATCGGGATGTACTAAATAATTTTGTTCATTTCGCTCGACTGAATCTGATGTTAAGGTAACGTTGTCAGCCAATGCGAGTGAAAAAATTCTACATGCCAAAACGTAAGAAGCAATTAGATTATAATAAGTTGCATAATAATCTTCACTCATATCCGTTGTCCACGAAAATCTTACTGTCATATAACAGTAATGTTTACACTCAAATGTGGGGTTCCAGTGTAAATAGTGTACAACAGCAAGATGTTTGCGTTACACGATAGAACTACTTGAAAATGTAGAAAAAACGTCGACATTTTCAGCAGTATGCTGCTAACTTTGAGACGAAGATCCTTCACTCGGTTTTCTATATTTTTCAGGTAGTTGCATCCTGTAACCCAAAAATCTTGATGTTTTTACCCATTTATCTACGAAACACGCTGTTTTTTAAAGTTTTCAACCAAATGAATTTGCTTTTACGTCTTAATTGTATCCCGCCGCATTAAAAGTTACAGAAAGTTATGCACGATAACGAAAGCAATAAAACATATATTTCATTGTATTAACAATTTCCACGAATATTTATGTTCATATTATCTAGCCTCGGAAACAACAACCATCGGATTATCAAGTCTCAGAGTCAAGATATGTCGAAGAAATTTGTCCTGCGACTAAAAAATCGGGAGAACCTAAACCACGTATTGATGAAACTGTATCACCCAGACGCCAGGTCGACACTGAGAAAATTACTGTTATGAGAAGCGACACAACCCAAACTGGAGAAACAGAAAGACAAGTCTATCCTAAAGAACACGACATTGGTCGCATTGTAATCGAGGAATTACCCGAAGAGAAAGACGAAGCCACACGGAGAACTGGAAAATATCCAGAGAGACCAAAATCTACCGAAGTTACAGTCACAAGGGAACAAGTGTCGGATGTTTCAAGACCTCATGAAAAAGAGGAAGTAATAAAAGTTGGAAGACTTGATATCCAGGAACTAGAGAAAACACAGGTGGAATCCAGGAAGATTCAAGAAAGACCACTGACACATGCAGCAGGGGTTGAGCGTCCACATAAGGTACGTGGAATTAATGTTATAATCCGATATTAAATGGAACAAATATAACAGTGTTCTGTATTAAGGTAGGCCCGTTTCAGACGTTGCTCGACTCATGCGCCAAACTTAATTGTATTAGGTGCGACGCTGGAGCGACAAAAGAGCGGCAGTGATTCAAACGGCGTACAAAATATGTTATTGACGAGAGAGGAGCGTATTCGTGCGGAAATTCTAAATATAATTTAAATTTGATTTAGTCGCTCCAACGTCGCATAATGCGACAGGCTCTGTCGAA
The DNA here is from genome assembly GCA_016169945.1 of Trachythela sp. YZ-2020. Classification (NCBI taxonomy): domain Eukaryota; kingdom Metazoa; phylum Cnidaria; class Anthozoa; order Malacalcyonacea; family Clavulariidae; genus Trachythela; species Trachythela sp. YZ-2020. The sequence goes on from JADLSH010000395.1 coordinate 2,504,511, forward strand.
CTTCCGCCGAACTTATGTCGCTCCAAATTCTGCCGTACCTGATTGATTCATAAGTCGCTCTTCTGTCGCACCTAATTCATCATTTAAGTTCGGCGTATTAGTGGAGCGGCGTCCGAAACGGTAGACGTTAATGCTAAGTTATCTTTGCATTCAACAGCCAAGAGATGAGAGACCTAAAGAAGAAAGAATTGACCATTATCGTCCACAAGGTGAAGAATTTGACAAAGCCTATACCTACGACTATAAATCACGTACAGATGACACTAAAATATCTCAACAACAACTAACTCCAGAGAAAATAACCGTCAGCAGAAGAGATCTAACTCTTATGGAGGAAACTGAAAAACTAAGATATCCAAAAGATCTTGATGTGATTGAAGAAGTTCCAGAGCAAAGACAAGATATTCCAAAACGTGACGTTTCAAGAAAAGAACAGGTCAGACCAAAGAGTACTGAGGTGACAGTCACACAACATGAAGTTGAAGAACATCCCCAGACTTATGTTACAGATGATGTCATCAAAGTTGGTAAACTGGATGTAACACATTTGGAAAAGGAGATGGTGGAGGCTAAGACGGTTCAAGAAAGAATCAAGACTTATAGAGATAGTGTTGATGGAGTTCGTAAGGTATCACATATGTATTGAATGTTGTTAACAATATGGCCGAGATATAGTATAATTATGGCGCAATAAGATTGACAAACTTTAAGATGTACGTCTCCTAACTTGACCAAAGCATTACAGACTTTTCACTTAAGTTCCGCACTGAGTTTATTTTTCGTATGTGCTGGAGAATGTTACTTTACACGAGAAACTTTATTTTACTGTGGAAAACACAGATGCTGTCTGTCGTAGCTTTGCATCGTCTGTACTCTAAGAGCTTGTCTGTTTTGCTGCGTAAAAGTTCCACGCAAGCTAGAAAATACGATACATTGTACTAATTGGCCGTGCATAAATTCCACGATGACTAAAATTCCTTTTCAAAATTACTAATTAAGCTGCTGTGTGTTTGTGTGATTGTTTTAGCCAAAGAAAGTGCAAAAACCAGAAGATCGAAATTTGGAACAAAGGTATATCGAAGACGTTCGCTACATTACCAAAACACAAGAACCAAAACCACGTTTCGATGAAACCATAATTTCTCGACGAGAGTTGGACACAGAAAAAATTACTGTGATGAAAAGTGACACAACTCGAACTGAAGAAACAGAGAGGCAAAAATATCCGAAAGAACGCGACGTTGGTCGTCTTGTTATAGAAGAATTACCTGAACAAATAGACGAAGAACCACAAAAATACCCAAAGAGACCGAAATCTACCGAAGTTACGGTTACAAGAGAACAAGTTTCGGACGCTTCAAGACCTTACGAAAAGGAAGATGTGATAAAAGTTGGAAGACTTGATCTTTATGAACTGGAGAAAACACAAGTAGAATCCAGGAAGATACAAGAAAGAACACTGACACAGGAAGAAAGAGTGGAGCGTCCTCAAAAGGTATGTAAAAGATCTGCAACGTTTATATTTGCAAGTAGCCCTTACATTCATATAACCATAACAATTCACCTTTCCAGAAAGTAAGTTGCCTTAGCTATAAAGCCTCGTTTTGGTGAATACCACCCAATATGACCGTACTTTTAAGGCCTTTCATCATGTTCTCTGTGAAATATATACAAAATCATATAATTATAACAGATAAACTGAAAGACATTTTCAATCATTATGCCACCAATAACAAGAGCAAAAGCTTTAAAGATAAGGTCTGGGTGACGAAAACAAACTCCATTGCTAAGGATATACCGTCGGGATCAGTGTGTTAAGCGAAATTGGAGGGCTACTCTGGATTAGCATGTAAATTTTGTTGCCAGCTCTTAGTTAATATATTTTTCTTTCAGGCAAGAAAAGAACAGAAGACAGAAAGAGAAAAACTAGGTCACATATGCATAACAGATGAAGATTTTGACAAGATTTCAGAGATAAAACCTCGCATAGATGACATTTCTCACCAACAAGTAACATCAGAAAAAATAATCGTGAGTAAACGAGATATTAGTCGCTTGGAGGAAACAGAAAAACCGAGATATCCCAAAGATCTTGATATTGGACGTATTGTGATTGAAGAAATTCCTGAAGAAAAAGAACAAATTCCAAAACGTGAAGTTTTAAGAAAAGAACAAGTCAGACCAAAAAGTACTGAGATGACAGTCGCACAACATGAAGTCAAAGAACATCCCAAGACGTATGTTACAGAAGATACCATCAAAGTTGGTAAACTGGATGTAACACATTTGGAAAAGGAGATGGTGGAGGCTAGGATGGTTCAAGAAAGAATTAAGACTTATAGAGACAGAGTTGATGGAGCTCGCAAGGTATCACTCTAGTTTTATTATTGCAATAACGACTTTGATCTAGCTACAATTGGTCTTTCTTATAGGTGTGTTTCACTAAGCACTGTCAACCGACAGTTATCAATATATTTCAATATATTTAATAGTCTTGTATTTGGAGCCAAATGAATAGAATAGTGTAGAGAAATTTGCCAGTCCCTATAAATATCCACATTTCTATAGTTGACTACCATATGCTGCCATTCCAATTTGATTTGCTGGCATTTCAATTTGTGTTTCTTTCTTGTATAATGTATACGTTGTAGTACATTACTTTACATCACAAATAATTCCGTAGTTCAGTTGTAAAAATACTAATATGCAATGGATTTAGAAGATCATAGACGTTGTATTAAGTTGCTACCGTACGTGTATGCAAGTATTTATCAGTTTTCGCTTGTGAACGTTGTTGAAAGACTACACTAGAACATGTGAGATATTTTTATGAGGTACTCAAAATTATTTTTCTGTGCTTTTCTCTGATTGCTTAGCCAAAGAAGGAGCGAAAACCAGAAGATCGAAGTTTGGAACCAAGGTATATCGAAGACGTTCGCTACATTACCAAAACACAATCAAAACCATGTTTCGATGAAACCATAATTTCTCGACGAGAGTTGGACACAGAAAATATTACTGTGATGAAAAGTGACACAACTCGAACTGAAGAAACAGAGAGACAAAAATATCCGAAAGAACGCGACGTTGGTCGTCTTGTTATAGAAGAATTACCTGAACAAATAGACGAAGAACCACAAAAATACCCAAAGAGACCGAAATCTACCGAAGTTACGGTTACAAGAGACCAAGTATCGGATGTTTCAAGACCTTACGAAAAAGAAGATGTGATGAAAGTTGGAAGACTTGATCTTAATGAACTGGAGAAAACACAAGTGGAATCTAGATGGATCCAAGAAAAACTACTGACAAAGGAAGAAAGAATTGAACGCGCCCCTAAGGTAACTAAAAGGAGCATATTTGCAAATCACATAGTTATAACAGATGAACTGAAAGACTTTTCCAATCATTATGCCACCAATAACAAGAGAAAAAGCTAAGATCCAGTATCAATGAATTAAATATTGCCCAGTAAAACTTGCAATCATATCGCCATACCAGTAAATGAAAACTGTAGGGATATTCTGAATAAGATAGTCCATTTCCAGCCGACAGCCTTAAGAAATATGAATTCAAACACACTGCGAATAAAAGCATCTTGTGCACTCGTGATTTGAGTAATTAACAAAAAAACGCGCTAGCTCCTGTAGTTTTCGCAATATGATTGGCTAATCAGCGGTCCGGAAAATCACGTAATGCCTCGCGGGGCAAGACCTCGGTTTAATATTTTACCGTAAAGACCTCACATTCGGTTAATAAGTAGTTAATATTTCGATTTTATTTCAAAATCATTAACAAACCTACCACAATTATTCCCATGTATCGCGTTTTCTTGTTGATAACTGAAATCATGAGTGCACAAATGCTTTTATTCGAAGTATATTTTGTTTTATATTCTGAATAAGATAGTAGACTTTTGTGCCAGCTTTTTGTTAATATATTTTTTATGTTTGCAGGCAAAACAAGAACGGAAGGCAGAAAAAGAAAGAGTAGATCACCTTCGCATAGTGGATGACGATTTCGACAAGACCCGTGAGATAAAAAGTCGCAAAGATGACATTTCTCGCCAACAAGTAACATCCGAAAAAATTACCGTTAGTAAAGAAGATATTAGTCGCTTGGAGAAAACAGAAAAACCAAGATATCCCAAAGATCTTGATATTGGACGTATTGTCATTGAAGAAATTTCTGAAGAAAAAGAAAAGATTCCAAAACGTGAAGTTTTAAGAAAAGAACAAGTCAGACCAAAGAGTACTGAAGTGACAGTCACACAACATGAAGAACATCCCAAGACGTATGTTACAGAAGATGTCATAAAAGTTGGCAAACTGGATGTAACACATTTGGAAAAGGAGATGGCGGACGCTAAGACCATTCAAGAAAGAATCAAGACTTATAGAGACAGAGTCGATGGAGCTCGCAAGGTATAACTTAATTTACCTAAATTTCTAGCAAATTCGCGATACCATGAAGTAGAAAACGTAAATTAAAAATAATGAACACAAGGTACGTTTTCAGCATATAAAATATGTATAACCAACACTTGGTTATCTACCTAAAAAAGATAAAAACACATTTCTACGTTTCGAGTAAAGGTCCTTCGTCAGAGTCATCAGAAGAGTTACATTACAATTAACTCTGCTGACGAAGGGCCTTCGCTCAACTCATTGAGATATCCTATTAGTTTTTCAGGCCAACCTGAACCGACGCCAATAGTTGTTTATATTTTCACCACAGCCGAAAATGAATGAACCTTAAGATTAAATATGTTATCACTGGCCGAAATATACCAAATTATAAATCCAGAAAGACAGATAAAAACTTCTAACCTTATCATAATGTGTCATTATATAGCCAAAGAAAGAACTAAAACCAAGAGATGAAGCTTTGGAACCTGGACATATCGAAGATATTCGCTACACAAGAGGAAGGCGAGAAGAAACCAAACCGCGTTTCGATGAAACAAAGGTGTCCCGGAAAGAAGTAGATACTGAGCGAATTACAGTGATGAAAAGTGACACAATACGGACTGAGGAAACAGAACGACAAATATATCCCAAAGAACATGACGTTGGACGTATTGTGATTGAAGAATTACCGGAAGAAGAACCGCGAAAATACCCGAAATACCAACAAAAATCTGCCGAAGTTACGGTTACAAGAGAACAAGTGACGGATACTTCAAGACCGCACGAAAAAGAAGATGTGATAAAAGTTGGACGGCTTGATCTTCACGAACTGGAGACAAGACAGGTGGAATCTAGACGGATGGCAGAAAAACCTTTGAAAGAAACAGAAAGGGTTGAGCGGCCACGAAAGGCATGTTTAAAATATTTCCAAGGATCGATGGGAAGACCTAATAAGAAATTTAAAACGAAACACGCAATTTTATATATTTCTTAATATCTGGTTTGGTTTGTAGTATCTTACACCGTAGTCATAATGACTACGTATTTCACTATATCTTAGTATCCCACTATATTCCGATACTGATTCCAACATCTCAAGTTTACTCATAGACATATATAGAGGTAGATAAAGTTATCACAACGCGAGGTTTATAATGCTTGCAACTCCCTTTGCAGGTGAGAAAGGACTTGAAGCCCGAGGAAAGAACCCTGGATGAGTGTCAGGTGACTGATGTAGATTTTGAGAAGATATCAGGATCAAAGCAACGCACAGATGAAATTCCTCGTCCTCACGTAACCACCGAAAAAGTCACCGTAAGCAGAAGGGATATCAGACCATCGGAAGAACAAGGGAAACCACAATATCGAAAAGATCTTGATATTGGAAGTATTGTGATTGAAGAAATTCCCGAAGAAAAGGAAGAGATTCCGGAACATGAGATTGTTCAAAAGGAACAAGTCAGGCCAAAGAGAATCGATATGACAGTAAGTCAACGCGAAGTTGAGGAACGACCCACCTATGCGAAAAATGGTGTTAAAGTTGGTAAACTTGATATGACTGATTTGGAACGAGAAGCTGTCGAATCTAGACGAGTACACGAAAGGATAACAACACAGAGAGAAACCGTCGATGGAGGAAGAAAGGTAAGAAATTATTAGATGTCTTCTTTCAGTGGTATATATTCACCCCTCTTTCGCCTTTTGACATTGGTAAGAGATTCATTTTACCGTTTAGACTTCCATCTTCCACATTAAGAAGTTCTCAATAGCAGGAATCCAGCTTATTACTCAAAACTGCTTTAATCTCATTAAATACAATATTTCTAATATTTAAGCGCACCTTAGGTATTATGGTAATTACATTTCGTTCGAGTTAGTAATGGTGTTTGGGTAGTCTGATATCGTTTAGTATAAAAGACGTGCTTTAATATGCAACACAAGTACACAAAACCAGTGGAGAGAGAGTTATTGTTGTAGAAGTTCATAATTTGTATACTAACTAACGTTCATCTTGTATTTTACAGCCAAGACGGGAGAAACCTAAAGACAGAATTGATCATTATCGTCCACAAGGTGAAGAGTTTGACAAAGCCTATACCTACGACTATAAATATCGTACAGATGACACTGAAATATCCCAGCAACAAGTAACCTCAGAGAAAATATCCGTCAGCAGAAGAGATATAACTCGTATGGAGGAAACTGAAAAACCAAGATACCCCAAAGATATTGATATTGGACGTATTGTGATTGAAGAAATTCCCGAAGAAAAGGAAGAAGTAACAAAACGTGACGTTATCAAGAGAGACGAAGTGAAGCCAAGACTTGACGACATGGAAACACGTTATGCAGTTGAAAACGTTCCAAGAAAGCAAGTACAAGAAGATAGAGCTAAAGTTGGTAGATTCGATATCACTGACTACGAGAAAACACCAAAAGAGTCTGAACGAGTAGAAAGAACAACCACTTACACTGAAAGATTGGGAAAGGATCGCAAGGTAATGTTAATCTCACTACAAAATTCTAAGTACTTTCCTGAAAACTTCGTAAAATAACGGAGCATGAATGTGAAATCTTCAAAGTCTTCAATGTACTGTCACCTTAGCTCCACAATTTCGCCGATTACTTTTAATATTGTACGATGATGATATATGTTTCGAAGAGATAGAGTGTACTTGTATTTTCGTTTGTTTCATGAAGAACTTTCGCATCAGTTATCATTCCTTGTCCTGCTAAAGTTTGATACATAAGTATAAAGTCCTTTTCGTGGTTTTTGAAGTATGCTATATTAACAACACTACCATGAAAGTGAAAAATTAAACCATCCACACTATTTTATTAGCCTTAAAAATCGCGTACAATGTACAATATGTAACCTTTGTTTGCATTATACGGAATTTCTAGTAAATGCCCCACAGTTGAGGGTGCTATAGCTGCACAATTGGATAATTTGTACATTAACTGAATAACGTCTATCCTGTTACAGCCGAGGGATGAGAAACCAAAAGAAGACAAAATTGATCATTATCGTCCACAAGGTGAAGAGTTTGACAAAGCCTATACATACGACTATAAATCTCGTACAGATGACACCGAAATACCTCAGCAAGAAGTAACCTCAGAGAAAATAACCGTCAGCAGAAGAGATATAACTCGTATGGAGGAAACTGAAAAACCAAGATACCCCAAAGATCTTGATATTGGACGCATTGTGATTGAAGAAATTCCCGAAGAAAAGGAAGAAGTAACAAAACGTGACGTTGTTAAGAGAGACGAAGTGCAGCCGAGACGTGAAGACATGGAAACACGTTATGCAGTTGAAAAAGTTCCAAGAAAGCAAGTACAAGAAGATACAGCTAAAGTTGGTAGATTGGATATCACTGACTACGAGAAAACACCAAAAGAGTCTGAACGAGTAGAAAGAACAACCACTTACACTGAAAGATTGGGAAAGGATCGCAAGGTAATGTTAATCTCACTACAAAATTCTAAGTACTTTCCTGAAAACTTCGTAAAATAACGGAGCATGAATGTGAAATCTTCAAAGTCTTCAATGTACTGTCACCGTAGCTCCACAATTTCGCCGATTACTTTTAATATTGTACGATGATGATATATGTTTCGAAGAGATAGATTGTACTTGTATTTTCGTTTGTTTCATGAAGAACTTTCCCATCAGTTATCATTCCTTGTCCTGCTAAAGTTTGATACATAAGTATAAAGTCCTTTTCGTGGTTTTTGAAGTATGCTATATTAACAACACTACCGTGAAAATGCAAAATTAAACCATCCACACTATTTTATTGGCCTTAAAAATCGCGTACAATGTACAATATGTAACCTTTGTTTGCATTATACGGAATTTCTAGTAAATGCCCCACAGTTGTGAGGGTGCTATAGCTGCACAATTGGATAATTTGTACATTAACTGAATAACTTCTATCCTGTTACAGCCGAGGGATGAGAAACCAAAAGAAGACAAAATTGATCATTATCGTCCACAAGGTGAAGAGTTTGACAAAGCCTATACCTACGACTATAAATCTCGTACAGATGACACCGAAATACCTCAGCAAGAAGTAACCTCAGAGAAAATAACCGTCAGCAGAAGAGATATAACTCGTATGGAGGAAACTGAAAAACCAAAATATCCCAAAGACCTTCACGTTGGACGTATTGTGATTGAAGAAATTCCTGAAGAAAAGGAAGAAGTAACAAAACGTGACGTTGTCAAGAGAGACGAAGTGAAGCAAAGACGTGAAGACATGGAAACACGTTATGAAGTTGAAAAAGTTCCTAGAAAGAAAGTACAAGAAGATGAAGTTAAAGTTGGTAGACTGGATATCACTGACTACGAGAAAACACCAAGCAAGTCTGAACGTATTGAAGAAAGTACAACCACTTACACCGAAAGATTGGAAAAGGATCACAAGGTAAAATTTATCACATTAAAAACACTATAATTAACTCGCCGATGCAGCGTATAACCGCTCCTAAGTTCCTTAATATTAGCAATGCCTTTTATCACTTCACACTAACGGACGTTTTTGAAGAAAGAAGGTTTACTTCGATCTTGCTTCTGAAACGAATATGTCCCTGTCTGTGGGTTAGGGTCCTGCATACTACCATAAACGGAAAAAAACTGAGTTCCTTGCAACTCTCCAGGTCCTCCACAAGCTACAATTTAACACTAACTGAGCGGTTGAACATATCTTTGGTGGCACATATTTTGCTGTACAGTAATTGGAATCTAGACGATAAACATAAATCTGCTCTGGACAAAATCTAAACGTCTTTTTATCTTTCTAATATTTAAGTGACATTTTCCCTTGCGGGAACCAGGTTTCCATTATTGAACAAAAGCTTTAATTTGTATACTTTGTTTTGTGAATATAATTTTGATTGTTAATATTAATTTACCTTTATCTTAAAAAATGTAAAGTTAAATGCTCCTTACTTTCCCCTTCAAGAATCTGTAAGAGTGATAACTATACAGTTAAAAACTCGTACACTAATTATAAGTTACCCTGGTTTGTATCTTACAGCCAAAAAGAGACGAGAGACCAAAAGAAGATAGGATTGACCATGATCGTCCACAAGGTGAAGAGTTTGACAAAGCCTATACATACGACTACAAATCCAGTACAGATGACACTGAAATATCTCAACAACAAGTAACCTCAGAGAAAATAACCGTCAGCAGAAGAGATATAATTCATAAGGAGGAGACTGAAAAACCAAGATACCCCAAAGATCTTGATGTTGGGCGTATTGTGATTGAAGAAATTCCCGAAGAAAAGGAAGAAGTAACAAAACATGAAGTTGTTAAGAGAGACGAAGTGCAGCCGAGACGTGAAGACATGGAAACACGGTATGAAGTTGAAAAGGTTCCTAGAGCACGAGTGAAAGAAGAAGTTATCAAAGTCGGTAAGCTGGATATCAGCGACTACGAGAAAACACAAAAGGAGTCCGAAAGAATTTACACTGAACGATTGATGGAAAACCAAAAGGTAGCTTAATTTTTCTTAAATATACGTTCTGTGCTTGCTAGATTTCATGTTTCAGTTATGCGTTGTAAAATTTGCTACAGCTTATTTTCAAAATAGTTTTAAAGCCAATTACTTCAATCACACCTACCACCGACAAGTGATTGTTCTATTTAATAGTCGTTGGATAGTTTCGGTTTCTTTTTCCAATGTTCGTCATTATGCTTCAGTGCTCACTAAGTTGAATTTTTTACTGGTTTAGCCAAAGGAAAAACCAGACACGCAGACAACACGTCGCGTTATCGATGATGTAAGTTACGACAAGGAAAAACCTTACGACCGTAAACCACGCTATGACGACACCAAACTCTACCAAACAGAAATGGACGAGACAAGAGTTACTGTTCGTAGAGATGAAGAAGTATGCAGAGATGATATACAGCGCGAGGAATATCCAAAAGAAGAAGACGCTGGTCGTCAGGAAAAACCAGAGTACGATATGCCGGGGGATATTTATCGTAAATTGGTGGAAAAGCCACGGATAACCGAAGTAGCAACCACGCAGCACGAGGTGGAAGATATTACTAAATCATACAAAGATGATATGCGTGATATTGGAAAACTTGAAATAAGAGAATTTGAAAAACGACCAGTGGAGTCAAAAAGAATGGAACAGAAGACCTTCGTGCAGACACTCAAAGAACCGCAAAAGGTTTGTTCATAAAAACTGTATCGAACTTACTAAGAATTATTTCGATACTAAGCATATATTGACAGCATGTATTATCAGTACTCTCAGGCTTTTCCCTTATACCAGAGCCCTTATACAATGTTATATTTCCGTTAGAAGATCATCTCTACTGTCCAAAATTAAACCCAAATGAGCTATCCAAAATATACATTGAGGGAAAACAATTACGTTTCATGTGCAATGAGTCAATATTTAACCATATTATTCGCTCTTCTTCTCCTTCCTTGACTATACTTTCTACTACAGATCTTCATATAACTTACTTGTTTTTAATAACGGCTCTACAATGTCGTGTCGTCTTCTTTATGGTGCCACATGTTTTCAATTTCCTCTGAGCACAATCTTTCAATTTTTCTTATAATTTCAGACAAGAAAAGATGAGAAACTTAAGGAAGAAAGATTTGACCATTATCATCCACAAGGTGAAGAGTTTGACAAAGCTTATACCTACGACTATAAATCTCGTACAGATGAAATTGAAATATCTCAGCAAGAAGTAACCTCAGAGAAAATAACCGTCAGCAGAAGAGATATAACTCCTACGGAGGAAACTGAAAAACCACGATATCCCAAAGATCTTCACGTTGGACGTATTGTGATTGAAGAAATTCCTGAAGAAAAGGAAGAAGGGACAAAACGTGACGTTGTCAAGAGGGACGAAGTGAAGCCAAGACGTGAAGAGATGGAAACACGCTATGAAGTTGAGAACGTTCCTAGAAAGCAAGTAAAAGAAGATCTAGTTAAAGTTGGTAGACTGGATATCACGGACAACGAGAAAACCCCGAGAGAATCTGAACGTGTTGAAGAAAGAACCACTTACACCGAAAGATTGGGACAGGATCGCAAGGTAATGTTAATCTCGCTAAAATAATGCAGAGTAACCGCACCTAAGCTCGTTAATATAAGCAATTCTTATAAGAAGGTTTACTTCGATCTTGCTTTTGTAACGAATATATCTCTGTTTGTGGATTAGGGTCCTACCACATTAGCATTAACAAAAAACTGAGGTCTCTGCAACTCTCTAGGTCCTCTACAAGTAGCAATTAAACACTAAGTGAGCAGTTGAACATATCATCTTTGGTGGTATATCTTTGGCCGTACAGTTATTGGAATCTAGACTATAAAAAACGGAAATCTGCTCTAGGGAATATCTAGACGTCTATATTTTATTTCCAATATTTAAGTGACTTCTTCCCTTGAGGAAACCAGGTTTCGGATAATTCAACAAGAGCTTTTGTATGGTTTGTTTTGTGATTGAATTTGAAATAAAAAGTACGGGTCCGTGCGAATTCATAATTTTGATTGTCAATTAACTGACCTTTACCTTAAAGAATGCTCCATACTTTCCCCTTCAGGAATCTGCAAGAGTAAGAACTACACACTTAATAACTCTTACACTAATGATTTTACAGCCAAAAAGAGATGAGAGACCAGAAGATAGGATTGGCCATTATCGTCCACAAGGTGAAGAGTTTGACAAAGCCTATACCTACGACTATAAATCACGTACAGATGACACTGAAATATCTCAACAACAAGTAACGTCAGAGAAAATAACCGTCAGCAGAAGAGATATAACTCGTATGGAGGAGACTGAAAAACCAAGATATCCCAAAGATCTTGACGTTGGGCGTATTGTGATTGAAGAAGTTCCTGAAGAAAAGGAAGAAGTGACAAAACGTGACGTTGTCAAGAGGGACGAAGTGAAGCCGAGACGTGAAGACATGGAAACACGTTATGAAGTTGAAAGAGGTCCAAAACCGCAAGTGAAAGAAGAAGTTATCAAAGTCGGCAAGCTTGATGTCACTGACTACGAGAAAACACAAAGAGAACCTGAACGTGTGGAAGAAAGGATTACCTCCTACACTAGAATGCAGAAGGATCGTAAGGTAATTTGATGAATTAACATTTCTGAACGATTACTTAGAAGTGGTATTGACTATCATAAACCAAATGGTGGTTGTGTTTAATCTTTATCAAATTATAAACATCCCTGTTCAAGTTAATGTACATAAAATTATTACTTGCTGTATCTATAGTATAGAATGTTATCTTATGATTTTCCAAAAAGGTTAAACTTCTAAATCCAACGAGATTGTTAAAATCCTGGCAGGATGGACTTGTCATTGCCAAGAAACATCTTGTTATTATAGTAGTTTTTGTTTTGAAGATAAAGTTAGAAGTTTTTAATTCCTTTCCATTATCCAGCCAAGAAAAGAAAAAACATACGAAGACCCGAAAACGAAAGAATGTTACATTGACGACAGATATGATGCGGAAAAGCCGGACGAACGAAAGCCTCGTTATGATGAAACTAAAGTTACTAGAGAAAAGGTCGGAACAGAAAAGGTCACAGTAACAAGAACTTACGAAGATGGACGTGTAGACAGAATGGAAAAGCAAAAATCTCCAAGAGATCAGGACGTTGGTCGCATTGTAATTGATCCAACGGTCGAAGAAGCATCGAAAGAGCTGAGACGTATAATTACGGAGAAACCTCAAAAGAAAGAAACTACGACCACGCGTAAAGATGTAACAGATATTCATAGAACAGATGTGAAAGATGTTGAGAGAACGTACGAAGAGGAAAAAAGTTTTGGACCAAGAAGACCTGAGGAACAGTTCCTACCAGAACCAGAAAGACTGGATCATGTAAGAAAGGTAAATTTTGGTTTCAAGCATTGTGTCTGTCAGTCAATGTGTCTTGTTCGTTCAGCTATTTAAGTAGGCCTACATGGACATCCTTCTTTGTGACAATCACCAGTCCTCATTATTGCACACTAAAACTTTCTTCTTTGGTCTTCCTCTTCTGCCTGATAACGCCATCCTCAGCATTCTTAAGACAGTGTGTCTGCATCTCTCGCTTTTTCTTTTATCGCTACCAATTTTATCGGTCCCAAAGTGCGAGGCTTTCCCAGAAACGCATAAAAATTGAGCTAAAATAGCACACGATAGATTTGGATTTTCTAAATTGGATATTGTATTTTCAGGTCCGTAAAGACGAAACATCTGACGATACGGCTTTTGATCGTCGTGTTTTAGAAGATCTAGATTCAGCATCTCGAAAAGAACCTAAGTCATATACCGATGACACACATGGCCAAAGGCAACGCGGCACAACAGAACGGATCACTGTTAGTAGACACGATATTACCAGGACAGACGAACCAGAGAAACCTAGATATCCCAAAGATCTCGACATTGGACGTATTGTGATTGAAGAAATTCCAGAGGAGAAAATCCCAAAACGAGACGGTCAACAAAGAGACCGTCCAACTACGAGGGGAACTATAGAAAGCCAAGAAGTAACGAAAGTGCCAAGAAAGGAAGTTATAGAGCACGAACCAAAACTATACAAGGAACACACAACTGATTATGAAGAACGACCTTGGGAGAGACGGACACTGGATGAAAGAGTTACAACATACACAGACAGACTAGATGGAGTGTGTGAGGTAATTATAGCGATTTCTTATAGTATTTATATTTATAAAATAACATGTATACAACGCGTGCTCTGATTGGTCGAAACCCGTGTTTGGATCAGGCCATCCAAACACGGAAGACTATCGTGTTGTTGTTATTTTATAAAACAGAGTTAAGAAAAGCTCGCAAAATCAATCGCCTTCGGCTCGAGATTTCGCGCGCGATCAGGCCATCCAAATATATATATATAAAGCTTATTCGGCGAGGATTTTCCCCTTTTGCATGCCCTTCTTCTACTCGATCGTGGAAAAACCTCTGGCTCCCAGGATAGCATGCGACGTGTATTTTATGTAAATCATATTGATGTAAGCAAGCGTATTCACTAATTTGGTTCAAGATATAAATCCTTACAACTTACAGCTAATATTATTTTAACATTCAAGTAAAACAAATGACATTGTTTGTGACACAAAAATGTCGAATCGGGGACATTCATGGTCTAAAATATACGATCGATTCGATATACAGTATCGCGTTGTGGACAGTACACGCAGATATATTCATTTTGCTGCGGAAAACGTGCAGCGTTTTTTGGGATACTGACACTAACATTAAATTATTTCCTATGTAAAGAATTGGATTCAGAGTAGCCCTGCCCGTTCATGCAGCTTACGGTTCGTGAAATATATAGAATTTCATTGAAAACTGACCTTTACAGTAGAAATACAATAATTTCAAGGCCTAGATCCAACAGTCGCACAAAATATATCGGTAATAATGCGGTATTTCTGCAAGTGTAAAAACGCCTCTGGCACACAGGGTAATTGCATGCACAAGCACTTTGTCTACGAAGGGAAATGCAGCTTGACAGAGAAAAATTGTAAGAAGAAAGTATAGATAATTGAAATGAAATATGCCAAATTACCTATAGAATATTCCTCCCAAAACCCTGGAAATGCCACTTCAGAGACTCTTCATTCAGGGAATTCAAGTACCCCCGTGAGACGACACATAAAAAGACGACATTTTATTTTATCGAATAAGCGCATAATCACTTTTAATAGTATAATGGTATCTACACTAAATAGATCGATGTTCTAATTAATAAATTATTGTTTAGCCAAGGAAAGATGATAAACCGGACGAACGTGAAAAAGTTCCAAGCTATATCGAAGACACAACTTACCACAAGGAGACTCGTGGTGATCGTGAACCCAGCAGAGACGAACCTCGTGTATCTCGAGTATCAACAGAAAAAGTAACTGTTACCAGAACTGGTGACATCACAAGAGAAGACGTTAAACGTCATGATCATCCAACAGAACAGCAAGTCGGTCGTATCGTCATTGATGAAATTCCAGAGGAATCTGAAAGAATTACAGAACCCAGAAAAGTAAGAACGTCATGAATAAAACTCTTATTTTTGTTATTATTTAATCGCATGGAAAATGAAACCGCCCAGGAAAATTGTCTCCGGTAAAATGGAAAATTCAAAGATGGTTTGAAACTCGTTCATTCATTTTATAACTGTCTTAGTTTTCGAAATATTTGGACTAAAATGATGCATCGCGTCGTCAGCTGTATATTATACTACAAAATTTGATATACACCTGATCAATCTGATCTAAAGATAAAAATAATCAATTGTAAAATTGTGATAATCATGAATTAGCAATTTAGCATAGGTATAAAAATCTATTAATTTGTAATTGTGGAAAACCACGATTATATTTATTTCCTAAATTCCCGCATCTCTTTTATGCAACCTGAAAGGCTCATAATGGCGCAGAATTATAAGATCCTGGCTCAAACGCTTGTAATAAAATTGACCTAAAACGTTTTAATGTACTATCTGTTCATCAGTGCTGATTTCATAAATGAACATATTTTTAACTGGAGACATGAATAACAGTTCAACCATGAACTATATTTTCAGGTGAAGAAAGAAGAACAACCCGAGAAACAAAGACCACGTCATCTTCAAGTGGAAGATGTTGAAACCGTGCATCGACCATATGACACACGCCGAGAAGACGAAACTCCCCGCAAGTACATATCTAGTGATAAAATAACCATCACTAAGTATGATGTTACCAAGCAAGAGGAAACAGAAAGACGGAAACATCCTAAAGATGTTGACATTGGTCGTATTGTGATTGAAGAAGTACCAGGAGAAAAGGAACTGGAGCCAACAAAAGAACAACCAAGAGACACACAAGTAACGATTACACGGAAAGAAGTTAAGGATATTCCCAAGCCACGAGATGAAACAATCAAGGTTGGTAAACTCGACTTACGTGATGTTGAAAAGGAGGTCTTGGAATCTAGAAAAACAAAGGGAACATTGATAACGCATACCGAGCGAGTGGATCAGAGTCACAAGTTTGTGACAGACCAGCACATTGTCGGGGAAACTAAGATTGATGTCATTGATGAAAGAGTGCGGATGGGAACTCGACCAAGAGATAAAATTTACATGGGTGTTCAAAAGGCAGCAGAACCTCGTGTGATAACAGACAAGATTGACGGAGGACAGAAAGTTGACGACAAAACTGGAGAAAAGAAAATATTTGAGTCCACATTAGGTAAGGTTACAATTTGAAATTATATACAAGGCAAAATATCCAACAGTAAAATACTCGTAACTTGAAGTAATCAGGATAGCACTATTATACTGCCTTTGTTTCTAACGATATCGGGAATACAAACCCCCTGATGAACACACCAGACTGCAGTGCCAAACGTTGGAGATTGTTCGGAGATAAATTTACCTAAACTGGAGTGAAACGACGTTTCACATTAAATGGATTTTTGTCCTCGGTCGGTTTGTAAAAGAGTAAGTTGGGTTTGGTTCTGTTACTTACTTGATTGCTGAAACCAGCTTGAAAATACAGACTATCCAGATACCCATATTTCAATATATAAAACCATATTTAGATCAAATAAATCATATACCTTAATATAGGGTTGGATGCTCTTCGTGGACACGAGGTTGTCATGGATTCCGTTTGGGAAGAAAGCATTAAACCTTTGGAGGAACATCCCAAGGAACCAGAAGAACCAGAACAACATGCACAGCCAGACGCTATCACTATTACCAAAGATGACCGCTCCAATGTCCAAGAAGATGTCCGTGTGTCTGTCCACAAAGTGGAAACACAGGAGAAGAAAGAGGATGTTAAAGTTCGGAGATTTAAAATCGATGAGTCACGTGACATTCGCGGTGTAAAGAAACACAAGGAACCTGTGAAAGAAAAACGAATCAAGGAGAAACCCAAGAAAGAAGCAGAACAGAAACAAAGAGAAAAACCAGAAGAGAAACCAAGGAAGAGACAAGAGGAACCGAAACAAGAAAAGCCAAAACCGTTAAGAGAAAAGCAAACACAAACTAAGGAAAGAATTGACGAGCGTGACAAGAAGATAGCGTATTATGAGAAGAAGGAAAGAGAACGGTTACAACGAGCACACGAGAAAAGACGATATGAAGAAGAGAGATATCACATGAAAAGAGCTTCATCAGATCCATGGATACACGTCAGGAGACATGAAAAACAACAACCACGTGAAGTAACTGCAACTCAAGTCATTCATGATGACCCTAGCAGGTAGTGTGCGAGATCTATTAACTACAACCTCTATCTATGAACATTTTAGCATATCTAATCACTGATATCTAAATGAGACGTTTTAGAAGTCGTTTAAAAAACTCATATGGCATGTTTTTATTACCTCCAAAACCACTCAAGCATACCGTTCGTGGTTTTAAATCTAATTCAATACTGTTGCAGTACTGCAGTACATAAAGAGTTCAGCTGATTGCAATCGAACACATATACAGTAGTACGTATTGAAAACTAGCAGCAACATTTTAGTAAATATTTCTGAATCTATCTAAAGTGTCAAGACTTAAGACTCTTTTCTATTGATCACTAAAAAATACACATCATTTGACTTTAGTTAAATCACGGCTTACGTCTATTTCGGTTAACTAATTCGAATAGATAATTCAAACCTTGGTAATTAAATGTAAATCATTAAGAAACAGGCGAATCATTAACTACAAGAAATAGACATGACAAAACAACTAGTACAGCATTTTCATTTCCTGTTCATAATCTAAACTGTCAGGTCCACAGATTAATTGAAATAATGAAAAAATAGTCTATTATTAACCCTGATATTTATGCACATTTATTTATTTTCATAGATACTTTGATGAGAGATACGAAACAGAAGTTCACAGAAAGTCGGCCACCCTACCTTGGATTGAAGTTCGTAGACGAACCGAAGCCGGGAGAGACCGAAGTTTGATGAGCAAAAAAAGTCGGCATGCCTACCACCAGACACAAGAATCCTCAGGACGAGATCGCCTTCTTCTTTTAAACATACCTCAAAAAATATTCCTGTCCATGCAAAATGGCGAACAGAGTAAGGTAAAGGAGATCGATATTCCATGGATGGAGATAGAAGCGACCCCAGATTATGGCAGCGAGGCATTACCATGGATCGAACTGGAAGCTCATGACCCAAAGACAGGACGAGATCGCCTCATCATGTTGAAAATACCCAGAGATATGGTCCTGAAAACATCCAAATTTTCCAAGAGCTCAGAACATGAAATACAACTACGCTGGGATGACGTCACCAGATATTTTGAAGAAACTGGTCAAATTCCTCTGGGTTCCTCAGCGCGTATACGTCTTAAACACTCACCCACCATGAGTATCACATTACCACGAGAGGCAAACACCGGTCGTTACCAGTCCACTTCGCTACGCACAGTCTCCCACGAAGGATTACCCACAATCCGTCTGATGATGCCTAAGAAGTTTTATGCAGCAGGATCATGGCAAGATCGACCGCTGATCAACTTCAATCCAGATCGCCGCATCAAGTTGCGAGTCAACCAACAATCTAATTCAAAGACCGTTGAAGATGTGCGCACCATTCGTCTGAACGAATACGACAGGAAGACCAATTACATGCCAGTAGCTTTAACACGTGATTCTCCGCGTCGTGTCCTATTGGCTGATGGCACAACCTGGAAACGACTGGACATTGGTGATCTCCGAGCCTTAGACGAAGAGAAAGGTCAGTGCAATCCTAGTCGGTTCCGAAATACTTACGAAATTGGCAAAGAATCAGAAGCACGCAGTTTCCCAGATCTTCGTGAGTTCTCTAAAGAAAATGGTGGAACAACTCGAGAAAATTCAAAAACATTCAGCTTCTTTATTAATGGCAACAAGGACAAAAAGTGACTGATATAATTTGGAGTGTGTGAGATATGAGCATTGTGTGTTGAGCGAAGTGATAAAGCTATTTTATTAAGCACATTTTATTTTGTTATAAACATATATTATTCACTAGCTTTTAAAGAAAGAGAACATTATTTTTATATAGGTAACAGAAAGATATTTTTTTACGAAAGGTATGCATGGCGTATATATGACCGTGTGAGGTAAAAGTTATGAAATCATAAAAATAAAGTAATGTAAGAGTGTTTTAGGAGTGTAACACTTGCCTAAATCATTTGAGAGCGTATATGACATTCGACATATTATTTATAGCGAGATAACTCGAAAGAAAGAAAACGAATATCTACAATAGATTTACTATAAATAAGTTAGTCGTGTGCAGGATTATGAAATTAGGCAAGGAATATATAATAATATATAGACTGTATGTGTGTGTAAGTCGGCAGTATAATAAAGTCAATGGATGTAGTAGTATAATAAAGTCAATGGATGTAGTAGTATAAGAACATAAAAGTTTGGTTTACCCGATTAAAGTTTATTTCGTGTCACATTTTGGGTTCATCCATGTCACATTTTATGGTTCAATCTCGTACTTCTTGTCTCATTACTAAGTATAAAAAATTATCCAGTGTTATCCCACAAATACCAGAATTTCAAATCATTCTCCATGAGGATGACTAAAGGCGGATTTCCAGTCCTCGCACGAAGCTCCTCGCAGCTCGCTGCGAGTACTCGCAGATATTCAAAATTTTGAACTATTTGTTAAGGCTCTTTTCCACTCATCGCAAAACAAACTCGCAAGCCCGCTGCGAGTGCTTGCATCTAATTAAAATTAACTATCGAGCATTTTGATTGGATAAAAGTACTCGCAGCGAGCTTGCAAGTTGGTTTTTGCGATGAGTAGAAAAGAGCCTTTACTCGCTGCGAGAGCTCGCAATAATAAACCAATCATAAAACGGCGTGTGGTGGCAACGGAATGACATTCGTGCGAGTACTCGCAGCGAGCTGCGAGGAGCTTCGTGCGAGGACTGGAAATCCGCCTTAAAACTATCTTTCTACAAAGATTTATCTGTTTTTAATATTCTAATTAGTCGCTGGGGTAACAGCGACTATAGGTTGGGGCAACAGCGGCGTGCACTGAAACCTGCCAAATGTTTGTTATTCCAAAGAAAAACCGTCCACAACACTTCCATATTGAATACACTCAACGGTAATGTGAAATTAATGCTGTGATTATCCAGCAAATGTTACCATTAAGCTTCGTTCATCGAGTCACTTGAGGCACCATCATACAAAATGATAGTCTCCTTCGCAGCCTGTTCGCGGGTGCGAGGTGTTCTCCCCACGTACAGGCTGCCTACAGCAGCAATACATTCCATTCCAGTGATTTAGCCAATCACAGCCCGAGTACCAGAATCAGGAACTCGTTCGCGCAATGATCTGACAAACTTTTGAGTTCCGAAGTGAATTCCAAAGAATGCGCGTAAAATCTTGTTGTTGCTCACTGGTATTAAAAACCCCATTGCGCAGCAGAGTCGTTTGGACTCGTTTGTGCCGATATAAACTCATATTTATAGCTACAAATCTCTAAACTTCGTAAATCGTATTCTATATATATATATATTGCATTTGATCTTCGGACGATCTGTACACACGCTTTCGTCCAAACAAGTTTTAAACGTTCGTTCTATATTTCAGTATTTGAGGTTACCCTACGCCTATACTATAGTCTATAGAAGTGTCGTGTTCGAATATATAAAAGACAAAGTAAACTTGACATGGCTTGTTCCAAATTTAATTTCCCGTGTGCCAGACCACAGGACAGACGAAGGCAGTAACGAAGCTGTCTATAACATATACTTTGTATTTATATACAAATTTGAATGTAAAAGTAGTAAAACCTTGTTAAATTGCTCGATATTTTATAGGAGAAGAGTGCATGAATTTAATACTCAAAAGTCTGACAACAGTATAGCCTGATGTGCCCGTTACAATATTTCAGGTCTGTCAAACATATTTCATGAATGGATATATTTACAGTAAGAAATCATTCTAAGAACAAAGTTCTATAGACTATATTTATAGTATATGTAAGATATTTGTACTAAAATTCCAAAATATTTAAAAGCCATATTATAAAGGTTCAGAATATAATATTTATACAGAATTACAGGGCACAGGACTCATATCAAATATTATCGCTTTGTCACTGTTGTCTGTCGACATGTATATAAAATTGGCAAGATTATTTAACGTTGTTTTCTTCAAAATCGATGAATTTTCGACGTTTCAAAATAACAAACTTTAATGCTATACAAACTTGTGACAAATTATAGCGGCTATACTTGTGTGTGACTTGTCCGACTTGTGTATACATTAACAATATTAAACATTTCATCACAACAATGATGTAGCGGTTGAAATAAAACAATACAACGAGGAGTTAAGCTTTCTCTTTCGTTAAATTCTTCAGAACTTTTAATATGAAAACATTTCATACGAGTATAATTAGATCAGAATGAGAACCCTAAACGGGTTGGAATAAAACACGGATACGGATGGCACGGATACGGATGGCACGGATACGGATGGCACGGATACGGATGGCACGGATACGGATGGCACGGATACGGATGGCACGGATACGGATACGGGGATAAAACACGAAATATGGGGATAAAACACGGATGAAGGGATAAAACACGGATGGGGGGATAAAACACGGATGGGAGGATAAAACACGGATGAGGGGATAAAACACGGATGGGGGGATAAAACACGGATGAGGGGATAAAACACGGATGGGTGGATAAAACACAGATGGGGGGATAAAACACGGATGGGGGGCTAAAACACGGATGAGGTACTGAATAGGGAGTTCCCTATTCTGTGGATGAGATAATAATTGCCCAACATTTTTTAGTATTTAAATGTACTGACAAATAAAACGTTGATTAGCATAGAACTTAGCGCAAAGCGCAATGTTTCTAAAGGCTGATATACGTAGACTGCGCATTCAATAAGTGCGAACTTCTGCGGGCATTTGTTGGAAGAAGATAAGGTAATACCTTTTATTTAATATACTTTTGAGAACACCGGATATACCGATGGAGATTTGTTGCTTGTCAGAGGAGTTTCCGTTTATGCGGATCTGATTATAATTAACTCGCAGTGCTTTGTTTCCACTGTTTATGCGGTAGATTATTTTTATAATGCAACATGATCGAATTTTGCTTGTATAAGGATAACACTTTTTAGTAACCTTAAAATTAAACTTGCCACACTCTCATGAGGTTGTATTCCCACGCTTATATATACAACATAATAATCTACGCCATAACACGCCGGCAGATTTCAAGGCGAATTTATAGTTTGATAACCACAAAAAGTACGCGTTGTCATTTATGTTAAGTTGAATGTTTTTTTTGCATACAGTTTAATATCTATGACAAGATATTTTATATATGATACAAATCTTAGCTAGAATAATGTGATTTTGAATAAATGCCAAGACATGAGAAGTGTTGCAAAGGCTTCTCATGACAAGTGTTGCAAAGGCTTCTCATGTTCTACCTGACAGTTGTTTCGTTGCACTTGGTTTAAACTGACGCGGTCGGCATTTATCGTCTGCTTACCAAAAATGTAATATCGCAGCTTATTCTTACCAAAATGTCAATGTTTGGTGGCTTGAAAATCATTGAAAAGGGCAAAACAACTATATCATCTGAGTTAGCTGGTGTGGCAGTTTTTAAATTTGGCGAGCTAAGGAATATACACGAGATTGGTCGAGGGGGCTATTCGACCGTCTTCACGGCAGAATTACCGAACGGTGAAACGATTGTCGTGAAAAAGTTTTTTGACGATGAAATCGACACGGAGCGCAAACTCATCAAAGAAGCGAGATTTCTGAATACTATTCCCCATCCGTGTTTTATCCCCCCATCCGTGTTTTATCCCCCCATCCGTGTTTTATCCCCTCATCCGTCTTTTATCCCCATATCCGTGTTTTATCCCCTCATCCGTGTTTTATCCCCATCCGTGTTTTATCCCCCCATCCGTGTTTTATCCCCCCATCCGTGTTTTATCCCCTCATCCGTCTTTTATCCCCATATCCGTGTTTTATCCCCCCATCCGTGTTTTATCCCCCTATCCGTGTTTTATCCCCTCATCCGTGTTTTATCCCCATATCTGTGTTTTATCCCCTCATCCGTATCCGTGCCATCCGTATCCGTGTTTTATCCCAACCCCAATAAAACTGTCTCTTCCTTGTATAAAATTGTGAACTGTCATATTGCGATTATTGGCACTCCCTTGACCTTGACTGCATCTTCGCGCGTAATTTTAAATACGCGTTGTGATTGGTCGAGCTGAAACAATCGGAATGGAATGTATTGTTGCTGTAAGCAGCCTGTATGTGGGGAGACACCTCGCACCCGCGAACAGGCTGCGTAGGAGACTAACAAAATGGCTGCTCAACCGGGCAAATTTTGTTTGAATTTTAGCGCGTTTGTCAAATAGTGATGTCATACGAGTCAGCAATCTAATCCTATATCTATACCACAAGAGGGATGAAACCATGTGGCTTAAAGAGTCCATAAATACTATAAAATATAATATTTTGTGGACATTTTGTCTTTTTGAAGTATTTCGGTGCATAGAGATAATTATCGGACCTCTTGTTTCAAGTCTAAAACAAACTCTCAACTAAATAACAATACAAGGTATGCTAAATATGCTTGTGAATATTCAAGAAGACTGCAGTGGGTAGGAAATTAGACCATCGCCTGCAGAGAGCTCGCCAAATAGCAAAAATCTTAAAAATATAGAACTTTCTTTAATTTCAAGTTTAAAACAAGAAACTATGAAACACCAGCGCTGTTCAACAAAAGTCAGTGAGTCCATGGCCTATATTTCGCTATTACAGCTCGGCAATTTACTTTGAGTTGGCGTTTCTGTTGCGTTCTTTTCAAATCATGCTTTGTTGTAGAATGGTAATTCGTTTCGCATGAGTGTCATTGATATGCAGCACAATTATAACACAGCACATTCCAGATTCTGCCAGTCTAAACATGTTGAACATGTAATGCTATGTAAACCACAACTATTTCTGATGAAAACACTTACACTATCTATCATGTAACGTTTGAAAAAAGCTATGAATATAGGATATTGGAAGATGCTTTAAATCAAGGGTATTTCAAGGTGTTAAACGATTGACAAGTGGCGTTCTATTGGCCAATTCTCAATACACGGATTATTTGTAAAGACATGTAAGTAAAGTTGAAGTCACCATATTTTTCATTGTCATTGATACTTTAAAATAATATGATGATATGATATGTATGCATGGTTATGTCAACTTGGCTATAATGTTCAAATTGCATTCAATGATTGTACGAAAATGATACAACACAAATGTTATATGGAAATATAGTTTGACGTGCTAATGAATTAATTTAAAGTCCAACAAGGAATGTATGTCGGAACCTACTAGTACGTATATACCTATATTCTATAATATATTAGTGAATGAGGTACCTTTTCGAATTATATTAAATTTTTTATTAATTTATTTTAAGTTGTTAGACAGAATCTAAAGTCTAAACATAAAGTAAATCTTATTGCAAGGGGAAACCTTTAATCAATCCTTAATAAGTCGACTCAATAGTGCAACAGAAAAACGCTAAATTCATGGTAGCATCACTGTGGTCACATGTGTATATAGTATATATATGGTATGCTGCAAAACCGACTTTCGTATGAAGAAATAATGTATACCCACAAAGTGTCCAAGGGACGTAATTAATCATATATATTCATGAAAATATATTTTGAACAACTAAACAGCAACATCAAAATAGATCCTGCAGCACAAACATTTTTATAAACATATATTTAGATAACTTGCGTTTGCCCTAAGAGCTACAAATCAGTCTGCTCATCATGAGGGCTTATACGCATCATTTAAAAATATATGAATAAACAATTAATGAAAATATTAAAGAATATACGACGGGAGACACCTGGAACTTAAAACAGTCATGCTAATTACAAATAAAACGTTGGGACTCTTGTATATAACGCTGAACAAAATATCACTTCGTTTTGCGGCAATGACAAAACATGGGAACCCCGTAATAAATCTCCCATAATTTGTGCAACACCCGAGAGTAAGGTAGAACGTAGAGCAGCATATCGAGAACAATGTAAGAAGTATTGAGTGGTCACAGGTGCTCGGAGCGCTAAATGTTTTTGAGTCAACAAAATACCCAGGAGAATTGGTTATTATCAGGTCTAATAAAGCAGACACATATTCAGTAACACGCGTCGGCTCCCTAACCACTTGATACAAAATCATCAAAATCATAATGTGCATTAAAATCTCCAAGGGAAAGGAGTAAGATAAATAGTCTTTTTGTTAATAACTGCATACATTTTGTCCAAACAATATTGCAAGTATTGAAGTAGCTAAATCACCATTATCTAACGAACTAAAGTTTGGTGGTCGATAACAAACACCACAATTAAATAACGGTGAAAGAACCGACGCGCGTTTCTGCCCAAAGTACTTCAAAATCATTACATTTCTAAGTCAAGTCTTCTTTTCGACATAAACAATGACTTGGTATATAATGCTACTCCCCCGGCTCTCCTGCCATCTTGTCTATCCCTATACGCATTTATTTATTTCATTAAAACCTGGTATATGTACAGTAAATCATTACGAACCCGCTGGTTTAACAAAGTCTCAGATAGAGCAAATATGTCAATATTATGCTCACGAACAAGCGACGATTTTCATCAAATATTTCATCATTATTCAGACTTCTAGCATTCCAATATTTAAAGTTACACTTTGCCGTTGTGTAGGGCCAGGGTTTAATTCTACATTACCAGAAAGAAGCAACAACATACATAGTACTGCAAAAACTAGGAAAGTAATAGTACTAACATCCAAGAAAACCATACAAAGAGAAGTGCGAATCATACATTTACCAACTACACAAGAATAGAATCTCCCAATATAGCTGCTCTATAAACTTGTAAACTAACCCCTGTCATAGTTCAAATAGGGTTGCACAAATAACACACAAAAATAAGAAATAAATGATCAATTTATGAAATCATGTATACACACAACAGAAAGGCTGACTGTCGATGTGAAAAAACGTTTTATGGTATTAACAATCATTGTTATATATCAATTGAGTACGTCGTATATGTTTGCTTATTTTTTACCACTTATTGGATAATTTTTTAATTTAATTGAGCTCATGTCGTGAGAACCTATAAAAGAAACCTTTGAAGGCATTTCGTGCATGGTTAATTTGCGTGCATGAAGAGTATGTGCAACGTAATAATTAAAAAGGTATAGTGTACTTGCAAAAGACGAAAATAACCAAAAATACAGACTGATATAATCATGGAATCATTAAAACAACATAGATCAGTGGCAACACGTATAGGACTAGAAGAGTAAAATGTTTGTATAAAGTTTGAAAAAATCCGGTTAATTAATATTCTTGGTTTTTGTTACATTATTTTAAACAGACATACCGACGAATCGACGAATTGATTGGTTAAATTATCAATTTCATTCACTCGGGGTTGTAAAAAAAGCTTTCTATTTTTATACTCAGCAGACGAAAGGTCTGTTAAAGATATGCATGGCAGATCGCATTCAATACCATTACTCATTAGGCATTAACATGCAACAACGTATCGTACAAATTACACCTTTATCACAACTATAGACTATATTATATAGAAGTAAATCGTCTCACGACAGACAATTTGAATCGTCATAGCAAAAGCTCTGAATCCGCAAGAATGTTATAATTATGTATCTCCAGTTTATTATGAATGACGTCATGTAATAACTATACTGGCAATTCATAATTGTTTACCAATTAAACTAATTAAGCCAAGACGACGATCTGATCTAACTACTCCACACGAGTCAGAACACGAGTGGAACACGGGTGAACACGAGTGAACACGAATGAAATACAACTAAAAATGCCATTTATAGGTTCTATAGATATTTAGTAAACAGGAAATAAACCCCGATTACCCAGTTATTTATAGAAAAAGGCTTGGAAACGTTAATTTATTGCGTGCTGCCGCTCAGTGTTCTACTCGGGATTTGTTACAAGCGTTTTCTTTGGACTAATAAAACGTGATTGTCAATGTGGGGAATTCTACTTTTGGTACATATGTATTTAGTTATTGTTTGGACAATTGTTGTGTATATTTGATTTTATTTAGTTGCTATTTAAACGCGAATATTGTTAATTAATTGTAATATTAATAACGTTAATTGTTAGCCAAACGCAAGCCATTTATGGAATATAATGTACATTGACCATTTCACTTTTCCGTCCCGTGAGTCCACGTTGTGTTACTGCTAATTATTATTTGAATTAAAATGCTTTCATCTTGCCCAAATGCCCCACCATCTATAAAAAATGTCTAAGCCTAAGGCAATAGACCCATTCAACTTCTCCCTTGTTTAGTGTTGTTTGCTTACATATTTCAAATTATGCGACAACACCTTTTTGAAATTAAACGACATACAGATATGAATGAAAGAAAGCATTTTAATTCAAATGATAGTTAGCAATAACAGAACATGGACTGAAAAGTGCAATGGTCAATGTACATTATATTTCCATAAATGGCTTGCGTTTGGCTATATACAGCTAATTGCATTAAGGTTGTCCTCCAACAAAGCTGAAAGGTAAAAGCCAAGCGCGAAAAGAACGATGGAAGCGACTAGTTTGAATTAATTGACTGCGTGTGAATAAATACCTATTTTCCCGTTTAAACCAATTTTCTTTGTTGTCGAGTTTAACCGACATGACTAAACTGCATGTGGAAAAACGTTAGTTGTTGTTTTTCGAAAAGCAGTTCATGGAGTTTGCCAGTGATTGCATTTGAAGTATTCTAAGTAATACCTCCAAGAACATCAGGCAGTTTTTGTTTACAAATAACTTGCAGATAGTTGTGAAATACAGGGTGTATAAAAAAAAACGCAACCTCGGAATTTCCCAAGAAATCCACTTTGTTCTTAAGCACAAAAGATTTAGGCCCCTGGGGAATTTAAAATAGTAATACGACCTATTAGTAATTCGACAGTTATGCTCCTGGAATACGATTAGAAGCTATTTTAAATTCCCAGGGGCCTAAAATCTTTTGTTCTTAAGAACAAAGTGGATTTCTTGGGAAATTCCGAGGTTGCGTTTTTTTTTATACACCCTGTAGAACGCGGGCAAAAAGCAACGAATTTTCTCCCCGGGGACCTCAAATATGCTGGAGCCCGCCAGTTGTTGAAAATATGAAATGTCGAATAATTAAGTAATCTCTGCGTAGCTGTGCTATCACGATAGTGTTAAACTCTAAAGCAGTGTTTTGTACAAAAATGGATGAGGAGGATACTGTAAATATTATGCAGATGCTTAAAGTTGTTCGCCAAGGCAATAAGAATCAAAACGATACTTATACTAAGCAAGATGTCCCGTACCGTATAATGTTGCTCTCGTATAATATATACTTGCTCTCGTATAGATCTCCTCAATATCGATTCCCACTATTTCAATTAGGGAAATAGCTCTCCATCGCAAATCGTGACTGTACGCACGAGGCATTTTTAACACAAAACGTAACAGTCTGCAAATCGTAAGAGGTATTTACTTGTTTTCAAGGGACAATTATGCTATAGCGGCCACGCTGGGACGAAACTTTAAATCATAGTCTTGTTCTGCCGTTTGGCATGCAGATTGAATAATTATGAGGGAATTTTCATAATAACAATATATTCATTAGCGTTCTCGAGGGACTCAAACTTGGCTTGCTGCAGGTCAAGCTTTTTTCCGTATGAATATGCGAGATGAATATTTAATACATAAATCCCATCGAACTTTTCGCGCTTGGCTTTTACCTTTTAGCTTTGTCGGAGGACAACCTTAATGCAATTAGCTGTATAACAATTAACGTTATTAATATTACAATTAATTGTCAATATTCGCGTTTAAATAGCAACTAAATTAAATCATATACTTAAATATACACAACTAAATACATATGTACCAAAAGTAGAATTCCCCACATTGACAATCACGTTTTCCAAACTCCAAATAGTTGTTTAGTCCTCTGTCGTTTAGCCCCGAGTCAGAGAAAACGCTTGTAATAAATCCCGAGTAGAACACTGAGCGGCAGCACGCAATAAATTAACGTTTTCAAGCCTTTTTCAATAAATGACTGGAAATTTGGGGTTATATTTCCTGATTCCTATATATTTATAGAACCTAAATGGCATTTTTAGTTGTATTTCATTCGTGTTCACTCGTGTTCATTCGTGTTCACTCGTGTTCTGACTCGTGTGGAGTTTTAGATCGGATCCTATCAATGAGCATCAAAGTGGAAATAAGAAACATCATTCATGTGAGACTCTTCATGTTTTACTTGAGGCGATGGATGCGAAGAAATGGGAGAGAACATGCAGAGATTGCCCAGAATCAATATTGACTGGAGTTTATATCATTTTAAAGCAGGATCGAGACAAATATGGTGAATTTATTACTTGCACAAACGAACTAAATCTAAACCAAATCATCATTGATGCTCATCAAAATTTGAAATATATCGATATTAATGAGTTGGTTTGTTATAATTTATGAGGCTTACATTAGGTATAGGATCTATGTAAAGATAGGCACTTGCTCCATTTTTTTTATGCTCATTCTCGTCTTAACTTATATAATTATAATGAATAACGTGATTGTTCAGGTACGCCTTCAAGATTCCATGAACGGATTGAATTAATTGGATTGAACAATGTTACATACGATTGGGGACATAGGGGGAGGAACCGGAGGGCTAGGGGGTAGAACGGAGGGGGATAAGTCCCCCCACCAAAAAAAATATCAGAGTGGAAGAACTAAATATGAAAGTGTCAGATTCTTCGCTGCCTGACTGCAAAATTAACAAAATGACTAAGATTCCGCATGTCAAATCTTCCCCAGAACACAGAAAATGCCATTTCAGAAACCCTAGATTTCGAAATTTACCCTCAGGAGATTCCCTCGGGTACCCCTAGAGCTTGTCTAGCGGGATTACTGACATGAACTCATGCGTTTGTATCAAGTCTAAAAGCTTCTTTATTGCTCGAACTAAATCCTATTCAAACTCTTCGGCTACTACGCAAATTCAGAAATTAGTAAGAAGTGGGGAAATTAGTGTAAACCCAGGTCCTGAGGTTGTTTCACAATCTAACACAACGAGATCGAATAACGAAGCTTCAAGTGCATGTCGACATGGGCTTTTGGTTTTCTATGCAAATGCAAGAAGCATCGTAAACAAAAGACATTTGCTTGACTTGGAAATTGCCGCTAAACAATATGATATTATAGTTCTAACAGAAACACACTTGGACGATTCGATAACCAACGTAGAAATATTTCCTGCCGGTTATTCAGTATTTCGACGTGATAGACGAGTTCGTGGTCGCTCGGGAGGTGGTGTGCTTATAGCAACAAGGGAATCAATTAAAGTACTTGTTAGGGACTTATTTAGACCTCCGGATAGAGTCAACAAACCATTAGAAAATCTTTATGCTGCACTTAGTGCGATTTCAAATCTGGAAATTGTATTAGTTGGTGACTTTAATCTAAGTGATTTCGACTGGTCTAACTTACAACCTTTGAATGCCACAGAACAATATACTTTGTTTGCTGATATTATTCATGATATGTTATTTGTGCAAATGGTCGATAAACCGACAAGAGGGAGTAATATCCTGGACCTTATTCTGACAACTAACGAGGATATTGTTGATGAAGTTAGAGCCATACGAAATCCGAAAAGGTTAGTGTATAACTACAAGAAAGCTGACTGGCAAAGTTTAAAGAGTCTAATGTATGTTATCCCCTGGGACTGTGCATTTACAGAAATTGATGTTAATAGCAATTGGATCTCATGGAAAGATTTGTTTTTTTCTGCGGTGGATGAATGTATACCTAAAATTAAGCTAAAGAATAGAAAACCAAATGCTCCTTGGATCACTAATGAATTGATTAAACTAAGCAGAAAGAAAAAAACTACTCTACAGAAAGGCTAAGAGATCCAAGAAAGAAAGCATTTGGTCTAAATATAGGATCTTAAACAACACCCTTAAGAAACAGTGTAATGAAGCTAAGTGGAACTATATTGACAAACTTGCACAAGACTTAAAAGAAAATGGTAATCCGAAACCTTTCTGGTCTTTTGTGAAATCGAGGCGCAAAGGTACAAATGATTTAGTTTCTATTAAAGTGGGTGACCTTGTTCTTTCTGATGATTTTGGTATAGCTACTTGGATGAATTCATATTTCTCATACTGTTGAGGATTTTGCTAATTTTCCAATACAGAACGTTACGGTGGAATCAAAATTGAGCTCCATTCAATGTTCGAATGAAGAAACCGAAAGACATCTTCAATCTCTAAAGTCAGATAAATCTCCCGGACCTGACTATATTCCGGCGCGGATCCTTAAAATGTGTGCATCAGAGTTGGCACCTTCAATCACCAAGTTGTTGAACAGATCATTTCCTACGGGTGTACTGCCTTCCGACTGGAAACTAGCTGACATTTCTCCTATCTATAAAAAAGGCCCAAAGGAGTTCAGGGAAAGTTATCGTCAAATTTCCCTAACTTCAATAATTTGCAAGATAGGAGAAAAAGTGGTCCGGGATAGAATGATAAATTTCTGGAAAGAGGAACAGGTTCTGAATGCCAATCAGTTTGCGTACCTCAAAGGAAGATCAACTGTTACTCAGCTGCTAAATTCTGTCAATGATTGGGCCAACTCTCGAAACAGGAGAATACCGACTGATGTGATTTTTTTAGATTTGGCTAAGGCATTTGACAGTGTTCCTCATGAAAGACTGCTCTTGAAACTAAGTGGCTATGGCATTGATGGAGTTCTGCTAGCCTGGTTGAGGGATTTTCTAACATATCGACTTCAACGCGTGGTAATTCGTGGAACCTGTTCTGAGTGGTCACCTGTTATATCCGGAACTCCTCAAGGGACGACACTCGGGCCAATTCTATTTTTAAGTTATATTAATGATATGACTGATGCTATTACATCAAAGGCTAAACTATATGCAGATGACACTAATATATATAGGTCATTGGAAGATCTAGACGAAGACTCATCAGCTATACAATCTGATCTCAACCATCTGAATAGTTGGGCTAATCTGTGGCAACTGAAGTTCAACACGAATAAGTGTGAAGTCATGCGAATAACACATAGGCGTGACAAATCTATTCCATCTTACGCACTTGATGACCCATTAGAGGTGGTAAAAAGTTATAAAGATCTTGGGGTCACGATAACATATGACCTTTCTTGGGGAGAACATGTAAACAATACGGCAAACAAAGCTAATAGGATGCTCGGAGTTATCAAACGGACGGTGGGTATCACTAACTGTAGGATTTTTTCACTACTGTATCAATCTTTGGTTAGACCAATCCTTGAATATGCAATGTCTGTATGGTTTCCATACCTAGTAAAGGATATTCAAGCTATAGAAAAAATCCAAAGAAGAGCATCTCGTATGGCTCTAAATCAGCGAAGAGGTGTAATGTCATTTAGAGGTGTAATGTCTAATTATCTTGAAAGCATTGTTATGTGTCCAGAAATCTTAATAATTACTGGAGACTTTAACTTTCATTTTAATGACCAGTCTGACATTGATACTAAAAGATTTATTGATATATGCTGGAAACATTTGGGTTGAAGCAACATGTCATAGTTCCAACACATTCTTCAAATCATACATTGGACTTATTGATTACTAGATCCTCAAATGATATTAACATCTCCTCGCTGGAAACCACTTTCTTCTTGTCAGATCACTGCTTTGTAGAATGTTACTTGTCTATATCTCATCCAAATCTCTCCACTAAAGAGATATGTTTCCGCGAGACGAAAAGGATTAACCTTGACAACTTTAAGACTGACATCTTGCAGTCAAATTTGTGTATGAATGATTCATGGTCCAATGTAGATGATCTGATGGAATGTTACAATGACACATTAGTGTCCATTTTTGATAAACATGCTCCTATTCGAAAGAAGATTATTGTCGCTAAACGTAGACTGCCATGGTTCAATGCAAATGTTAAACATCTAAAAACGGAACGAAGGAAGCTAGAAAGAAAAATGAGGAAATCTAAACAAAATGTTGATCGAGCTGCATATCGTAAGATATGCAATAAATATTCTGCACTACTTAATGAGGCTCGAAAGAAATACTATACTGACCTTATTGATGAATGCTCAAATGATTCGAAGAAATTGTTTAAGGTTGTGACATCGCTTTGTAAGACGCCGAGGGATGAACCACAGCTGCCACCGCATGATGATTTTTGTCAACTTACTAATATGTTCGGTGAATATTTTTACCGCAAAATTGAACTCATTAGGAAGGATATCGACAATATTACCATTGATCCACAGCCGATTGAATATCGTAGACCAGAAGTTAAGCTAGAATCGTTTACTCCTCTTTCGGACCAAGAGGTTCATGACATAATCATGCAGTCGTCCAACGCATCTTGTGAATTGGACCCAATTCCATCATGGTTAGTAAAGCTGTGCTCTAATGAATTTAAAACACCTATTGTTACGAAAATCATCAACTTATCCTTGCAAGAAGGACATGTCCCGGACGCTTGGAAAATTGCTCTATTAAAGCCATTTTTAAAAAAACCTGGCCTGGAAGTGGTTTTTGAGAACTTTAGACCTGTTTGTAACCTATCTTTTATATCTAAATCCACTGAAAAGGCTGTTATTGAGCAGTTGTTTGAGCACTGCGACGAAAATGCACCTCTACCAAGCAGTCAATCAGCATATCGGAAGAACTACTCTACTGAGACTGCTCTCCTGAAAGTTCAAAACGACATTTTAATGAGTATGGACAAACAAGAAGTAATCTTGCTCGTGTTATTAGATTTAAGTTCGGCCTTCGACACAATTGACCACCAACTTATGCTTGATACCTTGGAGTTTGATTTTGGGGTAACGGGTAAAGCACTTTTGTGGATTAAATCTTTTCTTTCGGACAGGAAGCAACGAGTTTATATCAAGAAGGAGTTTTCTAAGGACTATGATGTCAACCCAGAGGATGTCAACAATGGAGTGCCTCAGGGAAGTTGCCTTGGACCTGTCCTCTTTTTACTGTATATATCCCAGTTATTTGACGTTGTTAGCAGGCATCTACCTTCCGCCCATGGTTATGCTGATGACACACAGCTCTACATGTCTTTCCGCCGCTTCTATGGCACAAAGTCAAGCAATATTGGCATTAGAAGAATGTATTGCTGACATACGTTCCTGGTTGCTTACTCATAAACTGATGTTTAAAGATTCTAAAACGGAATTTTTAATTATTGGTACACGACAACAACTTTCAAAAATTCAAATCGACTCTGTTAAAGTCGGAGGCGTTGATATCAAACCTGTGGAAAAGGTCTGAAATCTAGGTTCATGGTTCGATAACCACATGTCTATGAATATTCATGTTGGGAAAGTCTGCAGTAAAGCATTCAGAGGACTATACAACATACGTCAAATAAGAAAGTTCCTATCGATGGACTCGACGAAAACCCTCATACATGCTTTTGTGACGTCTCACTTAGACTATTGTAATTCCCTTTTAGCTGGAGTCCCTCAGTACCAACTTCAAAGACTCCAGAGAGTTTTAAATGCTGCTGCTAGGCTCATATACCAAAGTCCAAGATTTTCCCGTATAACACCAATTTTAATCAGTCTCCACTGGCTGCCTGTCAAGTTTCGAGTCGATTTTAAAATTGCCCTATTGGTAATGGTAGCGCTCCTAGTTATATCTCGGCGTTACTGACATTAAAACCGGCCAGCAAATGCGATTTAAGATCAGATGACCAAGATCTCCTTCAAGTTCCTGTCACTAAACTAAAGACCGTAGGAGACAGAGCTTTTACATCTGCTGCTCCTCGAATATGGAACACTTTGCCATTAGAAATCAGACAAAGTGAAAACATTACTATTTTTAAAAAACAATTAAAGACATTTCTTTTTAAGAACGCTTTTAATCTCTAGTAGAACTATAGTATTTTAAATTTTAGTTGAAGAATCATAGTATGAGATTGTACAGCGCTTTGAATATATATATATAATTAAGCGCTATATTTAAATAAATATTATTATTATTATATGAAGATCGATGTAAGATCTGGACAACTTTGTCCGTGCGGGCTGAATACTTTTCTCTAATTGATGCTATAAAATAGTATTTGGTATCAGTCATTTGCGCTTTGAGGATTTCTTTGAGTACACTAAACTATCCACTACACGATCTAATCATAAATACACTTAACTTTACACTAAGTTGGCCAGAGTGAACCGTTACAAAAATTCTTTTTTTGTTAGGATAATACCTAAATGGAATGATTTGCCATCATGCGTGGTTGAGGCGGAGAGCTTCAACATTTTTAAGAGTAAGCTCAAATCTTATTTGGGCATATAGATATAATTCTGCTTTATTTATATATATACGTAATCTACATATATATATTTTTAAATTTATTTTGCATTTACTTACTTTAGGGAGTTCCTCATAGGGTTGACCTCTTAACTTCCTTTCTCGATGTAATTTATTTGTGTGTGCATCTTGATTAAAAATTATGTTATGTTATGTTAAGTCAAGGAAAAATATTTATCTCGAGCAAACGTTTCGACACTTCAGTTTAATGTTTTCATTAGTAGTGATGTAAAGCACTGATTTGTATATAATGTAAAGTCGCAGCGCAGTTTCTTATTTGCTCGAGGGATGACGTCATTGGCCAACAAGATGAACATTTCCTTCACGGCAACTTAGCTCCTTATATACTCCAGGGATGACGTCATCGGCCAACAAGATGATACTCTTGTGGCAAATAGCTACCGTCATCTCTATTCAAAGCATGATGATTCATGTTTATATGCCACGCTTCTCTACGCTTCTAGGCAATGACTTTAAATGGTAAGGTCGACGCTTTCGACCATAACAATTGTTGGTGGTAATGACTCGTGAGTTATCCCACGCAATCGTATATTTTGTTTGACACCTGTGGTCTGCAAAAGTCAATTTACCTTTTCCCCGAGCCACGCGCGAAGCGAGGGTACTATAAATTAATTTCACATCATTCATACCAATTCATTAAGTATCGCGGGCGCGTGACTTTGTTTCATGGGAGGACCTCCCACTGATCTCAAACGTATTGCGTATTGCGTAAAGTATTAATTATTATTATTATTATTATTTCAAATTATTTGATAACGGTGACCCTTCAGCGTCGGTGCTGCTTTTCAAGGGGCCGTTAGACTATATATATATATTAAAAATAAAATAAAAAAAACAAATATGATAACAGAGTTTCTATAATTACAATGGATGCATGCATACTAACTTATATTAACTCTTATTAACTCTCATTAACTCTCACAGACCCATTAGTTATATAACCTCATTCCGAACAATCCTCCACATATATGTTGTCACTGACTATCCCTTTCCAACTCGTTAACGTAATTATTAATTAAAGTTTTAAAATTTCTTGCGGAGAATTGCTTGTAACCATTGACAACATCATTTGGGAGATTGTTCCATGAAGAAGCTCCCCGGTATGAAAAGGACTTCTTCATGAAGTCAGTGTTGGGTTTTTCTAAATAAAGTTTACAGTCATTACTCCTTAGAGGATACACGTCATTGTGGCTAAGTTTGAACATATCCGTTATGTATTCTGGTAGTTCGCCTTGTAAGGCCTTGAATGTCATAGTCATTTCACGTTTCTTAAGCGTTTTTTCAATTGATTCCCAGCCTAAGCTTTCAAATATATCCTTTGATCTTACTTCATAATTTGATCCCGTGATTATTCGGACCGCCCTTTTTTGCATTTTGAATAGCTTTTCAATGTGAGTGCGACTGCCATCATTCCACACATTTGAGCAGTATGTAAAGTGAGGTAAAACTAATGCATTATACATATTAATTAGTGCAGTTCGAGTTACGAATCTTTTCGCTTGTTTTAATAAAGCAATAGATTTAGAGAGTTTTTTGCACTGAATATCATTATTCTCATTCCATTTTAATTCTTCGTCTATAGTAATCCCCAGTACATTCTTATTTGTATTCTCAAAAGAACATTTTTTCGATTTTATTTTAAAATGATAAGAGGAAATAGTTAAATACCACGCAAGAAGAAATAGTCAAATCACGGCATGAAGCATTAGGCCAACACAAGGTAATTTAGCCAATGATGTAATTGGAAAACACGAGAAAATAGACACGAGAAAATAGACACGAGAAAATAGACACGAGAAAATAGACACGAGAAAATAGACTTTTCCACCACCATTACCACCAACAATTGTTATTGTAAAACGCGTTGGTTAGAAGCATGGCACATAAATATGAATTACCATGCTTTGAATAGGGATGACGGTAGCTATCTTCCACAAACGTGTCTTCTTCACCTTGTTGGTCGATGACGTCATCCTTCGAGTATAATAAGGCGCCACATTGGGACATTCACCCCCAACGGAAACACTATGACTGGAGTTGTTCCTGGTAACCGTGGGCCCATAAACCTTAACAACAGGGCGCTAACATATAGGGCGGTGCAACGCCAGTAATTTCGTTGACGGACATGTTATTGCATCCTCCGCAGGCCCACATGCCTCATGGAAAGGTCAGAATTTCAAGAGGGCCTGCCAAATCTTTTGAACAAAATGGTTTCAATCCCATCATGTACACGGAGTAATGTTTGCCTAGTATGTAGATCAGTTCTCAACTCGAATTAAACCAGTTTTAAAGCAATTTTGAACTCTTAACCTATAGGGGAACTGAAACTATAGTTTCTTTAGCATTCTTACCGAGAAAACAATTAAGAAAAAGATTGAAATTTCATGGTTGTTTTGCGTTGCTAGGGAAAGAATACAACTGACCAATCAGATACGATTTTTGTTGAAAGTCGTATTGTGATTGGCGAAACGATGGCTAGTTAATTTCTCAAATATATATTGCATATTTAATTGCATATTTAATATTCCACATGCCCTGCAGAATTTGTGTGTGACCTTCCCTTGGTGCAGCAGGGCCTGTGGAAGAGGCAGTACCACATCAATCAGCGCGCGCTCTCTCGTTGTACCGCCCTAATCATAAGCGCCCTGCTTAATAATGTTCCTAGTATAGTGTTTTAGGAGTAACTCAATAAAGCATTACAGCATTAATGTTAAAGCCCCGCCTCCACTTTTGTGCGAAAAGTTTGGTAAGCGATCAAATTCGCCGCGAAAAAGTAGAAACTGATCCAACATTTTCGCGACGACATTTCTCGGTGCATAACTTTGTATTGTCGATGATTATGTAGGAAGATTGAAATGCCATACTGAACGTGGATAACAGCTCATAATAATGGATGATTCAGGAAACAAGTTGTCAAAACAAAGACGACGCAGAAGAATCTTAATGCACAGTGATGATGAAGATGATGGTACACCGAGCAAAATTCGAGGTCTTATTCCAAGTGAATCAACATCCTTTAGTGAAATAGAAAGAAGCAAGAGTTCGTCTCATATTGAACGAACCATTTCAAGCTTCAGTTCAACAGAGCAAAGTAAAACTACTTCTATCAGTAAAAGGACATTCTCAAGCTCAAATGAGTTTGAAAAATCGAGCTTCACTAGCTCAAGTCATGCTGATAAGCAAGAAACGAGCTACGAAAGCTTCAGCAAGAGCGAAGATAGCAAGGTTGAAAGCTATAGTGACATAACAAAAACTGAAAGCACATACAGTAGAACAGATGAATCATCGACCGTGCGCAAAAGCCATAGTGCTAGTGGTGAACTTCCAGCTGGTGTGACCGGATTAAGTAGCATTGGTGAAACTAAAGACATCTTTACCGGGCTAGGTATTGACAGTTCGCGTCCAAGACTAGGCCAAATTGGTAAAAGAGAGGGTATTTACCATGACATTGGTAAAATTACCAGAGACGACAGAGAGGTTTCCATTGTCGATACTGGGAAATCTCGTACTTATCATGATATATCCATTAAGGAGGAGAACTCCGGAAAATCTGATAAAAATTCAAGTGAACACCACCGCTTTAAAACTGATTCAGAAAAGTATTCGTACTCAGACAAGGAGAATACACAAGTAGACTATATTAGAAGTGAGCATCATGAAGTCACAGAACGAAGAGGATTTGTATCACCAGAAGAAATAAAGTCTATTCTTGGTGGAAACTCTAGCACGCGAGATAATACGAGAGCAGGAGGGGAATCCCAGTATAGTTTTTTCAATGATCCAGATCGTTTGCAGAGCAATTCTGGGAGAAGGGAGACACACACCAACATTGATGACTTATTAGCCAGAAGACAAGAACTTAATCCTGAAACTAAAGAAGATCATCGATCCGATGAGCCGGAAGAGATGTCTGAAATGCACGTAGCAAGTATCAAAGATCGAGTTCGACTTATGCGAGCTAGCATGGGAAACCAATTTGAAGAATCAGAAGACGTTGAAACTGACAATGATGTCGAGACAGTGATGGGTATACGATTTAGTTCAGACAGTGCAAATGATGACCCAGCGAAGGAAGATCAAGCTTCAACTGTACGTGATGAACAATCAGTCAACGTAAAGATGACAAGTCAAGCTCAAGATGAAAAAACATACAGTGACCAACGAAGCCAGTTCAGACAACCCGATAGACGAAATATACCGAGCAAACCAGATCAAACAGATAGTGAGAAAGAAAGATCTCAAATACAAATAAAAACGGAACATGGTCTAGATGACACTGATACATCCACCGATGGAATTCAATCAGTGTACGCCAATATTGCCTACGATTTGGCTAAACCAGTGACATCTAAAGATCAAGATGATAGAGCACAGTTTGACGTAAGTTCTGCATCAGAAGATGAATCAATTAAACGAGACAGCAATACAGAAGCAAGGCCTTTTGAACTTAAAATTAAAGATGGGCTTGAGCAAACTGACACTGTTCAGCATGAAATATCACCAAAGGACAACAACATTGATTCATTGGTACAGGCCGATTCAAATGATAAAACTCGCGAAGAGTCGCTGCAAGGTATCCTCTTCGGTTATAAGGTAAAACCAATTCGAACTGGCATTGCTGATGAACTTATACAGCAAGATCAGGCAATTGTTGTTCACGGTGAGGCAGGTGACTTTTCAGAGGAAGACCCAGGTAACATTTCTGGGGGAATTGAATTGATAGAGACGGACACCATTCACAAATTGAAAGATCAAGAGGAAGATCACGTTGAAGAATACACAACTGACAGTGTATACTCAATTCAAACAGACGCGGAAATCAATATAGTCCAGCAAGATGAAGACCAAAAAGTCTTAGAATACGAAGTACCGTCAATGACAACTTACACTAATGAAGAGGAGATAGATACTGAACAGGAAATACAAGCAAGGCGTATTGCTACTGGTACTACAAAGGGAATACAATTAATGGAAAGTGACATTTCTGTCACAGCGACAACAAAATCTGGGGATGAAATACAGGCAATGGAAGTTGAAACTGGACACGAAACACCAACAACACCTACTGGCACTAGTGACAACTTGCCAGATCAAGGAGCTAACCTTACAGGTGGAATATTCATGGGAACTGACATCTCTGCAGCAGAAGGAAAGGCATTCGAATCTGAAGATGAAATAGAATCAATGGAGGCTAAACCTGAAACAACCGCAATCCACACTAACACTAGTGAGAATGTGTCAGAGCTTGTTGATTCAGGTGAACCTAACAAGGAAGTTGAAAAAACAAATTTTGAAACGGATGTCACAGTTAAACAATCCGAAACTGCCAATGTTTCAGATGAAATTATAACGATTCAAACAGGAATTGTTACATCAAGAGAACCAAGCACAGATTTGGCCCAATCAAAGCAGTCTGACATTCCCCGAAAAACGGTTGGATCAGACGAAGTAATTATTATTCATGGAGTACCAATAAGATCATTTCATGAAACTCGGACCTATGAAACTCAGCAACATGATGCAAAAGAAGGCGAAGCAATAGTTAAGTCACTTGAAAAGAAACCATACGATAG
The DNA here is from genome assembly GCA_016169945.1 of Trachythela sp. YZ-2020. NCBI lineage: Eukaryota > Metazoa > Cnidaria > Anthozoa > Malacalcyonacea > Clavulariidae > Trachythela > Trachythela sp. YZ-2020. Next base: position 2,546,004 of record JADLSH010000395.1, read on the forward strand.
CCAATCTTATGAAGTGGAACGCCACGAAGTACGAACATATGAAAGTCCTACATATAACATAGGACTACATGTCATTGAAACTTCGCCAAATGAACAACAGCAACACACAGAAGACCAACAAGTAAAACCAGAAGTATATCAACCATACGAAACCCCGTCGTATGAAGTTAAGCGGTATGAAACACGACCAACCGACATCACATTTGGGAAATCATCGAAATTTGGAGAGCAAAAATTTAACCTACGGTCCTATGCTCCACGACCATATCAAAAACCGCAAGTGAAGCCACGTGAAACGCAACCATCCAAAGAGTCATCATTTGAAATTCAGTCTCGCGAAATACGATCATCCTACTTACAGCCACAAGAACAGCCACCTGATGTACAACCAGAGAGAAAGTCGCAGGATTTTAAGCAACCTTATGAAACTCCACCACATGAAGAACCAGATGAACTAAGGTTGTATGAACCTCATCCATCTGAAGTTCAACCAAAAGACGACTTACAATCTCATGAACAGCCACCTGATGTACAACCAGAGAAGAAGCCGGAGGATATTCAGCAACCTTTTGAACCACATGAAGAACCAGGTGAACTAAGGTTGTATGACCCTCGTCTAACTGAACAGCCAGAAGATGAACGTGGTATATCACCAGGAGACAAGTTGCATCATACTGAACATTACGATGTGAAAATATCCTATGCAGCAACGTCACGTCTGTACAACATACAGCCACAAGAATTGCAATCTTTGGAAACTCAGCCAACTGAGGTACAACCTCAAGATACAAAAGACGATGTAACACAAGGAGAGAAGTTGTATCATACTGAACCATACGATGTAGAAAGACGTGATGACCCTTCAGACAGAGACGAACTAGACGGACTACCGCTACACGACAGTTACCCTAATGACGTACAACCTGAGGAAATGTCCTTGGATAAAACGGATGGCTATCAAGAAGAACCAGTTGCAATACAAACACGTAAAGTTTCAGCAAGCGAATTACTGCCTATGGACACAGAAGAAACAGATACCAAACTACATCAAAACCAACAACAAAATGAGCCTCACCAAAAATCTCCAGAAGAACAACCGTTAAAAGAAGTACCCTTACATAAAAATGATCCACTTGAATTCCAGCCGTATGAATCAAGTCCATTTGAACAACAGATATCAGAAATACAAAAAAAAGAAACAGAACCGGATGATCAACGCGAGGAAGCAAGCCCGTATAAAACTGGTCATGATAAAATGGAACCTGTACCGACTGGAAATGTTCCATATCGCGACGAAATGCTACTGGAAGAATTGCCAGATGAAGAACAAACTGACCTGGCGAGGCTACAAAATACAAAACTATTTGAATTCCGGACGTATGACATTCGACCACTTGAAGCTGCATTACACCCTACTGCAGAAGATCTGGAACCACAACCGATGGACACTGAAATTGAAAACCAATCATCCGTCATAACAAGGCGTGAAGTAGTTACGATTAAAGATACAACAGAACGTGAGCTATATTCGGTGAATACCAGCACTGAATACAAAACTCGATATCTTGAAACGGATCCAGTGTTCGACACAAGCTTACCAGGCGTGCAACTAGAACAAGTAACAGTTGAAGATACACAACTTGAACCCGTATATGCTGAGCCAAATGACGAAGTATCGTTTGAACAAATTTTAGTCCTCGATGATCTGCCAGAAAAAAAGGCATTAAATGATGAAACACACCCCGAGAAGATAGCGGTTGATACAGAAGATGTCAACGTTCTGCATTCCACAAAGTACAAGATAATGCAAACAGACAAGACCGAGGAACATCAAGAACAAGAAGAAAAACAAATTGGGGACATCTACAAAGACACGGCAATAGAGGTGGAGCATACAGAACCTTATAATGTGGAAAGACGTGAAGTAAGAACGTATCAAACAACATCATATGAATCAAGTCCATTCGATATACAGCCGCATGAATTACAATCTTTCGAAACACAGCCATCTAAAGAACAACCAGATGATGAACATGACATGCCACCAGGAAACAAGCATAATACTGAACCTTACAATCTGGAACGACGTGGCATAAGATCCTATGAAACAATGCCATGTGAATCACAACGATACGAAGTGCAACCACCAGATACTAGGAATGAAGTGACACCAACAGACAAGTTACATGATACTGAACCTTACGTACGGCCAGCTAAATTACAATCTCTGGAAACTCAGCCAACTGAAGATCAACCACAAGACAACGATGATGATGTAACATCACATGACAAGGTGTATCATACTGAAACATATGATGTAGAAAGACGTAAGATAAGATCGTTTGAAACAACGTCATATGAACCACAACCATACGAAGTGCAGCCACGTGAACTACAAGATAATGAAGGTGGTCCACAAGTGGAACAGTATGTTCCTGGTAAATATGTTCAGACATTAGACAGTGATACGTATTTGGAAAAAACCAACACTCAAATTGAATCAATCCCAGATTCGCCTTCTCGCAAGAGGAAATCTCATGACGGCCAAGAAGAACCAAAAGATCATGATGTAGATCCATCAAGTGCTCCACACGTGGCAATTAAACGAAAAATTAGAATAACAACATCAAAACCATCACCAACAGCTGGGACACGAGACTCAAGAAGGGGACGAAGTAAGTATATACATGTTCCTCCGACAAGTGTAGACAAACCAAACAAAAATCAAGTCGATGAAAATATTTCTGCTAGTAAAAGAGATGTTTCACAAAGCTCGCAAGAACAGGTCGACCACGTCTTCAAAGTAATGGAATATGAAACAACAGATAACAGGGAACAATTTCCACAAAAACCACAACCTCAATCAGGTGATGAGTTAACACATCCTCGCGATACAGAACCAGAAATGCCTAGAAAACCAAGTAGCGATCCAAATTCCTTCCGTAAGTACCGAGTTGATTGCCATATTCAGTTATATTCTTTCGAATCAAAGAGACCTTTAAAATCTTGGAAATCTGAACCAATCCTAAACGTGGATTCGACCCACGAAGATCATCGTCCAAAAACACGGCGTTGGAAGTCCATGAATTATGAGAAGAAAATCCCCAAACAAAGCAGTGTAGTTATTGAACTGCAAAAGCCTCAACGACGTCCTCTTGTTCCAGCATATTCAATCGATAACCTTCCATTTGAAACAATTATTAGAAATGAAGTGAATATAAAACTAAAGAAAAAGCGCAGGAAGAGTTATCCCTCAGCAAAGATACTGGATGACCTCTACGATGACGAACTAGATGGACCATCATCTCGCGAAATTCAACCACGAGAGATACAAACAGAGGAAATTGAGCGGAAAGATGTGCAGCTTAGTGAATCCTTTGAGACAGTAGATACATTCTTCGCTGATCATTTTAGTGACGAAGTTGAAGAAAATCCTGCTTACAACAAAGAGAACGAACCTAAATATGAAGAGCCCATGGAAAGTTTTGATCAATCGCCTCTAAAAAGGAGAAACGTGAGTACCTATATATTTTTACTGTCTAAGCCTAGTTTTTGTATGCTGTATGCAAATCATCGGACTGTCTAAGCCTAGCTCTTGTATGCTGTATGCAAATCATCGGCTACTAATTATTGGCCCGAATGGATGATCCGTTCGATCGAACTTGGGCAGAGAAAGATAGTTTGTTTGATAATTCATCTGTGTATAACTTGCGTGCGTATTTCGTCTTGACGACGGATGATCCGGACGATCCTTATAGACAGACAAATTATCGGACGAACTATCTTTTCTTTGGCAAAGTTTGTTCAGACGAATTATCTGCCGTGTTATTTTTGTGCTAAGATGGATCATCCGCCAGACGGATGATTGACCAATTATAAATCGGGTCAATCTAAAGATATATTGATACTGTATTCCACATCGGTAACTTTGACGTGGTCGCGACAGCCACGACTGAACGGATTGAAACATTGGAAGTAAAAATTAAGTTATTTTCATATAGGAGCATGCAGAAGCCTTAGGTTTAACTAACATTATATAGTGGTTTAAACGACAAGTATGAGCCGCGAGTGATTTAGACCAAATAATTATTAACACGTACTGCGAGTACCTATATAAAGCGGATTCAATAAGAATTATTATTATACATTTAAACCTTATTCTCGTTCCTGATTGGTCAACAATCCTCAGCTAATTCTCGATATCAGGTAGCTGTAACGTTATTTCAGCTGTTGAATTAATCATCGTGCCATTATTGTTATAATTGCACGCTATATAGCTCAAGCCCCCAACGGGATCGGCATGTTGTATAACACAAGAGGGAAAAGCTTGGGTACGAGGTTGGTTGTATAAACGATTGAGGAATTTAAAATTCGAAACAAAATTACTTGCAGTAGATTTGCTTCTTTAATAAGCAAAGAGGAACTGTCCAAATTATTGTCAGAAAAGACAGCGAGAGCATAAAAAAGGCGACACCATCTTCGACGAGTAATTAATGCCTTATTTTCTCTTGAAATGTTGGGTGGTTTTTCTTCTTTCCCACAGGTCAACAAATTATTTTTTGGACGTTTATTACCATGATATACCTGAGAAAACACTATATTACGGTATTGATTTCCTTTGTGTTCTGCTCATAATATTAATGAGAAAAAAGAATTGAATAAAGAAACTTTTTAAAAGGAATCATAATGAGCAATGTTTTATCAGACACAGTAACAAAGCGGTCATTTCAATCGTTTGATAGGCTTAAATATTCATCAATTAATAGTCGCTGGGGAACTCGTACCCACGTACAGCGACTCCAGATCTTGGCATGCATTTTCCTTGGCACAAAATGGAATACTTCATCTAATCAGAATACAATTCAGATGGCCATTTTGACCAATTTCCACTTCGCCATTGATTCCTCGATAACTTTCATGTTCATGTTGTTTCATGTTTAAAATATTTTATTGATTTCATTAATGCAAGGTAAGTCATTTTCCATAATTATTGCCACATATGGATTTCCTTGTTAATTTTCTTGTCTATATTATATTATCGTAGTACCACTCATAAGCATACCCACTGGCTACCGCGTAAAGTTGCCAATTTTCATAGCCGCAGTGAGAGCGGCTATGCATTGTTAGTGAGTTTCAGAAGCTGTTCTACAGACTACAATTCTTGAATTTCATCCTGATTACATTAGTCATAATTCACATCTCTTAACCAACTGACTACTACCAGCTGACGGGACTTTTAAATATTTAACTTCCGGCAATGGAACATTTCCTGGAAGCAAAGGTTTGGGGTCAGCTAGAGACAAAGCGAAAGTTGATTTATATAATTTGATTTTAAAATGGCAAGACTCAACGACTTTTATATTCGTTTAAATGTCGGTGGAAGAATCATGGCTGCGAAACGATCAACCTTGTGTCAAATCAAAGATTCAATACTTGCTACTATGTTTAGGGAAGTAGCAGAAGACAACTTAGATCGCGACGAGCATAATAACATCTTCCTAGATCTAAACCCAAAGTATTTCAGTATTATATTGAATTACTTACGTGCAAAATGTATACGACAGCAAACAAATGTACCGTTCCCTAAGCTTAAACCTGAAGAGGTGAGACCATTTTCAGATTTAGCAAAGCAGCTAGGGCTAGAGAAAGAGTTTTCGTTAGATATAACAAAATTTAAACTAAACGGTACATGGATAACAATTCAAGACAATAATTCTGTAGCAGCACATACTGGATATAATCGAGCTGTTGGGTATGCTTTAAGTGATATACATCCAAGCGGAATTATACGCTGGGAACTTAAACTGGAATCTGTACAAAGTGAAATGTTTATCGGGATATTAAACGCGGATACTGAACCGTATGATAACAGGTCCTATGATATGCGAGGCTCATATGGATGGTTACTCAAGGTCGGTGATGACGTCATTGGGAGTGCATGGAATGATGGAACGAAAATTTATAACCTAATTGCTGATGTCAAAAAAGGAGATGCAATAGAACTGTTACTAAACAGCGTCACTGCAAAGCTATCGCTGCTTCTATCACCAATCAGGGAATTTCATATATTTTTACCCAACTCTGAAGGTTGGAGACTACATGTAAATATATTTCAACAGAATGATATGATAAGAATACTTTCGCCTTGAATATTTGTAACGCACAATTGATGACCGTCATTTTTTCGTAGATTTGTATCTAATCATCAGTTGGAAGAACTATATTATCGATATTCTGTTAATAATTCCACATCTGACATTCCAGTCCTAACCTAAGAAACTCACTGAACCTCTAGGACCCAGGGTACTTGTTCTGAGGAACCGAAGCACATTTCAATATGTTAAATGACGAGAACGTTACCTCCATTACAGATGTTTTAGCAAACTCGTTGCACGTTGTGATAATAATTTATTTTTTAATTTTAATTTAATTGCTTCACCGTCATAATTACAATAGATAGATAAAAATATATAAAAAAAAAATAGCACATATACATGCATTAGGACAGTGAGGAGGAAGGGTAGGTAAACGCAATAGCGTAAGCCCTGGTTACTTGACCTCCTTAGTTAAAACTATATATGGAAAAACGCATGCACACAATCAGGGGGCGCACATTTGTGGGTGTCACACCTTGACACCCCATTAATTTTAAAAAAAAAAATTGTAAAAATTGTAAAATTACAAATTCCAAGTTCGGTCCGTTCGGTCGGTCCAATAATGAACGATAAAAAAAAATCAAAAAAAAAAAAAAAAAAATTACAAAAAAAAGAAGATATTTGCAAAACCAAGAGATATAAGCAATATCAAGAAATGTAAGATGACATAACCATACACGACTGAGCAAAACCTCCTAACTTTTGCTCTGCCACATTGTGCGTTTTATTTCCACGTCAGTATTCTTGAGTAAAATTAAGTCAACTTTGTTGTAGTTTCTAATTGCGTCTTTATGATATTGAAGGTTACGTTTTGGGGGGCGTTTTCTTTAAATAACTGCATTTAAAGACAATTGCAGCGAAATATTTGAATTCGAAACTAGAGTGTTTGAAATCTTATATATGTATTAATGAAAGGGCCTATAACGAAAGAGGTAGAGAAGACTCTGAAAATGCCATTTTCGACTATCTACAGACTCAAGTTTTTCAAAATTTTCTCCGTCGGCGCCAACCATGGTGGCGCCTCGTGGAAGTCGGCCCCCTATGTTTTAAAACTCCTTCTACACCCCTGGCACTACACATATTTTTACATTAACTCGTAATACATGTTTTGATGTGGTCAAACAAATATAAAAAGTCGGTCCCTGAACAATAGCCCCCCCCCCCCAAACTTTTTTGGAATGTGCGCCCCTGCATGCAATTATGATAAGAACTAGTAGCAACAGGTAATTGAGTGCTTAAGACAATAAGACTACGCGATATGTTCCATTTACAACAGATGCTTTTAAAAGTCCTAGGATGGTCAGGATCGTAAGTTGCTGCAAGCGAAGCGTGGTAATAGCTTTTAAGGACAACTTTAAAATAATTCAAGTACGTTGTTCATGCTGAGATCGATCTCACTAGCCAATGTGTTCCAAGTCCTAGTAGAACGAACAAAGAATGATCTTTGATACGTTGATGTCTTGCATTTAGGTACATTATAAATAATTACAGAATTAGCAGAGGTCTAGTGTTCCTACCAGATCTACGTGCGCTAGGTATAAGGCTAGGTTTAACCTCAACAAGGCCACGTGTAATCTTAAATAACAGCACAAGATCTAAGAATTCATGCCAATAACAAATTGGAATCAATGATAATGATTTTAGTCTAGACACATAGCTAGTCGTGGTAGAGAAAGGCAAATTGAGAATAAATTTTGTTGCACGTCTCTGAACTCGTTCCAATCGATTTCATATCTGGCCGATTTCGGGTTTTCAGAATTTTAAAGATGATTATTTAGTCAGTAATTGGTGATGGCGTCAGATTACGTTACCACGTATTTTTCCAAAAATAGTGAAGCGCTTCTGAAATGGGCCCGACTAATTGCAATGGTAAAACGCACCTTTAATCGTAGAAATCAGATTCTGCTCACGATATAATCCTGGTTAAATAGCTATTGTCTATCTAAGATGTAAACAATGCCTCCTGATTAAGGGGCTACGAATTGCTTTCATTTGTCCAAGTCAAAACGAAATATATAGAATGCAACCCTCTGGAATGCAACTAAATGTAAGTAACTTCTATAAAATGCACAGAACAAAGAACATTATTCTTACTTCCGGTTGTGCTTCCAAGAAACACTGAATCAATTCAAAGAATTAAGCACTTATTCTGTGGCCAACAGCAGAAAATACGCCCATTAGTGTATAAGTTTAAAGTTCTGTAGATATTTTGACGGGTAAAACCAAACCTATAAGCAATACAGATTTGGTTTATCTAAACGTTTACGGTTCAAAAAGGCCGGCTACGCAAGTGCTGCAATAAAAGCACAAGACTTAGTGGTCTTTACCGGCAGATTTAATAGACATGTAAAGATTTCTAAACGATGGAAGACAACGATTATATCATTTATTTAAACGTCGGTGGTACAAAAATGGCCACTAAAAGATCCACACTATGTCAGGTTGACACATCTCTGCTTGCCTCCATGTTCAGTGGACGTTGGGAGGAACAAATTGAACGCGATCAGGATGGTCATGTTTTCTTGGATTACAATCCGAAATTATTCGCTCTTGTCCTCGACTATCTTCGTGCTAAGAAGAATGAGACGCCAAGTAAGCCTGCATTACTACCCCCAGTTGCTTTGGAAGATACCGTGAATTTCAGAAGTCTGGTTGATTATTTGGGTATAGAGCGGAATATCCAGAACAATATACAAGCGAGTGGTAAAAGTATAAGCGATGGTAGTAAACAATTGTTTGAGTTGCACAGCGAAGGAATTGCACTTAAAGAAAATGGTACCGTTGCCTTGCATAAAACGGGCACAAACCGCCATGAGTTTGTTATTGGAAAAGATGAGTTTAACGCAACTGGTGAAGTTCGATGGCGATTCTATCTTCAATCTGCGCAACTAAATATCGATCTATTTGTCGGTGTGTTGGACACGCGCTACCGAGACCGCTGCGTATCTGAGTCACTAACACAACGCATAAATAATACATATGCCCCATCTGTACATGCATGGGAAGGATCTTATGGCTGGGTTCTAGGAGAAAATTTCCAGACTTGCTCAAACGGACAAGTGTTAAATACTGCCACTTTTGGTGCTCTTGGTAAACAAGGCGACACAATAGAGTTGCATTTAAAAACAAAAACGTCCGACATATATACCAATACACAAGTTTCACTGCTTCTCCAGCCGTCTGGTGTAAAACGATGTATACCTTTACCAGACTCTCAAGCCTGGCAGTGTGTGATTGGTTCATATTATGCTGGTGACTGTATATTACTGATTTCTTAGTAGACAACTCGAACTTCGTAGTTGGTTTGGGACTCCGTTAAAATATTGATTAAAATAGAATGAATATAGAATAAATATAATGTGCTATTAAACTATTTTTCTGTCAATATTGCAAAATACAATATTCTTATAGCCATTGGTTTTAATTAAATGTTAAAACCGAAACTCAACTGTGTAGGCCCAGAAAGAGGGACTTGGAGCCAATGGAGGTATGGAGCATCAAATTAAAAAAAATATTTTATAATATTTTAGAAATACTGAAATGCGGGCAATCCTGGTACGGTGCGTACTGGCGCGCGCCGGCCACTCTTTCTGTGTGCCAATGTGCCTGATGGTCTCAGTGCGCTTCAGACTGACCTCTAATCCCCCCCCCAAGTTCTAAATCGAAAAGTCAATTGAAAAATAATCTGTGCTTGAATGGCAACATAATTCAATAAACAAAATATGTACACACATACTAATGACAGAAATTAGCTTGTTCTCTGACTTTCAGTTACATTGAGTACTGCGCATGAGAGTTCATGTCATACTGCCTTTAGTTTTTAGAAATTATGTGTCAGTGCTAAAACTCTTAGGAGTGCTAAAACTCTTAGGTGCTAAAACTCTTAGGTGCTAAAATATGACATTCTAGAAGAATGCTTTACAACAAAGACTGAAACATGATATTCGGCAAACTTTATATTTTAATTAATGCAATGATTGAAGTCGGTCTCTGAAGCTATTTAGCCAGTCTCGCATAGCATTACGTGGCATAATGTGTCCAATTTAACAATGAATATCTTGAGACCGACTGCACATTTTGAGATTGCAGACTGGATCATGATCTCTGGGGGGGGGGGGGTTATAGGGTGGGTGTTGGGTGGGGGTTTGAGGTTAGTGTGAAAAGTGGAAAATGCAGGCTTGACCACAGCAGCCCAATCTTGCGGTAGAGTTGTTTTAGTATACTAGTTTGTTTATGCATGGATCAATTCTTGCTGTTACCATCCCCCCCTGGGGAACCCCCGGAACAATGCAGCCAATCATATTCCAGGGGCAGGGGATTGGTTTGATGATTTTGTCCCAGGGGGTTAGGCCGGGAATGTGCAAGATCTGGGCTCTGGTGACTAGCAACCTAGGATTGCAGACTCAGGGGATGAGATTGACTAGTCCCTAGTCCTGTGCATGCGCTATTTTCTGTGACAGGCAAAACATCAAATGTTTTATTGTATAAAAAAAGATTGTAGACAATAGAAGAAGGGCTGCTGAGAAATCAAAACAAAGAAGCACTTTGATTTTCTGTTGAAAGTATCTGTTTTTTATGTTAAAGTCCTTGCAGTGAATTTCCACCCGGGCCGGGGTAATTGTTAATTTTCAAATTCATCCGGAGGGGAGAATTGCAGGGGGGCTTATAAAATTTTAAACCCAGGGGGGGTGTGTAAAAATATGTGATAAAATGTATATTTTTTAAATAAAATTTACTTGCCTAATTGGTAGTTTTTGTTCTCATTTTATTCCTCCCTTGTTGAGCTCTCCGTGACTTTTCGCTTGATGCTCGCGGCCGCTACTGAATGCATAATAGGATTAGAAGGCAACCGATTCTCAACGCCGACGGCCGACCCGTAGAGACAAACATTTCATTTCGGAAATTCTCCCCCTTAAATTGCTTTATTCTCCAAAAAAATTCGCCAGCATGTAGAACAAACACTGATCTTTTCATTATATAACATTACTTCAACATCTCGTGCAATTTTGGAACTTGATCAATAAAAATCGAAATCCCTTCTCTGTTGATACTGCAAAGACCGAAAATTGACACCGCGGCATCTACCATTCTACCTCCTCCGCAGGCGTTTAGGGCGGGCGCTAGTTGCGGGCGGGAAAAAGTTTGCGGGTGGGGTTAGGTACTGCGCAAAATTCGCTATATCCGAATACTGTATAGGCAGGACCACTGGCAGGACGCCCGCCCGCAAATTACTTCCGCCCGCATCGAAAGGCCTGTGGAGGAGGTAGCCGCAGCATTATATCTATGGCCACGGCACAGAATACTATACAGAAGGTCATCTCTAGATTGTTTTTGCGTAAGCGCTATTCGTCACTCAGCAAGTGCCCTAAACAGAAGTAGTCACCCCCCTGGACATAGCCATTTTGAATGTTTCCAGGGGGGTGACTACTTCTGTTTAGGGCACTTGCTGAGTGACGAATCATGACGAACAGCGCTTACGCAAAAGCAATAAGAGATGACTTTCTGTATAGGTTAGTATTCTGTGGCCGCGGCATCATCTTGGCACAGTTCCTTACCAGTGAACTCAATATACATTATACATTATACATTATACATTATACATTATTATAGATATATATCTTTATTTTTTTTGAGGTCCGTAACTCAGGTCCGTAACTAAAATAGAGCCTTTTGATTGGCTGAGTACGAGGTCCGTATCACACCAGTACGGACCTCTCGCAACTTTTCGCGCCAAAACAAACAAAGGAGTGAAGAAATAAACACGAAAAAATAAACACGTTATTTACCGTTCTGGTCGGTCCGTACTGGAAAAATATTTTCCCTCAGTCTCAGAAGCGGCCCTCGACCTTCGGTCTCGGGCCGCTTCTGAGACTTCGGGAAAATATTTTTCCAGTACGGACCTCCCAGCCGGTAAATAACATATATATCTGGAACGATAACTTCAGTCATTTCGTACGGAAAAAGTGAAGCCTTGACTTCTGGCGTCAGGCCACAACGCCATCGTCGTCGCCATCAATTCGTTATCGTACGTCAGTTTCAGTCCCCTATACGCCATCATTGCAGTGAGCTCTATATATATCTGGAGTGAGAACTTATGTCCAAAAAGTGAAGCCAAAGATGGCGGAAATTGACGTCCAGTGCCAATCCCTTTCTATTGTTTTCGACCGCGCGGTTTGCACAAGCCGGCAAGGAGTGTGCCGAAATTTCGTGTTTTTACTCCGATGTAAACAATAACATCATGATTTTATGAACTAATAACTTGATTAGCGATGCGATCTGTTAGTATAAACTGGAATTAGCTAGAAAAATGGTATGAAAACTGTTTATGACCTTCATGAGTTTGGACGTCAATTGCCGCCATCTTTGGCAAGTTCTTACTCCAGATATATATATGGAGCTCACTGCATCATTGTTGCGCGGTTCTGGACGTCAGTTTCAGTCCCCTATTTTTGTTGCGCGGTTCTGGACGTCAGTTTCAGTCTCCCACAACTTATTTACTGCGCGGTCCGTACGTAAACTCTATTTTTGTATTATTTTTTTGAAAAAAACAACAGTTTTTTTGCAAATCGAAGTAGTTTCCCCTTTGTAGTACTGGCTAAAAAAGATTACAGAAGGAAAACTAGGAGGAAAACATATCTTTGTCACTGAAGTAAGTTAATTAAAGCAAGTTTTCTCAGTGTTTTTGTTCAAACAGCGAAAATATTTTGTTTTTTGTCAGTCGTACAAGGCGTATAAGCTAGTTTGTGCAAAGCCATAAAAATATGGGATAAGATAAGCTATCGTGTAGGTTTTAACAGATATTCAAGTTTTTTTTCTATTTTCGTGAACTTATTTTGAACTTTGGCCGTTGTGAAATCAATCACGTTTGATGGCGTAGGCACTGTTACACAGAGTAGACACTATACAGAGGTTTCACTTCAGGCAAAATGCGTAACCGGCAGCTATTCTGTCTGATGATGACTTTAAAATAAAGTGGAAAATTTACAGTCTCTCAAACTCGTCTTGTTTTATTCATATTTTGAATTTCAAAATGACATTACTCTCCGGAATTTGTTTTTTTTCTTTATTTTCTTAAATTATCGGCCGGCCGCCATGTTCCTAGCCAGTGCGGTAACGAGAGGCATTCACCCCCCCGAACAAGATGGCGGCCGATATTTTCGGAAAATAACCGGCATAAGAGACCCTTGTTATTTTCTTTATAACGGTTTACCTTGACTGAAGTTGTGATTAACAACATTAAATAGTTAACTCGAATTTTTGCGGTATTTTTACGTCTAAAAATGCCCGCCATTTTGAATGTTTTCGGGGGGGGTGAGCCTCTCCTTTGCGCACTGGCTAAGCATCGGTTACGCTCAAAACATTAGGATTTGATACACAGTGAGGCCTCTTTATAGTGTCTACTCTGTGACTGTTATTTTGGCTTCACTTTTCACCCGCCAGTTATCGTTCCAGGTTAACAAATTGAGTTCACTGTTCCTTACTTACTCTATGACAGATTTTAAAATGATATACAGATATGGAACTCTCGCGATATCCTGTCCCCACTTTTTCAATGCGCATGCGCGAGCTTCTGGCAAGTGTCATGAAAATTTTTAATCAAGAAAAAGAGTATATATATCTGGATGATTTGTACGTCGTTCACAATTTTTACAAATGGGCTAGGACTAGAGCATTTTAACAAGAAATGGATACATAAAAACGCTTTGCTACGGAAAAAACGGGAAAAACATGCCTTATCAGTATTTTCAATCAAATTGACTTTGACAAATCGATTTTTGCAAATTCTTCAACTTTGGAAGCCTATATCTACTTGAAATACTAAGTTTCCGGGGAAATCTTACACTTACAAGGTTAGTGGAAAGTTTTTTCATATTTTATTAAAATTTTACAAGTTTTCAAGACAGATATAAGGTATGAAAAGTCCGAAAACAAAAAGACACGGCAAGTCGCGTATATGTATGAATTTAACCTTTATATCTTCAACGAAAATATTCATTACTTGTATAATTATTATACTTTTATACCACCGGGGCCGGTTGTTCAAAAGCCGGTTAACTTAACCCTGGGTTAGTGGTAACTTTCATACAAGTTTCCCGACATCGGTTATATTAATATGAATACTTTTTTCTATCAACCTTGTACTGGGCGATAGAAGTTTTTGTTTATAAAGTTTTGAAATAAACAAACATGTAGAAGTATACAAACCAGAACAGCAGATTAAAATTTAACCCGGGGTTAGCGTTAACCGGCTTTTGAACAACCGGCCCCAGGTTTTTATACCATTGCTAACAGATGGGATACTTAATGAGTTAATGTAAAAGACCGCCTAGTTTGTGTTTAAAAAAGCTCAAAAATTGGTTCCAAAATTGCACGAGATGTTGAAGTAATGTTATATATGAAAAGATCAATGTTTGTTCTACATGCTGGCGAATTTTTTTGGAGAATAAAGCAATTTAAGGGGGAGAATTTCCGAATTGAAATGTTTGTCTCGGCGGGTCGGCGCTGAGAATCGGTTGCCTTCTAATGCATAGAGAGCTTTAGATTTCAAGATTTGACTACCGTACGAGTACGAGTACGAGTTCGTCGTTTGCATTATTGCATACGCCATCGTCTTACGCCATCATGTACTGACGCCATAATCTCGTAGTAGATGCTTATTTCGCTACGAGCCGAGAGTTTTCAAAAATCTCGTTGTCAATTTGGCTACGGCTACGAGATTATGGCGTCAGTACATGATTGCGTAAGACGATGGTGTATGCAAACAACGAACTCGTAGTCGTACTCGTAGTCAAATCTAAAGCTCTCCGAATCTCCATTACAGGCGCCCTGCTCTATTAGAGAGCTTTAGCAGTGACTACGAGTACAACTACGAGTACGAGATTCGTCATTTTCGCGTGTTGTTTGCATGTACGCCATCTCGCAAAAGTCGTAGTCGTCGGGCCTTTGAGTACGAGATTTATCAAAAATCTCGTAGTCAAAACCCGAACGACTCACTACGACTTTTTCGCGTTTGGCGCGAAAATGACGAACTCGTAGTCGTACCCCAAGATTGGGCCGCTGTGGCTTGGCCGCTTATCTTTTTCTTACGATTTCCGGTAAATTTCCAGGAACCAAAAAGACACACTCAGTTTCGATTTTAAGCATAACGTATAAATGTACTTAAATTAGAGCTTTTATAAAGCACTGTGACTAAATGACTGGCAGCCGGCTATTTAGTTAAGCTGCCCGTCATATAGTGAGTCTAGTTAAAATTAAATACTTATTAAATAAACCATTCGCAAGCCCTTCCCCTATCCTAACACAATTCATATGCAGCCTCGTACCCAGGCGCTTTTAAGGAAAAGAAAATTTACACATTCAGCTAATTTATAGAGATCAGTGGCTAAGCTGAGCGAGCGCGCGGGGGTGCTTGGGGAGGTCGCGAAACGCGGGCATCTTGGGATAAATTAGCTGAATGTGTAAATTTTCTTTTCCTTAAAAGCGCCTGGGTACGAGGCTGGTTCATATGGCTCATTAATATTTTTAGTGCCTGCGAACAGAATTCATATTAAGGGGCTGTTTATATGGAAACCAGGCTGGCTTTGGCATGAAAATTTCTCTATAAACACTCACTAACCGGGCCAGCCCGGTTGCCAGGATGAAAGTTCAAAGAGATACAGCCGCCAATTTGTCTGCGAGCTATTTTTAAGAACTATCAAAACAATGTCAAAGGTCAAAAACAACATCCCGCTTGCCAGGATTAAATTATCTCATATAAACACAAGACAAATTCATCTCGCTCACGGGCTGGCCCTGTTATATGGCCTGTTATATGGCTACAAAAATAAATCATATTTTAGATTTTGACTGCTAAATATTGTTTTAATTAATGTCAGAATTTTAAAATGTGCCTGCACAAATCGATCAAAATGCGCTCACACGCTTTACGGATGCCTGATATATTGGTATTGTTATTCCAGGGCTAGAAATCCTGAGCTTGAAAGGCAGAGCGCCTCGACAGTGGTGTGTGCAGTTTTTTATGTAACAGAACATTGAATTCTGTTACATAATATCAAATTATTTTCCCCTAATTGGTAAAATACACTTCTGTCTAATGTTAACTTGGACGTACGTTAATATCAGCTACAATTTGTAATCATTTACAATATTTTAAAGTTCCCACATTTCCCTACGTCAGCCTTCAGGCCAAGTGCCCACCCGCCAATATTAGGGGTTTCATGATCACGAACTACCGTAATCTCTCTAATCAGACACCTTTGGAGGGGGGGGGCTTATCGGAGAGGGAGGGGGCTTATTTTCTTTTCTCTAAAATGATATGATAATTTTGTTCAAACACAGAACAATGTGTGAAGAAAACCATAAGATCTTATCAAAACACTTGTGTTTTTGTGTGAATGGGGGGCTTATTAGAAGGGAGGGGGGGAGGGGGTTATTAGAGAGGGGGGCTTAATAAATGTCTTCATCCAAAAAGTGAGGGATTATTAGAGAGGGGGGGGGGGCTTATTTGAGAAAGGGGATTATTAGAGAGATTATGTATGTCATTCAGCTGAAGCGGAGGTAAAAGAGCAAGCCTGGCTTGCGAGGTTGATTCTGACTATGTGTATCAATGTGTATATGATACAGCATTGGCGAACTACAGGAAAATATAAACCATGTGTTGTTCCCACAAACATTGCAGTTTAGAACGCACTTTGGAACCTGTTCTTCATTTTGTTAAAGAGTTCGTGGCGTACTTTTGGAAATTTTTGTTCATGGTTTTGCTATCACATCTCAGGATTTAATTATATTTTCGCCTCTAATGCAGGTCCTTCACGTATAGCTAAACCGAACTTAATTCATTTAAACTTTATATATACCTCTTTTTGGTCCTTATGTTATTTCTACTAGCCAGGGCCACACCCAGGGAATATGCCAGCGGTTGTTACATAGGGTAAATAATCAACTTCTCAAATAGAATCGAACCCAGATTCTTCACTAATCAGTCATTTCATGATCGAGCAAAACTAAATTAGTTTTCCTAGAATCCTATTACATAATGATTGAAAACGAATACAGTTTACTGTAAATAATCCTTATAAATTGTGAAACTACTGATCAACAATTTTGCTGTTCCTATAAATCACCGTTTGGTTTTCTTTCATGTTCTGCAGTGACTCTTATTTAAATAATTCAAAATCATTCCGCCTTCCATCCCATCCCGGCGACGCGGGTCAAGCTTCATGATATTCAAATTTCATCTTTAATCTCTACCTTTATACTTGTTTCAGATTGGACCAACTCCTTTGGATCAAAAGAAGCCAAGAAAATCACGTCTAAATGTCACACCTGTAACAATCAGACCAAAATCCTTCAGAGATGATCCAACTCATGTAGTCGTTAGACAACAACATTCATCAGATATTACCTATGGTCGTATAGAGTCTGGGCCGAGCTATAAACTACATCATGCTGTAACTTCGGAAAAACCTAGAGATGATATTATTATTGAAGAAACATCGTCTGAAGATCAGATCAGTGCAGGGTTTCCCAAACAACAGCCACACGACGAGGAAACGTTCAAAGAAGTTAGACAAGAAAGGATTTCACACCTTAAAGAAACAACTTATCGTCATACAAGCACAAGCAAGGTAAATATACAGTTTTATGAAGTACTGATCACCATTGCCCAACTTTCTGTGTTACAATTTATATTGTTTGATTTGTTCCAATGGACGATGCAAGAACGTGGAAATCAATATGCCTAAAATGCAACGCGACACGTAGTCGTATACAGCTTTTAATATGCTGTTATTAGTATTTTTTGAGATTCGTAGATCTTTAGTTTTTAAGGGCCCACAGTAATTGGTGTTAAACTGTTGTGGTGTCCCGCATTCATCTGTTTCAACAACTACTACTGGATACATTCCTTGAAGGTGTACATAGTGATAAGTGTAACTGATTTGCGGTTTTTAAATTTGTGATGCACACAACGTCTATCTATTTCGCAAAGCTGCTTGGATCTATGGGTCCTGAACTTCATTATTCATTAGTGGCAGTGGCGTAGGAACCGGGGGACACGTACCCCCCAAGTTTTCGTCAAAGTGCCCTTTTCTCCAACTAAAACAATATAGGAAAAGTAGCCTTTTCTAATAGAATAGGTGCCCTTTAGACGAAGTGCCTCTCCAACTTGAAGTTGCTTCCTACGCCTATGATTAGTGCAAATAATATGATTATTCTTACATCAATAGTTATGAATTCATATTATTGGGATCCACTGATGAAGATCCGAGGTTACGATTCCAAAGCTGCCATAATAAATAAACGTGGTGTATCCACAAAACAAATAAACTGCTCGATAATAATATACTGAAGGTGTTTGTAGATGAAATTTCGAGCGAAAAATATACACACCTTTTTAGACCTAACCAGCAGCAATTGCGAAAAATGCCACTATAGGCCCTCTGGCCTGGGATTCCGGTGCAGCGCTCTGACAACTGAGCTACGGATTTCAGTTGTCAAGAGCTAACTTACAAGTTCATATATTACAATAGGGTGATGCCAGTGTTTGGTATAAGGGTAAATATTCTAAATTTTGGGCATAGCTCTTGACAACTGGACTCTGTAGATCAGTTGGCAGAGCGCTGCACTGGAATCGCAGGCCAGAGGGCCTATCGTTGCATTTTTCGCAACTGCTCCTGGTTAGGTATAATTTCGCTCGAAATTTTCATCTACAAACAACTTCAACATTCAGTTCTATCGAGCGAGATGCTCAAAATTTAGAGACTCAATACTAATACCTTTTCCCCCCACACAACTGTAGGACGAAACCAGTGATGATGATCATAACTTTGAAAATCTTTCCAAAACTGACGTCATACAGAGCCAAGAACATCCAGCACCAAGTGAACCAATACATGATCCATCAGAACGAAAACACAACAAGCCCAAGAGATCAACAAAACGGCGTCATAGAATTCTTGACAGAGAAATCCTTGAAGAATCTGCCAAGAACGATGAACTTCCTGTTTCACCCACCATGGAGACCTCCACTTTAGAGGATGAGCACAGTGATCCGAATGAGGAGTCAAAAACTGTAAAACCTGTCTTTGATGTAGGAAGGTATTTGGAAGACGAAGACGATAACAATATACCTAAAGATCGATTTTTTGGACATTACCCTAATAGAATTGCGCGCCCTACTGAAGAGCTTCACAAAACTAATCAACCTCAAACGTTCTCCCAATTTCCTGAAGATTTCAAAGAACCTTTGGACAAAGAAAATGAAGATACTCCTTCAGAAGAATCGCATTCTCCGATAGATGTACATCAATATTTAGGACATATGGTTGATGAAAAGGTAGAAAAGAAACCAGAGATCAATGAAATGGATAATTTAGAATCATATGAAACATATGAGGCAAATAAAGAAATAAAAAGGTTGATGGAAAAAGTATCAGACGACGAAGAAGAGCCAGTGAAGCCATTAGTGCCACGACAAACAATCCAGGTTATATTGGTCGATGAAACCAAGAAAAAGAAGAAAAAGAAGTCGAAAAAGCAAAAAGATCCAAATGTCGACACAACTACAGGCGATACGATGGTTGGCGAACACGTGGCAAACGATGTTCAATTACACGAACCTGCTACTGTGGAAATAAAGCCAGTTCCAGAAAAGAAAGAGCGAGTGGACACAAAGGAAATAGCAGTACAAACGATGCCTGTCCCAGATGATATAGATAGTGAGGATGATTCTGACCAAGAGATTCTTCAGTACCAACAAAGATCCACCATTGGAGGTTACCTGATACAAACAATACCTGAAGAACAAGAAGATGAAAGTCCACTGTCTACTCCAGATCAAAACAATTTCACTTCACCCAGTGACCAGGAACAAATTCACCGTGACAGGGGTTTCCTATTTAATGATATCCGCGATCACGAACTAACTCCTAGACATCCTTATCAGATGGCCGAAAAACCAACGTACTCTGGTGCTCCAGTTTCCCCCCCAAAATATTTTTCAGAGCCTACTATTAAACAACACCAAGCAGAGCCGATAGAATTTGAAACAATTTCTCGCCCAAGTTTTACAGTGGAAAGTTCTTTATCTGAAACAAGCGATGGCAAAGACACAGAAGAGTCGAAACCATGGCAAAGTGAGTTTCCGCAAGTTGGACACGGAGAACCTTATGACATACATTCATACCAGCCTGAGGATGAAAACGTGGGTTTTGAATTCGACACGCCAAGGGAAGAGATAGAAAGTTCGCCGACAAGTAATACAGAAGAGTTTTCAAAAACGATATACAAACCAAGATTCGAGATACAAGATTTTGTGGAGGAAGACAAAAGAAGGCGAAATGGAGCTGCAATCGAAGCACCACCAAGTAAAAAACATAAAATGTCATCACCTCATTCGCCAATTGACAATACATTACTAGAGAGCGGGTTATATAAGAGAGAAGAAACTATCCAAGTTTCAGAAGAACCAGAATTAGTCAAGCCATCATATCAACCTAGATACGAGGTACATGATTTCATTAAGCAAGATGTACAGAAAAGATTTGAACCGATCCAAACTACCAGTACCAAAGATTTGGTGTTGGAAGAAGATGGCCAAGAAGAAAAGTCTTACCCAGATCGTGAACTGGATGTTGTAGATGGACAAGAAGATATCAGAGCAGCTTATCAACCGAAATACCATACAAGAGAAGATAAGCCAGAAACAAACGGATATGTTGACGGGCAAGAACCTACACAGGTAGATTATCAACCAAGGTATGAAATTAGAGATTCCATACGCGAACAACCGCCCAAAATAAGTCGACTTTCAGAAGAACCGTTAGAAAGCGCTGAATATCCTGCAGAAGAAGACAAATCTGAGCCAATTCTCCCCAAATATGAGCCACGAGTTGAATTAGTGGACTTGATAACAAAGGAAGGAGATAGAGTTGATGAGAAACCAAGCTATCTTGAGCCAGTTCAAAAGATTGAGACACCAACATATCCGATAGTCCAAGATGAACCAGAACCACCATTTTATCAATCAAGATATGAAATAGAGAATTTTGTTTTAGAAGAAAAATCTGATAATGCTGAAGAAGCTGGAGAAAATTATGATGACGAAGAGTCGGAGACAGACGATTCATCATTCCAAGATAAACCAGAACCTATACAACCAGTATACAAACCACATTATATATTGGACGAAACACCTGACAGTAAAACACAACAGGTGCAACCTATAGTAGAAGAAAAAGACGACATACCTTTTAAATCTTCAAGGAAAGAGATTATCCAGCCAACTGATCAACAGAGCTATGAAATAACAGAATTAAGGCGAAATGAGGAACCCACAAAGTTAGGGAAAGATCTTACTGATGGAAATTTGGAAAACGTTTCCAGTCCTCAGATCGAAAACGAACAAGACAAAATAAGACCTGTTTATCAACCCAAATACGAATTACGAGATTTTGTGCTGCAAAAATCGCCAGATGAGGAACGACAACTTGTCATAGATGAACGCGTGGGAACTACTACAGTTCCTTTAGTCCAAGAAAAACCAGACGAACCAGAACGAATTATGCCTTCACCATATCAACCTCGTTATAAAACAAACGATGTTGTGTTGGAAGATCAAGCTCGGGTTAAAAGTCGGATAACAGCTTCGGTTCCTTTTATTGAAGAAGAGCCAGAACCAGTTGAAGAAACTCCAGAACAAGAACATATTTCACCAGTTTATCAACCGCGGTATGAACGAGATTTTGTGATAAAAGAACAACCGGATAAACCCGAAGAACCTTATATTGTCTCAGCAGTATCACCCGTTGTGGAAGAAGAACCGAAACTAAGTCGTTCTTTTCGTCGACCAAAGTTTACAGTTAATGACTTTGTTTTAGACGAAGAACCTCAAAGCAAAGATGAGCCAAGTTATACAGCACCAGATAACAAGACTGATGATACCAGCCCTGTTCCCGTGGATACAGAAGACCAAGGATTTAACAGATTATTGCACGAGCCTAAATATGAAATTAAAGATTTTGTACTAATCGAGGAGCCTGAAGCGAAAGATCAAAACGAAACAGTGACACTGGATGAAGAACCAAAACTAACAGAACCTGTTAATGAAATGATATTTGTTTTAGAAGAAGACTCTGATACTATTGTTCAAAAAGAACCTGAAATGATGCGGTCATCGTATCAGCCAAAATACGAGATAAGAGATATGTTGGAGAAGGAACCTGCAGGTAAAAATAGGTTATTCGAACCTACGCTTGACCAATCGGTGAAGACAACTACAGTAGCTCTGCATGAAAACGAACCAGAATCCAAGAAACAAGTATATCAACCAAGATATGAAAACAATGATTTTGTGTCCGAAGAAAAACCTAAAAATGGCAAATTTCATCTGGCAGAACCAATGGAACCGGTATATCAGCCTAAATACGAAATCAGAGATTTTGTGGAAGAACCGAAAAAGGAAGCAGCAAAAACATATCCATCTGAGTACCCCGCGTCAGATTACCAAGCAAATTTAGTTCCAACGATTCAAGGAGATCCAAAATTAACACAATCTGCGTATAAGCCAAAATATAAAATAAATGATTTTGTATTAGTTGAAGAACCTGAGGGTAAACCACAACAGCAACAAACACTTGTGTCAGACCAGAACGCAGATGTACCTTCAGTAGCACAAAGCAAACCAAAAACAATTTTTATTGAGGAAGAACAGCCAGAGAATGAAAGTACTACAAAAGATTTTGTAAGAGATGGAACGATAAGCATTGCTTTAGTTCCAGTCGTTGAAGAAGAGCCAGAACGCACATATACGGTTCCTCGACCAAGAACGACCATGCAATTTGTTTTAGAAGAAGAACCTGATAGAAAGGACGCACCACAAGAACCTCAATCTGATGAAAACGTGAAGGTAAATGATGTGCAGGATGAACCGGGAATAACTCGGTCACTAGATCAACCAAAATATGAAATGCATGACCTTGTGATTGAAGAAGAGGAGCCAGAGCCAAATCGATTAGAAGAAGACGGAAACGTGACACAACCAAAGTATGAAATAAGAGATTTTGTTGTTGAGGAACATCCGCGAAATAGAGAAACACCAGAATATCCTGTAACAGATGAAAAAGTAAACATTAGTGCTGTTCCCATCGTCGAAAACGAACCTGAATCAAATTACAGAGTTTCACAACCCAGAAAAAAATGGAATTTTGTAATAGAAGAGGAATCTAAAAGACCTCCACTTGATGAAAACGTGCATGTGACTCCTGTAAAGAACGAGCAAGAAGAATTTGAAATAACTCGGTCACTACATCAACCAAAATATGAAATAAATGACCTCGTCCTTGAAGAATATCCAGAAAATGAAGATTCACCAATATTTTTTGAGATGGACGGAAATATCAAACCAGCTACTGTGCCTTTAGTTCAAGAGGAACCAGAGCCAACTCGATCAGTTTACAAGCCAAGATATGAAATTCGCGATGTTGTTCTTGAAGAACAACCAGAAATTGAAAATGTTGCTGCAGTTCCGATCGTCGAAAAAGGACCTCAACGTATCCATAATATTTCCCAACCCAGAGAAATACGAGAATTTGTATTGGAAGAAGAACCAATAGCAAAAGACCGACCACGAGAAGCTCAATCTGATGAAAACGTGACTGTAACTGCTGTTAATGAAGTTCAGGAAGAACCAGAAATAAATCGGTCATATTATAAGCCTCAATATGAAATAAATGATTTCACGTTAGAGGAAGATCCTTCAAGTGCAGTTAAACCTACGCCAGATGAAACGGTAGAAGCAAGTACAGAAACTATGGTTGAGGACGAACCTGACTTTTACAGACCATTTGAACCCAGACATGAAGTAAAAGCTTTAGTATTAGACGAGGAGCCACTAATTGAACGAGATCAATCGAAACGACAAGAGAAAACAAAGATTGATAAAGCACCTGTTGCTTTGAAAGAACCAGATTTTACCAGATCTGTTAACAGTCCAAAATATGAAATTCCAGACTTAGAGCTAGATGATCGCGTTCAAGGAGAACCTCAAAATATATCTCAGCAACAAACACTTGTGTCAGACCAGAACGCAGATGTACCTTCAGTAGCACAAAGCAAACCAAAAACAATTTTTATTGAGGAAGAACAGCCAGAGAATGAAAGTACTACAAAAGATTTTGTAAGAGATGGAACGATAAGCATTGCTTTAGTTCCAGTCGTTGAAGAACAGCCAGAACGCACATATACGGTTCCTCGACCACGAACGACCATGCAATTTGTTTTAGAAGAAGAACCTGATAGAAAGGACGCACCACAAGAACCTCAATCTGATGAAAACGTGAAGGTAAATGATGTGCAGGATGAACCGGGAATAACTCGGTCACTAGATCAACCAAAATATGAAATGCATGACCTTGTGATTGAAGAAGAGGAGCCAGAGCCAAATCGATTAGAAGAAGACGGAAACGTGACACGACCAAAGTATGAAATAAGAGATTTTGTTGTTGAGGAACATCCGCGAAATAGAGAAACACCAGAATATCCTGTAACAGATGAAAAAGTAAACATTAGTGCTGTTCCCATCGTCGAAAACGAACCTGAATCAAATTACAGAGTTTTACAACCCAGAACAAAATGGAATTTTGTGATAGAAGAGGAATCTAAAAGACCTCCACTTGATGAAAACGTGCATGTGACTCCTGTAAAGAACGAGCAAGAAGAATCTGAAATAACTCGGTCACTACATCAACCAAAATATGAAATAAATGACCTCGTCCTTGAAGAATATCCAGAAAATGAAGATTCACCAATATTTTTTGAGATGGACGGAAATATCAAACCAGCTACTGTGCCTTTGGTTCAAGAGGAACCAGAACCAACTCGATCAGTTTACCAGCCAAGATATGAAATTCGCGATGTTGTTCTTGAAGAACAACCAGAAATTGAAAATGTTGCTGCAGTTCCGATCGTCGAAAAAGGACCTCAACGTATCCATAATATTTCCCAACCCAGAGAAATACGAGAATTTGTATTGGAAGAAGAACAAATAGCAAAAGACCGACCACGAGAAGCTCAATCTGATGAAAACGTGACTGTAACTGCTGTTAATGAAGTTCAGGAAGAACCAGAAATAAATCGGTCATATTATAAGCCTCAATATGAAATAAATGATTTCACGTTAGAGGAAGATCCTTCAAGTGCAGTTAAACCTACGCCAGATGAAACGGTAGAAGCAAGTACAGAAACTATGGTTGAGGACGAACCTGACTTTTACAGACCATTTGAACCCAGACATGAAGTAAAAGCTTTAGTATTAGACGAGGAGCCACTAATTGAACGAGATCAATCGAAACGACAAGAGAAAACAAAGATTGATAAAGCACCTGTTGCTTTGAAAGAACCAGATTTTACCAGATCTGTTAACAGTCCAAAATATGAAATTCCAGACTTAGAGCAAGATGATCGCGTTCAAGGAGAACTTCAAAATATATCTCAACAACAAACACATGTGGCGGATGACAAGGTAGATGCATCTTTAGTTCCCCTTATCCACGATAAACCAAGTATCACAGAAACAAAGGATAAAATTAGAGTTTTTCTTGTCGAAGAACAGCCGGAAAATGAAAGAACTCCAAAACATCCTATAACAGATGAAATGATAAGTACTTCTTCAGTTCCAGTCATTGAGGAAGAACCCGAACCTACTGACATAGTTCCTCAACCACAGCAGAGAAGAGAATTTGTATTAGAAGACGAACTTGAGACAAAGCACGGACCACAAGAACCTCCAACTGATGAAAGCGTGAATGTAACTGCTGTAAAATTAGTTCAGGAAGAACCCAAAAATTATCCAGTTCTAACTGAAACGATTCCACCAATCCAATCTCCTCCTAGTCAAGACGAACCAAACGTTTCTCGTTTAAATGATACGCCTAAGCAAAAACCAAGTGAATTTGTCTTGATTGAAGATCATACTGACAAGTTTGAGCAAAAGGTAATTGTATCAGATGAAGTGGATGGTCGTCCAGTTCCATTGGTTCAAGAAGAAGAACCAGCACCACCAAGATATGAAGTTCGAGGTTTTGTGTTAGATGAGAAACCTGGAAATGAGAAAAGTACAAAAGATTTTCCACATGGGAAAGCAGACACTGCTGACACTGAACTTATTGAACCGGTTCGTTACCCAAGATACGAAATTAGAAAGTTGGAATACGAAAATAAACCCAAAGATACTTCACATCAACCTTTGGGAGAGGAGAAAGTGAGTGTTATTGACGTTCCTTCCCAGGAAGAAGAGCCCGGATTAGTAAAATATGAAGTAAGAGATATAGCGCTGGATGAGCATTTTGAAGACGAAGACCGATTTAGACAGGTTACACCGAATGAAACGTTGCAGAAGGATATCATCCTTGTAAGCGAGCACGAACCACAATCGAACCAAACAACAAAATACGAAGATAAAGAGTTTGTACCGGAACAATTACCAGAAACAAGAGGCGAGGCGGAAGCACATGGAGAATTAAAACCTGTTCAACCCCAAATTCAATCGAGACATCAACTCAAAGGATTTGTGTTAGAAGAAGAAATTGATGACAAGCCGAATGATACTACACCAAGACAAGCAGTAGACGTTTCCTCACCAAAAGAGCAAGAACATATTCGATCATTATATCAACAAAGATATACATTAAAAGATTTTGTTTTGATTGAAGAACCCGAACAATATGAAAAAATAGTAAACCCTCCGAATGAGGAAAATGTTGAAACCACTACAGTTCCTTTCGCTGAGCAAGAACCAGTATCATTCCATGCTGGTCACTACCAAAGTCAAATTGAAAATATTCGTCCGGAAAAGCCGCTGAAAGATGATGGCGTACAAGAACAACCCAATGCTTTTTTCGTGCCCTTAGCAGAACGAGCAGAGCCAGATCAAAACACTGTCAGAGTTGATGAAACTTCAGAGCTAATAGATGAAGAAACAATTATTGATGAGCCATCGCGTTTAGATATTGATCATAATGCTGGTGGGGAATCTGAAAAGGTGGGCCCAGATTTTAAAAACAATCTACGAAAAATGCTATCGCAAAAATATGAATCAGAAGAAAAATCTACAGTTATTATCGAAGAGGAATCAACACATAAAAATAAATTTAGTCCATTTGAACCGGTCGATAAAATAGAGAGCAATGGCCTTTCGGAAGACATAAAGGAGCCAGAAATTGAAATGTTTTCTGTAGAAAAGGTATCAGATTTGGAAAATGTGGTAACTGTTGATTTTGTAGACAAGGACTTGAAAGTACTTGAAGATGTAGACACAGCAGACGAGATAATCATTTCATCAATTACAGAGGACGAAACAAGAACTGATGGAAAGGACCTTGTGAATGATGATCAAGAGCTGATAACGACAAAAACTGAACAAACGACAATTGATAGTGAAATACCATCACAGTTGATCAAACAAATTTCACTACGCGAAGTAGACATGCAAACAAGCACCGTGCCAAAGACAGAAGAAATCGACCAAGATACAACTCGTAAGGGCGATGACGATTTCGAATTTGAATTGTACAACAGCTCTGAATTAATGGATCAAAGAAAAGGAACTGATGAACTGGATGGGATTAAAACAGTTACTGTAGACGAGAGAACAGTTATTCAAAAAGAACCAGTAACAATATATCCACCAAATAAACCAGAAGGAATAACCATTCAACTTATAGATGAACTACCAGAGCCTGCTAAACCAAAGTATGAAGAAACAGCTGAAATTAAAGAGCTTGTTGTTGACGAACCTGGACATCTAAAGAGACGAACAATACATACCACAACCAATACGCCAGCAAGATCAGAAATAACAACTATGAGAACAACTGATTCTGTGGAAAACGTACCACCAGAGATTGCAGAGCAACGATTTGTAAGAGGGTTTGATGTTCCTACATCCATGGTAGACAGCAAACCACAATTGATAAAAGAAGCAGTTTCCCTTAGTGTTATCGAAGACGACTCGAAAGGGGCAAAAATTCATCTTGAAGACGAAAAACCTGTACCAGGTGACTTAGAAACTTTCAACAAAACCAATACGCAGGAAGAATTTGAAAAAGTGGATTTTGTAAACAACGAAGAAGGCGAATATATCAATATTTCAGCAGGAACATCCAGTTCTTATTACGAGGAAGATATGATCACACCTAATTATCCAAGGCAAGTAGATCCATCCGAAGTTACTGTGACAGAGACAGTAACAGTAGAGAGCGAAATAAAGCAAACAGACGGAAAACAACCTATAGAGAGAGAATCAGTAACAATTTACCCACCAAATAGACAACAAGGAATAACAATTCAACTTATAGATGATATACCAGAGCCTGCTAAACAAAACTATGAGGGAACAGCAGCAATTGAAAAGATTGTTGTTGACGAACCTGCACAGTTCAAGAAACGAACAATACATACAAGGTCAGAACATTACGAATCTGAAATAACAACTACTGATTTTGTGGAAAACGTACCACCAGAGATTGCAGAGCAACGATTTGTAAGAGGGTTTGATGTTCCTACATCCATGGTAGACAGCAAACCACAATTGATAAAAGAAGCAGTTTCCCTTAGTGTTATCGAGGACTCGGGAGGCGCAAAAAATCATCTTGAAGACGAAAAACCTGTACCAGGTGACTTAGAAACTTTCAACAAAACCAATACGCAGGAAGAATTTGAAAAAGTGGATATTGTAAACAACGAAGAAGGTGAATATATCAATATTTCAGCAGGAACATCCAGTTCTTATTACGAGGACGATATGATCACACCTAATTATCTAAGGCAAGTAGATCCATCCGAAGTTACTGTGACAGAGACAGTAACAGTATTGAACGAAATAAAGCAAATAGACGAAAAACAACCTGTACAGAAAGAACCAGTAACAATTTACCCACCAAATAGACCACAAGGAATAACAATTCAACTTATAGATGATATACCAGAGCCTGCTAAACCAAACTATGAGGGAACAGCAGCGATTGAAAAGATTGTTGTTGACGAACCTGCACAGTTCAAGAAACGAACAATAAATACAAGGTCAGAACATTACGAATCAGAAATAACAACTACAACATCTACTGAATTTGTGGAAAACGTACCACCAGACATTGCAGACCAACGATTTGTAAGAGAATTCGAAGTTGATGTTCCGACAACCGTTGTAGATGGGAAACCAGGATTGGTAAAAGAAGCAGTTTCGATGAATACTTATGAAGATGCAACAATTCATCTTGTGGACGAAACGCCTGCACAAGGTGACTCAGAATCTTTCAGCAAAACAAACACACGGGAAGAATATGAAAAAGTGGATATGATCAACAACGAAGAAGGTGAAATTGTCATTATTTCGTCAGGAACATCCAGTGTTGATGACGAGGAGGATATGTCTATAAAAATCACATCCAGTTATCTAAAACAAATAGATCATTCCGCAGTAACTGTCACAGAAACAGTCACAGTAGAGCAGGAAATAAATCAACTAAATGAACAACCATTCGGGACGGTGATGATCGATTCTTTTGAAACAAAAGAGAAAAGGGAAGAAAAAAGTGTGGAAATCAAAACCGTCACTGAGGGTAATGAGTCAGGTGAGGGCTCTGGAACTGTCAGCACGTTAACACCATCGGGCTTTGGTTATGATCAGGAACATATATATGCTAGAGTTAACAAAGAGCAACTAAATATACACGATCGAGTCGATCAAAAACATGTGAAAACGTCGGGAATTTCTGCAATTGTCAATCATCAGCCAGGAGCTATAAAAATTGCCATGACAGAGAAAGATTCCTTACATGATGCGAGAACTATAAAACTTGTTACAGAAGAAGAAGTACATATTCGAGAAGAAACATCACAAATGATTGAGCAAAGATTCGTAAGAGATAATCACAATACCGCACCACAAGATATATCACAGAACACTGAGATAACAAAAGGCATGTCTGATACGGAAGTAAAACAAGAGGATCAACGGGTTGTCTGGATGACCGTTCGCCATAGCAAGAAGTTATTTGGCACAGGTGGTAGTGAAAGAGTCATAACACTTCCCATTGTGACTAAAGTTCCTTCTGATGATCTCTCGCCAACAGAAAACTTAGATTTTGACTTCGAAAACGATGGGAAAATGTTTGTTGACGGTCACAAGGAAACGACTTCAGGTGAATACTACACCAGCAAACATGTCACAGGACTTGAGCAAGTGGACGAAATTTCAAGTGGTAATGGTGGCTTCAGGGAGGAATCGCGAATGGTGCGAGAAAGTGACAAGGATGTAGAACACGAATTTGGTCCACGGAATGAACCGCTTGATGGTAAAGATATAGTAACAGAACGAGATGGCGTATCCTCAAGCATTATCACAGAAAATTTTGAAGAAATAACTAACCAGAGAGAAGTTATTGACGAAGTTTCGGAGCAGGCCGTAGCGAAACAAGAAATCACAGAACAGCAACTAGAACGTTCTCCAGACCAGTCCACGATTAGTGAAAATGAAAGTGTATTGATGGAACCAGGGAAAGTTGCTAAACGAGGAAGTGCGAGAAGCTCTACCTCTAGTAAGCATTCTGAGGATCTCAATTTATCACGTTCGACTACCTCTCACAATGAGGTCGTGGAAAATGGAGATACTCGTACAGTGACTGACGGCACTACAGCAGAGAGCAACGTTTGGTGTACAGTAAAAATGAAACGCTGGGAAAGCGATATACGAAGAGTGAATTGGTCAAAACATTCCAGAGGAAAAGAGGCTTCAGAACTATCTAGCTCTACAGCAAGTGTTGACGGTAGTTATGGAGATACCTCCAGGGCACAAAGTCCAAATTCTGAATTTTCCATGGGTATCAGCTCTGATCCATGGATATCAGTCAGACGAAAGCGCACAAAAGATGCGAATGCAAATATTATTAGCATCAAATCAAACAAAGATAGCACTTCACGTAGTACAACAGACCGCGGAGAATCAATTGGATACAGCATGCAGATAACAGCAACTGATGATGGACCGCTGATGACGCAAGAAGATACCTTGAGTACTGTGGATACCTTGGACGCCGAAAGCACGCAGAGTACAAATATGGGCGATGTGACTACACTTCCATGGATAGAAATACGAAAGCGAGATTCTATCAGACAACGTCTAAGTATTAAAAAGAAAAAGCGTGACGGTACTTTAAGAGGTGTTCCTCACACAACTGATGGGAAAGATCGTCTTCTTCTTCTGACGATTCCACGAACAATGTTGATGGAAATCGAAAGTGATGAGAAAGTGTTGGACACAGAAGTCGAAATTCCATGGATGGAACTTGATCCGTCAACAGGTGAGCTCAGGAATAGAATATGAATTTTCAATCCCTTCAGATTTTGGACAATTTTAAATAATGTAAAGTATATGAAATGTATCAGAAATGTCGTACTAGATTGTGCTTGTCCAATGGAATTTGATGAGCTAACTCTATCCTGCGTTTTCGCCAGTGTAGTGACTAACTTTACCAATAGAACTACACAATTCGTACTCGAACTTGGTCTCGGGTTTTTTTCATGCATTGCTTTATAAATCCACCATCAACCCAGATGTTATTTCCGTGCGAGGAAAGACTCTGGGTTCGCAGACTATAGTGTAGAAAATCCATCATTGAAATATCTTTTGAAAATATTTTCAGGGTTTTTAAGAATTGAGCTTTTCTACTGTTTATGTTTACGTACATTATGCGCCGAAAATTCAAGTCCTCTTTATTAGTTTTACTTTGGTATATAATACTATATGAAATGTACAGAAATTTTAGCACTGGCTTAAGCCTTTCATCTGCGTATTAATACTTAAGGCTAAACCTTGTTTTCATTTGGTCGTTACGATCGCGACTACATCAAGGTGACCGATGAAATAGAGTGTCAACAATGAAATAGTTTGCATAGAGCACACAAACGATAACCTAATCGACAATTTCACATCGGTTACCATGATTTGGTCAGGACACCCGCAACCAAATTGAAACCAGGCTTTGATAAAAAACCCCACCAGAGAAGCAGTGTAAGCGTTTACGTAAATCTACTGGAAGTTTACGCAATAATTCTCTTTCCCAACAGGCGAGACTCAAGGCTATCTACCATGGGTGGAGCTGGCTGACCAAGCTCAAAATACCCAGACTGATCGTATACTGATGTTAAAAATCTCCCGACAAATGATCCTGAAAGCATCGAAGGAATCAACAAGTGAAGAAAGTGAAATTCAACTTCCTTGGAACGAGGTTGTGAAATATTGGGAAGAAACCGGTCAGATCACTCCAGGTTCCTTATCGCGTACAGAGAGATCAGGGTCTGCGAATATCGCTATTACGTTCCCAAGTGAATTTGCAAGTGAGAGTCAACTACTTGAGGAAAATCCCAACCTTCCTAATATGAGGCTAGTTCTCCCGAAGAAATGTTGTTTGGATGGTTCATTGAGATTCAAACCGATGATAACGGTGAATGAAAAGCGGAACATTAAAGTACGCATCAATAAGTCAGTGAAGAGGAAACATGATTGGAGCGCTCTACTTCGTTTGAGTAACTCTGAACGCAGAAAGAAATACTCACATGTAACTGGAGAAGATGACTGGGTTGTTCTTGCAGATGGCACAAAATGGTGGAGACTTCAAGTTGATGATATGGACGAGTTTAATAAATTACGACCAAGATCAGATGGACATACGTTCGAGAATTACTTTGAAATCAGTAGTGAGGACACAGATGGAAGAGAATCAATTGATTTCAACGATTTTACAAAAGAACTTGGGACTGAAAAACAGAAGCAATTCAGCTTTGTTATAGATCCAAAGAACTATTTGACAAGCACGATGAGTTTCTAATATAACCATCATAAATATACACTATATATATACCGATAATCGATATATAATTAAGCAACAGTAAGCAAGCAGAAGCATTTTTAACAATCACGAATGCAGGCTTCTCAACTCGAAAATTAACCGGATAAACATTCTATTGCACGATGTATACTAGTACTACAGTAGTAGTATTGCGTGTTTTTGGAAAATAGATATTAGACCATATATAGTCCCTTTGTATTAGTAAATAATTGATTTCAAATGAAAAAGAAAGACTAATCTTTATTGAGGTAGAAGAATGAAGTGTGTGAAGTTTTATAAAGGAATTGGACCCGTATCAACTCGCTTGTGAAAACATCAATCATCATTTAACGGTTTCGTTGACGAGAAAACTTTTCTTATATTTTGGTACATAGATGTTTCGACTGAAAAAGATGCTTGCGATTGCTTACTAATAGTGCGCCATAACATAATAAATATACCTAGATTGTTCACATATATTTTATGGACAGTACTTATTGATATAATCAAAATTACAATAATCAGTTTTAATTAGTATTCTGCATACCTACTGTATTTTAGTTTGGATATTTTGCAATGGGTATAATCTACATATAGAACTTTGGTAATTGCATGCATAACCAAAATCATAATACTATAGTCTATAATCTATAGTTCCCACTACTTCGCGATACAGTAAACTGTAAGGTTTATACAAACTAATAAACTATACAAACTACAATTCTCAGTAGCACTGGTACAATCCTATAATAATGTACCTAATTGAGTTAATATATAAGCTATAAATGGGTCAAAAGTATACATGTGCTGTGGTGACGTTTCATTTAACAGACGTAAATTATTGGCTGTAATTTGTATTATGATCACATACAAAATAAAATATATGCATTATGAATTCAATTTTACTGTTTTTTTGAAAGCGCAGTTTTAAATGATGGATAAGTAGAGCTGCTCCAGATAAATCGATTATTTTTTAGAAATCGATTATTCTTAACAATAATCAGATCATTGACAAGAAACATGCACAGCATGATATTTACCTAAACTTTCTATTCTAGGCTCTCATTGCAGTAAACACGCGTAGTAAACCTGTGAAAAAGCACATTCTCATTTGCTGATGAAATAGAATGTTCTTGTGAACCGTCTATACTATCATTTGCAAGCAAGCGTTGAGCTTACAAAATTTTTCACGATGTTTACGTTTCAAAACGTTACGTTTTCTCGCTGATTACGTCGCGTTTTTGACGTATCACGATTAATTTATTCAATACGATTGATCGATATTTATCGATTGTTTACAACGTCTAATCGATTACGAAAATATGCCGATGGGAGCAGCTCTAAGTAACAATCCAATCAGTTTCAGCATTATATAATTTCAAAGCTTATAAGTTGCTGAAAAAGAATATCACAAGGAGCGATCGATGCACAGTTAAATTCTATTTGGTCTGAGCCTTTCAATCCAAGGCTTGTGCTTTTTGCTTTTGTATGTCTGAATTTCCAAGAAAAAATGGTTGGTTTTACAAAACTTTGTCTTACGACTTACGTTCCTACAGCAATCATTTTCATCAATTATAAAGTCAAAGATTACTTGAAACGCTTACAAGTTTTTCTCTAGAAGTCAGTCATTGCAGAAAAGCAATAGGTTTAGATTACTGGTAGATAAAATTTTACTGGTAGATAGTATTATGTATATCTACTTGGTATGAGCTGTTTTGTATAAGTCATTTACTGATTTAGTGTCCATCACATAGAGTGTGGTTGCACTGCAATTGAGTCAGAGACACCTGATACACATGTTCAGCAACTAAGGCCTACAGTAAGGGTTAGCTCTTCTGTAAGGGAGGAAACCAGAGAAAATCTGTCAAAGCACACAAGAGAACGAACCAAACTCAACTTATGTGGGTTTTTCAAGCACAGGGAAGTTATCCAACCTACAGTAAGTAGACTACCCTCAACCTATGTAGCAGGCTTAACTAAGCAGTAAAGGACAGGTAAAGCTCGCGTCATCTGTGCTCACCTTTCAGCATATTATAAGCTTTAATATGATGCATGTATATAACATGCTGGCACATACTGGACTTTCACAAGCATACAACTGAGAATAGCTTCTGTTGCCTCTTGAATACTATGGATGAGTCCAACTATTTGCACAAAATTGCAGTATAAAACATAGCATAAATACATACAATGTACTCTATTCTTTTTGTCCATGTTATTCTGCTTACTCATCAATACACCACAGTTCATTCAATGAGTCTGACAAAAGTCCTTTGGGCATGTGATATTCAATAAACGCATTACCCTTAGTGAACTCTGTGCACCCATTATCAAACAAAGTTTCATATGAAGATTCAAAATATTCTGAGACATCTGTTTCATTTTTGCCAATTGGTTTTTCTAGTAGCTCAACTATACCTTTGATCTCAGGATAGTAATGTTGCCGCAAAGTCTCTAGCTCCCACAATGAACTTTGCAATGCTTCACACTGGCTTGGATCAGGTTCATCTTCCTTAAAAGGGTCAGCCAATTTTTCATTTGGCTCTGCCAAA
Organism: Trachythela sp. YZ-2020; assembly: GCA_016169945.1. Lineage (NCBI taxonomy): Eukaryota > Metazoa > Cnidaria > Anthozoa > Malacalcyonacea > Clavulariidae > Trachythela > Trachythela sp. YZ-2020. The sequence continues at coordinate 2,581,593 of JADLSH010000395.1, forward strand.
TCTTCTCCATTCATTCTGACATCCTGCTGTGAAAGGAGAAATGTTCAAATGTTCTTGAAAAACATGAAAGTCTCATCTAAGCATAAATAAATTTGTATCTGTGACTGTTCATTCTTACTGTAGATGCAAACAAAATGTAGATGTAAACAAAATGTAGATGCAAAATAAAATTGCCTGATTTAATGCCAAACAACTTCCCTTGACAAGTTGGAGTATTTAAAATTAGTAGGATGGATTGGGGCTTAACCCATTAATGTGCAAGACCCTTCCCTAGACAAGTAAAATCGTCTGGCGTTAGACAGAGTAAAATAACAAAGTAGGGCGCATTTGGGTGCACTGCAGCTCAATGGGTTAATTGACTAACATGCATGAGTGACTCCCTTTGATAAGTAAAATTGTTTGGAGTAAGACAGAGTAAAATTGAAAAGTTTGGGTGTATTGGGTCACCAATAGACAGCAGATAGACCAGTTAAGTCTGGTTTTAAAACATACTATAAGATTACTGTATTAAAAATAATACTGTATGAGAAAAATGCTAATGGTGCTTTAGAGAACACATTCTGGACAGATACCAGATGCATTAAGATTTTCTGTTAGGATATTTCTGAGCATTACTCACTGTATCAGGGCTTTCAATGGGGGGCGCGCCCACACGCGCCCAGACTCAATTGGGCGAGCGATTAATCGCGCGCGCAAATATCAGACATTGGAGCGACGCTAATGTTGAATTTTTCGTTTTATTTGTTTTGAGTTTCTCTGCGGAGCAAACATTAAATTTCTAAACCAATCGAAAACAATGTTTTATAAAAACCTTTTCACTCTACGCAAATTACGCATACTTGAAAGTGTTACAAAATCCGCGAGGTGTTATCAAATTACTTTCGAATTTCTCTTCGTGTGATCGGACGTTTAGCGAATGGTGCTTTCAATCTGCGATAATTGTAGATGGCGAGCAAAGGTAAAGGTAGCAAAGTAGAACTTTCTACATTTTTGAGTTGGGGGAAGGAAAGTATAATCGGTTACGCCACGCGCCGAATTTTTATTTTCACTTTATTTGCGCTGAACTAAATTAAAACCTGTCAACTGCAAATAGCAAACATACATGTCTCGCCTGGAGTGAAAACAATCGCTCGCTGTATTTATTTATAAAGCACTGCCATTGCAAAAATGACGTTACCTGGTTAATTGTTAACAACTGAAGTGAACATAAAAAATTCGGTGCTGGATGTGTTTGATTGCGAATGGCATTAAAACCACGAGAAAGTGTGATTTTTAACTATACCTTCAGACATTCGCTATTTTTATAAGACATAATTATATTGAACAAAATATTCACTTTAATATATGACCTTAGTATGAATTTAGTAGTAAACTTTAGAAAGAATTAATACAATTGTTATATCATTTACTTTTTACGTGTACTTTGTTTCGTTACGTAATTCAAGTTTAAACACTGAAAAATATGCTTATTTGGGTGTGTTTTTGTTTTTCTAAAGTTACTAAAAATAGCGCTGGGAAAAATGTAGAAAACACCTCATTTATTGAATATTAAGATCGCGCGCACAGCAAGAATTGCACGCGCGCAAATTGTTGACCTTGAAAGCCCTGCTGTATATAGCCTTAATTCCCAGATTGCAGAGTATGGCAGTTTTCGATGAGATCTCAGGTGTGCAAGACATAAATTTAGGTGTGCAAACCTGCCTAAACTTTAGCCAAGTGTGCACTTAAATTGGTGTTAATGTTTAAAACTGCCAATAATACGCAACAAATACAAGCTGTGTGGGCGTAAATATAGTTGATCAAGTGTGCAAAGTCATTGGACAAAAAAATTATTGAGTGTGCACTTGCCATACTCTGCACTCTGGCTTAATTCTTACTGTACAAACCTCTTGCTTTCTGTGAATTAAAACCTTGCAGTTAGGATGTCTTCGGATTAGATTTCCAACAAATGCAATAATCAGTGCCACTCCATATGGTGGAGCACTCAATGCAAGCCTTGAAAGTCGTTTAATGAAGGCTGCAACCAGATATGCAGGCAAATGAGTTGACATCAAAAACAAGTCAGCAAGGTAGAAAAACTGTGCACGATATTTCAGATGAAAGATTTCTGCATTGAACAGGCTGTATAGTTTTTTATAGAAATCTGGATAATCTAGGTTATACTTGTGCATAAGCACAAACAAACTGTTTAAGGCAAGAATGCTGGTCACACCACCAATGTCAAAGGAGTCAACCAAGAAATCCATCAAAACTTTTGGATCAACAAGGTGAGGAATAACTTTGTCTTCGAGCATAACCAAGACTTGTCGATATAAACCCTTATCCAGTTGAAGGCTGAGGAACGACATCCAAGCATTAGTAAAAACTTTCTTGTAGGAATTTAAGTTCATTACATTATGGTTAATGATGTGTTGGTTAGCCTGAATTGGTTCAGCCGAGATCACAAATAGGTTACCCAGATCTTCTTCACATTGAGGTATGGTAATTAATCGTAAAAGATGGTACACATTAATAGCAAAGTAGGCACCACTCTCTGATGTACCATCAGAAAATTTTGAAATTATTTTGCTTAAATTCCTCAACATATAATAACATATGTCATTATATTGAAGATATGGTTTGAAAAATGTGACTACATTATCATTGCTGTACAAGCCGTCTGTCAATTTAGTCACAATTTTCAAAAATAAATCATTGGAAAAGGTAAAGTCCTGGCAGTTTTCCTGCAATTTCTGGCTCTCTGCTATAATAAACATCATTAATGTACACAAGGCTTTCTCTGTGATTTCAGGACTTGGAGATTGCAAGAGTACCAGTAACCTATTCACCGTCTGAGTATAGTTCTGGCATAACCAACCCTGAAATACTTCCTCTGGTTTGTCAGGAAATATTGACTTCTTTTTAGCTTTCCTTACTGGACAAGTCCCAGACTTTATCAATTTGGAATATATTTTACCCAAACCATCAATGCATTGCACAACTACAGACATATCTTCGCTATCTAGTTCTTCTATGATATCTACAACATCGTTTATTTTACTAGGATCGGCAAGAACTTCTATTATTTTCCCTTGAAAAGCCATTTTTCTATCATTTTGGTCCGCCATTTTATAACACGTGCGTCAGAATTTAGTCCGAATCCGAATGTTATTGGGTGAAGTATGGATAAAGGTTGATACAGGGCTCTCACTTGGCGTCTCACCAATCTCGTACCTTCTCACAACAAAATTCATGAATTCCTTGACAAGGCCCCTAAAATTCCTTAAGTCAATGTGTGTACACAGTTAAATTTATATAAACTCTAAAATAGATAAAATATATTGGCTGGGTATAAACATACTAGGAAAACGAGATTATTTTTTGGGAGAAATTGAAGATTTAAAACACTGCGCATACTGGTTCGATTTTTTATACCACATATTATTGATCTTTAATCAATATTATTGATTTTCTTGCACGAAATCCAAAACGTCGATTGCTTTCAAAGTGGTATTAAATAACAGAGAGCCCGCAAGACTTGGAAATATGAGAGGTCAAATATTTCAAAACTCCAATACATCTATTTCAGAAAACAAATGCGCGAAATACAAAACGTCGATTGCTTTGAAAGTCGAGTATATTGTAAAAAAATTCCCAGAAAAAAAAATCAAACAAAAAATCTGTCCAAGCATTTATAGTGTAAAAAAATGCCCAAGGAAGATGCACATGGGTGTAACTTTCACTTAAAAAAATATTTCCAGCCATCGAAAACACCTCCCCCCCATCCGAAAACACCTCCCCCCATCCGAAAACACCTCTCCCCCCATCACTTTTCTAATGGTTCGTCCCTTTTACACCGCGTAAACATCTACGTCGATTGCTTTCAAAGTCAGGTATATTCATAGACAGCCCACAATTTTAATGCTATATATGACTGAGACTTTTCAATAAGAGAGGTCAAATATGTCAAAACTACAACACAGTCTATTGCAGTTACAGTAAGCATTTGCGCAAAATCTTAATCGTGGATACTTTTAAAGTCAGTATGTTATACAGATTTTCCCGGTCTTTCCAATTATATATATATATATGTATATCGTGTGGCACAATAACATAATTTGACACTGCAAAATTTGACCACTTTGACAACTACAAAATTCCTGATTCTAAGGATAAATCCGTAAAAATGGGGTTGTGGACAAATAGGGACATTTTGTTTGTTGACAATGTACCTGTCACTGACTCACTGTTGTGACATAAATTTTTGTAAAAAATGTCCATACACCCAAGCAAAATATCGATGTGTGGGAAATATTTGATAATGCTGAGTGATTCATTGTGCAAATGAGCCATAAAAACAAAAGGTAGGTGTCATTTGAAAATTGAAATGTCGGGTTACCGTTGATTTTTACCCTTGTGAGTTGTCATGAGTTGAATTTGAACATTTGGAAATAGTGGGAAAACTATAGTATCTCATAGAAAGTATTTCATGATGTGCTATTCATTTAGGTGTTCGTTGGGATATAAAAGTTTCAAATGCTGGTGTTTAATATATAATATAAATGGCATGCCAACAATTTTGATTCAAACTATCCCAAAATTAGCTCTTGTCTGGTAACTCTCTATAAACAAAGGGCTTTAAATACTATAATATTTGCTCTCTCTAGTTCCATTTTGTCAACCAAAACACATAACTAAAGGCCATGTTACACGAGACAATTTTTGCAGTAACTTGCAATGCAATTTCAGACACAGAGCAATGTTAGGTTAAAGGTATATATTCGCAGATAAATTGTGAGCATGAATTTCGTTTTACTTTGCCAATATATGTCTTACTAAACATTCCTAAAAGGCAACAAACTGCAGCACAAATTGCACACACTAGATGATGTATGAGACACTTAGTGGAAAAATAGCGGCGATTGCTGACACAATGATGTTTTTCTTAGGTAGGTGGAACATTATAACAGCAAATAGTGTTTAATACTGAAATATTGAAAATCGACATGACCGAACATGGTTCATTGTCAATTTTTGGATGCCCGTCCTCGGCAATATAAACATGATATTTAACTTGAAAGTATATCTGAATAAGACTGTATACCAACGTGAATGATATAAAGATGAATATTACATAGGATACAGTATGTTTGAACTTTTACCCCGCACCAAACACACACTCCGTTGCCCTGTCTTTTTGCTAATCTTTTTTACAAAATTGTTTTTGTAAGAATACAAGTTTAATAGCTGTCCACTTAATGTTAATAAAACGAAATAGCACAAATATTCTTAATTTCGATAACTTTTCATGTGTTATAAGCATTCTTTACCCTCCTTTTTTACTCAAAAATATCCGAAAATGTTTTTCTTGTTTTCACATACATCCAGTGACTTTTCCCAGTCAGTGGCTTAATATTGTGTCATTGCTCACGTTTTATGGTGTGGATACACTTACTGGCAAAATGGTGTATAAAAAATCTCGGACGACTGAGTTATCTGGTTAGACATCTGTGATGGCAGTGCCAATGTTGGAAAACTGAGGAGGACATTTCGCAGCTACATGTACTTTGCATGAAGTCTTGTATTGAGTATTGAAAATGCATTAAGATTCGAGCAAAGTATAATTAATTTGATCTAGTAAAATAGCATCTCTAAATGCTAAACTATAATGTTCTGACTTCTGATAATCGAAGGTAATCTGTGTAAGTCTATATAATAATACATTCAAAAATTTACAAGAGAAGCTTACAAGGTTTCAATGACGAGGTTTTTTAAGCTTAATTTTCTGAATTCTATAGTATAGGTAACAGACAATATAGTCTCTATCATTGCTCAGGGTCAGAAATCTAAATTATTTTTCAGTATCCAACTGGGATACCAGCTAGGATTCAACTGGGATACCAGCTACAGTAGGATTCAAAATTTTAGTATATACCCCCTGAGGATCTGGTATCACACTAAATATTGGTTACCATAAGTTTTGGTATATCCCTGACCCATCTAAATAATGGCATCCCATTTTTGGAAACCTGACCCATCTCACTGATACAAGTAACAATAACAACAGGAGACACAACAGTCAACAACTAGACAGTATACAAGTTGGTATCATGAATTTATAACTAAGATGCATTCAGCAAACTTGACTGTTGAATGTTGACCGGCGACATTTACTGTAATGTTATAAATACTAATGTTTGACATTTTGTTGTATCCAGTCGGGATACAAGTCATTCACAGTTTGGTATCCAAAATCAAATTTTAGTATCCTGTGGATATCGGGATACTGCAAATTTCAGCCCTGCTAATTGCTAATCTGGACAATAAGGACATGATTCTCACGTCTGTGGTAGTTGTGATGACATAGGAGCTAGCTCGTAAAACCTCTTGATGATCTTGACTAAATTGCTGTGTGTGCGCTAATACAATATATGCCACTGACACACTGTTTGATGACCCCAAACAAAACAAATCAGGATATAAATGTTTCCCTTCTCATATACTTGAATTCGTATCAGGGCTTTAATTTTAATTTGGCTGGGCGTATGCCACAAACGTACCCCCCCCTCCCACTTTTCTCATCAAATTTGCACAAATTAGAAAATTGACCATGGACAGAATTGGAGGGGGGGCATGTCCTCACCAGTCCTGCCTTGCTATGGTGTTCAAGCGGTACTGATTGACAGTTTATATCGTTTTGCTAGTATGTATATTTGTGGGAATTGTTTATGTTTGTTTATAGATCTATTTTCCAACACTGAGTGCAATGACTTTAATTTGTGCAAGTTTTGTATTATTTATCTTTTCTAAAATCGTACCATTGTTTATTTACACTTGATGACCATACTTTCAACATGATCTTTAATTGACGACTTTATCTCTGGTTGTAAATGGCTGCAAATGAGTGCAATCCCCAGTCAAATTACATTCACAACCCAATTTTTGACATTCTGGTCTATTATCTTAAGCCGGAACCTTTTCCAAAGCAAAACACAGATGTTGGTGCACATAATTGGTTTGCAAAAAATGGGAATCAATCCATTACTTCTAATTTGTAGGGAGTTGACAAAGTAACATATAATCGTACATACATGTGCATAATTATAATAAATTATTTTATACTAGTTAAATGAACTCATCAGTCAGTTCTGGTTCTGGCTGAAACTGTAAATATTGGTTTTGGTGTACCCAGGCTGCTATATAGCTGCTTATATAATTTTGCAATTACTTCGTTTGACACATGTGATCTGCCAAAGCTGATTTCCCCTTGTCTAAAGCTGAATCAGCTTTTTGATGTTCTCTTAAACATGGCCAAATTAGCGCTTTGACTCACCCACATTTTCTCAAGCAGTCAGCGCATAGTTTAGAAATACACAGCATGTGAACTCTGTTTTATATGAACGGAATCTTTTGGCTTTGTAATATTTTGGCCAAAATTAATCAAATAAGGATTTGAGGCGACCAAATATTACGTATGATTCCCTTGATTGGTTCCCTAACACGGTAACACCTGAAATGTATAGAGCTGCCACATAACCCTTAATAGAGGTATCACCCTTGGAGTTATTTCAGTTTGTACAAACTGTCAGTTTTATGCAATTATCTGCCACCCCCCTTCGGTATGAGGTTGGCTTACCCAATGCTGCATATTGATGACATTCTGTATCGATTAGAGTAAGTGGCACAATCTGTTGTATCTCCCTGCATCTCGCTTGTGAGGATGCAGTGCGAGAGTATTATAAATAAAGGAAATAACTGCACGCATGTATGGTTTACCAAACGCCCCACCCTCTTTCCAACGTATATATGATTGTGCTGTGCTGTGCTGTGCTGTACTGCGCTGTGCTGTGCTGTGCTGTGCTGTACTGTGCTGTACTGTGCTGTGCTGTACTGTGCTGTGCTGTACTGTGCTGTACTGCTGTGCTGTGCTGTGCTGTGCTGTGCTGTGCTGTGCTGTGCTGTGCTGTGCTGTGCTGTGCTGTGCTGTACTGTGCTGTACTGTGCTGTGCTGTGCTGTACTGCGCTGTACTGTGCTGTGCTGTGCTGTGCTGTGCTGTGCTGTACTGCGCTGTACTGTGCTGTGCTGTGCTGTGCTGTGCTGTACTGTGCTGTGCTGTGCTGTGCTGTGCTGTGCTGTGCTGTGCTGTGCTGTGCTGTACTGTGCTGTGCTGTGCTGTGCTGTGCTGTGCTGTGCTGTGCTGTGCTGAACTGTACTGTACTGTACTGTACTGTACTAGCGAGACTCGGCGATTTCTGAGGGATGCCGGAAATGCATGCATGCAGTATTTCCGAGAGTTTGTCAAACATATCGGGAGAATTCCCGATCTTTATGACCTCACGAGAGGTGTAGAAACGGAATTTCACTGATTGTCGCAGACAAAGATCATCTTTGCTCTTCGCCAGTACTGGACTGATCTTTTTCTCCCCTGGACCTTGGTGATATGTTGGCCCAACGAAAAGACAACCACCAACATGCCTATGCCACTCGCACCTTGGCGTATGATGGGCTGTCATGGGCATTTGCATGCTATCCAATACTTGCCTGGAGTGTCCTGAAGAATATGAGAAGTTCAATTGCCCGTAAACAGTACCAACCAACTGAGCCAATGTCTTTGCTAAAGGTTGCACATCACAGATTGCTTCAAATACAGTAGCTAAAATTTTGTTATGAAATCATCAATATTTCATAGTATGTATTTTATCCTTCCACGGTGTACACACAGGGTCTATAATAATATAGAAAGAGCATCCACAAACAGAAATATTTTTCTACTTACCAAATAATTTTAAACAGTTTTCAAATCGTTTTACAATGGTGAGCAGCCGACCAGAAGCATGAAACAATCTTTTCATGTTTGATATGTATTTATAGAAAGAGAATACAGTAATATTATGTTAGATTTACTCAATTTCAAATCCATTTATTAATGTCCTAACATTCCAGACCATGGGGTAATTACAGCTAGTATGTTGATCTTGGTGTTCCAATTTTTGTTAGAGATGGACCAAATGAATGTGAATTACCCGATGCTATTCAAGCTACAGCGGTTGCCTTAAATCTTTGTTTAGCCAATAAGTTCTTGAAGGCCCAGGAAAAATTACGACCATGGTAAGTTTACTGTTGTATGAGGATAATTAACAAGCACCATATTGGTGCACAATATTACGATTTATCCATGGCATAAATATATATAATTTCAAATAATTAAGATTTTATGTTACGTATATTCCTTTTTTTAACTCACTCTCGATTAGGTTTTTTAAAGAGAATTAACACTGGTTCATTGGCCAAATTGAGCGTAGTGTAAACGGGCGTCATGCAGGGAGTTTCTTTACTCAAAGTTTGTGGCAGTGTAAACCATTTGCGTCAACGTTTTATAGTGAAACCGAGTCTTAAGATAGTATATTAAAAACTAGTATTATTAGGCTCTTAGGCCAAATGCAAGGCACCACCCCAACTAAGAAATGTACTGAAATAATAGGTTTTTTATATACAGTTTATTACATCTATTGCTGCCAGTGACAGCCACAACCACGGATAAGGCTCCACGAACATGTCCGTTCTGGATCAAACACATCTAACTGTTCTTTATATACTTTATTAATTGAAAGCTTAAATGCCCTAATATTTTCAAAAAAATAAATAAATAATAATTTCATTGCCTTCATGCATGCAGTAAACTGTAAAGTGAATAAACATGTAAGAGAAGCTCATTTACACTTACAACAACTCAACTAAATATTCTGGCTTGGTTCATGGTGTGTTTTATTCTGTTTTTGATTAGGGCCAACGAAAGTATGTACCATGCCTTGGGCTATGGCACAATAATGTTTCTGCAAGCAGTGATGACTTTTGATAAGGTACTGTATATTAAAGGGTATTACTCTATTCATGCCCAATCATGCTATGGGATTGGACGTGTGTATTGGATTACCCATGACATATGCCATACATGCATGTGCGTCAAGAGGAGAAAGGTCGCGGTAAAAGGTGTAAATGCCGAAAGGCATAACAGGTCTTTAATTAATCTAATGATTGCAGTGGTGTTAGGTGCTTGACCACAATTTTTCGGCTTGCCCGGTCTGCATAGAAGCACTCAGAGTAGCATCATCTAAAATGTTTTTAAGTTATCCAGTATTCAAAATCTATATCATGAATATTTAAGCCTCTCAAATCACCCATAATACATCACGTGCAGTCGCCTTAATACCTTATACCACAGTTAATAGCTTATAAAACATTAACATTCTTTGAATGAAGCCTCATCCTACCTAGTATTCTTTACAGTATATAGAAAATACTAAATAGATCTGACGTAGTTAACGTCCTTGGCTTTAACAGGCTCACAGGATAATCAGCACGTACTGAATAGCTTTCTCTAATGGTTGTTCTAGACATGCATTGAAGAAGCCAGCAAGAGTGCCAAGTCAGCCTTGCAAGTTTGTGAGAGGTATTAAATATATAACCACATTTATTCTCATGTACTTTTCATATACCGGGTGTCCCCAAAAAAACTATACCCTGTTTGACTTCATGTAGCATGAAAACTATAAGAGCTATCGCACTCCAATAACTTCCATTGCATTTAGGAAGGGCTAACTTAGAATTTGATTAAAATATTCGTGCAATATTGACGTTGCGGGGCGTTTTAAGAATTGGAGGGAAAACGACAAAATTCGGCTATCAAACTAATTGAGAAACAATTTCCAGTTTACAACAAATGTTTTTAACTTCAGTGATTTAAACATTAATTTTACATTATTTCCTAGCAAATTTGCCCGTTGAGTAGACTTGGTAAAGTAATAACTCACGTTAGAAGAATGTCTCTACTTGAGAACATATTTTATGTCCCTTGGGATGAAAATTCATGAGCATGCGAGGAATAAAACATCGATTTTGGTTTCGCGAACACATCGGTGTATTCAGGTTCAAAAACAAGCTTTTGCTGATGAATAAACTGTTATAAAACTATTTTATTGTACATACAGTATATGCGTTCTTTTAACCAGAATAAATATATTTTAAAAGTAAACTAGGTATTTGATAGGCCGTTTTATGTCAATTTTTGGCATTTTCAGAAATGGTAGTTCAACATTAGTAATCATTACAACATCAATTGCGCCGTCAATATTGCACGAAAAGTTAAATGCTATATATCAAAATCTAAGTTGGCCCGTTCTGAATGCAATGGGGGTTATTTGAGTGAGATAGCTTTTATAGTTTTTATGCTACATGAAGTCAAACAGGGTATAGTTTTTTGGGGGACACCCGGTACAGGTATGTTTTACAAAAAATGAATGTTTGTTTTTGGTTTCTAGACCACCTTTTCCCAAAACGCATGAGTTCTTTTTTGTGTACTGCTAGATAGTTTTTGAGAGAAAAATACTATTTTGATCTATATTCGTCTTTGATTTAATTCTATTAGCTCTTTTTCCTATTGTGAATTAATGAGTTTTGCACCCAATCAAATTTTAAAGATTAGGTCACTTCTATACCTTTACAAACCTCATCCAAATGAATCATTACGATTAGTTACTCTTCCAATTACAAGAACACACCACAGAATAGTTCTGATTGTCTTCAGCTGAAAGATGTAAACGGGATTGTGAATAATTCTTTACTATACAGATACGCATAAATTCCAGCGAACTTGAACAAGTGGATATGTTTAATCTACTAGGACTGAGGATCGACAGATTGCTAACATTTGACCAGTACGTGGACAAGTTATGTGAGAAAGTAGCTCAGCGAATTGGTGTACTTAGAAATATTAAACACTTTCTACCTTTGGAACAACGGAAACTTTATTATAATGCAATGATAAAGCCGACCATACTATATTGCTCTACAGTATGGATTTCATGTTCGAAAGAAACATCAAAAGGGTTTTCAAACTCCAGAAAAGGGCGGCGCGTGTAATATTAGACACAGATACTAGGGCTAACAGCGTTCGACTTTTTAATCAACTTGGATGGATTCCCTTTTTTGATGAAGCACGAATTAACATGTTATGTCTTGTACATAAGCGACTCTACGGGAATTGTCCAGCCTACATGTCACAAATGTTGCTACGAAATGTGGACATAAACAGAAGAGCAACCAGGTTTGGGTCAATCAATCTAGTTTGTCCGAGATTCAATCGAGAAACTGAAGGCGGCAAGTCTTTCACTGTCAGGTCGATACGTTTTTGGAACTCAATACCAGATGAAATCAAAATTATCCAGAACTTAGCAAATTTTAGGACAGTAATTTTTAAATATTTTAGAGACAAATATAAAGAAATCGACCAATTCACCATTGATTTCTAAACTTTATAGACATGTATTCTTTTAACTTGTATATGTGGGCCACTGCAGGTTTATCAGTTTTTACTGTTATGTGTAAATACCCTCTTGAAATAAAGTAGATAATAATAATAATAGTAATAATAATAATTAATAATCAATCATATGCAAACGGTTTACAAGCATCATGGTTGTATGTCTTCTGTTGCAATTACTTGATGCAAATATGTTTATGCAAATATGCAATACAACAAACCCGCTCATGTTGTGCAAACATTAAACATATATACTGTCAGTAGTAGGAGTTGCAGTAATGATACAATATTATGTTTCTATAGGTTTCGAAGAAAACAAACGTGGTCGGAGACCTTTACAAGCTTTTTATGGAAACCGTCGTACGAAGATGCGACAGAAGGTAGGATCCTTGTTTTAAAGTTTTTGTCTGTTAGAATTTAGGAAGGATAATAGACCTTTGCATAAATGCTAAAATAAGACGGAACAATGAGGACAGAGTGACTGGATGGTATAGAGAACGGTGGGATTCCGATCATTGGATCGTTTAACACTTTGAGGCGGACGGAAAGCCTTGACAGGTTTTACAACCCAATTGACAAAGGTCTCCGAGTGTTAGTTATAGTTATAGTTAATGCCTAAGGGTTAGTTTCAGTGAGGGAGGAAAACCCGAGTACCCTGAGAAAAACCCTCGAAGCACAGAAGAGAACCACAGAAGAGAACCACAGGAGAGAACCAACCAATCTCTTCTTACTTGAGTTTATCAAGCACAGGGACGTACGTTATCCAACCTAAGTAAATCTCTGCCCTCGACCTGCAGCATAGCAGGCTTAACTCAGAGGTAAGGGGCAGCGCGCTAACCGCATCTGCCACCCGTGCTTCCATCGGATCGTGACTGGGTGGCACTATTTACTTATGCTAAATGTTATGGAAAGAGCCCATTTAATTTCTTCCGAGAATGCATAATGTTTTGTGATATTCGAAAAAGCAAGATCCATGTGAGTGTTAGGGTACTAGTAACAACGTCTATTTCTGAAGAAGTCAATAAAATCCGTAGGAAAATCTATAACAATTAACAACATAGTAAGTACTCCGTAAGTTTTGACGTAACAGATGATTGATAAAACTGAAAAACCTGCCACTCTCAATATCAGCAAGGTATTTAAAAAATCGTGGCACATTTCTGAAATTTTATCGGACCGGTTACAAAATGTTAAGAATGCCAATGTCACTGCATGCGAAATTTACATCATTTTTTCATCATACAGTACGTATCCACTTTAGAACGTAGCGATTGTTTGATCAATAATAAACCATGATTAATAATTAATGTTGTAGAGGAACTTCATGCAGAACTTTGCTATGCCGAGTGTCTTCTTCAAAGAGCTTTGCTTAATTTCATTGAGGTTTGTAATTGATTTCTACCGAATTAGTGGAATGGTAGTAAAATGAATGTTGTACCGAAAATTGTGTGTTTTACGATTATATATTTGATCAATGAAAACACATTTTAAGAACATATTCTGTTAATTACTTTGAAGATGTATAGATTAATAGAAAATTGACCATCTTAAAATATAGGGGGGGGGGCTAACCTACGTAGTGTCACAGAGGGTCGGATTTCTCACCTGCATTATAGCAATTGCAGAAAACTAAGATATGCATACACTGGCCTGTTGAACTCGTGACATTTTAAAGGATTTAGCGTTTCAATTTTAATTTCCTGATTCTTACTGTACATAAAATGAATACAAATATTTTTTGAATATTTTTCTTTAATTTTACTCTCAGCATGTTTCGTATACATATTTTGTAGTTCGTATATCATGGTTTGTCAACTACCTGTACAGTAGTTAGGAGTGTTGATAGCAGTTTTTAGTGCTAGTTTGGCCTCTGTCGCGTGAGAGTGTTTCCAGTTTGACTCTATACCAAACAGCGCAGGTTTTCTCCTTGTACTTCGGTCTCCTCTTCCACCATTAAGGAATTTCCCTTTCTGGACCTCTAGGAGAACAGTTAAGAACTGAAAATAGAACTATTCATGATAAATAAAGTCAGTTTAGTTTTACTAAATGAAATAAGCTTATATTTATATTTTTATCGTAGGACGAAAGTTTCCTGTCATTTTTAAGGGGCGGACTTAAGATTAGAAGTTGTTATCAGACATACAAGTAAGTTCTCTTAGTAATTTTGCTAAATTTACATGCTTCATTTTCACGCTTCACACGCCAATATGTGTTTAATGGGCATATTAGTTGTATTATGTATTTAATACTAGAATTTGTTATGACATGATGGACGATCTTCACAAAAATGGCCAGGTTTCATCACGATTCTCAGATTTTAAAGGAGGAGTAAATTTAGGATTAGGTACTTTCAATTTGGTAAGTACTAACAGTGTTCGCTATTTTTGCTCAAATGTTACGTTGCACAATTGGCTATACGTGTTAGGTCATTTAATTCATTCAGTTGGCGCCATCTTGATTTTTTCTTTAAATAAAACTTTGATATATACCACCAGCACTGATAATCATCAAGATGATGTGCCGTTCTTTTACATTGTAATTTCACGTAAATTAAATTGTAGTTATGACTTATATTTAGCTTTTGTCGCTGTTGCCTGCTAAAGTTCTAAGACTGTTGGAATTCGTTGGCTTTTCAGGTGACAAGGTAAAAATCATTTCATGATGTGATTATCTTCAGATATACTGAATATTTTATAATAAAAATATTTTTGTTGCCTATAAACTTAAAAGTGCGCATGCAAGGGATACAATGAAGAAGACAGTTGTATACGAGCCGACGAGACAGATGCTTCATTGATCGTCCAACGAAAAGAATAAAATCTATCCGTTAAATAGAACTAATAACCTTATAAGAAGAAAAAATACAAGAAAGCTTTCTACTCCAATAACGTTTCAAAGTACGTGTCATTTTACGTACAGTTGTATGATATTTACAGTATACAAACTGAAACATTCTTCTGTGGAAAAGCAGTGATCACGAGCATAATTTACGCATCTGTTCACTACTCGATCGTGGCTAACAGCAGCGTTTATGGTTGAACATAAACATTAGATTATGCGAATTGCCATTCGACTTTGGTATGCCAATGTCGCTTATTGATAGCAAACGTTAGTTCAGGTAGATGTTTATCATGTTTTACTTCAATAAATTTGCAGTTTCTGAATTTGTAGTACTTTGGACTGGATTTGTTGGACCAAGGTTTTCTTGACGAAGGTCTGCGCTCGCCATTGTGTGCCATGGTACTTCTTGCTTATCATACAGTTATAACCTACTTTCTGGGTAAGTTGGAGAAAAAACTAAAAGTCACTATGACAGGTTGCAATGAAAGATCCTTGGACTACAGTATGTGAAATAAACCAATTAAAGTGTGTACTGTACATGCATGTGCTGGTAGTTGATTTCCTCTACAAGTACTTTGTCAAAGTGTGCCACATTCCCAGGTGGACTGTTTGCACAGATCTCGTTTAGCTTATTAAGCGCATACATCCAAAATACTAGAATAGTACATTAGGTAATAAGTTCAGTCATTCACAAGATGTACTTACTATAGACAAGTCTCAAGGTCTTTTAGCTCGTCTAATTACTGACGGCGTAATAAAATCAAGGCCTAGGTTGGTTTTGCTCTTGCACTTAATCTAGTCTGATTACAACATATTCAGGGAATGGAGACGGAAACAGCGAGTATGCAGAGAAGATACTGGAACCTTGCATTAAGTTATTTCCTAAGGTAATAACCTAAATAACGTTAACGCATTTCCTGAGGTAAATGAAACAGCTAAGTTAGACAAAAACGATGCAGTCTCTGCTATAAGCTCGACTTTACGTCGCAGCGAGCATTCACGTTGCTCGAAAGACGTGAAAATGCTTAGTTTTACGTTGTGTTGAGAATGATAACGTTGTTGTCTTGCATGAGGAATTTCTTTGTTTCGAAGGCGCGTCGTTGAGTTGCCGTCGTAGATCATAAACTGAGTGAAAACGAACATATTGATAAAAACGTTTGATGAAAACATCTTGAGAAAAATGATGTTAAAGTTTATGTTAATCAGCAAGATTTTGTATCAAATTTGTAAGCTCCTTCACGGTCATGATTTCCTTTGTGTTTTTTCATGACTTATTAATGAGAATTACAAATCTATTTTCTGCATTCATTTGACATTTGTTATGTTAACCCAAGATTTACCAGCTTAAATATATTAGACATACTGATTTGTAAATTGTATTTCTGTTACATATCTTTTGAATAGGGAGCTATTTTCCTGTATTATGGAGGCCGTGTGAAGCACGTCGATGGTCACCTTGATGAGGTACTGCATAATGTTTAATCATACACTCAGTATGTACAGTATATGGTCCATATTATGTGGAACATTTGTAAGTTACCCATTTGACAACCACATGCAATGCACAGAGATATTGCCATGAGTCCTGCACTAATGAACATTAGTAGAAATTGTGAGGTGCCTATTACTTTTCCTGCATTCTGATTGTTTCAAATTGAGCCTCTAAAAAGTGATAGTCACTGGCTGCCCAGTGACTATCACTTTTTTTCAAATGGCTTCTTCGCGAGCTGCCGAATTTAAAACAAAAATCGGTTTTTTGAGCTTGATTCAAAGTCTTAAATGGAAAAAAGTGCCTCTAAATTCAAGGATATATTTTTGACATTTTTAAAGGTAAGCGATAACGAATACCCTATTTTTCTTCCAAAGGCAGCGTTTTTCGCTGTTTTTCCGTACGGCTCAACCACTTATTTCGTACATTATATCGTTATATTCAGCAAGTGATATATTTTTAAAACCATTCTATTTTGTATTTGAGCCCTTCCAAAGTATTTTTCTCACGAAATTGTTTGTTTTTGTTTCGCTTCGATATGTTTTTGACACTCGTCGCGAGTGTTGCTAATTTGCCGGCATGTTTTTAATAACCGCGGCCGCTGAGAAAAGCGCTGAATTTTGTCCTATAGCCTTTTCAACTGACCTCATAACTTTCTGTGTTTATTTTTATCTTTGAAATTAGTCGCCTCAGGCTCGGTGATTACAAGCCTAGAGTCACTTCGGCTCTTGCGGTGAGCCTGTTGATTCGCAACGTAATAATTGTGCGCGAAATTTAAATTGAATCAATCTTTATAGTATGAATATATTACAGTACAATTTATACTGTTAAATAAATGCTAATTAATATTACCCATTTCAGGCAGTTGTAAAATATCACGAATCTATTGCATCGCAGTCGGAATGGAAGCAGTTTCATCATTTATGTTACTGGGAATTAATGTGGTGTTATTGGTACGACATGACATGTTATATTTATTTGTCTCTGATCTAACTCTTTGTTGTTCGTTTACATTTCCTCTTGCTGTATTGGCGAATTCCTCTTTCTTTCCCGGAACACCCTAAGTGGCAGTGGCGTTGACGCTTTTTATGTATTTGCTATACAGCTTTAAACGGGATTGGAAGGAAGCTTACGGTTATGCGAGGAGATTGTTAAAAGAAAGTCGCTGGTCAGCGGTAGGTTTTTGGCTGTTACAGCAAAACCAGTTTACAGGAGGTTACAGTATCTTCGTCAGACTTGTTATTGTAAAGACTAGGCAACCAACAACGAAAGCAGAGCCCCAACAACTTGTTTTTACAGTAACCTTAGACCAGGAGGCCCTGCACTCTCGTGAACTGAAATTGTTCAACTGAAGTACTACTTGAGAACTGAACATGCGTACGATATAAATACCGATAAGGAACGTCAAGCCCGAAAGGTCGGCTGAACAAAATGGTTCCAAGACCGCAACGACCGACTAATTTTGGACGTGAAAACTTAACACTGTCGCGTCTTTCTTATAGTTATATGAACTAATGAGCTACACTTTACTTATAAGATGTTTAGCAACTTTTGAAATAACAATGCCGTTATATGCATGTGTGGCATAACTGTCATGTACACTCCAGGCCTAGATAATCTGTTTTCCTTCCTGGCAGCAAAATCCCAAAACAAAAATTTCCTGTGTACGTCGTACGAAGTAAATATATGTCGTACAATACAAGTGCATACTAAAAATTAAATTTTATTTTATATCACAAACAAGCTAATTATCTGTTGTTTGTATTTATAAAATGACAAATATTTCCTGTGAGACATAAAAATTTCCTGTGAAGACTTTTTGTCAAAAATTTCCTGGCAGCGGCGCTGCTGGCGCTGCCGGACATTTTCCAGCACTGGTACACTCATCCAGTGTGTTCATTAACTGCTCGCTATCGCTACTGTTCACGACAACATTTATTGGAAAATTATACAGCATATTTCATAGATTAATACCGAAGGACGAAAATGTCTGATATCAAAACCTTTGTAATTTAGCTATTTGTATACGGAATCCATGGGATACCGACAAAACCCCCACATGACAAAACCCCCACATGACAAAACCCCCACATGACAAAACCCCCACATGACAAAAACCCCGCCGACAAATTCCCCGACGACAATATCTCTGGCTCCAAAACCCCAAACTATTGAATTCAGACAAAACCCCTGATCTAATCCTGACTGAAATATAAAAAAACTGAGAATTTTTTAATAGCATGATTTGCTCAGAACAGCATGATAGCAGGATTTTAATGAGCGATAACTTAAGGTAGGTTCACACGTTGCGATTTGTCTGGCCGATTTCAGATGCACGTTAATGATATTTGAAAAATACGTAGCAAAAGTCATCTGGTGACATCATCAACTGAAAATATTCGTCATTAACATTCAGCAAAACCTAAAATCGGCCCAACAAATCGCTGTGTGTGAACGTACCTTTAAGAAACCTATGCGTAGGCATCAGAGATGGACGCAAGACTTTGGAGAAAATGCTGGGTACATGGCGTCGGTCACAACATACAAATTGATAGTCACATGAACAGTAACTTTCACAATACTTTTCTTTACTTTTATTTATTTAAACAATATTTCCACTTTTTCTTTACAAATTATATTGTTTTAAAAAAATTGTTATGGTAATTAAATTGAAAAATTTATTCACAAAAATGTGAATTCAGTAATTTGGGTTTTTTTGTCGCCGGGGATATTGTCGTTGGGGATTTTGTACGTGGGGCTTTTGTCGGTGGGTTTTTTGTCATGTGGGATTTTTGTCATGGATCCGGAATCCATATCTAGGGAGTAAGGATTGCTGTTCAGTTTACGTCTCTAAATTGTGACTTGACTAAATTTTGCTGTATTTTTTCGTTGTAGTGTTCATACATGTATTTTTGTGCCGTATTTAAGTTAATGGGTAGAATTGACCTAAAATGCGGCGTGTTTACCAACGAAAAAGAAACAGAGGAGGATAGAGAAGATTTTATGTTTAGGTTTGTATGATGTATTGTATTATAAGAGTGATCCAAACAGGAATCGTAATCTACTTTATGAAGATAGAAATTTATGCCTGGGATAATGAACCATAAATAATCCGTCACAAAAAACAGGAGGCAGAAGAAAGAGTTGTGTAAATTACTAAATGAAATTGTAAATTAAAATAGCGAAAAAATTGTAAATTAAAATACATTTTCATGCTAGACAATAATCACCAGATTTCCCGCTGCACACTTGTATCTTTTTTTGAGAGTCAAAAGTGAATGAGAACAATGACAGTCACATTTATGAATTATGAACCGATATAATTTATTTATATAATTCATTGATGATTTTCGATGTAAAACATACTGTAGCTATCTCAGGTTTTTTCAAAAGTGCATCACATTGATTTCGTTTTCTTTTACAGAAAAGCTCCAGAACTTAAACAAAGATTAGCTGGGAAATCGATTCCTTTTGAAAAATTTTCCGTCCGCAGATGTAAGGATTATTTTGAAAAGGAGCATTACCTTTGGTTACCGGCTTTGGTAAGTAATATTTTGACAATCATAAGTATAGATCTAATTAATCTGATAACGCATGTTTATAACCGCTGCCACCCTTATTCACATTTTCGGATAAATATACGCGTCAATTAACCGATTAAGGTCTATCAGAATATATCTGATTTGTATAATCACCAAAATATTTTAGGCATCCTTAATGAAGCATAATTGTGAGAACAAACCATTGGAACAAACGCAGTGAACATCGTTGTTTTGGGGTGGGGGGGTGAGTAATCCTTCCCTTGGGGCCCTCGTGCTTGAATGAACCTGATGTTTGCGTCAGGTTCCCCCTGGAATCCAGCCTTCGAAGAAATCGTAGTGCCCCCATTCAAGCCGAAACAAATTCGGCTAGTGGTAAACGAGTTTCATGACATGGGGATTGTCCGTTATCTACTAAGCATCCAGTCAGAAATAATGAGTTGGCTCAGGTCGCAAACGAAAAACATTGATGAATGTGTGTCCTCATTAAGGAACTGATATTGCTGTGGAATGGATTCCGGATTCTCTATAAAAGACCTGATTTGGTAAAGAGTTTACTACAACTGGTCCACGAATCTCAGCGTAAGCAGTCAACCACTAGGAGTGACGGTAAGGATCCATGTGATATGCACTGTAAAACAATAGGCAAACTATTCATCATTGCATGCCTTGAGCACTTTAAATGGGAACTACATATACTACACTGTATATAGTTGTGTATGTAGAGTATGCCTTTACCCCAATACCTCATATTATAATTGAGTGACTCTATATAGCTCATCATGATATACTATAGTGTACTTTCTTAACACATTCGTGAAGCAACTAAGATTGTCAAATGAGAAATGACGAAAACTATAGATTAATAATTTGATTAGGAAAAAAGTTGATTTCAAGCATATATATGTAGGATTGATAAATGTGTGTATTTTACCATGATCAGGACATGTATACAAAATTGAGGACGTTTGCCTTCTAAAGCTGTTGGAGGGAATGTGTGTGAGGTGTTTAAACCAAAAAGAATTGGCCATGGTTTGTTTTCAACAAATCTTAACACAGTAAGTTGTCACTTCGACACATTGATTGCATAACACACAGTATAGCCTGTGAGGAATTAATTGATGTGAATATACTCTATATATAATTTATAATGTTAGATTTCTTCCTAAATGTCTTATTTTTCAATAGTGAGGCTGAATTCGCGGAAGGCAGTTATATAGCAGCGTATACATGTGCTGAGATTGGCTTCATGCATTTGGACAACGGTGACGTAACCACAGGCAAAAATTACTTAGAAGTAGCTAAGTATGTAACTTCATGCATATGATACACCACGTCAAGTATGATAATTTCACTTTGGGTCTTTGCCGCGTACGTGTTGTTGCCACGTTCCGTTAAAAATAGCCATTTCATGATTCTACAGCACTAGCCAGGGGTGAAGTTTGTACAAAGGTACCCTTTCATATTATAGTAATTGGGTAATTTATTTCAACAAGTTCTCTGTAGGTTTGACTGTTTGCATGGTGATAAATATTATTGATTTTGTTTTTTGGAAATATGCAGTAGATATACGGCAAAAAATCAATTTACACGTCTATTTTATATGTGTATGAATTCTGATTTTGATTGTCTTTATACATTCATGAGGGCTTACGGATCGAATGCTTTCCCAAACTAGTACTTGTTCTGCTTTCCTCAAAAAACTAATAAATTGAAATTCATGTCACGAGGCCATTTCCACACCTAATAAGACTTTATTTTGTCTCAAGTCAGATTACATCTTTATCCTGTCCTATGACTTGCTCCACTTTCAAGTATTACATTAAAGTATATTTAATAAGTTAATTCAATTATGGATTACTAATAAATACCATGCAGATACAGTATTTCCAGAACCTTTTTGGACCCAAAAGGCCCTGGGTATCCTACGCTACATTCTATTCCGGGAAAGAATTTCTCTTTTTACTACCATGTCATTTCAGGGGAAGGTTGAGCATTGTGAAAATATCGAAATGGTTAAATGTTTCAGCAAGCATGTTTTCAAGTGTGTCCATGGATGACGTTAGCATGTTTAAATCAGTTAATGTGTAATCTATTTGTTTCTTAGTTCTTTATGTTACGCAATTAGCATAAACTCATCTCATTTGGGTAATCATTTCACGCATATGATTTTCTATTAAAATATAGCAAAAAGTATCATGGATATCTTCTGGAAAACCGACTTCGTTTCAGGATTCATGGAGCTTTACAGGACTTAGAGTGTAATAAATATAATGTTCCACGGTTTGTTACTGGGGATGAGACTGATGGAAAGCAAGTTAACAATGAGTCAATTGCAACCAATTCTTCTCAGGAAACTACTGACGGTAATATCGTAAACACTCAGTCTAGTTCTGTAGAGATAAAACGTTTTAAGGAAACGTCTGTATAACCAATTGAGCTCCAAAAGACCTGAAACGCCGCGTTCATGAAAACAACCGTGATTAAAATTTAAGTATAAACGAGCAAAAGTGTTTATCAGGTTATGAAAACACGCCGTTTACGACTCTTTGTATCTACCTATCTATCGAATCAATCACAATCTGAATCGATTTTGAAATTTTTCTTTTCTGTCATCCTTTGTTTTATTAATTTCTCCTTAATATCAATGTTTGTGCCCTCCACTAGCTATAGCTGGTCCACGTAGGTTCGGTGAGTTTTGTGTCGCTCCACTAGCTATAGCTGGTCCACGTAGGTTCGGTGAGTTTTGTGTCGCTCCACTATGGAGCTTATAACATGACGTAGCTGAGAGCGATACAGAACTCAGAGAAGGAAAGATTTGGAGCACGTTGACGGTGTGGACGATCCTGAAGGCTCCTTTTCCTGGAACAGGTATTCATCGTACAATGATATATAGTCCGTATAACCTTAAACTAACCTTATACCAGTATGCGGATCCATAATATCCTTGCAAGATGAAGTAGTATGCCATACACAGGTTCCTACAGGCTACAACACCAATTTATATACGATCTCGTGATTCTCCTTTATACTCCTCCAGCAGTGCCCAATGAATTTTATAGTCTTGCAAAATTTTCTAATTTAATTTTCCAATTAGTAGGTAGCGTTTCAGGTATTTTTGAGTTCGGTGCTATAATCTTATAACATACTAATCTTCAAAGTATCATAACATGACATTGAGCCAATGGCCACTAAATACTATTTAAATAGAAAATACAATGTAACATAGGTCTGTAAATTTAAGTATTTATTATTTAAAATTCCCGTAGGTAAAATTGTATCTAAATCATTGTAAATTATGAAAAAATCTAGCCACTGTAAATCAGGGGTCGAAACGAAACCCTTGTAGAGCATTCTAATACTATACTAAGAAGGTTTAGTATAACTTTCATTTGTAATCTTACTCCTATGTTTTCAATGGTAATAGATATTCTTTCAGCAATCGTTATTTTGCATAAAAATCGCTTTGACCAAGTTTGTTGACGTGTTTCCGACTAAACCATACTATTTCCATGCTGGTTCACAAGTATACAGTGATGAATGAGTACCATGTGAACTGGTAAGTCACTCTAAACGGGTTTTTGTTGAAAATGTTATGTACAACCATTACATTCCTGCTATGACGGTGTGTTGGTGCCTAATGATTATGCATGAGCCTTTCACCTCTGCTATTGTCGTTCGATACCTGTAATATATGCTGTTGTCTGGCTATAATTTCGCCTCAGTTACATGAAAATAGAGTGCTCCCATGCAGATTGACTTTCACCAGCACCAAAGGTCATCTTCGGGTGCTCCGGTCGAAGCTAAAAAGTCGCAGGTTAGTTGCTTTTTTTTGCCATTTTAACCATATATTTGAGTATGTGATTATAAAAGATGGTTTTACACTATGTTTCACACTGCATTGTACTGCTGCATACTGCATTATAACACTGTTGACCAAGTGCATTATAATTCAGATTGAGACCTTGACTTTCGAGCGTTTTATCTTGTTATTGTTCACATGATTACAACGTGTTAATTGTTAAGTTTTTGGAACAGCTCTATTTCTCAATTTTCACAAAATACTTCAATTGGGGACAATTGACACACAGGATGAAATGCAGCGTGCATTCAGATTTTATGGTTCGGAAATTGATTTTCCTATATAGTATTAATACAGACATTATAAAAATTTGCTAGCCTGAAAACTAGTATTTTGTCCCCAAGGGTGGGGCATTTGCATCAATTTCAAGGCCCCTAGGTGGGGATTTTGTGCCACTTTTTTGACCCCATGGTGGGGCATTTGCAAGGTTTTTTCGCCTAAATGTCAATGTGCTTTACCTAAGCAATGTGCTTAATGCCCAAAGGACTCGTGCTAGAGATGATATGCTCAAATAGAAATTGAGTGAAAATTGTGAAATAATCATGGATATTGTTATAATAACCAAATTTTTCCCTAGGGTAAAAACAGATTCTGACTAAACTCACCATTTAAATGTAGCCAAATATATTCCTGCACATTTGTTACTGCAAAGTGCAAATCTCAGTTGGTTTGGCTTAAACCAATGAAAATTAATTCGCGTAAATTACATGGTATAGCATACAAATGTCATATGTATGTGTATACAGGTGTATGTACCACAGAATACCACGGTACCACAGAATACCAGTCTTATTTATTGATCTTATAAAATTTGGAGGAAACATACTTTATACTTTATTTTTGTGAATATATATTAGTTTTAATTGACATAAAACAAAAAAATAATATTTTCGTAAAAATTCTTAAAAAGAATCAGGTTTAACAAAAAATAACATTCTAAGTTTTGGATACTTTTTTCCCGCATAATGCCTGTAAAATTCGAAAGTTTAAAAATAAGTTTGCAAACAAATATAATGTATGTTGATCATGCACTACTTTTTCTATGCAACACAACATTATTACTATACAATCACACCGAGGAATCAATTTTACCATTGAAAAACTGAATTTTTCAAAATTATTGATAAACCTGGCCGGGTATTCTTTGGTTACACCACTGGTATGCTGTACTGATTTTAGTATTTACCTTTCACTAAATTAAGTTAGCAATATCCTACAGTATTATCACACAACATGACACACCAAATCCTGGTACAATTTGATAAACCGTTGCTTATTTATCTCTGCACTGGTATTCTGTGGTACATTAGAGTTTGTTCCACAGAATGTTCAATTAAAAAAAAATATTTAAGTCTATGGAAATCTAGCCCCAAAACCCCCAGGAAGAAAAAATATATCGATAAACTATACTAAAAAATATTAAGAAGCCACATTATATATATTTGACAAAAGATATGGAACATGTAAATTTTTGCGGTATTCTGTGGTACATACACCTGTACATGTCTTTATTAAATGACTGTCGAACATGCTTTGTTTTGGACAATAGGTTATTTAACAGCTGTTTTATTTTTTTAGATGGATATGGCTGCTGTTAATGAAACATTCCTCGCATCTGACCAGATCTAACTTGACAGGTCTTGCTGTTGGAAAAAATATTGAAGGTGGAGGATCATGGATCGTTGGACAGGATAAAAGTTCAGCTTCATTTAGAGGAGAGATAACCAACGTGAATGTCTACGGGAATTTTGACAAGGAATATTTTCAAGACATCGTAGCACATCGAGTTACCTCGACAACATTTAGACCTACCATCTACAACAATATTGTCCTGGGCTGACTTCAAAATTGCCTTGGTTTGAAAGTTGAAAGTGCTCAGTAAAGATTTTGCCAATATCAATGATGTGGAGTCATCATCTTTAATTTAGTTGTAGACTGCCAATTGTATAGCCTGCGAATAGCGAGACAATCGTGCGGCTGTTATGACTACTGCATGAATAGTCAAATACCTAAATGGATATCCTTAACTGAAACCATTCCGCCCTGCTGAAACGGATAGCGATGCGCCGTTTTAATTAACTGTGCTAAAGAAGGCTTTTTTCGTGCATGCAAAAACGCCAAAATTATGATGTTATATCAACAAAGAACGTTTCTTTTAAGTGATTTTGATGGTATCGAAATGAACTTTTCATATCTTCCGAGTTACTTTTCTCAGCGGTGTATAAAATTACCGGTGGTCTACAGTTCTATAAGTGTATTAGTGAAACGCTTGATCAGGCGCTGTGGAAGGCAAAATAATTAGGTGCTTTCTTATAAAGCAAAATGGCCAAAACAAAACGGATTCTATTTATACTGGATAAACTGTTCTCCCTATAGGGGTCCATTGTTACTACAGGATTAAACAGGGGTACCTGGGAACATATTCGGTGCATGGTAGAGTCAGGCTGGAAGCACTGGAGTTGGGGCAAAATTATAGTAAAGAAACTGCATATTGCTGAAATCAAACAAGACATTTTTTCATTATATGGACTGTAAACATTTTTTCAAAAAATATAATAATCGATTTACATTATTTATTTTACAAAATACACTGTAAATACATATATTGTATTGATAAGGATAAAAATATTAATATAATGCATGCAATACGTTCTGTTCATTCTATATAAATATATAGCTTCAATCTAGACCTTCCTTAAGAAAACTTAAAGAATCAATTTAGGTATTTTACAGTTTAAGTTTTCATATCACAAATATCGCTTTCGTTGTCTTTATTTGATCGGAAGCAACAAGTGAAAAGTGAGAAACATCGACCAAAAATTGAAGGCTTTTTCTTGTCTTTTTTCTGACGTTTGTTCTTTAAATTCTTCTTCTCTAAATAGTTTTCGTTTGGCTTGACTTCATTTTCTATGTTCATTTGGTCTATAAAAGGTTTTACACTTAATTTGAGTTTCCTTAGAAAGGGAAGAATGACACATCGCCAACTCAACACAACGCAGCGCAGCACAACAGCAGCACAACACAGCAGCATAACAGAACACAACACAGTAGCAACGCAACATAGCACACAACACACATGCAGCAACAAAATATCAACTGCTACGTAACACAAAATTTACACTGTGTAAATCTGATGCTTGCGTACTAACGTACCTGGTTTGAAAATTGAAGTGTCCTCAACATCAAATGCTTGCAAGTGTTCGTCAATCTCAGCCACTGGTGGTGAACGTGTTTCAGCCACTGATGGTGATGGTATTTCAGCCACTGGTGGTGATGGTATTTCAGTCACTGGTGGTGATAGTGTTGCAGCCACTGGTGGTAATGGTATTTCAGCCAGTGGTGATAGTATTTCAGCCACTGGTGGTGATAGTGTTGCAGCCACTGGTGGTGATGGTGTTAGTGATATTTCAGCCAGTTTGAGTGATGTTTCAGCGAGTGTTAGTGACTTTTCCGCCAGTGTTCGTAATGCTTGAGCGAGTTAGTGATGTTTTGGCCAGCGTTAGTGATGTTTCAGCTAGTGTCAGTGATGTTTCAGCCAGTGTAAGTGATGTTTTAGCCAGTGATGATGGTGTTTGAGCCACTGGTGGTGATGGTATTTCAGCCATTGGTGTTGATGGTATTTCAGCCACTGGTGGTGATGGTATTTCATCCACTGGTGGTGATGGTGATATTTCAGTCATTTCCAGTGGTGGTGATAATGGTGAGCGTAATATTTCAGCCAGAGATAGTGATGGCGATGATGTCGTTGATACCACTACGAATTCTCTTAGTAATGATAGTAGTTCTCGTTTTACCACCGATGGTACATGCTGTAAACTTATTTTAACACTGTACTCAAGAAGTTCGCCCGACTTTCCATTCTGAAATATGTCCTTGAGCCACCTTAAGTTTCTCATGGAACTTCCAAGTTTGTGTGCTAAAAGTTGACTTTTAAAGTTGACGTTGATGTCCCCCATCCGCGGAAAATTTCCACCAGCAGCAACCATTCTGTCGACCCGAATTGTGAAAATACCAGAAAAATCCCGATCACTCGTCGCAGAAAGAGACAGATTCAAACTTACACATGGAGCCCCGGTCTTGCTCGACATATGTAAGGAATATTGCACATCATTTCCACGACTCGTAATCAGAATACTTTCAGGGTTTCCACAGGAAGCCAAAGGGCCGAGGGTGCTTCAGCCACAGGTCGTAATATTTCGGCCACTGATAGTGATGGTGTTTCAGGTACTGGTGGTGATGGTGTTAGTGATATTTCAGCCAGTTTTAGTGATGTTTCAGCGAGTGTTAGTGACTTTTCAGCCAGTGTTAGTAATGCTTTAGCGAGTGTTAGTGATGTTTCGGCCAGTGTTGGTGATATTTTAGCCAGCGTTAGTGATGTTTCAGCAAGTGTCAGTGATGTTTCAGCCAGTGTTAGTGATGTTTTAGCCAGTGATGATGGTGTTTGAGCCACTGGTGGTGATAGTGTTTGAGCTATATAACATACGATAATTTTGTGCTTGAATATCTACTTTTAAAACATTTCTTATGACGGTTACATACTATTTGAGACAGTGGATTATAACCGGAATCCTGAGATAATTTCAAATTGTCAATAAATGTTTTACTAAGCTTGACTCTCCGTGCTTCTAGAGTCTCAAGGCCAGAGCACGTTAAAGCACTTCCATAGGAAAGGAAAGGGAAAACAATCTTCATTGTCCGTTTTTGTATTGATTTAATTGAATTTGACAAACCAGCAGTGAGATTAGACCACGCTGGAGCAGCATATTCGACACGAGATCGTATGATTGAACAGTAAATAGAAACCAAATCACGTTGGCCGGTGTTTAATTGTCGCAACGCATACAATCTAGAATTTGCTTTTCCCATAATAAAATCCACATGAGAACTCCATGAAAGGTCACGAGACAAAGTTAAGCCAAGCAATTTAAAGGAAGGAACGGACTCAACAGGAAGACCGAACACATAAATCGGATTTATAGTGGAGGTAGAGTATTCCAAGAACGATATTAACATTTCCTTACACTTTTTGGGGTTAAGCTCCATGCCCCTTGCAGAAGAGAAATTACTAATTTCATCAACAACGATTGGTAGGAGACTTGGCGAGCAGCGAGGAATTATTTCCATGGCGGTTGTATCATCAACGAATTTGGTTCTGCCTGGCCAATTTTTTAGTAGAGGGTTGATTAAGACTGCAAACAGGATCGGCCCAAGCTTAGTCCCCTGAGGCAAGCCTCCGTTCACTGTTTTCCAAGAAGAATATGATTCTCCAATCCTAACGCATTGCTTCCTATTTGTTAGAAAGGCGATAAGAGAGGGTTAACATGAAGATTTTCAAGCTCCTGAACAATAATATTGTGGTCGACCAAATCAAAACCTTTCTTAAAATCAGCAAAGAAAAGTCTTGTCGCACAGTGACCAACATCCAAACCAGCCAAAATTTGGTGGAGAAGGTAAACCAATGCATGAGTGGTTGATTTTCCTGGGAGAGCAAATTGCTTCGCATCCAGTTTAGTGCCAATATCTGCAAGTAAGGAGTCAAGGGTAAAACCTTCAAGGACCTTTGCAACCTGCGATGTTAATGATATTGGTCGAAGATCATCCTCGATACTTGCGGGTGGAGATGTTTTAGGTATTGGAACTACAATCGACCTTTTTAACTGCTCAGGAAAAATTCCCTGTTGAAGTGAGCTGTTGTAAATGTCACAAATTACTGGAGCAAGTTCATCTGCAAAGGTCTTTAAAATCTTATTTGGTATTCCATCACGGCCACACGACTTCGTAGTTTTAATGCACCGCAGAGCAGATAGAACCAATTGGGTGTTAACTAGAAGATGGTCGGGAACAGGGTGATTTTCCATTTGATCATTATACTGCAGAGGTTTAAAATGGGAAGTGAGGCTAACAAGAAAGTCATTTTAATGTTCAGCAAGATCAACATGTGTAGAAATATTGCTTGAAAATAATTGGTCATACCAAGACTCCTGTAAAGACAAACCTCCAAGCTTTTTAACGTCCTTCCACCATCTTGATACATTTGTATTCTTTAACTTTCCGACAGATTGTTTGTAATAAGTTCCCCTAGCAGATCTAACGGCACGTTGGACTTCATTTCTCCAATACTTGTAGATTTGAGAAGACTTCCCAAATTTATAGAGCGCAACTTGGCGTTTTCTGATGTAATATTTCAGAGAAGATGACATCCATGGTTTGTCGACAGATCGAATTTTTGTTAACTTGAAAGGAAAATAGAGTTCCACCATGGAGTATCCACCATGGAGTATCCACCATGGAGGATAAAATTTCATTAAATCTATCAAACTTCTGCTCGCAGTCCCTGATATCTAATACGTCAGCCCAATCGTAGGTTGTTATCCATTGACCAAATGACCTTGTGCAACTATCTCTTAAATCTCCTTTATAAATCTTCTTCACCATTAATTTTTGGAAACGTTGTAATGTTGACCTCACGATAATAGCATTATGATCACTAGAACCAATTGGAGGTAACTGGGTCGATTGAAAACTTACATCTTTCGAATTTACTAAACACCAATCTAAGATGGATTTTCCTCTCGTTGGAATATCAATAATTTGGCGCAAACCATATAGTCTTTTAATACGATTCTCCTTCAATCCAGTACTTGAGGGATTAAAGTCACCGGTAACCATAACAAGAGCTTCTGGGTGTTTACAGAGAAAAGTATCAACGTTAGATTGAATATGTTCATACAAATCATTATTCTCGGAGGCACTTGCTGAGGGGGGTTGGTAAATAACAGCAAGGAGTATAACTGAGATTGATTTGATCGAAGTGAAAGCCACAGCGATTCAATAGATAAGGACTCTGGTGTAAGCTCGTCGGTTTGCTTGCTATTCTTTTACAAATATTGAAACTTGAAGCCTGGAAAATACTGAACAATTTTGAACAATTCCGTCTAACCCTTCGATAAAGCGGCCGCGTTGAGTGCGTTGTGGTAAATATGGGCAGTTAAGGACGGCGCTCTTTAATATTTTTGCTCTTTTGGCGCTTAAACGAGTAGCCAAAGTGGAGTCCATCTTTTATGCTTAATAATTTTCAAAACAATAATCCTTATAAAACGATTTTAGTCTTGTTTTAGTTTCTTCTAATGGTTATTTGTGTCTTTAGTGCAAGTAACACTGTTTTCTGGTTTGCCCATCTTTACTGAGAAACATGGCAAGGACACAATGTTTCCCCAACAATGTGTCCTAGTTTGTCCAGGGCAGACTGGTGGTCAACTTCAGAGGAATTCATTTGACACTTATAAGAGCAAGCAAAATAACTACACTAAATCTCTCAATTCTACTTGTTTGCCACCAGGTACAAGTAGACTACATATAACGAAAACATTTACATCATTTTGTTACTCGGATATAACCTCAACCCAATGGCATCTACTACACGATATAGTGCTTAAAGCGCATATGACACGAATTTTACTTTATATTGTAAGGAACTTTTGATATGATAGTATTATATTCTTTAATGTTTTTCAATTATGATAGCATTATATTCTTTAAAGTTTTGCAATATCTTTTTTCATTTTCGAGATATTGAGGTTGGTTGGATATGTAAACAACACAACTTTCTATACGTCACATTGCATAATGAGTTTAAAACTTTCTTCGTTGCGTAGCATCTGATCTGAATCAGCCTATTTCTGGCAAACGTATCCCAGAAATAGAAAGATATTTCAAATTTTACGATAACTCTTTATGCAATGTGACGTAGAAATTTATCTATTCTACATATTCCGACCAATCTCAATATCTCGAAAATGAAAAAAGAACATCTTTAATAATGTCACACTATCATCCTGAAAGATCTTTCCAATAAAAGTTTATTTAGGATCAGGGAGTTCGAAGCTCGTTCAAAGCAAAAAGGTAATCCTCAGAAATGAGGCACCCCCTTTTTGAAATGAGGCACCATCGCCCCCCCCCCCTCTTCTACGCCCCTATATAAAATAACGTAATTTTCGTGTCATATGCCCCTTTAATAATGAAGCATTCCTATACGGCAGCTGACCCAATCTAACTTGACAGGTCTTGCTGTTGGAAAAAAGATTGAAGGTGGAGGATCATGGATCGTTGGACAGGAAGAAACGCGAGATGGTAGAATTAAAAGTTCAGCTTCATTTAGAGGAGAGATAACCAACGTGAATGTCTACGGGAATTTTGACAAGGAATATTTTCAAGACATCGTAGCACATCGAGTTACCTCGACAACATTTAGACCAACCATCTACAACAATATTGTAAAGTCCTGGGCTGACTTCAAAATTGCCTTGGTTTGAAAGTTGAAAGTGCTCAGTAGAGATTTTTGCCAACATCAATGATGTGGAGTCATAATATTTAATTTAGTTGTAGACTGCCAACTGTATAGCCTGCGAATAACGAGACAATCGAGCGGCTGTTACGACTACTGAATAGTCAAATACCTAAATGGATATCCTTAACTTGAACGGATAGCGATGCGCCAACTGTGTTAAAAGAAGGCTTTTTTCGTGCATGCAAAAACGCCAAAATTATGATGTTATATAACTGAGATGCGATTATACCAACAAAGAACGATTCTTTTAAGTGATTTTTCTGGTATCTGAATGAACTTTTCATATCTTTCGAGTTACTTTTCTCAGCGGTGTATAAAATTACCGGTGGTCTACAGTTCTATAAGTGTATAAACGAATTCTAGTTATACTGGATAAACTGTTCTCCCTATAGGGGTCCATTGTTACTACACTACTACAGGATTAAACCGGAGTACCCGGAACATCTTTAAATTCTTCTTCTCTAAACGGTTTTCGTTTGGCTTGACTTCATTTTCTATGTTCATTTGGTCTATAAATGGTTTTACACTTAATTTGAGTATACTTAGAAAGGGAAGAACGACACATCGCCAACTAACACAACGCAGCACAGCACAACAGCAGCACAACACAGCAACATAACAGAACACAACACAACAGCAACGCAACATAGCACACAACACACAGCAACAAAATATCAACTGCTACGTAACACAAAATTCACACTGTGTAAATCTGATGCTTGCGTACTAACGTACCTGGTTTGAAAATTGAAGTGTCCTGAACATCAGATGCTTGCAAGTGTTCGTCAATCTCAGCCACTGGTGGTGAACGTGTTTCAGCCACTGGTGGTGATGATGGTATCTCAGCCACGGGTGGTGATGGTATTTCAGCCACTCTTGGTGATAGTATTTCAGCCAGTGGTGATAGTATTTCAGCCACTGGTGGTGATAGTGTTTCAGCCACTGGTGGTGATAGTGTTTCAGCTACTGGTGGTGATGGTGTTAGTGATATTTCAGCCAGTTTGAGTGTTGTTTCAGCGAGTGTTAGTGACTCTTCAGCCAGTGTTTGTAATGCTTTAGCGAGTGTTAGTGATGTTTTTGCCAGTGTTGGTGATGTTTTAGCCAGCGTTAGTGATGTTTCAGCAAGTGTCAGTGATGTTTCAGCCAGTGTTAGAGATGTTTTAGCCAGTGATGATGGTGTTCATTGAGCCACTGGTGGTGATGGTATTTCAGCCACTGGTGGTGATGGTATTTCATCCACTGGTGGTGATGGTGATATTTCAGTCAGTGGTGGTGATCAGTAATGATGGCCGTAATATTTCAGCCAGAGATAGTGATGGCGATGATGTTGATACCACTACTGTTACTTTCGATGTCAGTTGCAGCAGCGTTGATTTTTGAAATACGAATTCTCTTAGTAATGATAGTAGTTCTCGTTTTACCACCGATAGTGATGTTTCAGCCAGTGTTAGTGATGTTTTAGCCAGTGATGATGCCGCAGTGGCGCCGTGGCCGGGGGGGCCAGGGGGGGCCATGGCCCCCCCTACCGTTGAGACCCGTCGGAAAATCGGAAATTTGTTATGTTGTCGGAATCGTAATGGTGAAGCATACCTGCAAATACGAATGGTAAAACATGGTGATGAAATATCGGAAATCAAACTCAGTTAACGTTTTTAGAATATTAGTTATAGAATAGGTAATATTAATAAAATTTAACAAGATTGGGGGAGATTGTCGGTATTTACCTGTAATAACAGTACAGTCCGGGAAATTTTTTTTAGACAGGGTCCCCCCCCCGTCGACAACAAAAACAATAATAATTCATCCAAATATTGTCGGAAAATGGTGAGCTTGGCCCCCCCTAAAATAAGGGACCCACGGCGCCCCTGGATGATGGTGTTTCAGCCACTGGTGGTGATAGTGTTTGAGCTATATGACATACGATAATTTTGTGCTTGAATATCTACTTTTAAAACATTTCTTATACTGGGCTTGTGGACTACACTGTACGAAGCCCAAAGCCGTTAAGCCCTGGTCAAACGAGAATGAGAGTTGATAAGAGTTGGCAAGTGAGATTTTTCATCAATTGATGCCCCGGTCCAACGAGGACAAGAGTTGTATGAGAATTAACTGGATATTACCAAGCCTACTCTCATCAGAGTGTGAACATAAGTGTCGACGAGAGTTGGTGGTTAAACGCAAGCGAGAGTTTCAACTCTGTTCAACTCTCTTAGTCTCTTCTCGTTCGGCCATTCATTTTATAACAACATGAATAAAAAAATTATAAACATCTTACTTTTTTCTGTCGTCTCTTGCTGAAGTTCTTTGAACTTTTTTTCGAGAGCTTCGCGCTCTGCCTTCATACACTCTCTGCTCTCCGCCGCTCTTTTGCGTTGGTTTGCTAGGTATTCTGGTGTAAGCTCATCGGTTTTGTCCTCTTTTATAAATGCATCTAGCTTTTCATAAAGCCTGTCTAGCTTTTTCTCGTATTTTATCAGCCTTTCATGCTGTCTCAAGTATTTTTGGAATTTCCATTTCTTTCTCAGTTGGGTCCGCAATGAACGCTGTCAATTGCAATTATGACGGATTTAATTAGGTCACCGCTTTTATGATCGCGCGCGCGAGGATTTGTGGTTAATTAATTAACGTATTGTTACGTACGTTGCGAGCGCGTGACACTGATCTGAATAGTAGACTGTGTAGCGCAACCTATTGTTCACTGATGCAAACAATGAAGCCAATCAAACATGGCTAAACAATACAAAACTGCCATTACTAAAAGATAAATACCAGGGGCCGGTTGTATAAAAAAGTAGTTAAAGTTAACTATAGTTAGTGCGAAAGTAAACCAATCAAAATCGCGAATTTTAGAGTTAACTACCATTTAACTACAAAACGGGTAGTTAAAATGTAGTTAAGACTTTTATACAACCGGTCCCAGATAGGCAGATATACCTGCACTATTTTCACATTAAACAACAATCCCAACAATGTACCCTAATACATAGAGATCATAGATAATTTTTAATTTCTGGTCAAGCGAGGATGAGAGTTGATGAGAATCAATGAGGATTTTCCCCTTCGATTTTCCTCTCTTACAAAAAGTAACCCTCTTGGAGCGTTTTTCAAGTAATTTTGCTCTATTCTTTTACAAATGTTGAAACTTTAAGCCGGGAAAGTACTGTAGTTGTTTTAAGTTTGACTAACAATTCCGTCTAACCCTTCGATAAAGCGGCCGCGTTGAGTGCGTTGTTGTAGATATGGGCAGTTAAGGGCGGCGCTCTTTAATATTTTTGCTCTTTAATTGGCGCTTAAACGAGTAGCCAAAGTGGAGTCCATCTTTTATGCTTAATAATTTTCAAAACAATAATCCTTATCAAACGACACTTATAAGAGCAAGCAAAGTACACAACACTAAATCTCTCAATTCTACTTGTTTGCCACCAGGTACAAGTATACTACATTATAACGAAAACATTTACATCATTTTGTTACTCGGATATAACCTCAATCCATCTGCTACACGATATAGTGCTTGAAGAAGCAAAAGATGAAGAGCTTCAAGCCCTTGGTTTGATACACCGTGGGGATATACTGGGTCTTCGAGCTTTTGCGAAAAAAGGTGGCAATACCGACAGAGTTGAGAAGAAAAGAACTATCTAAGAAAAACAAATTAAGACTATCTAAGAAAAACAAATTAAATGCAACTGTACCAGCTGAGAAGCGACGTGGCAGTAGTAAACCTGCAACACTTAGAAAAGTCTATGCAGGTTGGCAACACCATGATAATAAACGAAAACGATATATTTCAGTTCGCCGGCTTAGTAAATGGTGGTGGAATGCGTGATATTGATGTTGCAGTAAATTCCACAAAAGAAGAGCTAATGAAGCAAATGAAAAGTGTGTTTTTTCCAGATGGAAATTGTGCATTTGGAAAAATGTATGAGATGCAATTTGCCCTAGGAAATTTTAAATGTGAAGAAATTACAGAGGAATATTTCACTTTATCCCAATACATTGCACGACACAGACTGTCAAAGTGCAGACTTTACATTTTGACCAAACGTTATGAAGATATGATTTGGAGTGATAGTGAGAATGAGGAAGATATGCCAGTATCAGCAGGAGTTGCTGAGGATGCATTAACTAGTCTGACTAAACCAAAGAGCAATATAGTTGGTACTTCCAAACACAGTGTGGAATATGTTTATTCCTTGGCAAAAGGTCAAGAGAAAGATACAGAAATAGAAGAGATGCATCTGAGACTCGAAGTACCGAGTCGAAAGTTCAAACTAAATATATTACAATCCAGAGAACACGATAGAGTGCACGCGTGATAGATAGTGTGGTAGTGTGATAGATAGTGTGATAGTTTCAAATGCTGAGGTTGAAAGAACAAGGTTACAAAATCACAGACTAGACCGGAAACGCAAGAGAGGAGGCGGTGTATGCATTTATACACGCAACAATTTAAAGTCAAAAGTTCTTAATGACCTTTCATATATATCTGATTCGGGCCTCCACCAACTATGGGTGCAAATACAGTTGAACAAAAGCAAATCTATAATTGTCTGTGTAACGTATAAGCCACCAAATTGTTCTGTAGCATGTATCAAAGACGAACTTAAACCAATGTACATCGAAGCATCCATGATGCAGCCACAGATTGTTATAATGGGTGACCTAAACTGTAATCTCC
This sequence comes from Trachythela sp. YZ-2020, assembly GCA_016169945.1. NCBI lineage: Eukaryota > Metazoa > Cnidaria > Anthozoa > Malacalcyonacea > Clavulariidae > Trachythela > Trachythela sp. YZ-2020. Next base: position 2,618,648 of record JADLSH010000395.1, read on the forward strand.
TCAATTATTCGAGCGTCGATGCGAAGGCACTTTTAGATACTTGTAACGAACTTAGCTTGAGTCAAATTATTGAAGAACCGACGAGGATTACCGCACAAACTAGATCGTTACTGGACGTTATAATGATTACGCCCCTTTCCAAAGTTAAAACCAGTGGTGTTATGAACACAGTGAACACAGGGATAAGCGACCACTGTTTGGTATATTGTATACTGAAAGTAAAGACAAAAAAGCCCAAATCTAAACATATACATGTGAGAAGCTATAAAAGTTATGACCCGATATGTTTTAAAAGAGAAGTCGCACAACTTCCTCTACATGAGATATACTCAGTCCATGATGTAAACTCAAAGCTTGACCTGTTTAATGAATTATTTTTAAACACTTTAAACAGACATGCACCAATGAAGTATATAAAAATCAAAGGAAGACCGCACAAGTTTATCGGTAAAGAAATAAAACAATTAATGAAAGTCAGAGACCGACGTTTAAAATATTTTCGTAAGTCAAAGAATTCAGAAGATTGGACCAGTTATAAGCAACTTAGAAATGCTGTCAAAATATCTATAAGAAAAGCTGAATCTAAGTACATCTGTAGTCAAATCGTGAAGAATAAGGATAATTCGAAATCAATGTGGAAAGTTATTAGAGGGTGCCTTCCTATTAAAGAAATTACAGAATCCAACTACCGTAAGGACCCTGAATTAGCAGCTGAGGAATTTAAAAATTTCTTCATCTCAGTGGGGAAAACTACAGCTGATAAAGTTAAAGAACTAGCAGATCAAAACGACATTTTAATAGCATCCCCATCACCAAGATTGACACATGTATCGGATGCTGAGAGATTTAAATTTAGCTTAGTTACGCGAGAAGAAGTACGCAAAATAATTTTAAGATCTCCGTCTAACAAAGCTCCTGGTCCCGACAAAGTGAGTGTGCAATGTTTCAAAGATACCATAGAAATAATTATAGATCCTCTAACTGATATTATAAACTGTTCTCTGATAACATCTACGTATCCGCAGAGTTGGAAGTTGGCGGAGGTTATACCTTTGCACAAAGACGGTGATCCAGATAATGCCTCGAACAATCGACATGTATCATTACTTTCGAGTTTGTCAAAAACATAGTTCTAACTTTTCCCGTATCAAGCATAAACTGTTCCCTTGAAGCCATAGAAGAAGACCTACAAAGAATATTTCAATGGTGTTGTAACCATAGTCTTCTGATAAATCCGGAAAAAAACAAAATGCTGATAGTTGGATCACGACAAATGATGCAACAGATACAGACTCCACCTAACATAAACTTCATAAGTAAAAATCTTATACCGTACCGATAACGGAAGTGAAAGATCTTGGTATGTTCCTCGATTCTCTCTTATCCTACAATAAACATATTCAGACCTTATCCTCTCAGTCTTGTCAGGGCATTTTTTAACTAATGTACTGGAGGGGTCAAAGCCCCCCCAGTAACGGTCCCTTTTGTCCTAAATATAAGCAAAAAAGGGGGAAAAACTGAGTTTAGAGGAAAGTTATGGTATTCTCACAACAAAACCTGGCTCCGTTTAGATGGGATATATCAAAAATTGTCTCTGAAAATGCAGGAAGTCAAGCCACAGAGACTCAAGAATACAAAAATGTTCTGGCGGAGGACCCCAGAGCCCCCTTCAGCTTCCCACACATGTAATACCCCACCTACCTGTTACGTCCCCTTTCGAGTATGCCCCCCCCCACTAACGATTTCTTAAAAAATGCCCTGCTTCTTGTATTTCTAAATTAGGCCAAATCAATAGGGTGAAACATTTATTTGACCAGAAGACCCTCGCTATGATTATAGATACATTGGTAATGAGTAAAATCAATTACTGTTCATCCGTATGGTCTAATACATCAGAAGGCAATATTGACAAAATTCAATTAATTCAAAATTATGCCGCAAGAATAATATCGGGTGTGTATCTCCAACAATAAGTGCACTTGGATGGCTACCAATTAAAGAACACTTGTTATACAGAGATACACTATTAATGTTTAAATGTATAAATGGCCAAGCTCCTTCATATCTCTGTGATAAATTCAAACAAAGAGATCAAGTTCACGATCGTAATACAAGAAGTAATGAAGATTTAGATATCCCAAAGTTTCGAACTTGTACTGGACAAATAACTTTTAAGTATAGAGGTACAAAATTATGGAACGAACTTGATAAAGAGACAAAATTAATAACTAATCTACACAGTTTTAAAATAAAACTTAAGACTGATCTAATGAAGAAGCATTGATAGTGAACTTTTTCATGTTTCAATTGAACCACATAAAGATACAGTTTGTTTTTAGAATGTTTTTATAAATATAATATTATATTATAAATTAGATAGATTTTTGTTGACCCAACAGAGTTGTTACAAGTTGTTTCAACAGCTTGTTATCGTCCTGCAATTCAACAACTTGAAACAAGTTGTGAGTAACAACCTTGTAGCAACTTGATAAAATGACAACATTGTTACAACTTGTTGACAAGCTTGCTACAAGTTTGTTGCGAACACATCTTGTTGACAAGACTGATGTGAGATTTTTACGTGTGTAGTTCCGTGTAGAGCCTGCTCGCAGACGTTGTTAAAAACAAACGGCTGTTGAACCGAGCGCCGTAACGAGTTCTGCTATTTTTCCCTCAACCAATCAGAATTTACCTTCCAAATTCTGGAAAGTGACGTTTTGCGGTATATATATATATATATTTTTTTTTTAAATACTTTGCCATTACTAACATACAACTTTACATTACTGACACTACATACACTGAGACATGGCTGGGTTACCATCACAGCTCCGTAGGATAAATGTCCACCGGAGCCAATTACGATGAGCCCTGAACACTTCTAATTTACATCACTGGTTACATTTAAGTTAAAAACAACACGGTTTTTGAAGAACATAAGCTAGATTTCTATTTACATGACATTTCACGCAGTTTGATTTAAAAGTTATAGCGGTGTCCGGGTCATAGACATCTCTAAGTAGCCCATTATATTTTCTCGCGAGACTACGTTTAAAAGTAGCAGCGCTTTGAGACAAGTCCCTTCCACCCGGTGTTAGACTGTTCCAAATTCTACTTGTGCGGACAAAAAAACTGTTCCGGAAGGATACTGTTTTAGCGCGAGGTATCTCCGTAAGAACACCTGTCCGAGTGTTATTTTGACGTGTAGAACGAGTTTGTTGTTTAATCTTGACCATGCCGTTGTTATCAGGAAAAATTTCTCCTTTTAGTGTACGAAAATATAAAACCAAGTCAAGAATTCCGAGCCAGTAAGTTATTGGTAAAAGATCGAGCTTTAACAGTCGCTGTTGATATGAAACTTTAGTGCGATATTCAGCATAATTAGCATAATTTTAAATTCAATATGGAGTTCAACGAAGCAGGCTAGGTTACTAGGGACCTGTTGGGTATTTTACATAAAATTCTGAAATAATATTTACTTTTAGAAAAAAACAGACTTACACGACGCCGAGCACGACGCTAATGTTGATTCAAGCAACGATGTCATATTTCAAGGTATATAAGTATATCCGTTTTATATAAATATATATTCTTCATACTATTGTTCTACTATAATTATCTCGCTTAACATCAGGCTTTGTCCTAAGTTTAGTTACAGAATAAGTCTTAGGCGAAGATACTAATCAACAATGTTTGATGAGCAGTGACTGAGTGACATTACCCACTTGAATCTATTGATCCAATGATATTCTCAGCGGTATTGCTGAAGACCTGCTCTGTCAGCAATCAGCATTGTTACATCTTTATGCGAACTTTTCAACAAAAGCTTATCTTATGGTCAATTGTAGGTAGCTGCAGTTGGAGTGGCTGCAATTAATTTCTGTCCAATTCCAAAGAAAAGTCCTCCTCATGAAGTTTCCGACTATAGACCAGGGGCCAGTTGTAGGTTAACCTATCAGAATCGCTTATTTTAGACTTAACTACAATTTAACTACAAAACATGTAGTTAAAAGTTGAGAGTTTTATTCAACCGGTCACAGTAAAGCTTTTGTCGTTAGTCTCACAGGTGTTTGAACGCAATCTCGTTCCCAGACTCCCCTCTTTGAACGTTGCATCTACAATAAACCAAAAATAGACCACGTTTCATTAAGTAACGAGCAAAACAATACGATTTTCAGAGGGACAAGTCTACAACTTCTCAGCTTTTTACATGTTCTCCACAAAGTGCTTGAGAAACGATGCCAAGTTAGTCATGATCTTTTACTTGTGAAGCTCCATAACTTCGGTATTACAGCAGTAAATATTCTTCGTTGGTTCAGGAATTATCTTTCTGGGCGATTGCAAATATTCACTGTGCTTGGTGATACGTCTTAACCACTCCCAGTGCTATCCGGAGTTCCCAGGGAGCAATCCTTTACCATTTCTTTTCCTAATCTACGTGAATGATCTTCCCGAGTCTGTCTCATGAGATGCTGCAGTGTCAATGTTTGCTGATGATACTGGCTGCGTGGCTTAGGTGGCTAAAGTTCATACAAGGTCATTTCGAGACTTCAAAGTTCATAATTAGACGTTTTAACAACGTTCAATATACCTTTAATGTTTTACGGAAATCAACAGGAGAAAGTTGAAGTTTCGTTTTCCTACTCGTCCTCGTTTTTTTGAAACTTTATATACGTACACCATTAAGCCCCGTAAAGAGAGGAGTTTCTTCAAAGAGTTTTATTATTTTCTTCTCTGCCGGCGACGCTTCGCCGAAGTCGTTAGATTTTCCACTTCTCTTTCACTTCGTGCTGTGTCCAGTTCGCCACTCCTACTACATTTATTTCGTTAGTTATTTCGTCCCAAATTTTATTTTTCCGAATGTTTGTGACCGAGTTTGTCAATTTCGATTGTAAAATATCTAAATTTTAGTGAACGATCCTTTCTCTTCCACCTTTGCTTTTCTAAGGAACAGTGCCGTCATTTTGAAAAAAACCCTTAAAACTCGCGTGCCTTTTAACCTAAGGTTAAGGAGCTAACCCAGGGTTGGTTAACCCATAGTTAATAGAGAGGGCTGGTTTGGAAGCTTCACGAAAGTACAATGAAACTCATTATCTTTGTTGGTTTAGGTTTATGCAAAAATGTAGTTCTTCGTCGTCACGTGTGTATTGTATTTTCAACTAAACAACCAATAACCATGTCAAAACTGGGCAATTGTTTAAGTTACGGATGGTTGTTTGTGTGAAAATACAATACACACGTGATAATGAAGGACTACATTTTTGCATAAACCTGGACAATAACATAGATAATGATTATATTGTACTTTAATGAAGTTTCCAAACCAGCCCTCTCCAACTCTGCTTTGAACAACTCAATTTTAACCCAAGGTTAGCTAACCCAGGGTTAAGGATTTTTAACTCAGGGTTAGCGCTAATCCAGGGTTAAGTTAACCGGCTTTTGAACAACCGGCCCCTGATGAGAATTTAAGTCAGAAACACCAAAGACAGCCAAGTACGTGATACAGCTAATTCAATTAAGGTTGTCTTCTGAAAGTCAAAACTCAAAACCACAAAACCTCGACCTTCAAGCGCGAAAAGCACTTTGGGTTTGTATATGAAATATATTATGAATGAAACATGAAGCTTGTGCTACGAACCAATAGAAGCAGTAAGAAAGAGGCATGTACAAGTTCATTGTACTTTCCCGCTTAGAGGTCGGGTTTTCTGGTTTTGACTTTTGACTTTCAGCGGACAACCTTAATTGAATTAGCTGTATATTCCAGTAGAAATTCTGACAAACGCCTTTTATAGTGCAGGCTTTGTACTGATTCCATGACTGCCAGGTTTCATAGTAAAGCGCCTCTTGATGATTGTTTTGACAGGATGATGAATAAAACATGCCACAGATGTTTTGTGTATAATTCAAGTATTGGCTCACTCCAACAAACATCCCTTTCAGTAAACCTCCCTCAGTGTTCATTCACTCCTGTCATAGTTACATTTAAACGTTGTTGTTGTTACATGGCTATATATGGTCATAATTGTTTCCGAGACGATATATAGGGCTACAGTATAGAACCTCTGTGAATAACTGAAGTCTTTAGTTCTATGGCTATACTGTACATAAATCATAAATAATGTCTAAACTCCTTTTGTGCACAGATTAATTTATGTCCATACTTAATTAACCGTTAAATATCATCTATAATCAAAACCGTTCGTGTATCGACAAACCAGAAGTATTTATGGAATATATTGCTAAGTCGGCATGGTTGCTAGGCTATTTTGCATAAAATATATTGGTTTTGAACTAAATTTACTTATTCTGACATAATATTTACTTTAAGACATAAAAGCCCACAACACAAAAGCCTAGGGAGTTCCAAGCAATGATGTCTGCATGTTTTAAGGTATGTGTCTATTTTATAACAAATATTCCTGCTCTTGAAAGCTATAGGTTAGGTAGTTAAGTGATTAAGGCGAAGATTGATCAATACTGGCCAGTCTGCTGAGTCCTATATAACTGGGTGACAAATGTAACATTCTATAATCTATATATCACTATAATCTTTAATATATGTATTGTATATAAAGTACAGAATGTTTTATCTATGATCAGTTTCTTATAGAAATGGACTCAACTCGTAATATTACACCTTAGGTATTCTGCAATTCTGTAAATTGTAGTTATATAACTATTATGTATTGTTGTGGTTGATGCCGTGGTTGATGCATTCATGCATGTTGCGAATTGTGCTTAATTTACTGGAATTTTATTTTATTATAATGAATATTATGTTATCTTTTTCTTCAACATATTAATCCTTCAGTAAAGTTTTATTTGATGAGTTAGGAGTTAATTAAGATGTACTTTCATAATAATATATGTCGACTCGACTGAGCTTCAGGTCAAGTTACAGGTCACAGACACATTGCATTATCGTAACTCAAAGACAAGCAATGGAAATTTATGAAATTATGATAAACGTGCTAAAGATTAATGTGCAGACTTTTAATTTAGCCTTTGTTAAATATTCGCAAATTCTCATGTAATTCGCCAATATGGCTGCGTTGCTTGAGGGTGGTAAAGGGTATTTTCGTGAGCCGTGAATTGCCAATATTTGTTCCCGTGAAATGTGAAATGACGGATTTTTGTGCCGTGAAACGTGATTTATATCCCTAGCCATGAGCCGTGATTGACGATCATTTTTGTCTGCGAAACAAGAATATATTTGTGGCCTGTAGAACAAAGGCTGAACGAGCAGTGAGAACGTCGAGAAGAGCAATGTTATGGATGTACAATTTTACTACGTGTATTTTCTTGATTTTGTATTAGATATATGGGTTGTTTTCATAAGAAATTGTCGAAATTGGTTTCGAAAACGTAAACATTGGGCAAAAGGTCAAGAACGACACTAAATACTCACTTTATAAAATAAAATTTACACATTTGAAAACGTGGTTTTTAGTTTTCGTGAAATGGCTAATTTTTTACATGTGAAACGTGAAATGGCTGTTTTACCTCACGTGAAACGTGATCAGTACCCCCCCCCCCCTTTACCACCCTCTTGCTTTTTAGCACTCTTCACTTAGTCAGTGAAGCTATCTAAACCCATTGTTGCTGCACAAAATATTGAAAATGGAATAGGCTCAAAATTGGAATACTGCACATTGTAACGCTCCAAAATTATTAGTGACTAATACTAGGTCACTCGTGCCAAAGATTGACGAAATACAAGAATTCCTTTTGCGTACGAAGGTGGACCTAGCGTTCATTTCGGAAACCTGGTTGAAAGAATGCATCGCTGACAGTGTTGTAAACATTACAGGTTACAATATAATGTGCAGAGACAGAAAGGCCAATGCTCATGGTGGCATAAATATTATGTCTTTATATTACAAACAACTACTGCAAATATCGACAGCTCGAAGAGTTGAATTGTTGTGACAGCCATGAAATTATGTGGGTATACGTACTTTTAAGACCAAACCGTCACCCAAGAGGCTTTTCCTGTCTAATTGTAGCTGTTAATTAATTGTATACCTACCCTTCTGGAAATGATGAAAACTCTATGTGCGAGCATCTCTTCAACAGTCTTTCTCGTGCCGAATCGCTCTATCCAAATTGTGCGCTTATAATTGCTGGGAATTTTAACCGATTAAATGTCCAAGGAATCATTACACAGTTTCAGCTAAAGCAAATCGTAAAATCACCAACCCGTAGGGATGTCATCTTAGATCTAGTTTTGGCTAATATGAAAGATTACTATAATATACCTGAAATCCTCCCACCGTTTGGCCTTTCTGGTCATAACACTGTTGTCGTTTCTCCCAAGAGCAGGCTTACCAATTCTTCATCTAGGAAAACCATTTTTACGCAAGACAAACGGGAATCTCGCAGAGCAGAAATGGGTAGGTACTTTGAAAGAAAGACAAACCTCATGGAGCGAGTCCAGAGACGAGCGACAAGATGGCAGAGGCGACATCCCCTACAAAAAACGGCTGTTGTCCCTTAACCTCCTACCCTTGGCGTACGCCAGATAAATAAAATATTTGACATTTTTCTTTAAAGCATTGCATGCCGGATTTTATGATTTAGATATGTTAAACTTTGTGTCATTTGTTAGTCATAGTCGCGCACCCGTAATTGTAAGAACCCTTCCCTTCTACTAAAAGTTCCATCGTGTAAAAATCTTGTACCAAATAACACAAATCACACCCATATAACGTAATTGTCATATTAAATAATGACTATTTGATAAAACTTAAGCTAAAAAAGTTAACAATATACCAAACAATATAATAATATACAGCTATTTCAATTAAGGTTGTCCCCGAGCAAAGCGGAAAAGTCGAATACGAGCGCGAAAGGCTTGCTGGGAATCGCCAAAAAATTAATGACCAAGAATTTGACAAACCTCAGTGGATTCCTAAGAAATTAACATATTGTTCTTAAGTACAAGACTTTATGCTACTCATACGATTAGAAGGCATTTTAAATTCCCAAGGGTATAAAATCTTATGGTTAAGAAGAATATGTTAATTTCGAAAGGTTTGTTTTTTATACACCCTGTATACCAATTTGCAATTAAACGTGCTGCAAAACTTATGATTATTCGTGACTCCTGTCGTTATAACGTAGTGGAAAATGCCTCGAACTTGTTCCATCACAAAATTGTATGTCAGCCATAAATGCCACCTTGATTCATTCACAGCTCTGAGCCACTGATGCATAAAAACGTCTCAAAGGAATTACCCACAAAGAACAGCCCACAAAATATTTTAATACGTTCTACTTTGAAATTGTCGATTCCCAGCAAGCCTTTCGCCCTCGTATTCGACTTTTCCGCTTTGCTCGGGGACAACCTTAATTGAAATAGCTGTATGTTTCTGTACTGTACATGTCACAACAGGCATTGAAATGCTAATTGCAGTGGATGTTATGCAAATTTATTATAGTGTTTGCAGTTTTTTCGACACCTAGCTGTACAACAATTATCTTCGTTAAGTTGTAGCATATATGCATTTTGTGGACACATTACTGCGAGTCTCGTAAGTAAATGTCATCATTGACATCGCTTAACGATCGAAATTGTTCAAAATCCGCAAAACAATTTTTCTCAACTCTTGCAACAGGCGCTTCTTTAAATGTCATTGTCGATTTTTTGTTGTTTTTGAAGCTTATACTATTGTTTAGCGGCGAAATTTCCTGCTGCACGATAATATTTGAATGCGTATTAAACTATTATGCTGAAAAGCGATCCAATTTGTGGTTTTATGTTAACGAAACAAAACTGGTCAAAAGCGTGCGCAGCGAATAAATTTCACTCACTTAGCGAATAAATTTTTACATTGTCATTGGCGTGTTAAATTAAACCACCTTGCAATTCCATTCACAAATGCATGTAAATAATCATGCAAATATTTTCTCTGAAATGTTGTTTTTTTATGCTTGGCATGTGATTTATAACAAAATGCACCATTAAAAGTGTTTTGAAAACCTAAAGTTTTTTACAAAATGTGTTCTCAGAATGCTGCAAATGCCATTTCCGAGATCCAAATTTAAAACATTTTCCGGAGATGCATGACCGGACACCCCTAGAACTCTCGTGCCTTCGGCCGAGCCTCCCCCCCGATATTTCATAAAGTGTCCGCCACTGTTTGTTTCTTATCGTGAGGTCCTAATGTTAATAGGTCATTAATGGCCTACGGACTTTGCAGTTTCATATATTCGGTTCAGTGCATGCTATGTAGATGGCAATACCACCGTTCGATTCAGCGTTTTACAATCTCTTTAGAGAAGTAAATTGTGTTTGTTTACAATGCTATGCGGCCAATTTAGCCCCTTTTAATTAAACACTCTGCATTTTGTTTTGTTTAAATATTCATTTCGAGCGAGCGAAATATTTTCGCTTACCTCAAAACTGGTCTGCAACAGGCTGTTTCATCTGTAAAAGAATCCAGGCAGTGACAAGTATCGAAAGAAATGACCGCTTATATGCTTCCTGCCGGAACGTGGGGGTGTATGTGGGAGACAATGTGTGCATGCATGGCTTTGTTTGCGTTGTTTACGCGAAATTTGTTACGATGACGACACCGTGAAATTATTTCAGCTCTTTTGTTGAGTAAACAATTCTTGTTTTCTTTCAAAATACAAAATTTTTCTTCTAAACATAAATTGCATCGTTTTGATCCTCCTGTGTACGAAATAGAATGTTTTAAAATTTGCCAATTAATACTGAAATCCTTATTGTTTTCTTTCAATGTCCAAATATATTTCGAAAGTTCCATGTCATTTGTGTGCTCATTGTTTTTATGCTGAAAAGATTTAGTGTGGTTGGCCAATCGCTCTTTGAATATGGTTGCAGTCATGCCAATGTAATTTTTGATCATGTTTGTATTGCTTACTGTGACTGTTGCTTTGTATACTATGTCCCTAGTCATGCATTGTTTTTGAAGCGGGCAAATGGTGTTTTCTCTACAACTGCAATTGGTAGTGTCCCTATCCTGTGCCTTGTTATTTCTAGATATGCGCGCATTGTGTTTAGTGATTACTGACTTGACATTGTTCATGCAGCCGTAACTTACTTTAACTGTATTTCTGTTAAAAATTTTATGGAGCTTGTGGTGCGGTGGAAAATGTTTGTCAATTAGACTAAGGAAATTACGTCCTATGTTTGTGCTAACACTCTTGCTAAATGGGGGGTTGGTTCAACCCGTATATATATATAAGCGCCCTGCATCTGATCGTAAATACAGCGCGTTTCCTCGTAACGATAAAGAGGGTAAACACATACCAATTGCTTAATCATACGATGCATCTTTCCACTGATAGATACTACTTTGTCTATGTCCTAGCTTTTTGCTAATTTTCAATGTTTTTCATTGCTATATCCTTAAAATTGAAGTTACTAATGTGATAAGGATTTTTCCTTGCACGTGCAAGGTGGCATGCATTGTAGTTTGGGCAATTGGTTTATGTCTATGTTCACTTTATTACTATTAGTTACGGGAGAGTGCTTCGCATGGGTCTTTGGGTCCCGTTCACACTCTTGCCGCTTGGGTTCTTGTCAGTATCCAATAAAATTGTTAAACTGATAAAAATAAAATAAAATAAACTTGTAGATTGGTCAAATCTCTTTGCATCATCAGAAGGATGCGAAGATCAACTAAGTAGTAAGTGTGTTCAGTGAAATAATTCGCGTTGGACAAGATTTAATTATGCCAATGAAAAAGGTCAATGTGAACGTCAAGGATGCTCCCTGGATAAACCAGAAGTTAAAATCATTAATACTAAAGAGACAACAAGCATTTTGTAAACACGGCGCGAATTCTGCAACATTTAGATTCTATAGAAACATCGTTAATCGGGAGAGAAAGAAATGCAAAGGAAACTTTTATTCGTTGAAAGTTCAACATCTGAAGGCAGTGAACCCAAACATTTGGTGGAAAGAGATTAAACGTATCAGTGGAATCATAGGCGTAGGAAGCAACTTCAAGTTGGGGGGGCACTTTGCCTTAAGGGCACCTCTTCTATTAGAAAAGGGCACTTTTCCCATTGTTTTAGCTGGAGAAAAGGGCACTTTGAAGAAAACTTTGAAGTGCCCCCCGGTTCCTACGCCACTGAGTATAATTAATGTTTGTAACCGCAATCTTCTTGATAAACTCGATGATCCTCAAATTGAAAATATGTCTAATCAAGAGATTGCTAACACGATTAATGAAGCATTTTTGGAACCCTTGCAAGTTTATCAGACATCTTCTCCATCATCGCGCCTACTATTGGAACAAGAGTCTCAGAAGAGAGAGTACTTATGGAGCTATCAACCTTAAACCCAGCCAAGCCAAAGCAGACGGTCCTGATAAGATATCCAATTGGTTATTGAAGGAGTATATGCAGAATTGCTCGCATTCCCTATAACGAAGATTCTTAACGCATCTTATCGCGAACAACGTTTGCCATTATCATGGAAACGTGCTGATGTGACTCCCCTTATGAAAAAGGTTGGTTGTTAAACAAATAAAAAAGGATATAATGCCTATATTATCACTCACGCCTTGTATTTCTAAGCCAGCCGAAGAGCTAATAGTGTGCGACTACATTAAGCCTGCAGTACTGAAGATTATTTCCTGTAATCAATATGGAGTAATTCCTCAATCATCTACCATATTGGCTCTTTTCAGCATGCATGATCAACAACTGGACATGCAGCCGCTACAGATGGGAATGGTTATGCCGTTAGTGTAATCCTTTTTGACTATCAGAAAGCGTTTGATTTTATAGATCACGCAATACATTATATGAAACATGAAATCGAATTGGTATAATCTTCCAAAATTATCTTCCAATAGACCACTTGCCTTGTTTACGTTTTTCTGGCAGGCAAAAGTTTTTTTTAGTTCCCAAGAGAATTTTGTTATTGTCATATGCATTGTTGAATCACAATGGAGAACATGGTCTTTTGTATAAGTGCTCAAAAATATTTTGCCCATTTGATTTTTCCACAGAACAAAATCCAAAGCCACCAGGATCATGTTATTTTTCCGAATCATTAACAAATGACTTATTTCAATACTTCAAAGTCATTACACGCTTCGTTTAATCTCGGGTACGCGGGGTCATATAAACTGCCCCTTAAGGAGTTTGTGTTGTTTTTTACAGGGTTTACTTTAAGGGTTCAAATCCTTATTCTGTGATTCAAATTGTGTTTCCTTCTTTTGAGTTAAGTCCTTGATGAAAATGGTTTCATGAGTGTAGTTAGGGGCGTGGTCGGGGCTTGACTCGAAAAGAGCTTAGCTCGAAAAGGGCTTAACTCGAAGATTACTGACGTAATTCTGAGCATTGCAAATTATCTGCAGTAGGCGTACTCAAGAGATGGCAGGGAATGATGAATACCCACCTCGAACGTGATATTCTATATTTCTATACCCACCTTGCATGGCCGATAGAAGAAAAAACATTAGTAGAGCACAGCTGCGGTCGAAGGCACCAGTAGGTGCACTTTTTGATATACTACTGCAGCTCTTTTCATTACATCCAGCACGAAACGCTTCAACATTTATCGCAATGAGGTGAAATCGTTTGACGAAGAACTGTTGATGCTTCGCGATCTCTCGCCCACGCGTTGGTGTAGCACAGGATCCATTTGCATAGTGTGGAGCTCGTATGCGGTCATATTAAAAGTCCTTGAAGTCCTTGAAGTCCTGTCTGACTCCAAGTACAACACGCAAACTAAGCGGCAATGTCACAGGATAAGATGAAATCATTCAACTTCGAAACATTGACAGTTTAAAGCCAACCATTAAAACGCTCGAACACATACGCAACGACCAACGACCGTGACGGCCTGGGGCCGGTTGTATAAAAGTCTTAACTACATTTTAACTACCCGTTTTGTAGTTAAATAATAGTTAACTGTAAAATTCGGGATTCTGATTGGTTAACTTTCGCACTAACTATATCTCGAACTATATAGTTTAACTACTTTTTTATACAACCGGCCCCTGGGGCCGGTTGTATAAAACTCTTAACTAGTATTTAACTACCTTTTCTGTGGTTAAATAGTAATTAAGTCTAAAATAAGCAATTCTGATTGGTTAACTTTTTATACTAACTATAGTTAACTTTAACTACCTTTTTATACAACCGACCCCTGGACAATTATTATTCTTATTATTATTAATCTTTATACAGGATATTTACAATGCTTCAGTATAAAGATACTGCTATCCTAGCATGTCCTGTGATAAATGTTAAAAGGAAACGTTAATCTGGCGGCCATGGCACAGAGCCATACGCCTGTGGAAGAACAAATCTGACTCTTCCCTAAAGGTCGCTAATTATCCCTCGAGTATCCTCCACTGATCTCCATTGAGCAAGCGACTGGGAACGCGGCAGGAACAACATGACGTTGATTTTGGTGCCGAACACATCACGCTGAATGCAAGAAGCTCTGCCGCATTGATGATCAGCCAGAAAATCTTAGCGAATAAATGCATTAAAGGCAAACTTGCAGGCCGTGACGAATCAGAGACGAATATTCTCCAACAAGGCAACAAGCTACAACTAGGCACCCTACAGTATGTTTCCAATGTCGAGCACTGAATCGGAGCTGGAACTGATAACTTTACGTTGCTATATCTGGGGAAAATCACAAGGAAGTTCGATGAGTTAACGACGCCTTAGTTTATCTGAAATCCCGAAGTGAAAAATTGTTTCCACTGACTATAGACGATGTTTGCTGCTTACAGTTCCCGGAGCATCCATACCTGCCGAGCGCAGTTTTTCAAAGTGAAACACGGTCATGCGTTCAGTAATAAACCAGGAACGCCTCAATGAAGTTTTGACAAAATCACTGATCGTTGGTTAAAACTGACCAGGAACTGACTAAGCGCAAACGCGCGATCAAGATATGGAAAGATGAACATTTACTGACTGACAATCAAATGACAATCAATGAAATTTTACTGACAGTCATAGAACGAATTTCGTTGAAAAACCGATTGCTTAATTGTTTCTAGGTACAATAAAATAACATAAAGCTCAACTTAAGCAAGGTGCTCATTAGTGTATGCACATGAATTTAAGTACAAATATGAGAACGTAAGTCAATATTTTTGTCAATTGATGACTGTTGTTACTGACTACTTCGTATTCATCGACCTTTGGGATTGGTAATGAGATGGGGTTAAGATTCAGCCTGAATTCATGGGTCTACACCAGAGGTCTACACTTATTTTGGGACTACACCTTCCCATATAATTAGTGATAATTCAAGCTCTGCGTGGTTACTTGTAGCCTTTAACATTATATGATACAATACTCAAAAGGCTCAGTCACGAAGCCCTTGCAATTGCTAATATTTCCTTCTTTCATTAACGTTAAAACTCTATTCAATTTATTCATGTGACATTTACAATAATATACACGCGACGACGAATAGTAGAATCATTTCGTGTTTGGTATAGGGGAAATGTATGGCTTGCCATTTTTGCCCTCTTTCACATTATGTCCAAATTAATAAAAGAATATTTTAAGTGTTCGTGTATATTTTACTCTAACATTGTTTGTTTTGTGAAATAGATTTTTCCCGTGGTGTTAATTTCCTTATTGCTTTTGCTGAAGCTTACTGAGGTAGGTTTAGAAAATATTCGAAAATTTAGCGTAATCAGGGAATGTTCCTCTATTTTGCCGTTTTCCGAAGCTTACTTGTCAGTTTTAACGACAAATCGTAATACAGATGGCCTGCCTTGCAGACGTCCTTATGGCTACAATGCAGAACGTTGCCAATCAACCTGCATTAGTTTTGCGAATTGTAACAATCGTCTCGTCCGTGTAAAAATCGATCCGTATATAATATTCAACTAATAAACTGTGCATTCAATCCAATCAAACATTTAATCAGTCCATTCAGTATTTAAGTTAATCTTCATGATCATGTTTACATGATTAATGACATATCGATCATGTTGTTTACAATTGTTTACAGCAGTATAAATATAGGATTGGAAAACATATGCACTTTAATGCTTTCATTTTTTTCATATAGCAAACACTAACAGATGGCTGTGGAACGACGAAAGGTTGTTTGCGAGTCCCAGCAGGCTGTAATGGCACAGATTGCAACTTCCTTGCAACTTACAATTACCAACAAGATCATGTAGTATTTGAATTGTTTGGAAAAGATTCTGCTTGGGTGTCGATTGGTTTTAATGACAAGCAACAAATGGTATGTTTCCACAAATGAAAGGCTAAACATTGTTAAACCTTGAATAATAATTTCAAGATGGACATGGCATCGATTACCTCTGACTTTTTTCAAGATAAATATTCAATAGAGAACGACCATTGAAGAGATTGTTTGTACGAAAATTGGCTCGTGTACTAACACTTTTCTGTTTGTCCTGTGCTGCATACTTGTATGTGTTTTGCTATATCATGCTGTGTTTTGCTATTTCAGCATGTCGTTTTGTTCTGTGTTTTATATTGATTATGTTTTGCCATCTCACAGACACAGTGTGTTGTATTGTGATTTTTTATGCTGTGTTGTGCCGGTTTTTTATTGTTGTGCTATGCTGTGTTTTGTTATGTATGGTGCTTGTTGCCGTCTCATTGTGTCCTGTTGCAAGTTGCCTTGTGTTTTGTCCTGTCAATTTTGTGTTATATTGTGTCATAAAGTAGCTGTTTTCCAATATTTACATGCGATAATTTTTAATTCCAGATTGGCACTAATTCAGTCATATGTTACGTAAACAACACTGTTCTCATTAGAAGTGCAAAACTGATAGAGCAGAGGACTCCTGCACTCGAAGAGGTGTGTGAAACCAGATTCAGTGTTTTGAATAATATTTAACCCAGTTAGAATAGTGCCTTCATTTCATTTAACACACAACCACTCGTATCTAAAGCAGATGTAGTTAGTCCACACATTTATGACCAACGATAACACGCGATAGTAGCTTGATTTGCTGCATTTGGAGGGTGTAGCTATGTAGGAGAAGTTTGACACTAAAGCCTGCAAGCCGGCCTAACACAAAATCTACCCTGCGGAGCTGTTTTATAGGCAGAGAAGCTTCCGGCCATTCGAACATCCCGG
Source organism: Trachythela sp. YZ-2020 (assembly GCA_016169945.1). Classification (NCBI taxonomy): domain Eukaryota; kingdom Metazoa; phylum Cnidaria; class Anthozoa; order Malacalcyonacea; family Clavulariidae; genus Trachythela; species Trachythela sp. YZ-2020. The sequence goes on from JADLSH010000395.1 coordinate 2,635,725, forward strand.
CTTGACAAATATAATTGATTCCAAGAATTCACCTCTACACGGACAGAACCGGTCGTCACACGTGAAGTGGAGTCTGGACATGTGATATAGTTACTCTGAACGGAACCTTACCCAACTGTGAAGATGAATACAGATAATATAGATTGTACTCCCTGACCGAAAAGACAACAACGTTTGAAAGGCAAACGCGCCGTAGCAATTTTCCCTTTCGTAAACGGTCAGCTCGTCTCGAATGTCAGCTCGTTCCACCTCTCACAGCATGCTGGGAAAGATAATCGTCGCATTCTCGCGCACGTGTTAATTTTAAGACAGTGTCACAAACATGGCGAATTTGTCCGCTACCTTTTTGAATCTTAACAAGCTGATTCAATTTTTCTAACGAATTGTTTCCACGCAAGTGTGACGAGGCACTTGGTCAAAATTAGGCCGACGTGATTTTAAAAAGTAACCCGAAAGGAATTAACTGGAATAATTGATCAACAGAATTTTCTACCAATTTTCTACTCGAATTGTGACACAAAATGGTTTTAGCCATAAATATCATTTACAGATAAATAACCCGGCCGGAAACACAAAATAATAATATTTTGCGTAACAACGTATTTCATACTCAGACCGCAAAATTTATCACGTATACCATACACAGAATTGTGTGCACGGTAGATGAAAGGTTTTACTAAAAATTCTATACTTTATTCATTTTGACTTATATACTAATATACTATATAGTGTCTTTATTTATTATGACTTATTCTCATGACTTGTATAAGCCAATTTCCAAAAACGATCTATCTTACTACAGAAACGTGTACGGTACATTTGTTTACTCTTTAAGTAAAAAATCATTCATAACACGTGGTCTAAAGAACGAGGACTTCGCTTGGGCGATTCGTGAGTATGATACGACGTCAAGGGCGCACCCCACAAGACACGTATAGACAAATCACGTATGATAAGATATAGAATTAGACAAGGCACGAACAACACTGGCTGGACATGGGTGAGGCTAACTGGCAGCAAACAAACATATAAACATTACTTTACTCGTCTAAAGATACAGGCACGTCCGGTTTTCACCAACCAATAAACACTAGCAATGCATACCCCTCCTCGGTTTACAGCAACCGTTAGACACTAGCAATGCCTCCTTCGAATGAAGCAACCGATAAACACTTGCAATGCATAGCCCCCCCCTTCCCCCACCGGTTTACAGCTACCGAGAACAATAATTGCTAAAAGGTAAGCAACCCTGCAGTTACATGTACAGTACCCGTGAAATGCAATCCCCTCGTCCAGAGAGTAGGGGAGGCGCAAGTACCCCTGTACTACTGTACTACCTCCCAAGGAGAGGGTGGGTGGGCGAAAAAGTGTACAAGCGAGGGGGACAGCAACCCAACAGAGCTAGCAACTCAACTCGTGGTGAATATATAATACCTTAAAGCAGCCTATTGGACGATAAGCTTGAATTACTGCATGCATAATATAAATATAAAGCAGCTGACAACCTCAACCTACTCGTGCTTCATGTTAATTATGGAAGTTGTAAAACTTGGAGAAGTTCTAAATTCCTGCATATTATAACTCTCTGATAAATTGCAAGCCAGAGTACCCTACCTTACGCATAGACAGTTTTGAAACACTTTCCCATTTCTATCACATTTGGAGTAGAGCGTCCGCATTGCCGACATTCTTTCTTCTCTGATTTGTCACAAGTAAAGCATATACTTGTTACACTATCGTGTTGGGTAAACATTAATTTCTAACACAGTAACATCAATTCAACGTATGAAAAAACCCAATCATAACAAAACCAGTAATTGAACTTAATAAACACAAACTGGATATTTGCTCATGAATTTTTTAATACTTTTTTTCAGGCAAACGACCTGAACCTGACCTACAACTCAATGGACGGAAATTCAGTGGAGTGCAGGTTAAAATTATAAATGATTTAAAATATTTACTGACTGAACGATACTGAAAACAACACTGAAATTAAGTATATGCTTTTTCGTGAGCATTCTCCCTTGCGGAAGAACCTTCCATCCCAATTTATCTCTATACATCCTCACGTGTCATCTTCCTGAGTTACTTTACTCTTTTATTTTCAAGGTTTACTCATCCAATCCGACCGACAAATGGCAGTAAATTACGAAATCTTGATGACGAGTTTTACCTGATTTATGGCAAAGGTATACTGCATGTAATAATGGGCGAGCAGTAACAGTAGAGGAGAGCAAAGTAAATATGGTCAAAGCGAAGTTCCAATTATGTTTGTGATGATCTTCGTCAGTGAATTTGTAGTCTGTATAAGGTTTAGTGTTCCTTTGATTATATCATTATAGAACTTTTAATGAGCTGCTATACTTGCGATATAGTCACTCTGGTGTTTGCGCACATGTTAAAAAATTCCTAAAATATACTAGTGCTTTTTTATAATGACTAATACAGTATCCTGTTCATGTCGTTTCTTTAAATAATTATGTATTCATGCAGGTCCAGTTCAGAATAACGCTCTTGGATTTCATAATACACTGCGTGGCGTTTCAGCTTATCGTGTTAACCTAACAAAAACTAACGAATCCAGAACAGCATCGGTAAGTATAGCATCACTGAATATTTCAGCATTAATAATTGCTTACTCGGGTTATTCTGACAAGACTAACAATGTTCTGAATTTTATGGATTTTTTACCAATTATACATCGCGTTTTTCCCTCTCCTTCCCAGAGGCATTTTCAATTGGTATTCACTCCCTGTTGGTATTCATTCCCAAACTATTATAATATTATTTATTACTTTGCTTCCACCGTCGAGGCTATACAGAGAACTTGCTTTTAAGGTTTGTATCAGGACTTGCGCCTTTGCGAAAATATCACGTGGCGTTAGAGAGAATAAAATGCCAAGTGCACTATCACCCATAAATCGATTACCTTTTTCCCGTCGTTGATAGGAATTACCATCGTCGTATATTCTATGAAAGTACTCAGTTGTTTCCGCAATTGATCTTATACACCTGACAACTTTACTCTTACCTGAAATGATTTTATTTGTTAAAGGATAATTGAGCAAAATTTAACGAAGCATGAACGTAAAAACAAAATATTATCGCATGTAAATTACCAGTCTCTTAGTTTAAGCACTAATAAAACTCTTCTGTTAATATTTAGGATGGTCTTGCAACAGATGGTTGTGGTAAGACTGTTGGATGTTTACGTTACCCAGCAGGATGTAACGGAACAGATTGTGCTTACATAGCAACGTACCGTTACCAAGGTGATTACGTCATATTTGAAATGTTTGGAAAGGATGCTGCTTGGGTGGCAATTGGTTTTAGTGACAATAACGAAATGGTATATGATTACTCTTTTTACCGACCAAAAATTAGATCATGTTGTCGATGCTTAGCAGATTTATCAAAAATCTCGTAGTCAAAAGCCCAACGACTACGACTTTTGCGAGATGGCGTATACAAACAACACGGCGTTTGGCGCGAAAATGACGAATCTCGTACGCAGTCGTACTCGTCGTCATTGCTAAAGTCTTGTACGTATAGTTTTTTTTGCGTGTTAAGGGGCCACAGTAATTGGTTTTAACTGTTGTGGCGTCCCCGCCATTTGTTATTAGTGTTTAATTTTAGTGTGTTGTATAGTGTTTTTTGGTTGTTTTTTTGTGTGTTTGTAACTCTATTTGTTATTTTCTGATGTAAATGTGTCACCTGGCAAAGCTAAATAATAATAATAATAATAATAATAAAGCTCCCTAATAATGATTGTTGGACAGAGTAGTATAATTGCTGCTATCGTCTATTTTAATCAAAATGTAAAGTAACTATATATACTTTTAGTAGATATAACGGGTATCATTTGTCGTTTCGTTCTTAGCCTGACACAGATGCCGTTGTGTGCCACACAGTTAACCAAACTGTTGTTATAAGAAGTTCAAGAATTACACAAAAAGGTCCTCCTCCACTAGAAGTAGTAAGTGGTCTCCTGTAGAAAAAGATATGTCAAAGTATATTTTGTTTATATATCTTTTATTGATGTCAATATTCTTATGTTAAGGCAAACGATCTTGATCTTACCGGCAGATCATTTTTCAGTAATAATATTCAGTGCAGGTATGAAGCCATGTATTCAGTTTATCTAGAATTATATTTCCATTGAGATATACCCTTCCTACCCAAGGTTGTTTGGAATTCCACTCATCTTTCACTATGGTCTACTATTTCTGTGCAAATGCATGGTAAATGCTATCTCAGCTCACGCGCGATTTTGAGGTGCTGACATTAATTAACTTATTGTATGGTGAAACCACATTTGTTGAGTTTGTCTCTCTCTATGCGTATAGTTGACAATTAGGTTATTATACTTTCACATCCGACGACTTGGGTATATAATCAACATAAAAACATCACTAATATTAGTGACTTGTGGAAAACTGATATTGCAATATTAGCAGATGACTAAATTATGACTATGACTAGATGATGTCTAGATATCTTAAAAATGTAAAAACTTACCTGCATTATAATTTCTAAGCGGCATTTATAACTTTTAAGTCGGATGAGAGGAGACATCTTTAGTTTCATTGGATTGAGGTTGATTTCACGCAAGTATAGCACTGCTATGCAGTTACAGTTTGCTGCCTCGGCCGGTAAACGGTTTGTTAACGGTTTGTGAAACGGTTAATTTTGCAATTTGTATTTTCATGAATGAACAAAAATAGAGAAATATTATGAATTTTTTCATTATATCATGGCTTTGTTTATTTGAAATATCTTAATAACTCAAATATTTCTTATTTTCTTGTACTTCTAACCTCACAGGTTCAGTCATCCATATATACCAAAATCTGGAAGTAAATTACGTAACATTAGCCAAGATGCTTTTTTGCTTTATGCCAAAGGTAAGGTGAAGATTAAAAGTTAAGACTGTTATGATTTTGTGTTTTCTTATTGCCCTTAATTCGGCCATGTGGCAACATAGTGCAAAAGCTACTGCCTCGTCCCCAATCGCTTGAAGTCAATTCAAGGGAGTGAGCTGATTTCCAGAGAGGGGGGGGGGGGGGTGGGGTTGGTTGGATATGGCCATCATGCAAATCAGCATCGCTCTCTTTATTGCCATTAATCTATATAACTATCGCTCTCTTTATTGCCACTGATCTATATGTGCCACTGATATATGATATAACAGCCTGTGGAAGAGGCAGCAAAAGCTAATCATTCAAATAATAATTGACAGGTCCATTAACCGCTGATGGTGACATTTATTACCACTCAAGAGAAGAATCGCATCGCGGTGCTTCACCACAACGTGTTGATCTCAAAACAACGACAGATGTTGGCATAAAGGAACCCGATGAAGGGGTGAGTACATAAACTTTATAAGAGGTAACTTTGACAAAGCTTACTGCTAAGAAATATAAAAAATATTTCGTTTACGTGATTCTAAACATTGCAGGGGTGATGCTAAGGCCTTCCATTTTCCAAAATGGGCAGCTCTAAAATTGAGCAGTTTTGAAACTGACAAACACGAAACATGACTAAGCCGTCCATATCAAATTTTCACCCCGAAAACGCAACATTTAAAATTCAACATTTTCTGGGGGAGGATGCCCTCCTTCCTCGTGTGTCTTTTCAAGATATAGTGTTATGTAAGAAAATGGACCGAGGTGACCATTGGTAAATTTATAGTCTTAGAGATTCTTAGTGAACCATGCAAGGATATCTTCCGAAAGTTTATATGATCCACATCTTTTTCAATATCCTTTATTGCGTAGCATCAATAATTTTTGCATTGACAATAATTAAACTTGATGATTTACTCGAAACATTTAACATGCTTGAACTTCGGAAATAAATAATTGTGCACGAAATGTTCAAGACTTACCAGCCGAAATGTAAATAGTAAATAGCCATGTTTTTGTTTTGAAAGCTGGAATTAAAATTTCTCGCCATCGTTTTAATTCCTTCGCAATTCCTCCACTGTGTTTATGTAAATTCCTCTGTCTTTAGTTTAACCCATTTACTGGCAGTACCCTACCACTGACGAGTAAATCGTCTGGCGTTGGACAGAGTAAAATACTAAAGTAGGGCGCATCTGGGCGTATTGCAAGCTAATGGGTTAACAAGAGACACTGGCAGATAGTTTTGTTTATCCATTAACTGGCAGTACCCTACTACTGAAGAGTAAAATCGTCTGGCGTTAGACAGAGTCAAATACTAAAGTAGGGCGCATCTGGGCGCATTGCAAGCTAATGGGTTAAGCACTTCACGTTCTTCTCTCAAGAATTGTGTAAAATGTTTCTGTATGTGTTATGAATATTTAGGATGGACTTGCAACAGATGGCTGTGGTAGGACTGTTGGATGTTTACGTTACCCAGCAGGATGTAATAGAACAGATTGTGCCTACATAGCAACGTACCGTTACCAAAGTGATCACGTCATATTTGAAATGTTTGGAAAGGATGCTGCTTGGGTAGCGATTGGTTTTAGTGACAATAACGAAATGGTAGGCCATTACCCTTTTTTATCGAGCATAAATTAAAGAACCATGTTATATGGCAATGCTCAACATATGGATGTCAACTTTGTTTACCTATGCATATTGATAATTGGTAACATTGTTGTTCTTCCTTCTGTGCAAGTGGACTAAATAATGATTGTTGACCAGGCTTTATAATTGCTGCTATCGTCTATTTAATCAAAATGTAAATTAGTAACTACTTTTAGTATAGATATAACGGGTGCCATTTGTTGTTTCGTTTTTAGCCTGACACAGATGCCGTTGTGTGCCACACAGTTAACCAAAGTGTTGTTATAAGAAGTTCAAGAATTACACAAAGAAGTCGCCCTCCCCTTGAAGTAGTAAGTGGTCTCGTATATAGAGAAAGATATGTCAAAGTATATTTGTTTATATATTTTTTATTGATGTCAATATTCTTATGTTAAGGCAAACGATCTTAATCTTACCAGCGGATCATTTTTCAGTAACAATATTCAATGCAGGTATGAAGCCATGTATTCAGTTTTATCCAAAATATCTGCCTTCCTACCCAAGGTTGTTTGGAATTCACTCATCGTTCACTACAGTCGCTTCGGAATCCATTTGTGTGCACATGTATGGTATAATATCTTAGCTCACGCGCGATTTTTAGATTCTGGGGCCGGTTGTATTTTTATCTTAATTACCTTTTGACTACGCGTTAAATATGCAGTTAAATAGTAGTTAACTCTAAATTACGCGATTCTGGTTCGTTAGCCTTCGCACTGTAACTATATAGTTAACTTTAGCTGGGTATAGAGTGTAACAAAGATTCGGCGGTTTAAATGTTGTGTAAAACTACCTGAAAAATACAATAAGAACTTCGACGTTTCGAGCGAAGGCCCTTCGTCTGGAAATTAGTAGAATGGGTTGGGGAAAAACATGTGCTTTTATAGTGAGTACAAAAGCGATCACGTGATAAAAAATAAACCAATCAGATGGATTTAATCAAAACAAACTATAAACAAAATATGGAAATCACATCACAAAATATATTAGCATATAAGGAGAAGCGAACAAAGCAACAAAGCAAGAAAGACAGAAATTAAGGAACTATATATGAGATGAGATGGCAGGCATAAACCGATAGGAGTTAAATGTAAGAGAAACGCTCATTAATGCCGAGAGGATGAATGGTGCCAAGTTGGGAAATGAGACGCATTTGTTGCCTTTTGCGGCTATCATTGATGCCAGAAATGGGACACAGAGCTCGAATTTTCATATCTGAAACACTGTGATTGCCAGTGTTGAAATGTCTGGCAACAGGTTGTTTAGCATCATTCATTGCGACAGCAAGACAATACTCACGAAACCTTATCCTTAAATATCTACCAATTTCACCAATATAGAGCATGCCACATTTACTGCATGAAATACAGTAGATGAGAGGATGTGCACGTGAAATGGTGCTTAATAGTGTACTTAGATTTTGGTGCCGAAATTGTAGTGGAAAAATCTATATACTTACAGGTATTACACAGCTTCGCACCACAAGGAAACGTGCCATTAGGTGACGACGAGTCCTGTGGTAGGGGTTTCACGGATATTTTTACTATGTCGAAACGAGACTAACGGATTGTCGGTAAAAATGGAAGATGTTTCAGGGTTGTTTTTCAAGATATGAAATTTCTTCCTAATTACATCCGTTACTTTGGATAAATTCTTCGTAATGACATCCCTTACTTGGCTTACTGCATAGTGAACTACTTTTAAAATTTCACGTCCAGCGACTTGGGTTAGCCTCCTCCGCAGGAATCTCTTTTGATATTGTTAATATTGAGTTAGGTGTTGGGTCACTGTGTCAGGTCAGGGTGAGGAAAAATAGAATTTTTTTCTCAGCCTGACACGGGTAACCCAATACCTAACTCAATATTTAACAAAATCGAAAGAGATGCCTGCGGAGGAGGCTAGACTTGTGTAATCAACATAGAAACATCATTCATATTCAGTGACTTGTGGAAAAGTGCTATATACCCACTTGCAATTGCGCTGTTTTTCATGCAATATTAGTAGATGACTGCCTTAATTAGAATTTTAATGTGTTCGATCACTTCAGTATTGTTTGAAATGGCAGGATCAACATTTTGTAAGACTGACTATACAGACGATAGATTCGTGATGAAAGAAATGTCTCGACCAGAAGTGCAGTCACTCAACATTGCTCCGTACTATTTTCAATTGTATTTAAATGTAACTTTAAAAAACTTATCTGCATTATAATTTTTAAGTCGGATGAGAGTTAAGTCCGCCCTTACTTCCGTTAGAATGACGTTGATTTCATACTAGTATAGCAATGTCAGTTACAGTTTGCAGCCCCGGGTAAACGGTTTGTGAAACGGCTAAAATTTGAATATAGAAATATAATATTTTTTCATTATATCTTGACTTTGTTTCTTTAAACTATCTTAATAACTCAAATATTCTTCTACTTCCTAACCTTATAGGTTCAGTCATCCATATATCCCAAACTCTGGAAGTAAATTACGTAACCTTAGTCAAAATGCTTTCTTGCTTTATGCCAAAGGTAAGGTAAAGATTAAAAGTTTAAAATTGTTATGATTTTGTATTTTTGTTGCCCATAATTCGGCACCATAATGCGAAAACTAATCATTCAAATAATGAATTTTCTGAAATATAATCTTTTCTATCGACAGGTACATTAACCGCCGATGGTGACATTTATTACCACTCAGGGGAAGAATCACATCGCGGCGCTTCACCACAACGTGTTGATCTCAAAACAACGACAGATGTTGGCATAAAGGAACCCGATGAAGGGGTGAGTACATAAACTTTATAAGAGGTAACTTTGACAAAGCTTACTGCTAAGAAATATAAAAAATATTTCGTTTACGTGATTCTAAACATTGCAGGGGTGATGCTAAGGCCTTCCATTTTCCAAAATGGGCAGCTCTAAAATTGAGCAGTTTTGAAACTGACAAACACGAAACATGACTAAGCCGTCCATATCAAATTTTCACCCCGAAAACGCAACATTTAAAATTCAACATTTTCTGGGGGAGGATGCCCTCCTTCCTCGTGTGTCTTTTCAAGATATAGTGTTATGTAAGAAAATGGACCGAGGTGACCATTGGTAAATTTATAGTCTTAGAGATTCTTAGTGAACCATGCAAGGATATCTTCCGAAAGTTTATATGATCCACATCTTTTTCAATATCCTTTATTGCGTAGCATCAATAATTTTTGCATTGACAATAATTAAACTTTATGATTTACTCGAAACATTTAACATGCTTGAACTTCGGAAATAAATAATTGTGCACGAAATGTTCAAGACTTACCAGCCGAAATGTAAATAGTAAATAGCCATGTTTTTGTTTTGAAAGCTGGAATTAAAATTTCTCGCCTACGTTTTAATTCCTTCGCAATTCCTCCACTGTGTTTATGTAAATTCCTCTGTCTTTAGTTTAACCCATTTACTGGCAGTACCCTACCACTGACGAGTAAATCGTCTGGCGTTGGACAGAGTAAAATACTAAAGTAGGGCGCATCTGGGCGTATTGCAAGCTAATGGGTTAACAAGAGACACTGGCAGATAGTTTTGTTTATCCATTAACTGGCAGTACCCTACCACTGAAGAGTAAAATCGTCTGGCGTTAGACAGAGTCAAATACTAAAGTAGGGCGCATCTGGGCGCATTGCAAGCTAATGGGTTAAGCACTTCACGTTCTTCTCTCAAGAATTGTTTTGCCTCACTTTAATTATTGCTCGACAATTTGGAACGATGGATCTTGTACCATAATTAATAAGCTATCAAAACTACAAAGGAGAGCTGCGCGTGTGATAACTACAAGCACATACGATATTCGTCAGTTCCACTCAAATTTTGGAAGACCTCAATTGGTTACCAATTGAGGTTGATTTAAAAAAGAGGGAAGCAATTGTGACATTTAAAGCTATAACCGGACAAGCGCCGGGTTATCTAATATAATTATTTACTGAGAAGTAACAACACTAAATTTGCACTCCCAAAACCAAGGACTAATTTCCTGAAAAGAAGCTTTTCGTATGGAGCGGCAAAGTCGTGGAACGAATTATCTTGTGATATAATTGACAACTTTCGAGAGCTATCAATTAATACTTTTGAAGGGCGACTTGAGATAACGAAATGATTGTATATAGTTGTTTAATTTGTCCATCTGTTACTTTGTTGTTTCCTTTGTAATATAGTATATTGTTAAAATAATTTGGGATATTTGTTTTGTATATGCACGGCCCTTTGAAAATCAGTATGGGGCTTCGGTGGCGAAGTGGTTAGCGCACTTGCCTTTCACCTCTAAGGTCGCGGGTTCAAGTCTCAGTGAGAACTTTCTCTCAATGCGACTCGAACCCAGTCCTCAAGTGAAAAGAAAGTCAGAAATCAACACCTGAAGTCTCGGTTCCGGGTTTTCTGGGTTTTCTCAGTTCCCCCACAGGAAGGGTTTAGGTAAAAGGGCCCACAGTAAAGGGCATGCTGTTGCATATGCTGTTGTGGGTGTTGGAAGCCCTTGGCGAAAGCTAAATATAATAATATATGTATATATTATGTGATGCATTGCGAATTTTGTTATAAAGATTCCTGCTTCCTAAATGATAGGGCAAAAGAAGGTGCATGAAGGGTGGAAGCGCTGTGTCCCTTAAGATCACGGACTATCACCCATCTTGCAAGTTTCGTACAACTGACCGCTGTTCGCGTTTGTCTAAATCAGGTTTTCAAAGTATATCAATGTCAGTAATCCAATTAAAAGCGTCGACTGCATGTGCAACTTAAATAAACCGGGATAATCATAACTAACAGGAATGCGCATCGGAGTGGAATGGAATCATTATTCGTATAGTTGCCCTTCCCTATAAAGAAAGGCACAATAGGGCCATTTATACGGGAGAAAATAAGTCGCGACTTACATAAGACGCGTCTTATATAAGACGCGAACACACTCGTATAAATGGTCAAATTCTAATAAGTCGCGTCTTATTGTGGAACAGCCTGAACCCCTGTTCTTATTTAAGTCGCGACTTACTAGAATTTGACCATTTATACGAGTGTGTTCGCGTCTTATATAAGACGCGTCTTATGTAAGTCGCGTCTTATTTTCTCCCGTATAAATGGCCCTATTGTGGCTTGTAGTAATTTGATATGAAGCAAGCCAACTGTGCATAAATGCTTTTTTTTGCATATTGATAGATCATTTGTGGGTAACAAACAGAGATATTTTATCCCACAAACCTTCAAGTTGCTCGGAAATGGCGTATTATGACTAACAAAAGGATACTTGTCTGCAGGGGCGAAACTTAAGGGGAGTATGGGGGGAGGGGGGTGTGACACCCATACAAAAAAATCTCGATTGGCAGGACAATCAAAGATCTTGCAGGGTCACGAAGTCATGGTACAGTTGCGCAAAGGATTTTAAAAAAAGAAAGAAAGACCAAAATAACAAGATTAGTTGAACTAAAAATGTGATCCTATGTGATTTTTTATTTTTACGTAAGAACATTTTGATTCTGTAGAGATCAATACAAAATACGATGAATACTGTTCCAAAACATCAATTATATATAATAATTAGTACAAATTGTCAATAAGTGTCCTGAGCACCTGATCTGGCGGTATACATTATACATTGCTGAATTTGTACTGTACTATAACAAGTGTCCTGAGTAACCTGATCACAAAGTGGTATATATACATTTGAAATTTTTGTACCTATAACTGTCATACATATTGTTATTTCCAGTAGAATAGGCATATAGTTAAACATATTGTAATTTTTCAAATTATTGTCAAATTATCACTTATTGTAAATCAGTTCGATTTTTTAAAAAGTATGAATGTTTAAGGTATTAAATTAGGCACTTTATTTAAAACAAGCACGATCGTGCTATAGTGGACCAGGTACTGCATGCGTGGCCGAGTTCTGATCTTACGTCAAATTTTGCCGTGCCGTGCGTGCCATTCCAAAACATTGCAGCTACAGTATAGTGTATACGTACCGTGTAAGCTAGGCTTAAGCTAAAAAAACCAAATTATCTGAATTGTTACTAGGTTAATTTTGCAGCTTCATCTCGCTTAGTCATGGTTTTATAACTGCACGTTTGTGCTAAAAACAAATTAACATGTCTTTGTTTTTACAGTTCGCGGTTTTCTATGACTATGAATATTATAATGTAGTCAGAAGGAGTATTACTCCTCTGCGCTTTCAGAAACTAAGCCAGCGTGTGCCTTTAGTCAATTAACTAAACGCTTATAATTAATCGTTATAATTAATAGTCGTTCACATTCTTGGGAAGCTTTAGACTAGTGTGACTGTGTTCACAACAATAGAGGATTAGAGAAGACAATTAATTTCTTTCTTAATTATCGTTTCCGTCTGCCGATATACAGGGTGTATCAAAAAAACTGCAAATACCATAATTTGTATGCACGAGATCATACATTAGAATTTCAATGGCTGTGCAAATAATTACGCTTCTGGGATTTGAAAATACGTTTCCCAGGGGTATCAAAACAAGCACACAAAGTGAATTAAACTTATGAGTTAAAATCCCAGAAGCGTAATTATTTGCACAGCCATTGAAATTCTAATGTATGATCTCGTGCATACAAATTATGGTATTTGCAGTTTTTTTTATACACCCTGTACATGTATTTGCTGAATATTTATGATATGTATATATTATTTGCAACGAATACAGTCAAGAATTGCTTGTATCTTGCTTCTAAAGTCAAAAATAAAAAATCGAACACCGTCAATCGATGCGAAATATTGCTAAGAATAATTATGTCAAGTTTCATTCCGATCGGACAAGTAATGACGGAGCCTTAGGGTTTTTATAAGGAGCGTCGAACAACAACAACAACAACAACAACAACAACAACAACAACAACAACAACAACAACAACAACAACAACAACAACAACAACAATAATAACAAGAAGAAGAAGATTAGCAGCAATTGGGGACCAGTACCTGGTCCAATAATTATTCGTTTGCGTAGGTATGATCGGTAGGTTTGGTGGTCAGTGCATGAAATGGCATTTTAGAGGCTATACATTTCAAAATTTTCAGGGGGAGCATGCCCCCATACCCCCTAAAGTTTCTTAAAGAAGTGCCCTCGTTTCTTAAAGAAGTGCCATATCGTTTCTTAAAGAAGTGCCCTTATTTGATAATCTAATCGCCAGTAATAATGTAGTGGAAATCGTACCTAGCTTCAAACTTCTTGGTCTGGCGTTGGACAGAGTCAAATACTAAAGTAGGGCGCATCTGGGCGCATTGCAAGCTAATGGGTTAAGCACTTCACGTTCTTCTCTCAAGAATTGTTGCAAAATGTTTCTGTATGTGTTATGAATATTTAGGATGTACTTGCAACAGATGGTTGTGGTAGGACTGTTGGATGTTTACGTTACCCAGCAGGATGTAATAGAACAGACTGTGCCTACATAGCAACGTACCGTTACCAAAGTGATCACGTCATATTTGAAATGTTTGGAAAGGATGCTGCTTGGGTAGCAATTGGTTTTAGTGACAATAACAAAATGGTAGGCCATTACCCTTTTTTACCGAGCATAAATTAAAGAACCATGTTATATGGCAATGCACAACATATGGATGTCAACTTTGTTTACCTATGCATATTGACAATTGGTAACATTGTTGTTCTTCCTTCTGTGCAAGTGGACTAAATAATGATTGTTGACCAGGCTTTATAATTGCTGCTATCGTCTATTTAATCAAAATGTAAATTAGTAACTACTTTTAGTATAGATATAACGGGTGCCATTTGTTGTTTCGTTTTTAGCCTGACACAGATGCCGTTGTGTGCCACACAGTTAACCAAAGTGTTGTTATAAGAAGTTCAAGAATTACACAAAGAAGTCGCCCTCCCCTTGAAGTAGTAAGTGGTCTCGTATATAGAGAAAGATATGTCAAAGTATATTTGTTTATATATTTTTTATTGATGTCAATATTCTTATGTTAAGGCAAACGATCTTAATCTTACCAGCGGATCATTTTTCAGTAACAATATTCAATGCAGGTATGAAGCCATGTATTCAGTTTTATCCAAAATATCTGCCTTCCTACCCAAGGTTGTTTGGAATTCACTCATCGTTCACTACAGTCGCTTCGGAATCCATTTCTGTGCACGTGTAGGCCCCTATGGTATAATATATATTTTTATGTATATATTTTTAGATCGTGGAGTCGGTTGTATTTTTATTTTAATTACAGTACCTTTTAACTATACAGTTAAATAGTAGTTAACTCTAAATTACGCGATTCTGATTGGTTAGCCTTCGCACTATAACTATATAGTTAACTTTAACTCACTACCTTTTTATACAACTGGTCCCAGACTTTGGCTCACTGCATGGTGAAACCACTTTTGTTTACTTTTACTCTCTCTTTGTGTATAGTTGGCAATTAGGTAAAATTTTCACGTCCAACGACTTGGGTAATCAACATAGAAGCATTATTCATATTCAGTGACTTGTGAAAAAGTGATATATACCCACTTGCAATTGGGCTGTTTTTCATGAAAATTAGTAGATGACTGCTTTAATTATAGAATTGTAATGTATTCGATCACTATACAGTATTGTTTGAAATGGCAGGCGACAGGTGGCAAATCAGGATCAACTTTTTGTATCGACTACAGACGATAGATTCGTGATCAAAGAAATATCTCGACAAAAACTAACCTGCATTATAACCCGGGGGATGAGGGGCAAACTCGCCCTTAGTTGAGCTGAGAGGCAAACTCGCGTTGGATTGAGGTTGTTTTCATACAATCATACTAGACTAAGTATAGCACCGTCAGTTACAGTTTGCAGTCCCGGGTAAACGGTTTGTTAAACGGTTTGTGAGACGGTTAGTTTTGTATTCTCATCAATGAAAAGAAATAAAGAAATATGAATTTTTTTCACTATATCTTGACATTGTTAGTTTGAAATATCTTAATAACCTTCCTAACCTTATAGGTTCAGTCATCCATATATCCCAAAATCTGGAAGTAAATTACGTGACCTTAGTCAAGATACTTTCTTGCTTTATGCCAAAGGTGAAGATTAAAAGTTAAGACTGTTATGATTTTGTGTTTTCTTATTGCCCATAATTCGACCATGTGGCAACATAGTGCAAAAACTAATCATTGAAATAATAAATTTTTATAGTTATTTGCTGAAATATAATCTTTTCTATCGACAGGTACATTAACCGCTGATGGTGACATTTATTACCACTCAGGGGAAGAATCACATCGCGGTGCTTCAACACAACGTGTTGATCTCAAAACAGGGACAGATAAAGGGGTGAGTACATAAACTTTATAAGAGTTAACTTTGACAAAGTTTACTGCTAAGAAATAGAATATATTTTCGTTTACGTGATCCTATAAACATCGCAGGGGTCATCCTAAGGCCTTCCATTTTCCAAAATGGGCAGTTAAATTGATGGGCAGTTATTAGTCGCTGGGGCAACAGCGACTATAGGTTTCGGCTTGCATTTGTCGGCAATCTCCAATCGGCAATTTCGGTGGATGGTCACAAATGGTAAACTTCATGTAAATGTTAACACAGATAATTCAACATGCCGACGGCGAGTGTCTGGTAGTGAAAATTAAATTTTAGGAATGCCTTCCCTAACAGACAACTAAAACCTAATCACAAAACATCAGTCCCTCACCATAGAGACATCGAAATAAAACGTAGATCGCTGAGACCTGAAACTATGAAATAGTGAAAATAAGATCCTCCCCCCACGCTCCGTCTCCGTGTAAGACTAAATAATTTTTTAAAGCTTGCAAGCCTCTGCGGAGGAGAGTGGGATGACCCGAAAACATTGTGGAAACACTAGTGAATTGAAGTTAGTTCGGTCGGAAAGTTGCAGTGAGAACATGTAAGAAAATCTCAAAGAATATTGCTCTTTTGAAAAGAGCTAGATCATTTGTTCCTAGGCATACATTAATAAACATGTAGCCTACAATGCATTTGTTTTGCCTCACTTTAATTATTGCTCGACAATTTGGAACGATGGATCTTGTACCATAATTAATAAGCTATCAAAACTACAAAGGAGAGCTGCGCGTGTGATAACTACAAGCAGTAACAACACTAAATTTGCACAGCTCCCAAAACCAAGGACTAATTTCCAGAAAAGAAGCTTTTCGTATAGTGAGCGGCAAAGTCGTGGAACGAATTATCTTGTGATATAATTGACGACTTCCAAGAGCTATCAATTAATACTTTTAAAGGGCGACTTGAGATAACCAAATGATTGTATATAGTTGTTTAATTTGTCCATCTGTTACTTTGTTGTTTCCTTTGTAATATAGTATATTGTTAAAATAATTTGGGATATTTGTTTTGTATATGCACGGCCCTTTGAAAATCAGTATTGTATATATAATATAGTTTAAATGTTAACACTGAATGGGCTACCGTGTAAAAAGAATTTTTAATAAATAAATAACAATGTTGACATTGTTGTACTCCTCTTGTACTTGTAAACATCAAGTACTCGCACCAAAATCTTTTAAATATGCATGGGATCTTTTGCATTTTTTAGCATTTATATTTTCTATAAACATAAAAATATGTGTATATTATGTGATGCATTGCGGATTTTGTTATAAAGATTTCTGCTTCCTAAATGATAGGGCAAAAGAAGGTGCATGTAGGGTGGAAGCGCTGTGTCCCTTAAGATCACGGACTATCACCCATCTTGCAAGTTTCGTACAACTGACCGCTGTTCGCGTTTGTCTAAATCAGGTTTTCAAAGTATATCAATGTCAGTAATCCAATTAAAAGCGTCGACTGCATGTGCAACTTAAATAAACCGGGATAATGATAACTAACAGGAATGCGTATCGGAGTGGAATGGAATCATTATTAGTATAGTTGCCCTTTCCTATAAAGAAAGGCACAATAGGGCCATTTATACGGGAGAAAATAAGTCGCGACTTACATAAGACGCGTCTTATATAAGATGCGAACACACTCGTATAAATGGTCAAATTCTAATAAGTCGCGTCTCATTGTGGAACAGCCTGAACCTGTGTTCTTATTTAAGGTGGCTCCCTACAGTTATTTTAGCTTTATAATAAATCGTTTTTAAACGAATATTATCGCAGATGACGAAGTTTTTTATACTCGAGGGTAATATTCATCATCTAAGGAATATTTAAAACCCGGTTCAGGTAGTGTCATCGTTGCCATGGCAACAAGACGTAAGCCTGAAATGTGGTTACTATGCGCATAAAAAGTCGGTGACCCATCTTTTTTATTTCATATAAGTTTTAAGCATAATGTTCTGAAACTATTATGAAAGTTTTCAAAATCGCCAGTGTGCAATTCTTAAACTCGAAAATGTTATATAAAGATTTATACACTGGCGATTTTTTTTTAAATTGAAATATATAAAATTTACCAAAATTAAACTTTGTGGTAAAAATTTGAAGATAGTTTACCGATGAAACTAAAGAGTAAAACGCATATAAAGGTAAAAAATTGGGTCAACAGCTTCACGAAATTTCCAGAAATTTCCCTTATATAAAAACGTCGCTGACTAGTTAATAATAGTTCGCGGGCGCAAGTTGTGCTTTCATCGTGCAAAAACGAGTGGCAAATGTTGTTTTTATCTTTTGATTTTGACGTTTATTCAATATATTTGAGAGCCATGGACAACCAAGAAATACTGTGAAGGGTTAGATCGATTTAAGTCCAATTGAATCCTGCCATTTACTCAGTTTACGAGCTTCAACAGCCGTACAGCTGGACATATTTTTGCCTAGTTTTGTAATTTTGCTGAAGATGAACAAGTCGGTATTTTGCTATAGAACTGTGATATTTTTACTGTTTAACTCGTAAAAAACATGCAAGTATCACTAAACGACTTTTATAACCTTTAACAGTTTTTATACAATAGTTAATAAATATTTAATAAACTCTTATTAGTGACCATTATATCACTCATGCATTGGTGTTACTGATGTTTGTCACATAAAACTAAGGATTATTCAAAGTTTTTTCATTACAAATCTTTCAGAATGGTAAAAATTATTTTTAAAAACCGGGCGAAATAGTTTTGTTTTGATCGTCGAATTTGCGTGGGAAAGTCCACGTACTTGCCACGCGTTTTTTACTCTCGTCCCACGATCATCTCATGCATTGCTGTCACTAGCTCAGTGATTACTGTAGGGAGCCACCTTACTAGAATTTGAGTGTGTTCGCGTCTTATATAAGACGCGTCTTATGTAAGTCGCGACTTATTTTCTCCCGTATAAATGGCCCTATTGTGGCTATGTAGTAATTTGATATGAAGCAAGCCAACTGTGCATAAATGCTTTTTTTGCATATTGATAGATCATTTGTGGGTAACAAACAGAGATATTTTATCCCAGAAACCTTCAAGTTGCTCGGAAATGGCGTATTATGACTAACAAAAGGATACTTGTCTGCAGGGACGAAACTTAAGGGGAGTATGCATGGGGGGGAGGGGGGTGTGACACCCGGCCCATACAAAAAATCTCGATTGGCAGGGCAATCAAAGATCTTGCAGGGTAACGAAGTCATGGTACAGTTGCGCAAAGGATTTAAAAAAAAGAAAGAAAGACCAAAAGAACAAGATTAGTTGAACTAAAAATGTGATCCTATGTGATTTTTTACGTAAGAACATTTTGATTCTGTAGAGATCAATACAAAATACGATGAATACTGTTCCAAAACATATCAATTATATATAATAATTAGTACGAATTGTCAATAAGTGTCCTGAGCACCTGATCACAGCGGTATATACATTACATGCTGAATTTGTACCTATAACTGTCATACATATTGTTATTTCCAGTAGAATAGGCATAGTTAAACATATTGTAATTTTTCAAATTATTGTCAAATTATCACTTATTGTAAATCAGATCGATTTTTTAAAAAGTATGAATGTTTAAGGTATTAAATTAGGCACTTTATTTAAAATAATGATTCGTTTGCGTAGGTATGATCGGTAGGTTTGGTGGTCAGTGCATGAAATGGCATTTTAGAGGGAGCATGCCCCCATACCCCCCATTTTCAGGGGAGCATGCCCCCATACCCCCCTAAACGTCTCGCTCCTTCAGCACAACTAGTGTGCAATCTCGGCGATCTTTAGTCCCCTCAATCCAAAAAATGGTCCGTGGTCGCTCATAGCGCTGCAGGGCAATTCTCAGGGCATCATGGGCATCATAGGTTTTGGTAGGGCAATTCTACCAGATACCACCCCCAACGAAAAGGTGGTAGTTTCGCCCCTGCTTGTCTGAACCGCTTAAGTTCGATCATGAACAAGCTTGAGAGCGGGGACGTGCCCGCAAGTTTTTTTCCTTTAGCCAAAAGAATGGGAAAGTGCCTTTTTCTAATAGAATTGAAGAGGCGTCCTCTTCAAAAATGAAGGCTAATCGAAAAAGTTCAGACGTTATGTTATTTTCTCCTCTATAGGGAATCTCAACTGATGGTTGTGGTAAAACAATGGGATGTTTACGTTACAGATCGGATTGTAGTGGCAGCAGCTGTGATTTCGTGGCCACCTACAGTTACCAACCTGCCACGAAAATTGTTACGTTTGAGTTGTTCGGAAAAAATGCTGACTGGGTCGCAATTGGGTTTAGTGACGATAACAAAATGGTATGAAGGAATATTATAGAAGAATTATAATATTTCAAATGTCAAAATGATAACTGGATCGGATTTCAAGCCCAAGGAATATGTTTTTGTCCGAGGAGAAGTCTGGGACTGGAGCTAAATGTGAGGACTTGAAAATCCCGTCCAGTCCGAATTTTATAGGTTTTTAAATGACATCTCATACTCATAAATTAATAGTAAGAGTGTAGTGAATTCATCTTGATCTTGATGGATCAATATACTTCATCCAGTGTCATTCTTTAAGCAAACTGGTTGGCTTAATTATTGATAATTTCTTCTCAATCAGTATTAATGATATGAGAATTTGGAAGTAAAAATTATTTCGTCTCAACTGATAGAACTCTAATAACTGCGTCCTAAGATTTTCTATTGTTCACAAAGACTAAATTTAAGTTTAGAAAAGAACATATCAATAAGGTCTCGAAAACGAGTCTAGACCTATACACGGTGGATCCTAGTGGATCTCAAATCCACTATATTATGGTATACCATTTAAGAGAGATAAAAGGCTATATATATGGTTGTAAACAAGCTTCTCGATTCTTATCTTACATAGCCTGATACGGACTCAGTGTTTTGCTACAATATAAATGGCAATGTTGTCATACGAAGTGCGAAGTTGGTGTTCAAACGTCTGCCTAGGCTTGATGAGGTAATTTAGATTAAGCACCTGCATACCAAGAATAAGGTAACATTTGAAATACCGTAGTATACTCATACTGTTTTTTCTCAATAAAACTTAATTTTTCTAGGAAAATATTAGATGTCGGTTTATAGATTTCCACAAGAGTTTCCTGTTCGAATCTCTTCTGACGCGACCCTACAGTGTACTATATACAATTCTATACAGTTAACGCTCTTCTATAAAAGCATTATTTTCCGTGTACACACTCATCAAACTGGCCTTCTATATTCCTCTGGGTTTAAAATATTTAAAACAAAATGTTTATCTACATTCATGCTCTAACGTGCGCCATGCTCTTACTTCAGGAAAAGGACTTAGTTCTTCTTGAAAGATCAATGGAAGATGGGATTCGTTGCAGGTATCATTGTATTTTTCATGCATAAATGTAAAATATTTGGTGGCAATGTAGTTGTCTGTCCAAATGTTCTATTACCTGTTCAATGAATATATAATCTTTGTGAGAAGGGTGCACTAAGTTTGCAAGTAACTTGATCCTATATATATTTTGCATGTATCGACGACGTCTTATGCAATGACCTTTTCAGATTTACCTATCCACTTACGCCGGGAAATACAAGTAAACTACGCAGCCTTGATCAGGAGATTTATCTTCTTTATGCAAAAGGTTGGTTTCAGAATATCTAATTCATTGCAGAGTTTCAAAAAAACTGCTGTGGATATGGATACCACCTGTGAGGAAATTTACTGGCATTGAGGAAGGTTGAAAGTAAAACACTAAATATAACTTCAGTCAGCACTCAGTCAGACTAGCAGTACTGGAATGGCCAACTGGCAAACCTACCCAGGCATGCAAAAACCTGCATGTCGGAAAATTTCCAGTTATTTGAGGAAGGTTGGGAAAACCCAAAATCCTACCCGGAGGAAGGTTAAAAACGTTCTGCAATTCTGATTGACTGATTCATAGCCCGGAGAGCCGTGCATGTTTCATGTGTATGAACGTATTTGAATTCTTATGGTTAGTTGTGATAATTCTTAATTTCATGCATTGTGAGCTAGTGCTGAATGGTCAGTGTTTTCAATAAAAGGCGGTTACCGGCGGTTTACCGCTGCCCATTAGGCCTTTCACGACCACCTATTTCTTTGTTGATTTGCAAAATCTATATTCATCTTTCATGTGGAAATTTTGAGCACAGACGCCTGTTCTTGAAATTCAGCCTGCTATTACAATAATTATTGAAAACACTGAATAGTGTATATCAAAATATTGTGAACTTATTTCGCGACAATTATTCAGTATGAATAGCTCTATTTACACCATTGCTGAATAGACTGAATAATATTGAAAATTTATTTAGGTTTAGTTTCTGGCAGTCCAAACCAACACTCTAACTCGGCATCAGGACGTGGTGCTTCAGCCGAACCTGTCAATGTAACAATGGCGATTGACTCTGAAGCAACATCTCCAAGTCAATTGAAGAAGAAAGTTCACGGTATGTATTTGATTAATTCAATTGCTCAGCAACCAGAATCTAAATTTCAAAACAGCTATCAAAACCGAGTTCCTAGAATGTTTAATATCAAAATTTTTAAAACACATGCACCGGTTAAAATTCCCTGGTCAGACCTCTTCAAAGTTGAAATAACCAGGAAATTTGACCAGGAAGATGCAGGAAGATTAATTTAACCCAAATAATGTAGTGTTATTTTTAGTTGAACACGGAAATTTTAACCAGAGTGTTTTTAGAGTGTAGTAAAATGTAGAGAGTGCCACTGGCTGTGTTAGATAGGTAGACGTATATTTCGTATTTATAGGGCCCTGTAGTGGAGCAATAAGCTCTGTGCGGATCACCTATCATTTTTGATAAAAGGAATTATTATAGATATCCCGCAATAGAGACCATTTAATGTTCCGTATATTTAGCTATAAACTGATCCACAAATGACGTCACCCGAAAATATAGCAGAATATGTTCACTTATCACCAAGAATGGTCCACTGTCGGCTTTATTAACAGTTTACGAAGCGTCAACGAACCCCCTTTGTTAGTTGCTTGATTTCTTTTAATTCCCATATCCAAGTTAATTATTAGTAAAAATATAGTCGAAGTTTCTATTGCATTGTAGTTTACCGTAAATTAGCTGTTTATCTGCCGTCTTGTTCGTTTAGGATCATTAATGGCTGTCGTTTGGATCTTACTTGCATCGTCTGGCTTGTTTTTCGCACGTTACACCAGGGACAATTGGCCAGATACTAAATTGCTCGGAACCAAAGTTTGGTTTCAGGTAGGTTTTGTCTCCTGTATTAATTAATACTGTGGCGGTTAAATATATAACTAGAGGCTATTCATAGACGCTACTGCGCCTATGGAAGATAAATATCACCGAATGTAGATTATGTTATATGCTGTGATAATAGAAGATAATGAGTTAGTATTTAGTGAATATTCAATATTTTGGGTTCGTTCGATCGAACTGAATGTTGAAGGTTTTTGTAGGCGGAAATTTTGAACGAAAATTATATACTATAAAATTAGACACAGGAGCAGTTACGAATTAAAAATGCAACTATAGGCCTTCTGGCAGGAATTGAACTTGCTGCCCTGCGATTCCGGTTCAGCTCTCTGACCACTTACTGAATACCTTATATTACGTGGTAGTTAGCAACTTCAAATCTTACTCAAATCTTTCATACAAAACAACCAAATAAATTACTAACAGTAATTTAAGTTGTTCAGAAAATTAAAGATTTCTGTTTAAGATTATTATGTCTTTGATATCACGGTATTTGCCGGAAGAGTCCAAAGTCACTTCAGTTTCAACGTTAATTAGATATACATTATACGTTGTAGTTCCATCGGTTTTTGATGATCGTTGTGGTTCTGGGAACTATCGTTTCCATTGTGGTAATATTTGTTGATCTCGAAGGATTTACAGAGGTATTTATTTTGAATCACTAACTATATAGAGGTGGATGGGTTTAATGAAGCGTTCAAATTACAAGGAATTTACCATCCTTCTTTCTTTCCTGAATAGCGGAACCACTCGGTGGGCTAGAAGTTGTGCATTTTGTCAGGTGTCACTTTCAATAATATACACATGGTGAAGATGAAAGTTTTGCACCTGCAAAATGGCAGTTGGTTACTGAAACTGGGGGGACGGATATTTGATGTTCATGAGTGGTGTTGATGGCACTATACAGGGGATGTGCCTCTAACCTGACCGATCAGGATTCAATTCCTGAAATACGCAGTTCTCTGAGTATGATTTCGATTCCTGTTCTTCCTGTCTGACTCTACTAAACACCACAGGTTTTCCCAGGCACTCTGGTTACCTGTTGAAGAAGAAATAGCCGAATAAGTGGTTTATTCGAGGGATCGATGGACCTCCACTACTAAACGTAGGGTTCATATTCCTGCAGAATTGCTTTGTCTCATCATAGACGATCAAGAGGAACCTCTTGTAGATTTCTAAGGAAATTCCACTGAATTTTGTGTGTAATTCTCATTTTTGTCAAAAGAAAGGTGGGATATGCGCTTTACTCCATGGTGAAAGTACTTGGCAATTAATATGTTTGAAATCTGATCAATCATTACAACATTGATGCTCTGTAGTGATGTGCCGAACAAACTCTTTCCTCTTGCACTTAAAGGTCACTTTTTATTTCAGCAAGAGGGAACGGTGAAAACACACGCTATAATTGGTTTGGTTGTGCTTGTTCTGGCAGTATTACAGCCTGTTGGTGCTCTGCTTAGGCCACATCCGGGAACACCCAAGTAAGTGTTCGTATAAATTGCATAAAATTATGTCGGGTTTGAAAAGAGTTTCTTAGTAAGATAGGTTACTGTTTTGAATAAGGACCTATTTGTTTGTTTTTTTCGCGCTTATACTGGATAAGAACTCAGTTATGAGCTGTTTTTTGAGGCGAAACGTTTAGTCAGTCTGGTACCAATAAACAAGGCGATCTTACTTGTCGATGGGATAGCATCGGTCAGAAATCATTAACTTCTATAAAATTTCTAGTAGTACTCAACATTTTTGAACGTAAGAATGATACCATGATGGATTGTATATTATTTAACCTGCTATCTGGCTAGCTGCAAAATATATTACTATTCATTGTGAGAGTTCTTGGACGGGAGAGAGTTGACTCGTTGCTGCTTTTTGAACGTTGGGTTACATTTCCCCCACAATTTCTTCTTCATCATCATGGCCATGGGAGATTAACCTAGTTAACCTCAATTTTGTTTTCTTTTATAGTCGACCAATTTTCAATATCTTCCATCGATCATTTGGCGTTGCTGCCTTCGTAATGGCTAGTAAGTATGAACTTGTTGCAATTTACCAATTATTTTCTCCACTTGGAATACGTTATCATCTGAGACGTTTTGGCATATCAGGCTCCAAATATTCGTACAATTATAATTACTATACATATATACAGAAGACTATAAAAGGCGCGTGTTACACTTGGGCAGCCGTCTCGCATGAAGCCAGCGGATCACATGATTTTGTAAACAACAATGATAATAATAATAATAATAATAACGGTTTAATCACAGTATCTCTACATGGTAGCTCTACATCTGCGATACTAACTATAATTATCTATCTAAATTAACCTAAGTTAACTATGTATAATTTAACCTACTTATAATACTAAAATAATGTTAAAAAAAGTCAAAGCTGTCAAGAAGTACTAAGTCAGTCTTTGCTTTGCTTTGCATTATCCATTAAAATTGCTCTAACTTGACGATTAAAACAATGTTCGTCAGAACGTGATCGAATGTCTGCAGGCAGATTATTAAACAAACTTGCGGCACAATCCCGAAATGTGTTCTTAATCATAGGTATAGACGTAGTAAATTGGGGGGGCAGAACTGGAGCATAAATACCTTGATGGTTCATGCATTTCTAATACCATGATCAGGTATTTATGCCACGAGGGATTATAAATTGACTTATGGGCGCTCCTCAGTAAGTTAAATTGAGTTCTCTCCAAAGTGGTAAGCCATCCCAACTGATAGTTGATTTAAATGTTGGTTGGTTAATTTTGAACGTCCGAAGTTATCTGTCTGAACTTTTCCATCGGCCAATCAAATCAGTCCACGGTTAATCAGGTCTATTCGTCATTTCCTGGCATCTCGTAAAGGTTCATAGTGACCTGCAGTGCCTATAGAGGTTCATTCTCTCTAGGTCTTTATCAAGTATCGTATCCTGCTACGTTGTTCTCCATTTCATGTTCTATATATCAGCCTCACAGGTTTTCAAAATAATGCTTCTTATTAGCTCAATATAAAAATTACTTTTATGATCGATCAGAAAATGCGAGTGGTTCGTTCCTTTGGGTCTGTCTTATAAGCAATCTTATATAAAACTTGCAAAGCAAGAAGCCGCCAACTTTTACATTTGCCTATCTGCCCTCTCATTTGATGCCTAGCGTGCGTCATATAGATCTCTTTTCGAACCACGGTTAATAGTAGTCGAACGCATCAAGCCACTTTTTATGAGTAATTGGGAGGAATTCTCGCCTAAGAGAGTCGAAAGCCTTCGTATAGGAATCATATAATTCTTTAAACGCACTTATGCAATTTTAGTGAATTAAAACACTGAATATTTATGATAATTTCAGATAAAATTAAATAAAGGATATTTCTTTTTGGCTAAACCAATTTGTTAAATCTGCTTCAATCAACCTTTAATCCATTTCTTCAATTTAGTCGCGACTATTATACTTGGTCTGGATATCTTCAATAAAGATGAAGCATATTACACGGTCATTGGTTACGCTGGTTTTCTGGCCGGGGTGCTCATTATTATGGAGATCTCAAAGTTCTTATATGAGCGGGCTGAGGAAACAATTGATGAAGGTAAGACTTTTTTTATCAATATTTCGAAGTTCGGTAAGTATAAGGAGTTGTATTATATGGCTGTGCAGTCCATCCGCAAAATGCAGCCTGTGTGGCTGAGCCATTGTAAACCAACAATATGGATCACTAAGATGGACCGGTCCTTTTTAGCCAATAAAATGTTACAGAACATTTTCAAGTCGGCTTAGTTGTCGGCCTTCGTTTTTAAACGTAATGATGTAAACAACTTAACAGAACCTTGTTGTTAGAAGCAATTGTCTGAATCGCCCTTATTGTCTTTAGCCATTATTCACTTGGCTTGTTCAGTCAGAGTCGATATCCCGACAGAAGGATGTTGGTTTCTTGACGCTCATTTTTTGCCGGTATGAAAGCTCGACCAATATCATCAAGTCGAACGGCTGAATCGCTCTTATTGTCTTTAGCCATTATTCACTTGGCTTGTTCAGTCAGAGTCAATATCCCGACAGAAGGATATTAGATTTAAGGCTGTATGATATACACATACCTTTTGGACTTTCTACAGCACGGTCTAGTTGTTAGACCCTCATGATTGTTACACCATTCATTATATAATATGGTACATACGGAATAACAGAGACTTGGTTGAATTTAAATGTTCCTGATAGCTGTGTAAATATACAGGCCTATAACTTAGTTCGAAACGACCGCGCTGAGAAACGGGGTGGAGGGGTTTGTACATTTGTTACATCTTCAATCCCTTTCGTGACGCTTCCAAATCTTGGCTGCCCTAACCATGAGTTCTTGTGGGTAAAACTCAGACCATACCGACTTCCAAGAGGAATTTAATGTATTATTGTTTGTGTGATATACAACCCACCTCTTGCAGATAGTAACGAACTATATGAGTACATGATTGCCTCTTTGGACAAAATCTTATTGCAATACCCTAGAGCAGGTGTCATCGTTATGGGCGACTTTAATCAGTTTAACGCTAAACGACTTTGTAGAAATTCATCTCTTAAGCAAATTGTTAAGAAACCAACTCGTGGAAACGCGACTTTGGATTTAATACTTACCAATATAATTAAAGCGTTGGTATAAAGAACCAGATATTCTTCCCGCTGTTGGTCAATCAGATCATATCCACTTGATGAACCTTATCGCACCAATACAACTACCAAAATTTGGATTAGAAAACGAAATCCATCAAACATGCAGGCTTTTGGTCGCTTCCTCTCAAATCTAGATTGGAGTGTACTTTCCCAGTTACCTTCTTGTCAAAGTATGTGTGATCTGTTTTATGACATCATATTTATGGGCCTGGATACAGACTCCACTGTAAAGATAAAGCGTGGATTACGCCTGAAATAAAATCGCTTATTTCCCAAAGACAAAAAGCTCTTAGCTTGGGAAATAAGGCTGAATACAATAAACTAAGGAACAAAGTAATCCGTGTCATCAAGCAAGCTAAATTTAATTTTTATGAATCTCAAGTGAGCCATTTAAACAATTCAAAGCCAAAAAATGGTGGAGTGCAATAAAAAATTTAGCTGCCTCTTCTGCAAAAGCAGTTTTCAATTCTGCTGAGGTCAATGGAATTTATTTTTTTTTTTTTATTTAGCTTTTGCCAACTAGGGCAGGGTCACCACAACAGCATATGCCAATTACTGTGGGCCCTTTTACCTAACCCACCCTGTCAACTTTCCCTGTGGGAGGAAACCAGAGTACCCGGAGAAAACCCACGACTTTCGGCAGAGCGTTGACTTTACTCTTTTCACTTGAGGACTGGGTTCGAGTCGCATTGAGAAAGTTCTCACTGAGACTTGAACCCGCGGCCTTAGAGGTGAAAGGCAAGTGCGCTAACCACTTCGCCACCGAAGCCCCTTCTATCATCTTACAAGGAAAAGCACTAGCGTCCGCAGTTAACAATGCATTTATTGCTGCCACCCAACCACTACCTCCCCTATCAGAGTATGAAAAAATTCCTATTGAAGAATCCAGGGACCCCTACACTATCTCTGACTTTGCTATTGAATCCCATCTAAAGAAAATTAAATCCAACAAAGCACCTGATCCAGATGGCATACCGAATTGGATTCTCAATACGTTTTCCATGGAGCTCTCTGAACCTGTGACAATTATATTTAACACCTCTATTAAACAGGCACAGGTCCCAAGGCAGTGGAAAGAAGCAATATACAATTACTTTATGGTTTCCGTGTTTGGATGGCCTGATCCAAACACGCGGGAATGTTGCGAGAGTTAAGAAAAGCGCGCGAAATCTCGAGCCGAAGGCGAGTGATTTTGCGAGCTTTTCTTAACTCGAGCAACATTCCCAAGTGTTTGGATCAGGCCATCCAAACACGGAAACCATAAAGTAATTGTTTTATAAAATCGGGTTTCGACCAATCAGAGCACGCGTTATATACATGTTATTTTATAAATGTTATTCCAATCCCAAAGACAACTCCAGTACTGAACAGATATATCCTCGGATCTTCGACCTATATCACTAACGCTACATTATCAAAAATTATTGAATCGTTCCAATTTCGAAGGATCATGGATGGTATTCATCCGATATTGGATCAAAGACAATTTGGTTCATTAAAAGGATGTTCTTCTGTGGATGCGTTAATTAGCATGTTCCACTGTTGGTTTTCAGAGACAGATGGCAATGGCGAAACTGTACGTGTTTTCCTATTAGATTTTAGTAAGGCATTTGATAGAATCAATAATCAAATCCTCATAAATAAGATGCGATTACTCGGCATTGATAATTCTTTAATTAATTGGGTGATTGACTTTCTCATGCAAAGAAGACAAAGGGTGAAGTTGGGCCCCATGTTATCGGATTGGTCATTTGTAAATGGTGGCGTACCGCAGGGTACAATTCTTGGCCCGCTTCTTTTTCTCATGGTCAACGATTTAGCCATCACTTATAACAACCGATGGAATTATGTTGACGACACTAGTCTCTCGGAAACAATCATTAAAGGTAAACAAAGTCATTTACAAACTGTTATTGACGATATAGAGAAATTGTGTACAGAGAACGCCGGTACTTAACCACGCCAAATGTAAAGAGCTGATCATTTCGTTTGCTAAAGATACACCGAACCTTCGTCCACTGTTCGTTGGAAACTGGAAATCATTGTATTTCCCGGGTTTCATCGGCAAAAGTCCTTGGTCTTTTTTTCTCGTCTGATCTCCGCTGGATCTTGCATATCGAATATATTGTAACAAAAGCATCAAAGAGACTTTACTTTCTTCGAGTACTTAAACGAAGCGGAGTTGGAGAGAATTCTCTGATCCAAGTGTTTTTTACATGTATACGGCCTGTCCTTGAACATGCATGTCAGGTTTGGAATTACGGTGCTCCAGATTATTTAAAAGAAGAGGTTGAAAGAATCCAAAAACGCGCTTTACGAATAATATATCCCGGTCTATCATATCGGGAAGCCTTGAAATTTAAAGAAATCCAATCACTTAGTCAAAGAAGAAATGATATATGTATGTCATATTTCAAAAAACTTCTTTACCCCGAACACAAGTTACACGAACTCGTTCCTGACAGACGTGAGAACTTAGTCAATTATACCCTTCGTAACGATAATCATGTCAATCAAATTGACTGTAAAACTAATAGATTTCGAAATTCATTTTTACGTTCAAGCATTTTAGCTTATAATGACTCATTAAATTAAATTTGACTTTTTAGCGATTTCCATAATTCGGATAGTATTAACAATCATTGTTTTTAACATTCCTAAATAGTTTCTTTACTATGTAATTTAAAACAATGTAGTATATATTATTAAGAGTTTCTTATTACTTGTACTTAAAATTTGTAATTAATCCTGTATATTTCAGCTTTTAGCTGCTATTCAGATTAATATTTATTAAATATTATTATTACATGCATGCATACACAATTACATAAAGGACATAACATACCAATTATTTAACGCCAGGGGATGTTCTATTACCTATTCTTATACGGCACGGTCTATTTCTCAGACCCTGTGAACAATAAAAACCTAATGAATCACCATCTGTATCATATACGTACATAAATAATACACCACTAATTCCAATGTAGGTTGAACTAGACCTAATATTACTGGTGAATCTGCTCTAGTTTATGTATTTCACAGCATGGCCAATATTTCAGACCCTGTAAATAAAGTATATATACACCAAACAAACCACACCTACATGCAGTAAATACCAACATTACACAATCTACAAGACCTGTTATTTTAAGGCTGTATGATATACTGTACAGTACGTGCAGGCTATTCAAATACCTTTTGGACTTTCTACAGCACGGTCTAGTTTTCAGACCCTCATGATTGTTTAAAAGCCATTTACATTCATTATAATATTATGGTACATATACATGCATGCATACACAATTACATAAAGGACATAACATACCAATTATTCAACGTCAGTGGAGGTTCTATTACCTATTCTTATAATACAATATGATATACAGTGCAGGCTATTCAAATACCTTTTGGACTTTCTACAGCATGCACGGTCTAGTTTTCAGACCCTCATGATTGTTTAATTTAAAAGCCATTTACACCATTCATGCATTATATAATATGGTACATACATGCATACACAGTTACATAAAGGACATAACATACCAATTATTTAACGCCAGTGCATGGAGGTTCTATTACCTATTCTTATAATACAAAGTGGTGAATTTATAACCACCGCAATAGCAACCATATATCGACCACTTTCCCCATACACAGTTGTGCACACTTGTGCTTAGTGTGATAAACAATTCCGATGTGCGTGCATTTGAAACATAAATTTGGTAAAGCATGATACCAATTGTTGCTCTAAATTTTAGGCGTCTCGCAGCTCGATAGAACTGAAAGTTGAAGGGCTTTTGTAGATGGGAATTTCGAGCGAAATTTATATAAATATGTTACACCTAACCAGGATAAACCAGAAGGAGTTGCAAGAAATTCAACTATAGGCCCGCTGGCAGGAATTGAATCTGCGGTTTTGTGATTCCCGTGCAGCGCTCTGACCACTGAGTTACAGAGTCCATTTGCCAAGAGCCGCTAACCACAAGTTCATGTATATATTCCAGGGTGATGCCAGTGTATGGTATAAGGATAAATATTTTAAATATTTGGGCATCTCGCTCGATAGAACTGAACATTGAAGGTTCAGTGGTCAGAGCGCTGCACCGGAATCGAAGGGCCGCAGATTCAATTCCTGTCAGAGGGCCTATCGCAACTGCTTCTGGTCTAAGTATGACCAACATTGTATATGTTATGGCTCATATGAGTTCATATATCAGCAGTGATGCTGGTTTTTAACGTTGGCTCAAGCGTAGATGCCAAATAAAATTTGTTTTGTGTGAAAATTCTTCGCCAGAGAGTTTGTTTGCAGGAATTACGACTACCCTGATACACGATTTCGGCTTACAAATTAGCAATATATCCTTATGAAATCAAATTTTGAAGATATTGTCACATGTATTATACCCTTCCAAACCCCATACAAATGAATAATGAAAATGCTAATTACTTCAAAACAGTTGTAACTCTTCTGTTACACCCACTATAGTGTATTTAACTATGAATGTTCGTGTTGCACATTCAACACAACACGGCGTTCATGTTGTTTACATTACATATAGTTGTGTGGTCTGATATAACACAAGAATAAAACCACTGCATATTTAAGCCTAAGCTTAGCTAAGCCTTACGTAGACTTAAGAATTTATAATGTATAAATAGCGATTTTATGGAATGAAATAGACCTCCGTCCTCGCAAGTTAGGTCCTCGTCATCACACGTCTAATTTGTCATATCAAAAATGCTAATTGGTTTCTAAATACGAATCACCATTCCTCAGTAACCACTACTTTTTAAAATTATCTCCCAACAGCAACCCTACCTGGCGGAATGCAAATGGAAGGTCATATTGCAGCAAAGAGTTCTTTCGTAAGTAACTCGTTGAAATTATTTGATAATCATGTAATGATATATCACTTGTAGTTACGAAATGCTGGGAGGGCACTACGAAATGACTTGATCGATACAGTTTTCGAAAATTCAGGTGTCCAACACTTTGAAATTTTTAAACTCCGTATTTTTAGGTTTTATTCACCAGGTATCGGGGTTTTCATATATTTTGATCTTTCTACTTTCAAATTTTGTTAGTTTTAGTAACACATAGTTCGTTGCTATGGCAATATACGCGTACGAAATTCACTCCAAAATAGCCTATCGCCTCGTGTAGTTGGAAAAGAAGCATGGTTACCCCCAATTTTTTTTCGTGCATTATTTTACCTGCAAGACAGACTAACAATAAGCAAAATATAAAAAATTTCTGTAATGCCATTTTTTTGAAAAAGACAAAAATGTCGTTTTCTTCAATAAATTTTTTTATTTTTGGTATAATGAAATATTTTCGCACTGCAATACAGCATGCAAAATTTGAACATAGGTCACCGGACAAAATAATGAGATATAGCGCATTGTTTTTCAAAAATTGAATTTTTTAATGAGGTCAGCACTTGACACGAAGACAGTATATAACACGCGTAATGAGGCGAGGCCATTTTGGAAGTTCTTCGCAGTTAATACTCCCGCGCGCACAAATGGTCACGCGGGTTTGTACATATAGTATGAAGTTTTGTTTTCGCGATTCTTGAATAAGGTTTTTGTGATTACTATATCGAGCCACCTCACCATGCATGCTCGCCTTCGAGAGATACGGACCATTCACATCCAAACTGTTGATATTATTATCTAAGATTTAAAACAGAATTAAGAATTTATTCACTTGATTTATGCACACTCTGACTTCAAAATGTATAATTTATATTTAAAAGTTTAGGAGTTTCTGTCATCTTTATGGGTTCTGTAGCAGCGATAAATTCTGCACCTCGTTCCGCAATATTAATCCTAGTACCATGCACGCGATACAACTTCGTACCCAGGGCTTCTGCCAGAAGCGCAGTTCAGGCCTGGGTACGAGGTTGCATGCAATACAGCAAACGTGTAGATCAGCTTTATAGGTATACTACAGTATGCCTCAACTTGATCGAACTACCTATAAAGACACGAAAAATTCACTGTTTCAAAGAAGAATCTTCGTGTGGAAGTTAGTTAGTTTTCGGATAGTTAGGATTCCTAACTGGTTTCAACTAATTGAAGACTTCATAGGTCTTCATAACTTAGGAAACTCTTTCCTTGTGATATGATGTTGAGAGATTGATTTACGATCATCTCTTCTTCAATTCTTTGAATTTAGGTTGACATTCTTTTAATATATTTTATAGCATCTGACCTTGTCACAAATATTGCTGGGAATTGTGGACATCGTTTCCTTGGTTGTTACTGTTGATGTGATCTATTTCATCAGCAAAGATGATGAGGAGTAGCTAAGCTGATGCAGTACCTGGCAGGAGAATTATTTCTATACCGTATTATTGCCTGCAAACTTTATAGTCTAGGACCTGCATATGAGTTTGTATGCATTTCATTTAGGACAGATAATCTCTGGGGTGAAATGCTTGAAAATGACCACACCCAGAAACGGCACTGCCGACATAGCTCTATCTTCTAAACCATCAAAGCTACAGACTTTCTGAAGTGCTTATAGTGTTTAAAATGGTTACTTTTAGCGGTGGTCATAGGAGAGTTAAATGTGTCTACTGTATAGGTGTAATATTTTACAAGTAAATGACTATGCACCATCCCAGGTCAACTGCTAATTATACATCACATAACTTCATACACCTTAGAAAGGCTATATTTTCTTATTTCCTAAATCTTTTTGTCATAGGATAAAAAACTATACTTATTTTAATATAATACTAATAGATTTCATTGTTGATATTGTTTTGTTGAGATATAATACAGTTCATAACCCCCCCCCCTCCCCCCCCCTCCACAATACGATTTCAGCCATATTTATCACCGATCCTCGCAAATATTACCCACAAGTTGTGCTTGAACATAATGATAGTTGACTAAAGAATAATCCAACCAAGTTTCGTCAGGTTTTGAAGAATAGTGCAGTGTATTTATCTTTGATATTGTAGAAGCGATGTTTTGCTAAATTATCGCGCCACTACAATGTCTCGCCGCTTCTCTTCTCGATTTCTTACACTTTTTCGTCTTCAAATGTATTTAGATTACAGTATCTAAAAATACTTGATTGTAGAAAAGTTCCAATCGAAAAATTGACACATAACTGCCAATCTGTTGCAATAACTTGAAACTATAGTTTGATTTAACAAAAAAATTTGTAAGTTCCTGCGTAATATTGTACTTTATGGTTTTCTTAAGCTAAACAAAAGCCAGGAACTTACAAAATCTTTTTGCACCAAAATATCAAAGGTTTTCTATGCCTCAAACTATAGTTTCAAGTATTCGTGATAATTTTCACACCCCCTGTCATCGAGCCCACGCGGTGTTTTCGACTTTTCGTGAAGATTGCGCTTAACTTTCAAATTACTTTGAACATATTTTTGATTCATGTTTATAAAATACTTGGGGTGGTTTATTGCAACGGATTGGCAGTTATGTGTTCAATTTTTCGATTGGAACTTTTCTACAATCAAATATTTTTGGATACTGTAATCTAAATATATTTGAAGACGAAAAAGTGTGATAAATCGAGAAGAGAAACGGCGAGACATTGCACTGGCGAGATAATTGAGCAAAACATCGCTTCTACAATATCGAAGATAAATACACTGCACTACTTGGATTATTCTTTAGTCAACTATCATTATGTTCAAGTACAACTTGTGGATAATATTGGCGAGGCTCGGTGATAAAAAATAAAATAAAACGGCAAAATATGGCTGAAATCGTGTTGCGGCGGGGGGTAAGTGAAATTATGAACTGTATTATATCTCAACAAAACAATACCAACCCTCATGAAATCTATTAGTATTATATTGAAATAAGTATAGTTTTTTATCCTATGACAAAAAGATTTTGGAGATAAGAAAATATAGCCTTTCTAAGGTATATGAAGTCATGTGATGTATAATTAGCAGTTGCCCTGGGATGGTTCGCGCATAGTCATTTTCTTGTAAAATATTATACCTAGACACATTTCACTCTCCTATGACCACCCCTAAAAGTAACCACTCTAAACACTATAAGCACTTCAGAAAGTTGGTAGCTTTGACGGTTTATGAGATAGAGCTATGTCGGCAGTGCCGTTTCTGGGTGTGGTCATTTTCGGGCAATTCATTTAAACATTATATTCGTTGCACATTATCTTACTTAGCTTAGACGTACTAACATAAACTCTCCCGTTGTCTTACAAAAACCAATACAAATTGGAATACCTGCATTAGCTAAAGCATGCAGTTTGAAATTGTAGTAGCCATACAAATTTATTAAAATGGCGATAAAGGCCTTTGTCATAATATTATGTTGAAAACCTTTAGTCATTTTTATTCGACATTTTAAATTGTCATTGATCAACAAAGATGAATATAGTTTGTGTGCAAAGGCTGCAGACCTAACTCGAAATTCCATACGAGTATAATAAGGTTTGTGATTATTTACGCGTTTGTTTGTCCCGCTTAAAGAAATCTCCAGTTTGGGAATTTACTTTATGGCTAGCTGTTTGGCATAATAATTACAGTTTGAGGTTATTTTACTCATTAGCATTGTATGTAAATCGAATCCCCAAAACTAAGTCTGTGCACATACAGTCTAACAAAATTAATTGTTATTCATCTTTGTTATGTGCACACGTTTTCATCATATTCTTTATACGGGGGCCTAATATACGTTCTCTAGATCAGCATATTATGTTTTTGGAACAAACGTACTATATATTGTTTAACAATAATAGTGAAAAATATACGGGGTGTCTTATTTTTCTTTTGAGTCTATTGATTCTTTATCCCGTTATATGAAGCTTACTCCAATCCAAAACCCTAACCCTAGAGTCTCTCGGGACAAAATAATAGGCATACAAAAGTGAAGGAGGTTCCCGTCAATCATATCGGATGTGTTTATGATGAATACGTAATTGAAACGGTAATTGCGTTTCCTCTTATAGGGCTAGTTGTCTCTCTCTGTATTTCTACATATTGTATTATAAGAATAATAGAACCTCCACTGGCACTGGCGTTAAATAATTGCTATGACTATGTCCTTTATGTAATTGTGTATGCATGTACAGGGTGTACAGTATAAAAAAAAACGCAACCTCGGAATTTCCAAAGAAATCCACTTTGTTCTTAAGAACAAAAGATTTTAGGCCCCTGGGAATTTAAAATAGCTTCTAATCGTATTCCAGGAGCATAACTGTCGAATTACTAATAGGTCGTATTACTATTTTAAATTCCCCAGGGGCCTAAAATCTTTTGTGCTTAAGAACAAAGTGGATTTCTTGGGAAATTCCGAGGTTGCGTTTTTTTTTATACACCCTGTATATGTACGATATTATATAATTAATGGCATAGATGATTTTAAACAATCACGCGGGTCTGAAAACTAGACCGTGCTGTAGAAAGTCTAAAAAGCATGTGAATAACCTGCACTGTATATCATACAGATTAAAATAACAGGTCTTGTGTATTGTTGGTAGATCCTGCATGTAGGTGTGGTTTGTTTGGTGTATATATACTTTATTCACAGGGTCCGAAAAATTGGCCATGCTGTGGAATATATAAACTAGATCAGATTCGCTAGTAATATAGGTCTACTAGTTCAACCTACATTGGAATTAGTGGTGTATTATTTCTGCACGTAAAAAACTTAAATGGATCGAGCTCTGGTCTAAAATAATAATCCCCGAGCCGGCGCGAAGCGCCGTGCGAGGGTACTAATTCCTAACGTGGAATGCAAAGTCGTCCGCCATTTTTTTTGTCATGGACTGGACTGGACTTTTTCGTAAGTACGTTGTGCGCATGCGCAAGTCCAAGCCGAGAGAAGACTTCCCAGTGTGACCAGATTTGGTAAATTAATTTACCTTTGGTAAAATTTGACAAAGTTTTGGTAAAATAAAATTTTGGTAAATTTTTTGGTAAAATTTCTCAAAAATAGAAAAATTTAGTACTTTTTTTGTAAAATCTAGTTTGCTTTAGTTTGCTTTAGTTTGCTGTAATTTCACTGATTCCTCGTAATTTAAAGTTACCCCCGGATGTCTAGCGTGATGTCCCTAATTTCAGGCATGCACCTAAAATAGGTCATTTGTGGGTATTTCGGGTTAATTATGGTTACGTATATATGGCGGGAAATTTGTATATTCAGTTTTTTTTACATTTTCATATTCAGTGATAGCATTCTTTATGCTAAAAGATTTGTTACGACAATGACTGAATCTTACACTGTACTATCGGACAGTAATATCGCTCTGAGTGGGCCAGTTGAATCGAAGTCAAATTCAAGCTCGTTTGATTACAATTTCCATACATGGAAAGGTAGCTCGAAGGTACATAATTAACATAAATAAAACTATTGTCGAAATTCAAAATATTGCTCATCAGGAGTTTTCATATCAGGTTTTTAATCTTGTACTTATCCTTGCATTCTTCACAATACTATTAACAAGATCTTTTTGAAAGTGTGCTTAAATTATTCTTTGATGGTTTGATGCACATTTTGTTACCAAAAAGGGTAAAACACGTGCGTAACACGTGTTTGGTAAAAAATAATCCAATTTGGTAAAATTTCAGCATGTCATTTGGTAAATACCGCTGACAAAATCTGGTCACACTGAGACTTCCATTTTGCAAACTTTTTTTCAAAAATAGTTTTGCACTCATTTTATAAGTAAGTCTCTATGTAAGTAAGTTTATATGTTAAGTCTCCAAAACAAGATAAATGAAAATTATTTACAGGACAAATTAACAAGAGGAAAAACAGTCGAAAGACCGAAAAAGGAGCGTTTTAAACAGGCAAGTGTCTATTTTGCATGCTTGCTTTGCCGATTTTTTAACATAGCATGCAGTATAGTTTGTGAATTTGAAAATGTGTAGATCATTCTGTGTGGTCAATACAACATTGAGTGATCTTTACAGTAAGAGTATTTTAGTATTGATTCAAATATGTTATAGAAAAATAAAAAAACATTAAATCTCAAAAACTTCATTGCAAAAGCAAGTGCGAAGTATAAAAATACTCCTCGAAAAGCAGTTGAAGTTTTTTGAAAATTTCGAAACGTTAGAACGTCTAAGGTTGAATGTTACAGTAAATCAAAGCTAAAAGAGTACATAATAGCATACTCACTATAATAGTTGGGCAATTGATAATTTTATAGTTAAAAACAAAATAATGTTTTGTACAAAATATAAAAAATATACAATGTTGCGTGTTACCATGGTTACATTCGTCGACTCAGTACTAGTCATGTTACAATAACTTTTGGGGAGTAAATTGTTTGGTTCAAATCACTGATCTGAAAATATAGTACCTGGATCGAGCTTCTATACCTATGAAAATTGAAGCCAGTTTTAGATTTGGCGGCCATATTGGAGGGACCAGCGATGGCCGTCGTACAAGCAGTGCAGTATGAGGAGATATTTTCAATTTGCGCTGTGTTGGGCGATGGAATTATTGAAGTTTAATTGGAAATATGTAAAGGAGTTGGTATATTGTTAAAAGTCACCGATTTGGTATAATTTCGGGCGTTTCTCGGCGAAAAAACTGTTCGCGTGTGTATGTTGTTGTCAGCCATGAGTGAGCATATTCACGTGAAAATTTTGGAATAAATCGCCGTACTGTGTCTCTCGGCGTAGAAATCAAAGAAATTACAAGAAAGGAGTCAGTTCCACATGTGAAAGTAATACTGGGCAAATAGTGGTGAAAGATCGGCCATAAAACGGGTTTTTGTGACGATTAAAGTCGACGAACTTTGCGTGTTGTAGATACAACAATTAACAATTGATTGTTGTTGCCCGGACGTTGTTCATACTTGTATAAAATAAGACAGTATATTTAATAGGTCCAAGAAAATAGTTCATTGTTTGCTGAGACGCAATAAATAGAAAGTACTTATGCTGTTATGCATTTTTTCTTGCATTTGAACGAAACTAAATTTAATACACTGGTCAGATTGATAGAATTCGTCAGAATGTTCCACTACAAGGGTTGGACTGCCAATAGTTGGATTGCAATAAATGCACAACAGCATACATAGGGCAGCTTGGGCGACAAGTACAAAGTATATTGTTCACACTGTATGCACCAAGTTACCAACCCAATAAAGTGTGTCACAAATTTGTCTACTGTGTCTCAAGAGATTGATTACATGTCATCTATATAAAGCATCATGCTGTGACATTTAGTTTCCTTATGAATTAAATGAACAATTTATTTACAACATGTATTTTAAGCTTGAATCTGTATAGAGAAAGCAGGGGTGGTGCTAGTGGGGAATACATGTTCTGTTGGGAACCCCAGGGATTGTCATATTCAGTTACTGTATTTGAACATAGTCTTCTGGATAGTCTATGATTTGAACTACAAACAGCCATATAATATGCATTAAGTCTTGGTTCAAAAATTTATAGACTCCCTTTCCAGGATCTGGAATTTAAATTATTTTTCAGTAGCCATTCCAACTG
Source organism: Trachythela sp. YZ-2020 (assembly GCA_016169945.1). Taxonomy (NCBI): domain Eukaryota; kingdom Metazoa; phylum Cnidaria; class Anthozoa; order Malacalcyonacea; family Clavulariidae; genus Trachythela; species Trachythela sp. YZ-2020. Next base: position 2,676,003 of record JADLSH010000395.1, read on the forward strand.
AGTTACCCATTCCTGACCATCTCACTATTACAAGTAACAACAACATAAGACACAACAGTCGACAACTAGACACTAAATAAGTTGGTATCGTGATACACTAAGATGCATATAAAGCTTAAGCAAACTTCTATGCACTTGACTTGAATGCTGATTAAAGACATTTAATGTTATACCAATGTTTGAAATTTTGTAGTATCCAGTCTGACCAGTCAGGATACAAGTCATTCACTATTTAGTATCCAACACCAAATTTTAGTATCTTGTGGATATCAGGATACTGCAAATTTCAGACCTTGCTTAAAAGGATGGCCTAATATATTTAGCCCCTGTTTTTTTCCTGTGCCAAGGAATTAATGACACCATAGCTGACAAGTAGATCAGGAACCTAATGGTATAAATCTAGTTTAAAGACATTAAAAATTTGAATTAATAAAAACATTTCTCAATGAGAACTTTTACAATAGCATTGGTCAGTTATCATGGTACATGCTGATTTATTGCATACAGCTTTTTGCAAATTCTTTACAGGACACAGAATGTTTCAGACAGGTAAAATCTTTCACAGAAATTTAAAACATACTTTTACAAGAAATATACAGTATAAAAATTAAAATAGTTTTTATGACTTTACTACAAACATCATATTAAATTTGAAGCATGAACTGAGCATAGAAAGTATATTATTATTTACATCACTAATAAATTCTAGATGTCCTATTTGGCGACAGTGCATCACGGCCACTTATGTACCGATCAATTCGAAACTTCAACATGCCCCCCCCGGGCGAACCCCGGGAATTTGAACTTTTTAAAATTTTACTTTTCAAATTCCCCGCCCCCTGCGCAAAAAATATGTTCAAATGCCCTGCGCTAAACAAGACATTAAGCGTTCAAATGCCCCACCTTCATACAGAAAATTATGAAAAAGTACAATTTAAAATAGCGAAATTGTATTAAAAAAAACCTCAAAACATGGAAATTTATCAGTTTTTATACACATTGACAATCATTTTTATAGTACATACCTTCAAATGAAGCACATAGCTTTTCCATCCCCTTTTCTTTAAGCCAGTCTTTCACAAAATGGACTCCTTTCCCCTCGAAATCGCTTAAAAAAACTGTATTTGCCTCCATTGCCAAATTTTCAGTTTAATTAAGCAGCCTGCATGCAGGAAGCGCGGGAAAACGGGCATGAATAAATTAAGGCTTCCGGTTATTTTTCCGGTTCAAATTCCCCACCCTTGTCAAATTCCCCACCCCATGTCAGACATAGTATGTCAAATTCCCTACTCCCCGGAGAGGGTTTGGAGTCAAATTCCCGGGGTTCGCCCGGGGGGGGCATGTTGAAGTTTCGAATTGATCGGTACATTTAATACGCGTAAAGTTTCTGTAATAACATTCGTTTTCAGCCTGATTCAGTGATTCCTCATTATTTATACACGCAATATTACTCCCACAAGACGTCCTGTCTCGATTCTTGTTTTACTATGGTCTATGGAAGGCAAAATATTGTTGCTACAACACGCAAAGTTCGTCGACTTTAATCGTCACAAAACCCCGTTTTAAGGCCGATCTTTCACCATCACTATTTGCCCAGTATTACTTTCACATGTGGAACTGTCTCCTTTCTTGTAATTTATTTGATTTCTACGCCGAGAGGCACAGTACGGCGATTTATTCCAAAATTTTCACGTGAATATGCTCACTCATGGCTGACGACAACAACATACACACGCGAACAGTTTTTTCGCCGAGAAACGCCCGAAATCAAACCAAATCGGTGACTTTTAACAATATACCAACTCCTTTACATATTTCCAATTAAACTTCAATAATTCCATCGCCCAACACAGCGCAAATTGAAAATATCTCCTCGTACTGCACTCCTTGTACGACGGCCATCGCTGGTCCCTCCAATATGGCCGCCAAATCTAAAACCACTGAGCTATACTATATTACTGGAGGTAGTGCTCGGCTATATTATATTACTGGAGGTAGTGCTTGCCTTGCTGACGCCATATATGGCGTCAGCAAGCCAAAATCCGCCATGTTTTTTGCTTCACTTTTCTGCCTGGCGAACATTAGCGGCACGTCCTCCAGATATATTTAGCTCAGTGTCTAAAACTGGCTTCAATTTTCATAGGTATAGAACACCTTATAGAACATAGAAGCTCGATCCAGGTACTATATTTTCAGATCAGTGGTTCAAATGGGCGAGGGGGTTCTGCATGCATGTATTTCTAGTATAATTCCAAATCTGACGTTACAGTATGTGGACAAGTCATGTAATTCTTGTTTACGCTGTTTTTTCAATTATAAGATATTTGGCTAGTGCATAGAATTGGCCACCAAAAATGAAGGAACGCGTGATCGCGTATTCTTTGCTTGCACATGACGTCACTACGTGTCATTAGGCGCCATCTTGGTTGATTTTAAAGTTTTGTCCAGCCGTTTACATCAAAATAGTTGAGTTACTTTAATATTTTTGGTTTGTTTTGAAAACATCTTACTGTATTATGAATAGTATACGATTTCTGGCACAATACGACAATGAAATGAAGAATATAGATTTTTAGTTGCCACGAAAATCAACCAACGAGCAATACGAGTAAATTCGGTATTCGGCTACATCGTGGCAAAATCGTGGCTACATGAAGTTCATGCGGTAATTTTACAATAATGCAGGCTCGGGTAGTAACACGTGATTGTGGAGAGCCAATGAGATTATTCTAAGAATTGGTCATTTTTGGCGCGCGAAGGACAAAACAACTAGCTACGACAACGATCAGAGGACAACGATTGTATCATTCGATTCATCGATCAGGCAGAAGTAAAACGAAAAGGAAAATAACTGGGTATGTATAAAAGTTAAATATACGATTATTATCAACGTTCAAGTTCACGTACGTATCTGTATTTGACTATATTTTTGTACAATATTGAGAATTTTTGGGTTCAAATATCAATTATGAACAAACCAAATTAGACTTCTTTCGATGGTTTCTGCGGTGTGTAGGCTTCTTCCCTAAAACCATATCACAGAGAGATTGATTAAGGCTCCATTTTAGGGCCTTTACTCTTTTTGTTATATATTAATGACCTGCCTCATTGTTTAAACAAAACAAAACCTCGATTGTTTGCTGATGATACAAACCTAACAGCTGCTGGTCAATCTATAAATGATGTTGAAGCTGCAATGAATTCTGATTTAGAAAAACTTAGGAAATGGTTAATTGCCAATAAACTAGTTTAAATGTAGCTAAAACTGAATTTATGTTAATTGGATCTAAACCAATGATAAAAAGTGTTTCAAATATACAGGCCAAACATTACCATTGAAAACAAACCAATTAGACAAGTTTACGATTGCAAAACTCTTGGAGTGACTGTCGACCAGCATTTGTCTTGGAAGAATAATACTGAAAAGGTTTGCAAGAAAATAGCATCGGGAATATCAGCTATTCGTCGAGTAAAAGAATTTGTTGAGAAAGATACGCTTGTTTCTATATATAATTCTATTGTTCACCCACACTTTACTTATTGCTGTGAAGTATGCCAGTATGGGATGTGTTTGGTGAAACACAATCAAAACGTCTCCAAAAGCTCCAAAACAGAGCTGCTCGAATCATAATGAATATGAGCAATGATGTAGATCATCAGGTTGCTTTAGATGCTTTAGGCTGGAAGTCACTTAAAACGGAAAGAATGAAGGCTAAGTCAAAACTGATGTTTAAATTGTTGAATAAAATGGGTCCTAAATCACCTACTGATTTATTTACTTTCAAAAATGAAATAACAAATTATGAACTTCGAGATATTGAAAGTACTCTTTGCTTACCACAGCCACGTACTAATAGCATGAAAAAAAGTTTCATGTTTGACGGGGCACACATTTGGAACTCTTTACCAAATGAAATTAGGGGGAGCAACTCCCTCATGTCTTTTGAAACTAAAATCACCACTCACATTTTTGAATGACATAGAGATTTGTAAATAGATATGTTTCACCATATGGTTTCACTATACGTTTTTCTATACCTTATATTCTTGTACCTATATAACTTTCTTATTCTATACTGTATTACCATCTATACTATATTTTTGTAATCTTATTATCGTACACGCCCCTTGTGGAAATCAGCCTATAGGTTGACAATGGTTAGCGTGTTTAAATAAAGTTATTCTATCTAAATAAAGTTATTCTATCTATCTATCTATCTACAGAGACTTGACAGGGACAGACTATATAGTCATTGAGTCAATGTCTGCTCGAAATTTATATACTGCCATACGTTCGTAAAATCCATTTCAAATTGTGATGTATTTCCCTCTTTTCGTTGAATAAGTCATAAATTTTATCTCGAACATATAGTGCCAAGGATCAATCTACCTGAAAAATACAACAAGAATTTCAATGTTTTTTGTTGTATTTGCAGGTAGATTGATCCTAAAGACCTGAAGCTTACTCTCAATTTTATACCCAGTTCTCTAATATCTCGGCAGAGGCAAATAGATTCAGACAAGAAAAGAATTGGAACATCTCACAGAAACCTCTCCATGGAGAGAGTATCTACTGTAGTTTGTGGCTGCATGACAGATTCAAAATTGACTTAATGCAGATATGTCAAATATGAGTGTTCCTTTCCAGTGTGCAGTGTGTTTACTATCCAGAAAGTATATTAGCAAAATATAATGTCTAATTTGATACATAAGTCATTGTATTCATACAGACTGTAGTCTTTGCCCTTGAACATTTTAATATGCAGTACAACCTTGTTATCTCGAACAGCCAAGGAAAACAACAACAGATTCTAGATAGCAGGGTTCAAGATAACCGAATCAGTGTCAAATTACATAGAGAATAATACATGGGTGCGCGGAAATACCAGATTTATTTAGAGTGTTGAACTTGATATCTCACGAGTGAGCGCAGCGAACGAGTGAGATATCATGTTCAACACGAGAAATAAATCTGGTATTTCCAAGCATCCATGTATTTTTCTGTTTATTATATAAAGGACAGTCTTTTCAAACAAAATAAAATAAAATATCCATTTTCATAAACTCAAAAGTGATAATTTTCACATGTGAGATTATCATTATCAGTTTTTATCAGTGCTCGAAATCTCTGTAAAGCACTATACTTTATATAATAAAAGAGGATAATTATAGTCGTAATTAAATGACATTGGCTGATCCAACAACTTTGATATGATTTGTGAAATATACAATTAACAATGTCAATATAGTGTATTTAACAATTGTGCTGTAAGTATATTAAACTGAAAGAGTGCATTCTTTATTACGTGCTTAATTATGCTGCAAAATCATATATGCATGTGCATGCATTGTTCGAATTAGAGAAGAAAAATCGATTTGCAAATTTTGTTGATGAAAATGTTAAGGGAATTTTAGTTTTGCAAAATGGAAACACTGACAAAATGGCGGCCATTTCGTTGCGAATTTCGGTTATAATTCCATGACACGCAATCACGAATATTTCTCTTTGATCTTGACCCCAATCCCTAACCCTATTTCGTGCGTGTCATATTTCGTGAATATTTCGGATAAATTTTAGCTATATTCTGCTTTTTACACATCCTTTTAGTACAAAAATAAAATAGGGAACAAAACACTAAACAGTGTTGAGTTTGCAACATAAAATTTGCACATCGTTTGGAAAGTGATATGCAATTTTCACTATTTCGGCCAAAACGTTGTGCACATTCACACCGTTACTTCGAACCCTGTGTGCATGTAGTCCCTAGACCCTAATATATACAACAATCTGAAAAACAGGTAAATTTTGTCAAGGGAAGCAAAATTATAGTTCAAGATAGCAGGGAATTTGAGTTAACCGAGTAAATGTTTACCAACTTATTTATGTTTTACCAAGCATTACATTGTGAATACGTCGCCATGCGATGTAGCGCGCGACCAAAACATAAGAAGACTGAGGCGAGATACATTTTTACCAATTTATTTATGTTTTACCAAGCATTACATTGGGCTGCCTATGGTTTGAGATAACCGAGTTTGAGATAATCGAGTTTGCATGGGATAACCGAGTTTGAGATAACCGAGTAAAAAAATGTGGAAATAGTAAGGGTAAATTTATTTATTTATTTAGCTTCGCCAACTAGGGCAGGGTCACCACAACAGCATATGCCAATTACTGTGGACCCTTTTTTCCTAACCCACCCTGTCAACTTTCCCTGTGGGAGGAAACCGGAGTACCCGGAGAAAACCCACGACTTTCGGCAGAGCGTTGACTTTACTCTTTTCGCTTGAGGACTGGGTTCGAGTCGCATTGAGAAAGTTCTCACGGAGACTTGAACCCGCGACCTTAGAGGTGAAAGGCAAATTGAAAGGCAAGTGCGCTAACAACTTCGCCACCGAAGCCCCACCAAATCCATGGGAAATGGGTTTCAGTTTGAGATAGCAGGGAGTTCGAGATAACTGGGTTATACTGTATTATAGCTGGGTTGTACTGTATTCAGAAGATTTTATATAACTGTTGCATAATTTTAACATCTATATATTAATACCAGTTTGCTATGATCAACGAGTTAAGCATCCTTTGGTGTTAGGCAGGGAAAAAGAACAACATTGTGGCTGGATGGGTTAACTTGTAAATCTAGAAAAATGAGTGATATGGTCCTGTGGTAAAGTAAAAGCAGGAAAGACTTGACCATCTGGCAATTGGTTAAGTACTGAATCTGCAAATGATTATAGGATTCCAATGAGCTCAGTGAAGGTTTCAGTTGTAGTTTGTCAATTTGGGCCAATTCCCAATAGAACTTCCTATAGTCATTCAATATATGATGGAGATCAGATCCCCACTTTTCAGACCACAACAAGGCTACTTTGGTAATTCTTACAAACCCAAAGAGAAGCTTTTTTTTTGGGGGGGGGGTTAGGAGAAAAATTAATGTTCCAAGAGCAGCACCTAGTAAAGAGCCTCTTTGCCAGCAGCACGCCGTTAACACCTGGTAACAAACGCCACGAAAATATTACAGATGTTATCACGTATTTCCTCTGCAAAGACAATGTCCCGTTTAATGCAGTAAGTCGACCAGGATTTCAAAAACTCTTGAAAGTACTAGAGCCACGTTACAAAATCCCAGATCAGACAACATTTTCAAAGAACAAAGTCGCGAAGCTGTATGATGTTACGAGAGAAGTGGTTATGTCAGACTTAAGCAGCATAGATTACTTCGCATCAACAACTGGCATGTGGTCTTCCCACGGCCTGACACCGTATATGGGATTCACGCTGCATTGGATCGACTCAGAGTGGAAGTTACGAAGCAGCAGAAACCTTGGGACGAAGTTTGTTCCTGATGACCACACTGCCAAACAGTTGACCGAGACAATGAACGACATGCTTGCGCATTGGAAGCTAAGTACTTCAAAACAAATTGCCATAACAACTGATGATGGTTCAAACATAAAGAAAGCCTGCCGAGACAACGAATGGACAAATGTACCATGTTTTGGTCATAATCTGCACCTCGCCATCACCATGTGTAGTATTATACAGGCCGATCAACCCTCTTTTTTGAGAGTGTACGAGAGTGTGCGAGAGTGTGCTAATTGAATATTCAGTAAGTGAGAGTGGCACGGGGTGGCACGTGGTCATTAGCATATGAGGGTGGCGTGTTACGTAATTAACATAGAAAAGTCGGCCGCAACTCATCATTAACATAAACATCATTAATTATACAACTCGGTCCTACTCCTTTGGGATATGGCGCATCATTACATTGACCCTTTTAAAGTAAAAAAATCTAGTCATAATAGCGTCGGGCTACCAATTTACATTACAGTAGCGTAGCGCTACCAAGTAGCGCTACGAAATAGCGTAGGCCAGGAAAGTTAGTCCAGCTTGCTTATTGGCCAGAAAAAGCAATTGACTGGCTGCCAATGCGTAATGAGCGGCCACACAAAATTTCAAATGAGTGGCCGTACTGGTCGTCTCTATACTGTGGTAGCGTTATCAAAGAGTATAAACACCAACACAATAGCTTTACGTTCCAATATATTTTGCCAAGCGTTGTGTTCCAAACACAGTCCGTTTCGACAACGAGTAAATAGATTCTCGTATCTAATATCACCTTATACGAAACGGCTTAGACAACTAATATAGCGACGCTTAACCTAGTAAAATATTATTGCCTTATACGAAGGTAATAACAAGCAGAAATATAGCTTTCTAAAACGAGAAGATCTCAAAGTTTAATCGGCATAGCTAAGGTCTTGTAGACAAATACATATAAATGTTTGCCAAGCGAATGTATAAACATAGAGATTTAAACCCTACAAAGTTTCAAGCGTTTTAGATGTAGTGGAGGATGAAAAGCAGTGATTTTTAAGTGAGATTTACGAGCAGATATACAATTCTATGCGTAGGTTTTGTAAGTCATTTGTAAATCGTTAACGGCGATTTGAATAAATTGAGAATATTTAATTATAGGACGGCTTTTGCATATTTTAATATTGACCACTTTATGGAATGCTTGGTGTTCTTCTTTTTCAATTCCCAGATGTACTTGGACAATGCGGTCTTAGTCGAATGCCTCTCGTGGTTGAACGACAAACAATGGTTGTTGAAGCGCGTTTTAAATTCATTCCCAGTCATGCCAATGTAGATTTTCTTCGCGTTGTTCTCTGCCGTTGTCACGGTGGCTTTGTATACTAAATTGCTTTTTCGGCATTTGCCGTTCAGCGGGCAGTTGGATTCCTTTCTACAATTGCAGCTTTGCGTGGGTTGTTGGTCTTTGTCGTTCTTGAGGATTTTGCTATTGTGTCGCTTAATCACGTTGGCCATGTTTTCCATACAGCTGTAGCTCACCTTTATGGAGTTCCGGTTAAAAATCTTGTGCAACGTGTGTCCGGTCGGAAAATGTTTGTCAATTAAGCTGATGTAAATCGGTAGCGCGACGCAATAATGACTAGATTTTAAATCGGTAGCGCGACGCTATTATGACTAGATTTTTTGACTTTAAAAGGGTCAATGTAATGATGCGCCATATCCCAAAGGAGTAGGACCGAGTTGTATAATTAATTATGTTTATGTTAATGATGAGTTGCGGCCCCCTTTTCTATGTTAATTACGTAACACGCCACCCTCATATGCTAATGACCACGTGCCACCCTCACTTACTGAATATTCAATTGGCACACTCTCAAAAAAGGGGGTTGATCGGCCTGTATAATACTACAACCATGCAACACCTTAAAGAACAGCCCAAGAGTACAACGTGCATTGGGTGTCTCCAAGAAGATCGTGGCAGGTTTTGGCACAAGTTGGAAGAGACGAAGAGATCTTGCCGCCGCCCAAGTTCAAGAAGAACGTGGACAAAAGTTCAAGAATTTGACATCGGTGAGTATGAAGTAAACAAAGATTGAGATTTTATCGTTGATTGAGTAATGTGGTGTGTATTATTTAGACAAAAAATGACATCAAAACTTAGGTACTGTTTTATACTAAATGATTTTTACAATGATTTTAGATGTGCCCAACCCGTTGGGGTTCCACTCAGCACATGATCTGCAGGGTGCTGCGCAATAAGAAGGCCATTCGGCGAGTTCTTGGCAACGACAAGGATACTTCCCACTTGGTTCCGAAATGGCAAGACTTGGAAGTCTTGGAATGTGTTGATAAAGCACTTGGTCCGCTCTCAAGGAATTTACTGATATTATGTCTGCAAGCAACTACGTAACAATAAGTGCGTTGAAGCCAATTCTCCATCGCCTGTCAACAACTCAATTGGTCCCTCAAGATGATGATTTGCCACTGATCGCCGACATCAAGAACGAGGTCTTAACGAGATTACAAGCGCGTTATGTTGATGGTGCATTGAAAGCTTTGATGAATGTCACATCGTTCTTGGATGCTAGGTACAAGACTGACTTTCTCGAAACAGAAAGCGAAGAATTGAACGAAGTAAGAGAAGAACTCTTGAAGAATGCTGCTTTCCTAGAGTTCAGCGCCATTGAAGAGGAAGACGAAGTCTTGCCATCGCCTGCTCCGAAGAAGGCAAAACTCAGGGGCATTAACAAGCTTGAAGAAGAAAGGAACGGGGTCTCCAGCTTCCTCTCCACGTAGTCGTCTCTCCAAAGAGATTAACATTTACCTGTCACATCCAGTTATTGACGGAGATGACGAGCCTTTGCAATGATGGAAGGTCAACGCTTGGCAAGAAAATACCTTGCCATTCGAGCCACCAGTTCGCCATCAGAGAGGCTTTTTAGCAAAGCGGGGCAAATTTCTACTCCAGCACGAGCTCAACTGAAGCCTGACAAAGTGGGCAAACTTGTCTTCCTGGCAGAGATCTCTGAACTGTTAGAACTAAGGAATAGACTGCATAGATAGACTTTCTCTGAGACACTGTGGCACTCATTTAGACATTTATTATAGATATTTGTAAATTATTTAATTTAATATATTTCAATACATTTTGTACGTTTGCAAGTTATCGTTTGAATATTTTGGGATCACGCTTGAAAGTTGCAAGTTTCGAAAGAAAACGCTATACATATACAACGCCTTGTCGAAAATAGTTTGACATTTCCCGACGAAATTTTCAACTTTCAAATCTTAACAACACGAATAATAGCGCGTATAACGGTGGCTTAACCGCTTAAAAAATTAGGAAGTACTACAAAAATAATGCAACTGTATTTGAAACTATAGTTAAAATCGGTTTTTTCGATTTTTTTTAGACGGTTTTCGGTTTTTACCCTGAACCGCCTGATCCTGGCAGTACCTGTCAACAAACTAACAAACTTTGCAATTTTCAATTGAAAATGCAATATGTTCGCATTCTAGGTCCACAAAAATCACAATTTTTTGGGGGGGCCCGGGCATATAATGCCAAGGTATCCGATATGACTATATCATAGTAGTGGACCCCCCTGTCATGTAGCCAGTTATGCATGGCTCCCCAGAATTGATTTTTGGTTGGTATGTACGTAGCATGTATGTACTTTTTTAATGTATTTAGATATATTGTGTCAATTGTAACTTAAGATATGCATTTCTATTTTTTTGATGGTGTTTGTGGTTGTTTCATTATAGACAAATCATAATAATAATAACTATAGCATCTGCTATATACTAGGCTTTGTATTTTGGGCACATGATATTCAGTCATACCTCGGACATAACTCTGGAAGAACAACAGTCTGTTATTAATTGTTAACTACTGAATATCACATGGTATATAGTAATTGATGAAAACGGGTCAATTATGCTGCGCGGTAAGCCCGGGGGCAAGGCATATCCTGGGTTATTTGATGGAGTGGTTGTACTGTATAAATCTTTCAGGGGGCGCACCCTTCTTTTCCAATGGAAATTATATAAGGGGATCCAAGGGGTTCTTAATGGGGTCTTTATATATCAAATGAATGGGCAAGATAACTTAAATATTGTCAATAGACAGTTAACCTTGTATTTCCAACCCACAACTTATGAATCTTGAAATTTAAGAATGCACTGCTTAATTGGCACGCTGTGATCTTTCCTGGCCGAGAGTGATTCTTTTCTGAGGGAATGATGCTAGCTAGCCCTGATATTTACTGCATATTGAATAGTGAATTCTATTTATAACATTCAATAACATCTACTATAAATGACACATGTGCATGAACTTTTGGTAGAATTAGTTCATGATATAGGCTAATATATCATTATTAAAATTTACTGCTATAAACTGATGGTTTCTTGCTTATATAGGATAGATGTTGGGGAGCGTTCCAAGTAAAACAGTCCAAAAAAGGTACTATAATTATAAATAGATTTGATTTATAATTATGAATATTACTGCACAGCAAACAATTTTCAAAGACAAATTAAGAAATCATGACAAAAACACTTTAATTTTATTAATTTAATTTAAATAATTTTAGTTTTATTGTTGTTATAATCATTTTATACCTCGAATCTCTATCGCTACAAAGACAAAGTTTACTTATTTTATATTATATGCACTGACCACTCACTACACTGCAGGATTATTTTACTAAATGAAATAGTGTATATACCGCACGTAAAGACTGGCATGTATTATTAGTATAAGAAACTCTTACTTTTCGGTTGGGCCAATTGGTGGACACTGACTATTAGTAAAAGTTCACGGATCATGGAGTAGCAAAAGTTTAACATCCGATATGAATTCAGAGCCTTTTTTAACTAATGTGCTGGAGGGGCCAAAGCCACCCAGCCCCCATGTCCCCCCCCCCAGTACGCTATCCCCCCCCCCAGTGGAGGTCCCTTTTGTCCAAAGTATAAGCAAAAAGGGGAAAAACTGAGTTTAGAGGAAAGTTATGGTATTATCACAACAAAACCTGGCTCCGTTTAGATGGGATATATCAAAAGGTATGCATCTGAGGTATGCATCCTTACGATAATTCAGACCAAGACTGAGCAATATAACAATTATATATATGTAAAACTGATCGATTTAGGAAATCGTTTTTTCCGCAAATGATTTCTAATGTAAATTGCAAACATTCTTAATATGTTTCACTTCTTATTCTATTTTTTAGTATTTTTATGAACGTAATTTTAACATTTTGTAACAACTTCTATATTTACATCCTTAATTAAGATTGCATGTAATTCGCTGATGTAATTTAACCTAATGGTCACAAAATCAGTGTTATTTAATAAAACCTTAATAATAAAGCATTATACAGTAGTAGCAAAAGCCTACAAAACCCAACAATTTGAAGACAATTTAATGATATATTCAATTATGCATGTTTACAATATGCCAAACAGAAACGATAGAATTGCATTTTTCGCTTTAGCGTTGAATACTCAGGAAACATTTGCATTCCTATTCTGTGCATTTGCGCAATATCAATTCAGAAATTGCAGTACAGATATTTATGCTCGTTTTAGCGCGGTATTAAGCATTCTAGTCGAGAAAACCAGACAATTTAAAGATATATTTAAGGTACAATTTTGCGTGTGTTCATCACTTCATCTTGTCAGACTGACCCAATTACACCACCGCTTTAGAATTCTGTGTACATGAGACAATTTGCGTAAACGGTCTAGTTATAAAGAGGTTTAGCTACTGTGTGCGTCTTGTAAATATAGACGGATACATACAGTCATGCTACATCAACACAGCGCTAAATTGTCTTCAGTTGCTACTTCCCTATATATTTCAAATATATTAAAATGTTCACTTTTAATTTGTAGCAGATTATAATTCAGAAAATTAGGTAATAATAAAAATTTAGTTTATCATATCCGATTGTAATTTTTTTGCTGCTCCGTGGTCCGTCGTTTACTAATAGCCACTTTGCGAAACGTCGGAAGTGCAAATTTAGATAATTTCCAGTTTTCCGCTACCACTACATATTCCCACCTTTTTTGCTGCACGTTTTTAATAGTCCTAAAACCCAGTTTGATGCCAATTGGCAATTACATAATTTGCTTCATTAAACGGATATCATGATTTCGTGATTGAAAAACCTTGCCGTAGCTTATTTACTTTATGGTTAATGAGCTATCTTTGAAAGACAGTGAGAAAATATACGTGCCGGGTTGTTGCTCCGCCCTAATCATTAGTGTTTGCCACTGAAGTATATATTGTTTTCTCAACTTTGATGAGAGTTTTTGCACGTTTTACCGGTACGCGTAGTAATATCCTGTCAACTCTCATGCAACTCTTAAATTGTTCTCGTTAGACTGGGGTATAACTATATGAGAGTTGATGAAACTCTCATGCAAACTCTCTTGCTAAATCTCATCCTCGTTTGACCAGGGCCCCGCCGATTTTGTAAAAAATATAATTGTTATAACTGTAGAGTGTAGTACGTATAATACAGTCTACCGTGCTGTAGAACGACTATGTGTTTTCAAGTGGATTTTTCACACTTTTATTTTGTAGGTCTGGAGAATCAAGTGATGCGGCAGATTATTCCACAGGTGATATAAATTTAATAAATTGTCTTTAACTTTCATTAAAGTAACAAGTCAATAACAATTTATTATTAAGACCAATTACTAAAACTAATTACTTAACATTAATTAACTATTCGCCGAAGGCGAGGTGAATATCGGTGAATAAAAACCGAGACGAAGTCGAGGTTTTTATTCACCGATATACACCGAGCCTGAGGTGAATAATTGTTTTAGTAAAATTACATAGGTGATTATTGAAAATTCTCAAGGCTGATTGGTTGCGCTACCTCGGATTAATACGCGATAATCACCTAAAGCGATTTTAAGCCGCTTTTATCGTAAATATTCAATTTTTTTCCAAATAATCACCTATGTAATTTTACTAAAACAATTATTCGCCTCATGCTCGGTAAATAAAAACCTCGATTTCGTCTCGGTTTTTATTTACCGATATTCACCTCGCCTTCGGCGAATAATTGTTAATTAATCCGAGGTAGCGCAGCCAATCAGCATTGAGAATGTTCAATAATCACCTATGTAATTTTAATAAAAGCAGGTAATAGATTGTACAATCTATGGTTGGGATCGAAAAGTATACAGTAAAAACTACCTAACCCAAAAAATTCCTTTAAAAAGTAGGTACTTTTAGCAATAAAATTGCAGTATATTTGTTTGTATTTTGTAGGGGGGCTATAGCCCCCAGATCAGAGCGGGAGAACTTAATACGAAGATGTCAGATTCTTCGCTGCCTGAAACGCAAAATTAACAAAATAACCTAGTTTCTGCATGTCAAATCTTCCCCAGAACGCAGGAAAGGCCATTTCAGAGACTCCAGAATTCAAAATTTTCCGGGTGAGCATGCCCTCGGACCCACCTACAGTTTGCTTAGCTCCTCCCCCCACTCCCAGCCAAAGTAATGTTCCGCCGCCACTGAGAAGGTCAGTTGAAGGGTGCAACTACCTGAAAATATAGAACTATACTTCTGAGGCCGGTTGTTCAAAGCTCGGTTATTGCTAACCCTGTGTTAAAGTTAACCCGCTGTTTTGGTTTGTGTGTTTCTTCACGCCACGTCCATATACAGTGTATTTAAAATTTCCGAAAATGAACTTTCTATTGATCCAGCAATAGAACGAAGGTCGTTCTTACTTCCAAACGAAGGGCCTTTGCATGCAAGTATACTGTATATACTGTAGTTGTATCCTTCAACCACACTTGTGAATATTGTTCATCGCCACCTTTTCTGGAACCCAGCACATTATTCTTTTATATACAGTATAAGTACAATTCGAAAAATATAGAGACGTCGGTTTATAACATATATATACCTGTACAAATTAAGGAAGAATAAAATTTCCCCCCATGATCCACATCATGTGACATTTCAATGCTATAGCCATATATAGGGAAAATGCAGACATTGTTCGTTTTAATTACATGAAAAAGTTTTTATTCTAAGTCTGCTGTAGATGGCCTGGCGTGTGCAATCGATGGTAATCGATGATCGGAAAACCAATGGATATCAATCGATATAATTTATTGATTGATATCGATTGATTTTGGTCAATCGGTAACCAATCGATAATCACCATTGTTTGGGGAAATCTTTATCGATTGCATCGATTGTTATTGACACTCGCGATAAAAACATTTGAGCATTCAGCTTTGATCGTGCAGACCTCTAACCAGCTGTATTTTTCTATCAACACTGTCGGATTAAGATCATATCTCGGGAGGCTCGGGCTCTTATTAAAAATTAATCTATATTGTTGGTTTATAGACTCTCTTCCGCGAAACATCCTGTATAGTAAGTTTCTTTACATGCAGTAAATATATAATTAAGTTTACATCAACATGCTACCCAAAAAGTATTCTGTGTTCAGATAGTTACGAGTGCAGGTACGAAAAGAAACACAGAACCTGTCTAGAGAGCATGCTGTCCACAATCGACATAGAATGTTTATTATTTGTTCATTGTTATTACCTCCGCCAGGAGGTTATGTAATCAACTGGGTTTGTATGTATGTGTGTGTGTGTGTGTATGTGTGTGTGTTTGTCTGTGAACACGATAACTCACAAAATACCAAAGATTTTGATAAGAAATCTTGCGGATATATTGGTCATCGACCAAGGAAGAATTGATTAAATTTTGGTTGAGTTTGGATGAGAATTAGACGAGAAATTTAAAAAAGTTTGTCTTGCTTTCTCCAACTGAACAAACTGAATGCGTAATTAGTACATGTATAATTTATGCACGATATACGGCTTGCCTTGTTTACATATTGTAGAACATAAATAAGGCTGAAGGCAAGGGGAAAGGAGTCAAAACTTAGCTTAATCACGCTGGCGGAGGTATGCAGTCTCGGACTGCCCTCTAGTTCTATTAGTTTTACTCTCGTTTCGGTTTTTCATTTTTGTGGTTTCGGTTACTCGGTTTACATGTGCGTATGTATATGTGTGTCATACAGGCACCAGAAGGATAACGATATCGCCAAGTTAAAGATAACCTCAAATCGTGTACAAAAATTACTGTCTTGTACGTAATATTTATATGCATATGTATGTTGCGGGTTTTTTTACTAGAGGCAAGCTGATATCTCGATTGCAAACGCGAAATGGCAGCAATGGCAGCTATGATTAGCTGGCTACCGTTGTCAAATAGGTCGATTTATATTTAATCTATCGATACCAATCGATAATAATGTAACAGTATCTTTTATCACTAATGAGTTTATTAATATAACAGTTAAATATTGCCTGTCTGTTTGCTACTTTTCTTGCATATACTGTATCTTTGTTCCAGGACAAATTTCTCCTAAGCGAAGTAAACAGAATGACGATGACGATCTGTCCTTTGCCGAGTTTTCATTTGACGTTGAAATGATTTACCGAGATAAAGAGGAGAAAAAGGGAAAACTTGAAAATCTTATCAAACATATCGTTGCCCTTTTGAACTCTGGTGGTGGAGTCCTTCGGATTAACGATGAAAAAACAAGTCGGGACGAATGGAAGAACATGCTGGAACAAAAACTAGTTGAGCGCTGCATTATAACCCAAGATCAGTATCCACAATGTATTCACTTCACTTCAAAATATCCTTTTTTATTCTTGTTTGTCAGAAAGAATAAACATGTTTGTACTCAAAGCAGTGGATTGAAAATTCCCTTGCAATGTAGCGTTAGGGATGCAAATTTCGAGAATATTTCGAATATTCTGAGTCGTAATACCAGTGTTATTGATCCCGAAAGTGAATCATCATCCCTAGAAGTGAGTGAAGAAGACATGAAATATGCTAGTGGTTATGCTAAAGATACTCATGACTTTGATGAGAATGACGAGGACTTTCATTATGAAAGAAAAGTTTCGTCACGGTTAGAAGAAAGCGATACTGTGCAATTTAAGCTCATTAAAGATGGAAGAGCTACATCGAAAGAATTGCTCAAGGGCTTTGATAACTATTTACCGGACTATGTTTCAGCGTTTGCAAATCAACGCGGTGGTAAGGTGTATTTCGGCATTCATGACGATGGGACAGTAAAAGGCCAAATTGTCGAGGGTGACAATGAAAAGGGGAAAGTTAAGGAGATGGTAGAAAAGATCGTGAATAGAAAGAACGAAAATCAAGAGATGGTTCGAATTTGGGGCATACCGGGTTTTGTCCCAAAATATGGTCAACAGTGGTCTGTGGAGTTTGTCAAGGTCACTGGTAAACCAAAGGGCCAAACAAGCTATGTCATTGTTGTAAAGATCTTCCCATTTTATGGAGGGATGTTTTTGCAACGTCCATTAGCTTGGAAAGTTAATGAAACTTCGGAGAATATTGACATTGTCAATATGGATTTTGATGAATGGAGAAACAGACATCTCTGTGGTTCAGGTACAGTACGTGTTCCCTGTATTTTGTATTAATTTTGAAATGAAATACTAATTGTAGTTGTTAAAGAAGATAGTATCATTAAGCCGGTTACTGTAAAAATCAAACTTGTGACTTTTGGTCCTGAAAGTGAAAAGTTCCTTGTTCTATGTTATTGTTACAGGTAAACTACGTCAAGCGTTCCTCTTTTCAGTTCCTAATTCATTTGCAATTTTCCTAATTACCTTTTCAAGATTTCAATTTGCAAAAAATTCGTTGCAAATCCCTTGAGATGTTCCTAAACCGATTCAAAGTTCCTCACTTCCTGTTTAAATCCCCTCACTTCCTGTTAACAATTCGAGCGAAAAAACGCGCTGGTTTTGTTGAATTCGAAGTTGAGAGACGTTGTATTTTTATATTTAATTCCTTTCAAACGAAATTTACACTCATAAATTGAAATAAAGAGCTAGTCATAATAATAAAGACTTTCGATTTTGAATGATTTAATTGAGTTTGAGTTTATTGAGTTTCTCACTCATTGGTGAGCGGATTTCCCAACAGGCTATTGCCCAATTGATAGGGGATCCGAGGTACCTACGATTTTAACGTCCTTATCCGAAAAGACGCGAAAGTCTAACCATTTACTGATGTCAATGTAAAGGTAGCACTTTCTCCTCAATTCTTTTAAGACAATGAGTAGAGGTCCAAGCGTGGTGACCACGACACCAGGGGGTCAATCAATCATCCAATCAATCAATCAGTTTATTAGTTCTTCACATTTACAAGAAAAGAAAACATACAATAATATTATAGAAAAAATAAATACAGGCCATCTGAAATAACCTTTACTGGCTAGTCGAGTCAGATGACCTTAAATATAACAATTCACTGAGACGTAAACACGAGGTGACAAATAATAATTAAGTACTTTAAAAGTATATTACAAAAACTGACAATTAAATTAGTATACACTAATGAGATTAAGCTTAAGTTGTCGTTTGAAAGAATAAATATTGAGTGTTTTTATCGACTCTTCAATTGAATTCCAGATTTTTGGACCGATATATCTTATATTAAAAATTCCATAATTTGTTCTAGTCAGAGGGAGAGAGAAAGAAAATTTGGATGCTAAACGTGTATTATATTTGTGCTTACTGTTGATAAGAGAGAAGAAATTGTCAAAATTAGTTGGGAGCTTACCAGAACTGAACTGATGCATAAAATCGCAGTATAAAATTTCACGACGTCAAGAAATTATAAGTTTTAAAAATAGGTGAAGTGTGAGCACGAAAATTAGAAAATGTTATAATGCGCAGAGCTTTCTTTTGTAAAATGATCAATGGTTCAATGTTCGTTTTGTACGTATTACCCAAAATAAGAACACCATAAGTAAAGAATGGAAAGTTTCCACTTCTTATTATTGTTGGAGTATAGTTCTAATATATGACTTGTACAGTTTATTTTTAACACTTATGATTTTCTTAAACCTTTTGTAATCCATGGTTTACTAAGAATTTTAACCTCTCGTTTTGTCATTTTTCTTAATGGAACATGTCTGTCAATAATTTCCGTTAATGTTTTATGAAAACAATCAAATTTAGCATTTGCATCATCAGTATCCGGCAAAACATTTTCCCAAATAATTTCTCGAACATCTTCAACTAGATTTTCTTCATCGTAGTTAGAATAGTCCCTTCTATAAATATCTTGTTCGTATGAAGTATGAATTATTTTTTTTATAATAAGAAAATTAGGAAGATGATCAGTTATATCATAAATCAAGTTCCCGCTGATAGTGGCATGTCCAATCGAATTAAAATATATATGATCAATTAAAGTTGCTGTGTGATCCGTAATCCTGGTGGGCTGGACTATATGTGGTTGATAGCAATAAGTTGCCAAAGTATTAATAAACTCATCAGTTGATGAATGAGATTCATAATTTAATAAATTAATGTTAAAATCACCCATTACAACACTATATTTGTTTTCTTTTGAAATTTTATCAATAATTTTGAAAATGTAACTCGAGAAATTCTCCAGATTTGCTTTAGGCCCCGTTTACACTATACCGGATACGCATGGTCACGACATCAAATTGAGCCATATCAAAGCGAGTTTAGCCCCCAAAATTATAATAGTATGATCGATTCAACAAAATCAGCTAACTGGCAAAAGCCTAGGGTCAGGGATGCCGTAAAACGGCTTAAATTGATGTCGTGACGATGCGGATCCGGTATAGTGTAAACGGGGTCTTAGGATGCCTATAGATTACTCCACATAGTATATTCCTTCAAGACTGACAATTAATTTCAATCCATATGCCTTCAAAATCACCAGTAGATGATGCAAAATCTTCACGAATACGATATTTTAAGCTATCCTTAACATAAAATCCAACTCCACCAGCACCATGTAAAGTAGGTTGGGAAATAAACTTATACCCAAGTAGATCAATGTTATAGTTACAATATTCTTATTCTGCAGTATTCTAGTTTCAGTGAGTCCTATACTGGATACAAGACAATAATGCTGTTAACATATCAAAATTTGCTCCTAAACTTCTTATATTGCAGTGAAATACAGAAAAAAAGGAATTCACTGTTTGATTAATTTCGCTGCTGCTTTTAAAATCATCTATAGTATAATATTTGAAATTCACTTGTGGTATTAAATTTTCACCAATATCAGATGAAGCTAGATTAGGCATATTAGTTAAGTTGGATGTCAAGTTTAATGTAGGTAGATCATAAAGATCAGCAGACATATTGTACATTTAGTGTTTTTACGATACTTATCTTGCAGCAATGGAAATTAAATTGACCAGGTCTTCTGTAGTTTTAATAGGATGCACAGGATTCCTTTCATTACTTCTGAGGTAAATTCTGCCAGATCTTGGGGGCTTAAACTTTCTGAGATATATTATTGCTTGAAACACGACCAAGGTTCAAATCAGTAGTTGATTTATCTTCAAGGTATTTTCGATTTTGATAACATTTTTCCTTGACTTCTCTTCGCACAAATTTTACGATTATTTTTGATGTATTACTCGATGTTTGAGAGTTATTTCTGGCCGCTGAGGCATATCTAGACTTCGTATTTGGCAAACGGTGGCTTATTGACATATCACTCTCATTCACTGGAACACCAATGAGGGTCCCAACTTCCATCACCAAATTGTTGGTATTTTCATCTCCGGTATACCCGAGATTTCTATGCAATCACGACGAGAGTATTGCTGGAGGTTGTTATGATATATTTTATTACCTTTCCCCAAAGAAGCTTTTCAAAGATAATTACATTACATGAATTAAAATTATATATATATATATATATTTCTAAAATTCATTAATTATTCATAGGCAAAATACAAAGGAAACTCATGACCCGTAGCGGATCTATATATTTGATATAGACTTGCTCAAATTTTCTCCTTCAATTTTTACAGCGTAGATAACATCAATCTTCAAAATTCCAACGCCAGTGAGCGTACAAAACGAGTCATTTTAGAAGTCATATACAAACCTTACAGTTCGGCCTTTATCAGATCTAAAACACTCGGCTGCGCCTCGATGTTTTAAATCTGATAAAGACCTCTTGTGCGGTTTGTATATATTACATATATATATATATATATATATGTATGATAACTATAACTGTTAAAAATAACTAATTGATCAACTAATATTACAAATATAATATAATTAATGTATTAGTAGAAAAACTACGAGTTCATTTAAGGTCGAGAGACGTAATACTTCAGTTTTGAGATGTTTGTTTTCTTGATCGGTTAAAAGCTTTTCTTCAAGCTCTTCAACTTTCTTAGTAACTGAGTCAAACTTATCACTCAGGAATTGAACAGATTCTTTAGCTCGTCTATTGATAAAAGCATCGGCTTGAGTTTATTGTCGAAAATCTCTGTTGTTACGGTATTTTTATCACTCATTGTAGAAATGTAGTACGTAATAAATCAAAACAAGACAAATAAGCGTAAGATAAGTAGAAAAATAAAGCACTATAGGCGAATTAAAAAAAGTAATATAGAGCTTCGAAATTATCCGCCATCTTGTCTCGGTGCTTCCACTTCCGTCAAAGGTTCCTCTTGAAAAATTTTGACTTCCTGTTATTTTTTTTCACTTCCTGTTACTGTAAAAGTCTTTATTTTTGTTACTTGCTCTTTATTTCAATTTATGAGTGCAAATATTATTTCAAAGGAATTATATATAAGAATACAAAGTCTCTCAACTTCGACAAAACTACCAGCGAGTTTTTGCGCTCGAATATATTATTAACAGGAAGTTAGGAACTTCTAACAGGAACTGAGGAACTTCTAACAGGAACTGAGGAACTTCTAACAGGAACTGAGGAACTTCTAATTGGCTTAGGAACATTGCAAATTTCCCCAAGGCATTTGCAACAAACATTTTGAAAATTGCAAAGGTAATAAGAAAATCGCAAACGAATTAGGAACTGAAAAGAGGAACGCTTGACGTAGTTTACCTGTAATGTGTATAGAAAACAGAATATTCCAACCAAACAGCAATAAAAATTTAAGTTCCTTTTCAATTTAAATTATTCTGTACATCACGTTCATTTATCGTCGAAGTACACATAATTCGTTGAAAGAATATATTTGCCTATCCTTGTGATACTTCTGTCGTTACACTGTCGTTACGTTCATTGTTACCTTCCTTATTGTTATGTCACGTGTTGTTGTTGCGTTCGTCTTCCTTTCTCGGACGTATTGGCATAAAACTAGAAATACATTAATGCAAGCTCCTTGCCCGATAATAACCGACCAACTATTTATAGTTCGAGAGATTGAACCTTTTCACTACAGTCCAAATGTGATCATTAGGATGAGATAGATTCAAATATGATACCTTTTTTAAGACTCGTGATCTATAGTAATACCGAAGGTCGTCAACCACCTAGCCTCCTCCGCAGGCAACTCGGTGGAAAACGACGAAATCACGCAATATTTATACGCACCAACATGACTAAACTCATGGGTGTCAGATGTTGGAATCCGCAGTAACCTGGTTACCTGCAAGTGACTTGAGCTAACTGCAAACCTGGGCCAGAAAGTCTCGAACTCTCGCGCGCGTTGCAATTTTACACTCGCGGTGTTTAGATTTCCATGATTTTTGTTATGTTTCCTATTGCTAAAATTTACTTTCTGAGGACTAATTGCTCAAAATCTCCCCCGCTCCCTATTCCCTTGCGGTAGCTCGCTCGCAAGCTACGCAGCCTCGAACCTGCTCGCAGGGCTAACTGCAAATTACTTTTGTCTACCTTCCAAATACAGTAAATATACATGCATGGGATGACTGACAACCTTACTGTGGGGCCCCAAACTTGTTACAGACCAACAAATTGAAAGAAAATTTGCTGGTCCTTTGGTGTGACCATACACATTCGAGAGGGATGGACTGGAAACGCCAGTGCAAAACCTGTCCTCATTCGCGACATCCGTGATATTCCCCTTGATTTTCTATAGTCTGACTCATGTTCACCCTCGTAATGTTGGGTTGATTTTAATATTCCTCCCTTCCCTCCCCCTGTGTCTCAAGCAGTGAAGGGATGGAAAAATATGGAAATGTTTCATACATAACACCAAACTTTATAATTGCATCCCTAATGCACTTTCTTGAAATCTCGCCATTCTTGCTCTATCAGAATTTGAAGGTTTTTGTAGGAGGTACAGTATACGCATGTAGTCCACGAGTCCTTGCAAGACCTGTGACTACCTCCTGTCTATTCACAGCACACCTAATGTTACCTCCCCTTCCTCTTTCCTTCAACAGATCTATTTACTATAATAAAATATGGATAAAGAATTGTTTTGTCTGACCCAATAAAGAAATCAGATATATACTCCGGGTATAGATTTGGCATGCTATTGCAATATGCCATACCTCAATTTGTTGCTTGAACATTGCTGTTGGGTGGTTGCTATTTATGCGATACATTCTGTGAAATTGTAATATGAACCATCCTTGTCACTTCAGGGAGTAACCATTTAACCTGTATCCTTACAGTTAAATCCGGTGTTCTGTTGCGAGCAACATTGCAATATTGTCACGCAGTTTTGCAATCTACACGAACAATCAGGTTTGTAAACAAAGCCCCAGGGTTTGTTTACAAACCTGGTTGTGAATTTCAATTTGCAATTTGTTCGTGTCGGTTGCAAATTGCTCAGAGCAATCTCCCAATCAAAATTTCAATATTGCGTGACAATATTGCCAACATCTCATCACCAAATATAATAACCTCAAAATAATTTAGTAGCATACGTGTAGAAAGCTCTAACTAATCCATTCACTTCAAAATGTTATGCACAATGTCACAAAATGTTCTATATTTTAATATATTCATTCAATATATATGCTTATTTGGAAACTTTTTAACATTGTCTTGTATGTCTTGTCTTGTAAATATGAATAGTTTATCGCTTACCTGCTTGACAGAAACGCTTTGTTATCTTCCTACTTTCAGGATGTCAGCAGTCTTAGCTTTCTCTTCCAGTTTTTTCGTCAAATTACTTTAAATTTCTATACTCTAAATACGACATTTTGTTGAGTTGGAACAACACCTTACCTATACCAAACCAAATCTCCAGGCCCCAGATATTATGAGGTTATTGCATGGCACTAATAAGATTGCGGTTGGTTAAAAATTTGCGCATGGACTGGGTCGAGCATGGTTGTCGTCTTCCGCGGGAACTTTAAGGTAAAACAACACTATCGGCTATCTACGGTTGGAAAATATTTCTAGTCCATGTAATAAACTCCTTGGTTGGAGTCATATTTCGTCGTAATGTATATAGAAAATCTGAAGAGTCAAACTATTCAAAACATCTTCCGTCGACATGTCGTCTTTGTGATTAAAACGTTTAATTCTCAGCTTATACTAGCTAAAAATTCGATGAAAATCTTGACTATATAGTCAGCACTACGAAAAACAACTTTCCAACTCACCGTCACAGCTTGGCTACGGTGAGTTGAAAGCGGTCATGTTACTCGATCTAGTTCTACTCTGCTCCCGTCCGTATAGTCCATAGTCAGCGCTATCTTAAAGACCTTAATATCCTATCGGAGATTACCATGCAGCCTCGTCCGCGCAGGGTTTCGGCTTTGCAGGTGGCTTTGCCGTGGTCGAGGGGATTAATATTGTTATGAAAAATCATTCCAATGAAAAATCACCCGAATATGTAGTATATTAATTTTTATTATTCTTTTATAGAAGAGCATCAAGAAATGCTGAAACGGTTTCAATGTCACACCCTAGACAGCACCAGTAAAAGAGTTTATCAGTTGAAGGACATGACCAAGAAGTTTGCGAACACAGTTCTTCCAGGTTGGTAAATACTGTACCAGTTGACTTCGTATTACCTCTCCCATACACTATATAATTTACTCTTACCTTGTTTTCTCTTCGAACTGTAAAAGTATTGGGCATTAATGGTAGTTCAAATTCAATTCTCCAAAACTGTTTACTATGCTAAGAATCTTTTTAAGGTTTGTGTTAAGATTTTTTAACGCTAATATATTTTCTATTCAGGCCCATTACCAACCATAATTACAGTAATGACTGGGCATTTTATGATGATGATAAAAGTGGCGGACATTATAGAGTCCTTCTCCCAATATTCTTTTTAAGGCTTTGA
This sequence comes from Trachythela sp. YZ-2020, assembly GCA_016169945.1. NCBI lineage: Eukaryota > Metazoa > Cnidaria > Anthozoa > Malacalcyonacea > Clavulariidae > Trachythela > Trachythela sp. YZ-2020. The sequence goes on from JADLSH010000395.1 coordinate 2,701,446, forward strand.
AAGATAACTTCTTAAGGGCTAAGTATAACTAAGCCGTCGTAACAATGAAAAATTGACAGGTTATTATCGAAGATAGCTTGCATTAAATTTGACCAACAAAAAGCGTTTAAGGATTGCATTGCACCGACAAAATCGTTGCCGTTGGATAAACTATAAAGTGCTCTTTAATCGCGTTTGTTGTGGTTTGAGCGAATGTAAAATTGATTAATATAATTTTTGTACGCTATATTGTATCTGTTCAACATCACACTGGTTTATAACTTTATTTCTCGTTTTAGCTGGAAAAGGATTGACAATTGTCCCAGACAACTTTGCTGAACGATTCAAAGTGGAGAAGAAGACTGGTATTAAGCAATTGGAGCATATACTAAAGGAAAGTTACTCAGACGAGGAAGGGTTTATAATGATGGATAAATCATGGTCGGGAAATGTTGGTTTTGAACCGGCTCCAGCTGAAGTAGTATGTGATTTGTTCGTGATGATTCATAGCGCCATTCCTCGAATGATAACTGTTGCTAGAGAATATTCGGAAGAGGTCAAGAAGTACAACTTTCAGCTTGCAAAGAAGTTGAAACTTGCCCTTGTAAACAAAGGCGGTTGTCTTGAATGTGTTGGTATTGATGCTGAGATCTTCCTGTTGAAGGATATCGACGAGAAAATGAAACTACCTCTCCCGATCTCAAATTATCCAACCGCATATAAAATGACACCGCAGCTATTTATTGAAATTCGAAAGGCCCTCGTCATAGTCCTAGCTGGATTTGAATCCTCTTCCTTTAACCCAACAGTTGGTGTAAATTTTCTGTATGTTCTAACCCCGGAACAATACAAAATCATCGAAAGAGGCGACCAATGCGTAATAGTCTCTGCACCACCTGGTACTGGTAAAACTGTCGTCGCCATTGAAAGGATCAAAAGATTGCGAAGAAGAAATGTCTCCAGAGATGAAATATTGTACATTTGTGAAAATGTACCATTGGCTTGTTTTGTCCGGTAGGTTGATATGTCATATTTTAAGCTATCTTTTTAATTGTTGCTTAATTTAATCCGGGAAAATAACAGAACAGCTATTATACTAAAGTAACGAATATCGTACGTATTGACTGGGATAACCTAAACTTGGTTGGGTAATTTTTAAATTTTTGCGCAATATTAGCTGAGATAGAAACGTTTGAGGTTTCATGACCTTTAACAAATTTATGCAAAATTAACAAAAATGGTGGCATTAAACTGATTCTTGAACAATTCTTATTTTGTTATTAGTTTAATAGTTATTTCATCAAGCGAATTGTAATCGAGCTAACCCTTTCTGTGGCAGTTTTCAAGTTTATTAAGTCGCTATAGGCGGAGCCGATGGCTATAGGTTAGCCCTCTGGCTGATCACGGATATTTTACGTTAGCCGCAAAACAACTTTATACTACAAAATGTTTGGCTTACTGTTTGTGGGACCAAATTTGTTTAAGTATAACTGAGTATGCGCAATCGATCATTCATAAGGAAAAATAATTAACATGCATGGTTTTAAATATATTTAAGCGTCGATTTAGTACATAGTGTAACTCAAACGATACGCGGGACAGGTTACTATTTTCGAAGAATATTAACCTAGTACTACTAAAATTGCCGTTTTGTATTTCTGGGATGTCAGATGTCGGAGTGTTTCTTTAGCTGTGGGACAAAATTTGTTCAACTCGGGACGTGCAATCGATTTGATATGTGCTCCCACATGCGTATATAAGAGAAATAATGTTCATGTTCACGCAATTCGTAACTCAAGTGTAGCGAATTATGCTCATAAAAATGACATAATACAATTCACAAATTACAGAACTAAAAAGTTACCTAAACTTAGTTATATATTATATATATATATTATATTTGCTACCTCCTCCACATGCGTTTCACTATTTTGTGAAACGTGGGGGAAATTAGGGAACGAATTCCCTTCTCCTTAGAAATAGTGAAACGCCTGTGGAAGAAGTAGTTTTTTGGGGAATTAAAACTAGTGCAAAGGTTTACGGCGAAGGATTATGAAAGGCTCAAATAGTCAAATTTGCCTGAAAAGGGTAATTTTACATATTACAAGATGTTTTTTTCTGCATCTCACTCGATTGAAATTGATGTAGAAGGTTTAGGTGGATGGATATTTCGAGTGAAATATTATATACAATATTTTAGACCTGAACGGGAACGGCTGCGAAAAATGCAACTCTAAGTCCTCCGACAGGAATTGAACCTGCGGCCCTGCGATTCCGGTGCAGCGCTCTGACCACTGAGCTACAGAGTCCAGTTGTCAAGCGTTAACCACAAGTTCATGTATATATATAGATGCGGGTACTGCGGGTTGTGATAAGGTAAATCACTCGAAATATCCATCCACCTAAACCTTCTAATTTTACATATTGCCTGTTGGGTTGTCATGCGGTTGCTAGGAAATATGCAGTTAACCAATTCTATTCTATTTCAGTTGAAAGCAGTATAATTGTAATTGACTGAAACGATGGGTATTTAATTCTGTCAATTTATTTGTCTGTTATATTGCCAAAATCACGACAATTTTTATGTTGTTTGATCTTGTATGGGCCGCATCATTTATCGTTGTCAAAAGTGTGTCGTGAGAGCATATTTTATAAGATAATTAACAAAATGCTTTTAATAATAATAGTAATAAAATATTCAATATTTATATAAGAAGCCTAATTCCTAGTTACACTGTTATCAGTAAGGGTTCTATGTTTCTAAAAATTATACAGGGTGTCCCAACCCCCCCCCCCCCCCTCCCCCAATCATATTTTGTGGTAGTACGTCGTCAGCTTTGATGGGATATTCAAAATTTTGCACTTGATTGAATAACAAACGTATCATGTCAATCCATTGGTATTTGACTTATCAATATAACTAACCATTTGCTTTCTAGAATCACTTAAAGTGGCGACTCCAATATTGCGACTTGTCCAAATTATGGAAATTAGGTTAAACAAATTTCGAATGCAAATGGCTAGCTATCTTCTCTAAAGCCTGGTTCACCTAGCAATATTGTCGGCGATATTTCTCTTCCTGGTCGATGTGATCGAGCGAATGACATATCAACGTATGCATCAACCTCGTATCCAGGGTATCTTTTATGCGTATGCCTTTGTAAAACCGATCCTATTATGGTCATTAATGGTCACATACTTTATAGTTGGTGAGTGGATTCATTCGCATGCGTCAGGAGGAGAATAATCGGCGACAAAATTGCTGGTGTGAACCAGGCTTAAAACTCATGATTTGTTGTTGCTAACATTGAGAATTCATTCATTGCAAAAATTACGGAAAATGAGGCAGGAGCTCAAGCAGGGAAAAGAATATGCACTGAATTTGCTGTTATTGGGACAAAGTGGATGTAAAACAGCAAATTCTGGGCATTTAATTTTTACATGAAACGAAATCTTGATGATAAGGACCACAAATAATCATTTTTGGAGATGATAGGTAGGTATTCTCTTCAAAAATCCTTCTAAAAGTGTTGAAATACTTTTATCCTAATTTTCATAATTTGGACGGGTTGCAAAATTGGTGCCGTCACCTTAAGTGATTCTAGAAGGCAAACGATTGCTTATTTTGATCAGTGAAATATCAATATTGATGTATTGAAGCCAACGTAGTAATACCACAAAACATAGTGGTGTGTGTGTGTGGGGGAGGGGGGGGGGTGTTGGGACACCCTGTATAATTAAGAAACGATAGATAAGACTGGAAGTTGTATACACAAGCTATAAAGAAATACAAATATTATAGGTTAAGAAAACTGAGTTTGCATGTATCATGTTAAAAACAATAAAGTCCTCAGCTTGGCGTATTTCCAAGGGAAGTTCATTAAAAGGTTTTGTTCATTTATGTAGAAGTTTGAAAATCAGCAAGTCGTTAACAAGAGCGACGTTCATGTGGTCTATCAGAAAAAATGGATATGATGAATTCAAAAGTGTCCGGCATGTAGTAGTCGACGAGACGCAAAACTTTCGCAACGATAATGGCCAGAATTGGCTTGGAAGTATTCTAAAAATTTTAAACTGGAAAGCAAGTTTGGAAGAACACCCCGAAAACACATCGCTTTATATTTTCTTCGATGAGCTCCAAAAAATCAGGCTTCAAGTGTGCGGATTATATTTAAAGGAGATGCCCTATTACACAAGATGCGAACTTAGTTCCGTAATTCGTAATAGCAAAAAGATCTACGAGAATTGGAAAAAGATTGCACACGAACAATCCAATTGCAAAAATATGGATCAATTGGTGATAGCTCATGACTACGAAGGACGCGATGTTAATGTGGTCAAGTTATCAAGTTATGGCAGAAAGGAAATCTTCAATAAAGTTAAAGAAACAATTGATCAAGTCCTACATGATAAATGCTACAAGGCCAGCGATGTCGCTGTACTTTGTGACACGAAGAAGATTGCTAAAAGTTTGGAGACGCACTTACGTGATCGCCTTGCGACGGAAGGCATAAGTGTCACCAATGCAGAGGTTTTTCCACGCCAAGGTTTGGTGGTAGATAGTTTCCGACGATTTAGTGGTCTGGAAGCACCGGTTGTGATAGCCGTTGCTCCAAACGCATACGAAGGGTTTGAAAATAGAGATAAAGTCTTGATTCTCCTATACTCTCGACCTATGGTCGAATTTCATATTATTACAAGTGGAATTTAATTGTGACTTAAAACAGTGGGAATGTTTGTGCCATGGTAACTGAACTTTACCCGAACAGCTGCATGATGAGAATACATTATGCATGTATAACACTATAACAGCCCAATAATTATTTTATCTAATATATGAATGAATCGAAAAATTAATGATCGATTGTTATTGATGAATTTAAGAACATGCTGTGAAAGAATTCGTGGAAATATATAGTAATAGTTTTGTCGTTTATGTGTAAATATAAACATATAACAGCAAATAAATAAATAAATTCTGAGATTTTTCTATTTGTATTGCAAGAAAGAGTTACCCAGTCTCGAATTGTTTTCAAACTAGTAATTTCGCATGGACATGCAGGTGTATAAATTATTAGAGAAAGATTCCGGATTCATCAAGAATCCGAAACCGTTTTAGTACCGGATTCATGTTGCCGTTTACACACGCAGCGACAAATCCGATAGAAAATCATCTCGGTTTTGAGTCGTATCCGGAAACTTTGAATCCGGAAAAAAAGGTATAGAAACTTTGTATCCGGGAAAAAAGGTTAGAAACTTTGTATCCGGGAAAAAAGGTACAGAAACTTTGTATCCGGGAAAAAAAGGTATAGAAACTTTGTATCCGGAAACATTTGAATCCGATAAAATTCGACTTGTAAACGGTTACCTAGCTCAACGAGTCCGTAACCTTTTCTGGCGGTTCTAACAATAAGCACTTTCTTAGCTTCTTTATACCGACTATAGCCTTTTTGAGCGTTTGGTTAATTTATTAACAGAGAATATTAACTTTATACTAATCATTACTCCGAAAACCGAATTTATGGAACCTTTTTGTTTGTTATGAACGCAGTGTAAACGCTCGTATCCGAAAACTGTCTTCATGCTATTTTTGTGTAAAACGTTTACGTATCCGAATACTCAAATCCCGTAACTTTAGCGAATCCGGAATATTTTGCTCTAGTGTAAACGGGGTCTTATAAGGCTCCGTTTACCAAGATGAATTCGTTACCGTTCCCACCTGCATGGGACGCATGAAACCAGACAAATTCGAGCACAAGCTATAAACCGTACGAATTTCCGTTTGAATTAATCTAAATTGTCTCACTTTTTTCTTTGCTTTTTCTTGCTGGTGAAACTAGTTTTCACGATCCGTGAAACATTTGCATTTGTAATAACATGTGCATATGTTTATACAAATGTGCCCCCTGTTTGTAAGACCCCTTTGGGGCCCTTCACGTTATTTTAGTATAAGCGCTAGCAGTTCCAGATTAATCATGTGTGAATAAGCGGCATAAACCTCGCGAATTTCCCGCTTGTGAGGGCCCCGCGCTCTCTGATTGTGTAGTATTTGTTTTTTTGCAGAAAACATTTGACTTTAGGAAGAAAAACACGGGGGGTCAAAAACGACCGGAACCCCTAAACGCAAGAACTTAAAATTCCTAATAGAGCACTACTCCAAAGAAACGCTAGGAGGAGTGATCAAATTCGGGGGCGGATCCAGGGGGGACGCAAATATGGCATAACCCACGGTCAGACCATTTACAGAATTACTGGAGCATACCATTACACACGCCTAAGCCACAGGCCAAAACACCCCAAGGTGGAAACCTCTCATCTTACATATAATGGCTCAAATCCCAGTTTTGGCTTAATGATAATATTTCATCTAGCCTAATATGCCCTATTAAATGGGTACAATATTGTGCGAAAAGATCGCTCAGGTTTACGACAAGGAGTTGGTGTTGCTATTCTTTATATAAGAGTGTGATTGGAGTTTAATCTATAACACTTATGATGTAGATAAAGCAACTACTCTGTTGAATGATACAATTTCTTCTATGTTTAACGAATGCTTCCCTTTAATTAGGGTCAAAGTATCTACACGTGATCCACCTTACATGTCACCATTGGTTAAGCATTTATGCAATAAACGTAATAAGCAAATTAAAATAGGGATAAATCCTGATATCCAAGATCGAATCAACAAGTTAATTCGCGGTTAATTCGATTAAATCAAATTCGATCCGTTAATGAAAAAAATAGAAAGTATAGACAAGGATCGCGGAAATGGTGGAACACTGTAAATAAAATAACGGGAAGGAAGATTAAAACAAACAACCGTAGTTTATCTATTGATCCAAAGCTTATGATTCCCATTTCCATAGTATAAATACTGATATACATTACTCAACTCCAGAACGCTTACCAATCCCGGAAGGAACTCGTATTCCTACGGTCGATGTTTGTATGGTCGAAAATTTATGATGAAACAAAAAGAACAGCTTCTGGTCCTGACGATTTACCTTTCTGGATATGGAGAGATTACGCTCAATATTTGGCGCCGATAGTTACTAAGATATTAAACTCCTCCCTTAGTCAGCAATATGTCCCTTTACTGTGGAAACTCGCTAATATTACTCCAATACCTAAAGAATCCCCTCTTACGGACTGTCCCCAACTCAGACCAATACCATTAACCGGTATTATAATGAGAATCTTGTTTTTAAACAAGAAATCTCATCTCAAGCTATTAAGTGCCAATATAACTGGTGATGATGCCGACTATGTTCGAGTCATATCATTCGACCTAAGTAAAGCATTCGATTCTGTTCCTCGCGACATCATTTGTGAAAAATTGAAAGCAGCTAACCTTAACCCATACATCAGAAACTGGATTATCAATTTCTTAACGAATCGAAAACAAAGAGTGGTGGTAGATGGAATTGTTCTGGATGGAAAGGTAGATGGATGGAAAGGTAGATGGATGGAAAGGTAGGTGGATGGAAAGGTAGGTGGTAGATGGTAGATGTAAACAGAATATGTTCACATTAAAAGGGGTGTGCACAAAGTACTGTCCTAGGCCCTTTCTTGTTTTCCTCGATGGTCAATGACATAAAACCAAAAGATCCTGATAATAACATGTTGGTTAAATTTGCTGATGACATGACAGTCAGTGCACCGGTTAAATCTACTGGGATACAGCTTCTAATGAAGTTAAAAATATCAGAGATTGGGCGGATGAAAATAGAATGACCTTAAATCTATCCCAAACTTGGGAAATGGTTATAAGTAAAGGATCATTGAAACAGCTCCCCTCTCCAATTGATGGGATTAAACGAAAGAAATGGCTTAGACTCCTTGGTGTCGGCTTTCAAGACGACCCTTGCTGTTGGGATCGACATGCAGATAATTTGCTGTCCAAAGCTAGTGGTCGAATGTATATCCTAAGAGTATGTAAATCATATGGTTGTCCTCTCGACCAATTGACAAAATTATTTGAAGCTCTGATCTTATCCCTGTTTACATATGCAAATAATGCAATCGAAGTATGGGGCTCTGCGCTACTGAAAAAATATTTAGAACGTATAGATAAATTCTTCAGACGAGTCCATCGATATGGGTATACGGCCATATATTTTAATATGTCTTCGCTTATCGAAGAGAGCGATAGAGCTCTATTTGAAAAATTATCTAACAACACTGAACACGTTCTTCATGAACTCCTCCCAGAAAAGAAAGAAAGAACTTTAAGGACACGAGATCACAATTGTATCCTCCCTCAAGTCAAGACTGAAAGGTTTAAGCGATGTTTTATAAATAGATGTCTTCTTAATAATTTGTAATTATGTATTATATACAAACTTTCACTTTTTAGCTTTACAAAATAACTATATCTAACTTCAGTTTTATAAAATCATGTAAACATGTAATATAATTATTTTAAACATTACCACCCATGCAAAGTTACCGGTATGTTGTGTCTAAACATTTTAATAAAGATTAAATAAATAATAATAGCCTCGACCTTATTCCTTTGAAAACAAGCAGAAACTTTAAGCATAACGTAAGACTGACTAAATTCAAAAGAAATGAAAGAATGAAGACGAGGATATGCCTATATAATGCAACGTGCGCTCCAGTAATTCTGCAAATGGTCTACAATGACGCAGATTTTAATAATTGGACACGACTCAAAGAATTTGAATTTGTACAATTTTAACGCCTATATTTTATCATTTCAACAAAAATAACCCTATGTCTATGCTTATTTACAGAAATTGAGAAAAACCATGTCAAATTCTTTGCAAGGCCCGATGTTGCCAAACCGACATAATAAAAATGGTGTAGCATGTGTTAGTCTGTACTCTGTACAAAGAACGTGAGGTCTATGGTGAAATTGCGACTTCGTATATAATAGAGCAGTCAGTGGCGGCGGAAATTTGGTTTAGTTGTGGGGCGGTTAGACAAACCCTAGGGGGTCCAGGGGCATGCTCCCCGGGGAAATTTTGAATTCTGGATTTGAAATGGCATTTCCTGCGTTCTGGGGGGGGGGCCTATAAATCTTCATTTTGCATTTCAGACGGCGAAAGATCTGAGTCCTTCGTATTAAGTTCTCCCAATCTCATCCCCTTTTTGGGGACTTATCCGCCCTTGAGAGCAGTTGCCGCCACAATCACCTGCTCCACAATTACACAGCTTTACTAGATTTTCACATTCTCACTGAACGTCAACCCTCATAAAATACCAAAGCCTCTGCGGAGGACAATATGTATTACCCCGTGCCATTGCCCTTTCGTTCGCAGAGGCTTTATATCTGACACTTCCACAGTCCCTCGCAATCGCTATACTTTTAAGGGGGTACACTACAAAATTTTAAGGGAAAATCCTATTTTGAAATTAGCCATATTATGCATCGTTAATGATCCATTTTTCGTTTTCTGGTGTTAATTTTTCTATTTGTTTGGCGGAAAATAGGTAAATAGGGGAAAATAGCAGCTTGTTTGAAATTTTGTCCCGTAGTAACCACCATAGCAACGACATCCACCTACCCCCGCCCCCCCGCCCCTAGCCATATAGTGAATTTAAACGATTTTATTTCAAATTACACCAAGTACAAGTAGGTTATATTTAGGCGGGAGAGGCGTTATAATGGCGTGAAAGTAAATTGTGTTCACGCTATATATTTTGTATAATTACGGTTCCACTTCAAGGCTTTGACTGATTGAGGACATCCTGTAAAGTCCGACGAAAGTCGATCTGCCATAACCTTTCAAAGAACCGAAGGGTTAAACATTGGTGTCTTTTTAAAGACGGCAACGGCGGAGGTCACAGCTGGGAACCAAACTTAGATGTTGAAATAGTACGTGTTAAACATTTTTGAAAAAATCTAGCATGGCATTTTCATGATATATATGCCTACCTCTCCCGTTTAGGATATGTTTGGCTATGTGACTTCGACCCCGAATTAGTCAACGTATATTTTGTGAGCATTTGAAAATATAGGGGAGCTCCATGTCCAATTTTTCATTTGTGCTTATAATATAAGTAAATAAAAGCTTTTATTCAGTTTTCAATTTTGACCTAATTAGCAGTACGCTAAAAACGATATCTCCTAAAGCAATGAACCAAATGAATTCAAATTTTCAGTGAAGCTTTGTATATACCTTATCTATGCTGTAAACTAGGATTTTTGAAATTGGCTAAATCTATGATGTACAATCATTATTTTTCTGACCGAAAAGACATAAAAATATATGCGACATCAACTCCTTCAGAAAAAAATAACTAAAACTCAATATTTTTTAAAGATCCTAGTTCACAGCATACACGTCATATATTGGTTTCTATTTTTACCATTTTTGAAGATTTGTCATGTTTGGTTGTCTTGTAATCGTTTTTATCGAGACACCATTATTTGACTGCTGAGGGTAATTATATTGGTAACCATGGCAATCATAATTTTGAAAACTGTGTCATTGGTCATCATTTGATCAGAGGAATAGTTCTGGGCAAAAAAAAGTATTGAAATAGCCATTTTTAAGAAAATAATAATTTGTTGTGGTGTACCACCTTAAATGGGGAGATTGTATGCCCGTTCGCATGCTTTATATAATTCCAGAAAAACATAAGGAACACGCGCGTGATTTGCGAATGTGCGCGGTACCAAAGGCAAGGGAAGACGCAAGAAATTGAGTTTCTGACGGATTATTAAAACGTGAAATTTGCTTACAATATTTCTCATCTCGATGAATCAAGAGTTTTTGCGAATTTTTGTGGGAGATGAACGGAAAGGGGGTGTCTGAATTCCTTAAATGCCCGTGAAATATTCAAGTATAATCCGCTTTTCTTTTTTACTACGTTGAAAGTTTAGCCATATTTACGCCCCATTTACCTATACCTTTTACCTTCTTATAGGTAAATTCAATGGGGACATGTTTTAAGACAATATATATCAGGCGAAGAAGTGAAATTACTGCTTTGAGGCCTTTGAAGTTCTTAATTAAACCTATGTTAAAACGCTACGTACGTCATTTGATCAGACACTTGACGCTTCATCAATATTGTAACCTTATACAGGACAACGCTTTTCGGCATTGTCTAAAACGCGGAATGGAACATCTGCAACACCTGGAACATCTCATAAAACAGATTTTCACGCTTTTTTGCTGGTTTATCACTAGCTCTGTGCTTGCTTGCCTTTTTAATCGTCTCTCGTTGTTTTATTTGGGAGATTTTATTTGGTAAAAGGTGATTAAGGTTCGATTCTAATAATGCTTGGTGATATTCTAATTCTGGGTAGATTATCTTTACGATATTCTAATTAACAATTAGATTATGAGCTCAAGATTTCTATGAGGTGATAGTTGATGAGGGCGAAGCCCGAATGAACTATCATCTCATAGAAATCGAGAGCGAATAATCTAATTGTTTTAGTAGAAACCAGCAAGAAAACAGTATTTCAAAACGTTTTTCATAACTTATTGAAATAAATTCGTTAAAAATCGCGCAGAGGAGATGGCTGTTTCGCTACTCGCTATCTATCGACAATTAGATAGCGAGTAGCGTAGCCAATCAAATTACAGCATTTGCAATAGTATACTAGTATGATTCTACTAATTCTGGGTAGATTATCGATGTCTTTAACTTTCTCTTTTGTCATATTACCGTTCCATACTTGAGCTCCATGCATATTCCAACACTGATCTCACTACCGCTACATAGAAAGTCTTCAAGGCTTCTTTTGGCGCATTATAGCTCTTTAAAATCTTCATAAAATATAGTCTCTTCGCTCCTTTCTTTATTATATACTCCGTGTTTGTTCTCCGCTTCAGGTCGTTGTCAAACCACAAACCAAGTAGCTTATACGATCTTACTATAATGAGGGCCTGCTCGCCGATTATGGTTGGGGGTATGACAGTTTTATTTTTCGAAAACCGATTTGCATTTCCTTGCGTTTTTTAGGATATGATTAAGAAAATCACAAAATAAATGATTTTTCAATCTCGTACAATTTTTAGGAGAAAAATAGGGTCCACGGGACCGGATGGTATTCCCAGCTGGGCCCTTAAGGAAAACGTCGATATTCTAGCACAACTCATTTCAGATATCGTAAACAAATCGTACTGTGAAGCCTCCTTCGATCTTGGAAATCTGCTAATATTGTCCCAATCCCGAAGGAAAAGCCTGTACGTGACGTGAACAAGCATTTACGTCCGATTTGTCAAACAAGCTGTACTTAAAAAAAATAGATCCTAATCAGTACGGAACGATTCCCAATTCAAGTACCGTTCAAGCCCTTGTAAGTATGCTTCATACATGGAACGGATCAACAGATGGGAACTGTGGAACAACCAGAGTAATGGTGTTTGACTTCAGGAAAGCTTTTGATTGATCATCACCTACTACTTCAGAAATTAACAACGTATGACTTACTTCCGTGGACAATTGATTGGATAATCGATTGGATAATTTGACCTGTAGAAAACAACAGGTTAGATTGAACCAAGATTGTTACTCAGAATGGAAATCAGTCACAGCAGGTGTTCTTCGAGGAACAATATTAGGCCCATGGCTATTCATAATAATGATTAACGACATAGACATTCCTACATCTGATATGTGGAAGTTTGTTGACGTTACAACCTTATCTGAGTCAATCAAAAAAGGAGATTCAAGTTATATCCAAAACGATGTAGATGAATTTACTATCCAAGCATTAGGTAATAAATTCCAATTAAATGAGGGAACTGAGTGTAAAGAACTGCGCATCGGATTTGGCCAAAGCATAATGCAGTTTGATCCCATCCGATCCAAATTGATGGTAATCCGATCGAAGTGGTTGATTATACAAAGATTATTGGTCTCCATGTCTCTAGTAGCCTCAAGTGGAATAATCATGTTTGCGAAATAATAAAGAAAGCACGGAAAAGATTGTACTTTTCGTGTCGTTTAATAAATTAACTCTTGTTTATATGGATTTCATTTATATGGGGATGTCAATTTCCTTATCAAATCTTCGGAGCGGAGGCCTCTTTGAGATTCTGACCGAATCTAGGCAACCCTAGATAGTAGATAGATAGTTTTATTAAAATTAACATACAGCCCAAAGGCTGAATTTCGTTAAATATTACAAAATTACAAATCATTACTATATAAAACACTAAGATAAGGGCTCGAAATTGTTTTTTTACCTTGAGTTTTGACTTGCGTTCTTAGCTGCCAAAAGTAATTGGTAAAACAGGTAAAAGTTTAAAAACTGTGCGGTCGCTTTGTGACCACCCGAATATGCTGAAAATTGCGATTAAAAAGCCAAGAAAGCACAGAGAATGATAAAACTTGGCAAAAAAAATGCATGAAAATGCGATTTATGAGATATTCCAGATGTTCCAGATGTTCCATTCCGCGTTTTAGACAATGCCACGCTTATCAGTGAGAATCATATAGATGCGTGTATACAAAATACAACACGACTTCATTCATACAAAGAGTATCATGGGTCGGCGAATAACAACGGAAACTATATTTTACTGGACAATTCAAACAATTGTTATAATTAGCGTCATTCTTACTATTTCTTTCTCGTTCAAGAGTTCTCTAGACTCGGATAAAATTCATCAACGTCTAAGGTGAGTGTCTGAGTGGTTAATATTCCTATATATTACTTATTCATTATAGGTTTCAGAGATATTTTCTGATCGTAAATTTTAGTTTTAGGCTACGAGCTTTGTTATTCCTCCCAGGAAGACTCCAACCTAACGGAGTAACGGTCCAACGCTCGTGGTTTGACTAGAAATGAGCGACCAGATCTCAATGTTTCAGAAACGAATCACATTACAGTATATACATTAGTGTCATGTTGATAAATTATAGAGAATAGAAGGGTTATTATGATATAATTACAACTGACTGCGAGTGTGCTGGGTTTTTGTCCGTTTACAGTAAATGGTATATTATAGAAGTTAGTATTATAGAAGGTATATTACTTTGCGCTTTGTCATTCAAGCAAAGTCAGTTGTAACTGCGATCACGTCGTACAATGATGTACATGCCCTTGGCTTATGTCAGCCATGCATGACTCATGTGCTTGAATCAATATGCTTATACACTTATTAAAGGCTGCATCCAGTCGTGCGTTTTTCCTGTGGTTTTTCGTACGCACGTACACGCGCGGAAAAGTTTAAACCATTTAAATATTACTTAATATGAAATAACCAAATGAATATAAATAGTAAAATATTAAAAACGTAGAAGGATTTAAACTTTTCCGTGCGTGTATGTACGTATAAAAACGCATGACTGCATGGAAAGCAGCCTTTAGTTACATACTTATATACATGTGGCCGAAATTTACTATAATGTTTAGATTTATTATTCTCGTATAGTCTATGCGTTGCCATTTTCAACTAACATGAAGAAGCGTGAATTTGCATGCTCTTGGCTTTAGGTGCATATATTGTATCCTATATTGTATTATGCAAATTTTTAAACCTCCACAAACAATGTCAATTGAATGCTAGAAGATGAGAATTAAGCATTCTCATTATTCTTTATACAAAAAAGTTCTGTGTCGCCTATAAATACTGTGAATGCATGGTAATGTAATATTAAGAAGCCAGAAAATCTTGCACATGCAGAAAATCGTTATTTTTGTCTGATATTTGTCATCATGTCATTTGAGAATGTTGATCGCAGGTCTCGACCTACAACGGCGCGTTATTCATGCCAGGCATGCTATACTGCATGCACATATTCTGTCTCTGTTTTGAGTGTTATATTTTAAGCTCTTGTTCTTGTTTTGGTGTTTTCCATCGGAAAAACAGTTTAGAATTAAGTAATCAAAGTTAAAAACGTCACATTGTTCTTGATTCTGGAAATTTAGTATTTTAAAGTCTTTTATGAAGAAGTAATCGAAAACGTCTGTTACTTGATTTATCAGAAAGATTCTCTGAGGAATATATTTTTTATTTTGCGATATCTAAATCCGTATCAACAAGATAAAAATTTAAAAATTGGAAACTTGAATGTTGAGAAGTGAGGCGTATTATTACTTAACCGCGCAATATAGAGTTTGATGTCACCGCGCTCTATATGCAGGTGCATCAAAACGTTATTTTGTAACGTAATCACGTATACTAATTTCTACTTTATTGTCCTAATTTCTGAGCCTGAAAGGTGAGCAAAAGCGTTTTGTGCATGGAGAATGTAAGAATACACATTGATTTATTTTATACCTGGTCATAATTTAAAAAGTCAACTGCACTGTCTGCACACCAAACGAGTTCGTACAAGGTATAGAAATACATTTTAATTAAATCTAGTTCTTCAAAAATTTGCGAGTCGATTAACCGTAGGCGTAGTATGAAACACTCCGCGTAAAAATATTTAAATATTTATATGCTAAATAGAAATATGAATTTTGAATGCTCTTCATGCATGCATGCAGTGCGATGTTGCATATAGATTTTGTGATTAGATTGGTTTTGCAAACATAACATGACGTCAATTGGGCAAAAATGGCGCTGTCACTCTTAATTCCGGTTTTGTCCAAAAGGTCATTCTCGTTTATTCTTTGTTTTTAATAGTTGTTTACATGAGTGGTGTGTAATGATGTATGGTTTAATGGCGTTGACTTGTTTCCTTCACATCTTTGAGTCCACACACAATCATGAAGTTAAATATTTTCGAGGCACAGTCAGTTTGCAGCACCGTAATTTTGGTTAACGTTGTGGTTCAGTGATATAAGGGAATCATCAGAACAAAACGACAACTACTGTTTAATACTTACATTCCACAAAAGCGGCGACGTTATATCATAGTTATATGGATTTTTTCAACCTTAGTTTTAATCAAATAACATTTAAAAGTATATATAGAATATTTAAAATACCACTGGTCAATAGGTGGTGGCACCCACACACTCCACATTCTCGAAACATAACTCCTTTTGTAAATAGCAGAACGTAGGAAGCAGATGAGTGATGAAATGAGTAAGATGACCGCAATGTATATATTGTTTCATTTGCATTCAAAATACGCATGCAGTATAGCGTATATACGACCTGATGTTACGTGATTGTATATCTGTATAGCTGGCAATAAAGTTTCTTTCTAGAAAGACTAACTCGTAAAGGTATAAAGACTGCAAAAGAATTCTGTTCCTGTCTCAGAATTTAAGAAAAACAAGTTAGAAGAGGAAGACCCAACGTAACTGGGACTTGTTTTATAAGGCGGAATTCCGGCCACCTATCACAATGTCTCTTTCAAGGTTGTTTAGTTTCACTAGTAGTGCATTGAGTGCTATAGATTCAGTCAAATATTATACTAATGTACTTTACTTGGGAAACAGTTTGTATGCATCCCACATGAACAAATGTCATTATAATACCCACTAACCCACGTGTCATATAGGTATTGAAAATGCATTGTTTATACATGCAGTATATATCCTCTTCCATATCCGTACTATATAAATATAACAAAATCATACAGTCGACAGTTTGATTTTAACTTTCTACATTTTAAGGTTAACCATTCAGGGTTTGCCACTCGTTTCTTCGGCTTTGGTTTTACTTTTTACTATAAGCATGTCTACTGATACCTTGCTTCCTATTTCAAGCTCTAAACATACCCAGAAGGCAGAAATATACTAGCCTGATCAGGTTTTCATTTTCCTTTACAGAAATGATGAAACTGCAAAGCGTTCAAAGACAGCAGGTATGACTTAGCTTTTGGTTAAAACATTTTTAATTTATATGTAGAAACATTGCGACAAAAATATAATCGTTTTTTCAACATGTTATTATATTTTATATAGTATAAACTTAGTAATAGACTATCACTTTTCCTGCGTTCTGATTGGCTACGCTACTCGTAGACTATTAGTGATAGTCTACTAGTAGCAAAATTCAAAACAATGGCGTGAAAATTCACGTTTAAAATTAATATTAATACTTTTGTTTACTTTGTATGTGGTTCTAGTTCTCAATAAAATGCTATAGTTTATATTAAAATACTATATTCGATCGGCCTATTATTTATTGAGAGCGAACATTCCGGCTTCTCCGCTCTATGACTATTCATAGCCAACTCAACCTCGCCTCGTTGTTAAATAATACCTATATTGTGTTACTACAGGTACTGGTTGTTCAATAGTTGATTAGTACTAATCCTAAATTGAAATGTAACTCATTGCTTTGGCTTGTGTGCTCCTATATATCTGTTTATTTAGGCCGTTTTCCACTTTGTCCTCGCGGATTGTCAGGGATTGAACAAACTAATTACTAATCTGAACATGTACTGTACCCTAGTGTGATACACCCATGACAGTCTTCACTATGCTCTGATGTTGGCGGACACGGTCGTGAATGTGGAACTACACTGAACCTTCGTGGCGTGTCCGTGCGATTGATTATACTCACGTGACTCGAATAGGTCGCTCGTTCCGCGAGGATAAATTGAACATAGTGGAGAGTTTAGAAGAGAGTTCACATGCATCCAGTTATAAACTTTCTTTTAAAGTTTTATGTAAAATTTGAGATTATCATCTTTCGAACCGAACAACCGGCCTCAGATGGTTAGCAGAAATAAATATTCTGGGTACGGCGTATAAAACATAAAACGAATCGAACGTCCGAGGTTCATTTAAAAAAAGGCGCCGAGAGTATATGACGCGGCCGTAGAAAAACTTTGGACGTTTAATAATCATGGTAATCAACATATATAAGTTCATTTATCAATACATTTATTTTGTATTTAGTATTCAATAAAAGCTGTCGTTATCCGCTGATTGAATTTAAGAATGGATTATGTCAGCCGCCTTGTAATTGGTCGTTCATGACATCATCAGAGATGAAGATATATGACTACATTATGTCCTATTGCTTGAGAATTGCAATGATTAGTACTGTTATAACATTTGTGACGTGGCTGGCTTGTAAACCTCTGTAAGTATTCCTTTCTTCTGTATTTCACAAATATTGAATGAAAGAAATATCCTAATTAGAGCCTTCAATATGTAATTAGAGCCTTCAATTACGTTTGCCACATATTTTAGAAAATACAAAACAATGGACACTCCAAAAACGGTTAACATTTTTCGTTTCGATTATCCGATGACTGCAATGGCTGCAAGATAGTCGAAAAGTAGACTAAAAATATTAACCGTTTTCGGAGTGACCATTGTTTTGTATTTTCTAAAATAGTTCCATAGTCATAGGCGTACGAGGCGGGGGAGAATTTGACAGAAATGGTTTAGTCGGGCAATTTCTACTCGAGAGTTGGGCAATTTGGTCATATGTCATGACGTCATGTCATATAATAAATAGCATAATCTGCGTAATTTACAGGAGTTTTTAACTGTATCACTGGCGAGTTTGATATTTTTCCGCAACGTTTTGGGCTTTTGGCGTTTATTTTCCGCTTTTTGACCATGCAGTTCGACGGTTTGTCGATAATGACGAAATCCAAATTGAATAAAAATTGAGGGCTCTCACTGGTTTTTTTTTAAAACAGGATTTTGCATAGTTTTAGGAATTTCTTTAGGAATTTATACAATTCAAAAGATTCCAAGATTTACCTTAGTGACTGATTTATGTATTTGTTAGACAGTCTTAACTGCCCAGAAAAGCAGGAAATGGCGTTCTGTGACCCCAAATTTTCAAACATTTCCCGGGTTCACACCCGGACTATATATACCCTACCAAAAGATAAAATCACATGTCCATAGTCGGTTTGATTTTCGTAGAGATTTAAAGTCATAGTTAAAGTTAAGGTTATAAGTTACAGTTATAAAAAGTTAATTACAGTTATTAGTTAAAGTTATAACTTTCCCTTCCATCTCGCTCCTTTAGGTAAACCTGAACGGCCCGCATTTTGTTTTTAACACCTTTTGTCCCACCAGTGAAAATTCCTTAAAAACGGCACTGCATGATACTTTACCGTATGAAATACAACTATAAAGTTGTTCTTTCTAAGATGTATTTGTTAGACATTTTAAAATAATGTCGGGCAATTTCTGTCTTCGTCGGGCAAAGTAGTGTCCGCTCCTCCAATGTCCAATGTTTTTCTCCCCCTACACTTATGGCCATAGTTAGGGGGCATTTATACGTCAGTAACGTCGTGAAATTGTGATATGATAAAGAACTCTTACTTGTCTTGAATATTTCTTTATCTTGTCGTGTAATTTAACGTTGAACAAAACAACTAAAACGAAAGAATGAACATGTACAAACCTTACTAAATTTCTTATTTTTATCATATCCCTGTAGGAAAAAGTTTCCACATATTGTTCGATTTTACATCTTGCTCAGCAGCGCCAGTTTTAGTAAGTAAACTTTTCATTTTCATATTTATGGACGCACCTTATCTATAGACTTGCTGCTTAAAAAAGAATAAGTGACGTTATGGTCTAACAACGTACCGAATTATCAAATCATATGTTTGTTTTACATATATCTTAATTGTTACAATGACATTGTGCTCACGCAAATGTTATCAAGAGTACAGTAGAAAATAGAGACAGTTTCGCGCGCAGACACACCGGCATAAGATATCTTGTGTTTCAACATCAACTAAGTCTACTAAACACTTTTTACTTAACCATGGCAGTTACTGTAACATACAATTGCAAGGTGCTGTTTTAACGTTGACCGTTTCCTTGGGAGTTCTTGGAAATCTACCTGTCATCGTGTCCATATGTCGGAAGTGAAGCCCTCAGGAATAACCTTAATCTCCAGTTGGCAATTTGCGATTTGTTGTATTTATTGTTCTTTGCAAGTATTTATTCCATTTTCACTGCTAACCTCTTCATAACTTCAAGACTTGTATGTAAAGTTTGGTGGCCTGCACACACGATATTATTTACTGCCAAAGCAAACTTTCTGGTTCTTATTTCTATAATTCGCTACCGCGCAATTGTGCACCCACTGAAACCTGCTCTAAGCCAGAGAACATTGAAAATACTTTCAACTTTTGATTTAAACATATTTAATGAAATAAATTCCATGCGTTTGCCCCAAGAGTTGTAATAGCTCATCTAGGGGGCTTACGCTGACAAAATAAAATAACAAGGAACAATTACACGTTATTTACAAGTTTCGAGTTGGACAACCGACAAGGACAAGGAAAAGGACAATAAATGAAAGAATTTACAAGTTCAAATTATACAACAAAGACAAATAAGCAGTATATATATATTAATAAAGTGAAAAGGCCATCTGAGCCACAAGTCAGTAACTCATCAAAAACGATGAGATTCCTTGACGTAATTTTGAACACTTTCAAAGAGGTATGTGTTATCTCTTAACGACAAATTATCAGAGCCAAACAGAAACTCGTTAACCCTTTGACAGTCCGTCATGTGGTTCCAATGGCCTCCTAGTAATTTTGCAGCAACAGAGAGTAAGGTAGGGCGTAGGGCAGCATATCGGGGACAGTATAAAAAATAATGGAGCACAGATTCATAAGGAGCTCCACAAAGAGAAGATGGTGAGTCAACACAACTAATCTTGAATGGTAATTAAGAGCGCAATAATTTAACCGGAGACGAGTATGAAGTATTGATGAATACCTATCAACACCTACACTGAAACAATTATAGCATTAGCATTATATATTACAAACTATCTCAGTGAGGCGTGTCCAGTATAGGTATCGGTTAGCAGATGCTACATGTGGTTCCATTTGGTAGCATGTGGTTAGTTTAGAGAACACGCCCATTTTCTATTGGGACACGCCCATTTTTTTTACGTTTTTTAGGTTTTCATAACGAGGGGAGGGTTGGGGGCCTCGCGCTGAAAATCTGCCACGGGCCTCGCGCGACGTTAATGCGCCCCTGCTTCAAATGGCAGCATGATCCAAAGTTAGCATTAAACCCGCCCAACAAATGTTAATGTGGTTAGCAGATGCTAGCAGGTGGTTAAAATGTGCTTACAGGTGGTTAAGTAAGCAGTAAGAGATGGAATGCCGCGCTCGTGCCTTCTTTGGCTATGAGAATAGCATTTATCATGAATATATTGACTTAAATACGCGTGAAAAATGTTTGAAAAGTTTTGCGTTTTCCCGTGTTCAAGTTGCTTGTGATAAAATTATGAAAACGGCAATTGTTTAACAACTGTCAGTGTGATAAATAGCTTTGTTCGGTGGTTGGTTGTGTGATAGACAAGTGACACATATGAAACAGGAAATCCGAAAAAAATATAGCAGTTTATTAGCTCATGCTGCACTCATATAATTATTTATTTTGTGCAATATATGGAATGTTAAAGGAGAAAAGCCTTTCAAATTTTTATAGTGTTTTGGCTTAATGTAACGCTGTTTGAGAACGGTGTTTTTATAGTGTTTTTAATTGCGCGATAATATATATTGAAGGTTGATGACGAGTGTTATATCTCATAAATTTTAAACAATCCATGTCGTTTATGGATGTTAGGTGTGATTTTTAAAGAACGAGACCGAGGGGCAAATCACTGATTTAAATCTCGTACACCTTCAGAAATATCACAAAAAATAAAAATAAATTACGAAAAAATCAGAAAAAAAAATAGACAAATCACAAAAATATAGAAAAATGTCAAACAAAATCACATGATTTTTAATCTCGTACACTTTTTAGGAGTGATTTGCCCCTCGAACGAGACCATAACATATAGAACGTAAAATAACGATTGAGTTATGAACTGTCGTATATTTGGTGTGTTATGTGTTTAAAAAAAATGACCGAACCACATCATTGATATAATGTTCGCGTCTTAACGATGGACACATTGCGCATGTGTGTGTAAGGATGCGCCCCAGGAAGGTTGTGGGGTGAAGTTGTTTGTGGCACCTTTACCAGTGTGAATGTTTTTCTTTTAAAGTTACAGTAAACGGTTAACCTCCCCAAATGATATAGTCATATATACAGGGAACCAATCTTTAGTTATGTAAAGGACTCATTTAAAACTATGACTAGCGACTGCGGCCCAAATGGCGCTTCCATTCATGGCGCTTCCATTTATTCTTGATGGTTAAGCATGGTGTGACACCACTGACACATGTTTAAGGAAAAAGCAGATGAAAGCGCATTAACAACGTTTTGTACGACCGCTAACGTAATGTGATTTAATCCTTATCCCAAAGTTGAAAAATTGGGAATCCCTTAACATGAGCAAAAATATTAAGGCTGAAGCGTTATCGCAAACACTTGACTAACACGAAACGTATATATAGACCACATATGTAGTTTGTTTGGGACTTGCGATCCGCGCATTATATTTGAAGGAGTCATGTTTTACAGTGTAATAATTTTGTATGGCTAATTGAACGAATAGATTGAGAACGAATCATACATATATAAAGTATTCTCAGATTTAAATCTTATTTGAGAACGAGGCATCAATACATGTGATTTAAGCAGGGTGGATTATATGAACATTTATCGTGGGTCTTTTAAGAACAATACACTGGTGAACGCAGTAAAAGTAGCATGTTTAACGTGAACCATGTTATAGAAGTCTTATTTGAAGGAGGCGTGTTTTGCATGGATCGATTTTGTGTGATGTATTTAACGAATTATTAGAGAACGAAGCATACATTGAGAGTAAGGCATGTACAATGGCATATTTCGATCGGGTTACTTATGAATAGTATACATTTGAACATTATGAATGATTTATCAACAGTCGCCGGTATACTTGGTGTATTTTATTTTTAACAAGGCTTAATGGTTGGTTGGAGTATAGAACGATGAATTATGATGAATTTATGTACTTATTTTTTATGTAACGCTACATTTGTGATAATTGGTAACCACCTGTAACATCTGCCACATTTGTGGCACCTGTATAAGTAACATTTGTAAGTAAGGGGGTGTGCTTATTATCTTTACTTGCAGCTGAGAGCTAAGCTGAATTGCGAAGGACACAGCTCAACGTGACCAAGTCGAAGGCTTTCTAGGCGCGCATATGGCAGCCACCGTTTGCTCGCCATCACGGAGCACAGCTACGGTGGAAGGGCCAGTTACGGGTTAAACCCAACCCACCCTGTCAACATTCCCTGTGGGAGGAAACCGGAGTACCCGGAGCTATCGTAAGTCGTCCCCAACGGGACTCGAACCCACGATATCAGAGGTGAAAGGCGCGTGCTCTGACGATTGCGCCACCGAAGCCCCAATGTGGCACTGAGTAAGGCTAGTCAGGTCATATGACATATTATACGATGTTGGGATAGTCATGTATACGGGGTAACCACTTGTGGCACCTGTAAGCCAACTGAAAACACATCTGTTAACGGATGACTATATTCAACCACCTGTGGCACCTGCAAACCATCTGTAACACCTGCTAATCGATGGCTATATTCAACCACGTACCTGTGGCACCTGCAAACCATCTCTAACACCTGCTAACGGATGGCTATATTCAACCACCTGTGGCACCTGCAAACCATCTGTAACACCTGCTAACCGATGGCTATATTCAACCACCTGTGGCACCTGCAAACCATCTGTAACACCTGCTAACCGATGGCTATATTCAACCACCTGTGGCACCTGCAAACCACCTGTAACACCTGTTAACCGATGGCTATATTCAACCACCTGTGGCACCTGCAAACCATCTGTAACACCTGTTAACCGATGGCTATATTCAACCACCTGTGGCACCTGCAAACCATCTGTAACACCTGCTAACCGATGGCTATATTCAACCACCAGTGGCACCTGCAAGTTAACCGATGGCTATATTCAACCACCTGTGGCACCTGCAAACCATCTGTAACACCTGTTAACCGATGGATATATTCAACCACCTGTGGCACCTGCAAACCATCTGTAACACCTGCTAACCGATGGCTATATTGAACATGAATGGTCTCAGTTCCACATGTCAGCACATACTGACTTCATCAGCTGGTTCCATATTCAAATGGTTGATAGCTTCTTCATAATCAGACAATCAGTTTACATATATATTCCAATAACTAACAGTAAACTAGGATATTTTGACGAATTTTCACTATAGAAATGGTCAATGGTACCAAATATTGAGTACGAAACGTACTGGATAATTTTTGGGGGGTCAAAGTCATAACACTACGTAGGGGACAGAATATTTTTAGGCGTCAATATTAAGCTGACAAATACAATATTAATGATGTCAAACTATACTACATCTTAATATCGCAGTTTCTTCGATTGTTCTTCTAAATTTTCGATTTTGCAGAGTATATTAAAATTCGCAGGAAAATTCGCGCAAATAATAGTCCAAACCGGCTTCCATGATCTCTATATGTAACTGGAGTATTAGTGAAATTAACACCGCCATCACAGTTTTCAGTAACAATAAACAATGTGTGCGGGCTAACCACAAAAACGAATGAGTCGTAATATGTTCAGGCAGTACTTGATTACTATGTAATAACTTAAAGACATTTTAAGTGTCATGGTGTATTAGTTGCCAAGGGCCTAGTTAAGTAACCGAAAATAGAACACTGGGCGTATGAAAGTGCCATACATGACAACTGATAATTATAAAAAGAATACACATTTAAGACGAGTAGAAATGATAAACAATGAAAAAGACTTTAATTCGTATATGAATTAATAAATTTCTCTTGGCTGTATTCGGAGAGCCACGCCGCCCTTTCAATCCTCGACCTGATTCTAGATTCTAGTTTTTCAGTTTCCCGCTGCAGCATGTGATCCTCTCGTCTCATCTGTGTCTCGTTGACCTGCAGTTGTGACGAGCCGTTGTGACGAGCCGTTGTGACGAGCCGTTGTTACGAGCCAGCCCAAGCTTTAGCCGTTGTATAAATAGTATAATGCGCACTGAAAATCTTTTGCCTTGAAATGTTTTGGATGAGCCAATAATTGAAGCTCATATTTTTATTATAGCATTTGCAGGAATTCTTCCATCCAGATTAAATACAGTCAAACCCCATATGCATTGTCCTGAAGAAGAATATTGGACAGCTGCCGGCATTACGTCGAATATGTTAACATTGCAAGGTAGGCTATATCATGTTATTTCTTTAATTGATATTCATGAAAAAATTATCAATTCTGCAGAAATCATGCTTTGCTGTGGCCAGTACGTATAAAGTAGTAATACATGCAGGAACAAAAATGTGAGTCACGGCCAAAAGGTTTGTGGGATTTTTTTAATTATTTTGAATTTGTGCACATTTTGATGAACAGATTGTCTTCATCATCTCATGATGCTCGTGAAATTTTAAAACGCACACGTGAATTCCAAATTGCACACGAAGCTATGCTAAAACCTAGCTGTATACAATGCAGCTATAGCATAATGTAATCTCCCCCCCCCCCCATTCTTTTAAAGCATCTCATGGGTTCAGGTTGTTCGCTTCATAAACGTTGAAATACTACTAACTAAAAGCCGTTTTATCCTTTCTGTGTGGCAAACATAAAATTAATGTTTTTATTTTTTCTATTATAGGAGCAGTTTGTCATTACTTATTGTTGCTGCTATGTTTCTGGCTGTTGTGTTATGTTATTAATACATTTCTCTTACTTGTTCTGGATAAACACCATATATTTACTAATCCTGTAAAAGTTCATGTAACACAGCTTTTGTCGTGCACAATTGTGCCATTTATTTTTGTGGCTATTTGTCTACTTGTTGAGCAGCCTGGCTACCAAATGATGTTCAAAGACCGCATGGCAATATTACCTTCGTCGTACATTCTTGTATTTGGCACAGTCACCTTTCCCGTCCTACTCAGCGCTGGTGCCTCACTGACAATGTTGGTTGCTGTTGTTAGACGTATTAGAAAGGTGTGTAAAGGTTATAATATTTCGAATTTGAGTTGTTGATTGGTATAGGGTATATACGTATAGGGACTGCTCAGATGAGACGGGCTTTCCCGGGAAGCGTTAGCAATAATTTCTCAAGTCACATTACAATTCGTGTTTCTTTTGCAAAATTCCTTATGTCGGTGGCAACAGCTGGATCCAATATGAACAGCACTTCAAAACATATATAGGACTTCCCGATCTTTCAATTTCAATTACCACGTTTTTATTTCATCAGGTTTCCCAGAATCCTACAACAGCAGGTCAGGTGATAAGATCAGATGAAGAAAGACGTTCTTTGAAAAACGTAGAACGACATTTTATTGCCATCATATGTCTCTACGCGCTGGCTTTGATCGCTATTTTTATAGCCGAGGTTTTTCTACAGGATCAGGAGATTACTTATCTAAAAAATATTTTGGAGCATTTTTCTTGTCTTCAGGTATGCTTATATTAGAAATATAGAGGATATTATACATGGCCGTGCAAGAAATACAAATTTTACTTTCGATTGGTTTTAATTTGTTTATTATAGAGTCTTTGTTGATAGCGGTATTTACGCCAGAGCCCCAAACCACCGGGACTCCAGTAATATAGTCGATGGACGACTTTGACTGGTTTCATGGGAGGACACTGCACCAAAACCCAAACCGTTGTCACGCGTATTGAGATAAATTATCAAAAACAAAGCTATTAATTGATCTTGCTGTAGTGCTGACGACAGCGATATCTCATTCAGCCATAATTCAGCCTTATACATACTGTACATTCTTGTTCCTTTTTAGACGGACAAGCTATGCAATAAACCTGACAGGCCAAAGTTCTTTCTATCAAATATGAAAATATTAACACCTGGATTTTTCTGCCTGGTGACTTTCTTCCTTCTATTTTTTACAAATGAGACACGTTCCGTCTGGAGAGGATGGTTACAGTGGAGTAGCTCGAAAGCAAGAAATATTGGGCGACGTTTCTTGGGCTGGCTAGGAGAATGTAAGATGTTTTTAACTGGGAAACAGCGCAATCTACGAATGACAGATCAAGTAATGCCAGCAAGCGTTACTGTTGGCACGCTGACTTTTGGAAGTGTCATATCACTTAATGCTACACAGGATTTATCGTCTTATGAAACAAGGGCGACAACTCTAGATGATGATCGACATGGGAGGAATAATGATGTTGTTATCACACAATTATAGATGGTAAAGTGAAAGATTGAAGATATATCGGCTAGAAGATTGAGAGAAAACTGACATGCAGACAATTATAATTTTTCTGTATGTATGGTGTACTCTCGCTCGCCTAAAACATACAACATCCGAGCAAAAGCCGTTTGTCACGAGAGTAATATCGGCTGGAACAACACTCCCCCCCCCTGAACTGTGAGGTATAAAGGATAACGTTTCTTATGGCGTGGAAATAAACTATAAACGTAGAAGTAATCCAATTGTTTTAAATAGAAGGCGTCGATGTTGTTATTAAAACTGTCACTGGACATTGTGTTATCGTTTGACGTTTCGTTTCTACAATGAGGAAAGGCGCGACTCCCGACTTCCTTTTCTATTGTATGGCGGATATTCTTAAAATCTCCCTATTTTTATTTGATAGACAGCGTAATTCAAATAATTCATAAATAATAAAAAATAACTATATTTTCTAAAAATATTCATATATTGCTAATTTTAGAGATAAGAAAGTAGCACGCATGTTTTTTTGCCAAGCCGACCGAATAACTTTTCACGACCGTTATCTGAAATCTCAATCGTCGGCATCAGTAGGTTACACCCCCCCCCCCCCCGCCCCATCCACCACCGGAAGTAATTCAAGCGAATGTATGTATGACGTCAACAGGGGTATGCGTCCAAGAGTTCGTACTTAGCGTGCGTACAAAGCGTTACGTCATGCCTATATTTTTTGCGTAATTGGTTGAATGCGAGTATACAAACTAAATTAATAGGGGTAGGTAACGTTTATTTTAAAATGCTTTTTTCCCAACAAAATATGCGTTCTTCAAGGGCAAATAATGTTGACGAATTTTCGCCTGTGAAATTTCGGAAGCTGTGCAATTTGTTAGAGACAATATTTGCACAAACTGTTTCTTGCGAGGTTTACGAGCTTTTCGAAGAGAGGTGTTGTGGTTGTAAACTAAATCGTTTTAGTCAGAGTGAGTGTCTTATGTTATCGTATGAGGAAAGATGGCAGATGTATGACTTGGAAGCCATAGAGCGAGTTAACAATAAAGACATAGTATGGAATAAGTTTGTTGAAGTGACAAAAGTTTTAGAGCTTCAGTGGGATGAATTCGTGTTTCAATATTGGAATCAAATGGGGCGAAAAAGGGGGTAACGCGAACGCGAAATCGTACTGATTTTAAAAGTAAATTATTGTTGCTCGCTTTGCTTGGCTGGATGCATATATTAACGCACAGATTAACGTTTGTAACAAATTTATTTCTTAAGTATAACAATTAATCACACAAATGCATATAATTCTTAAACATATTGTCTTGCTTTATTGCTCGTTAGCCATGGTTTCTTTAACAAAGGCTCGGACCGTAGGCTCATCTTCGTGCAGATTCATCCACTTCATACGACCTGTAGCTTGGTGTCTTATTTTGACAGGCCAATAATGTTCGCCGTTGATGTAGACACTCGGATGGCTAGGATCAACACTATTGCGCGACGATTTATACATCTCTATGATAGCATATCCTTTGGGAATGTTACGGACCTCCTGTGCTCCCAGCGTGTAGTTTAGCCACTCGGGGATAGTTGCATCCGACCAGGTAATGTACCGATGATGTTTAGGTTGTTTTCTTCCAGGCTTGTTTTCGATGCCAGAGACTGGGGTGGGTGTAGTCACTTTAGTTTGGGTGGTGAAGGGATAAACATGGCAGTCGCCAAATAGGTCTACAAGAACTTGCTTATCGGTTGGTGTGTCAGGCTTGTTATCCACCAATAAGTATCCAAACGGTTTTTCGGTCTCTTTGTAATAGGCAGTCATGAAGCGGTCTCTATTCTTATCAAACATTCGTTCTCCAACAATTCCAATTTGTTTTCTATCACTAGGACTTCGGAAGAGAGCAAGATATTGGGCATTTCGGCTAATATCTGTATTAAATTTCCCCTTAGGAAACATGTTCTGAAGCAAAAGGATAACACTAGCGTTTCTATGACGACCCTGAGTAAATAATCGAGCTACCACAGGACTGTCTGTCGCTTCGGCCATTAGATCGTCCAGTATGATTATGTTGTTGTACTTGGTATTGATCTCACTCATATCATCGGACAGCTCGGGAAGACCTCTCTCAAACCGGATGCTTTTCCCAAGGGATTTTCTCAACTCGTCGTAACGATCTTGCCATTGATTATAACACCACCAGATACGAATACTTCTCTGCTCCTCGTACACGATACGATTGTTTTCCAAAATTTGTTGGACAAAATACGTTTTTCCACTTTAACGACTAATAGCGAAAATTTATGGCGGAAGTTGAATTCCGGATAGGGTTTGATGGTCAAAGATACTTTAGCTTGTACTGCTTTTGGTTTCTTACCTGGCAATGAGTGTGCACTTCGGCTTACACGCTTAGGGGTTCTGTAGGGGTTCTCTCGGAGTTCTGTAGGGGTTCTCTCGGGGTTCTGTAGGGGTTCTCTCGGGGTTCTGTAGGGGTTCCCTGGGGGTCCTGTAGGGGTTCCCTGGGGGTTCTCTCATAAAAGTGCCGTGCTGCTCATTAACAAGTCATTTCCAGACTGTCAGTGGTAACGGAATGAGCTGCACATTTTGCGGAAAACAATTTAACCGCGGTTACAATCTACGCAGACACGAAAAGGAATACTGTCCACTACGCGAACAAGAAAGAAACATGTCTCAAACAGACTCGGATAGCCAGGAAAGGGATTTCCAAGACGATGTCTCGACAACTTCAACTCATCAAAAGGAACTTGAAAATATTTATATGCAACGTCTCCTGTGGATGAAACAACTAAAGAAAGATCCCGTACATAAGAAAATAATGCAGACAAAGGAAACACTTGTCGAAAACGATGACTGATCCAGAAGAAGCTTTGGAAGCAGCTGTTGATAAGAGAAAGTTTCTTATAAGAAGGCTTTTAAAGGATTACGATTTTGATGAGGAAGATGACGCAGAAAGCGATGATTAAACTCAGTCAAACGGTTTAATGCGGTTGGAGCTTTTGTTAAAGAAACCAAGACAATATCTCTTGGACGTACACTAAGTACGAACTCTTGCACGCACACTAAGTACGAACTCTTGCACGCACACCCCTGTTGAATTTTGGGGAAAAAAGCATTTTAAAATAAACGTTACATACCCCTATTCATTTAGTTTGTATACTCGCATTCAACCAATTACGCAAAAAATATAGGCATGACGTACGCTTTGTACGCACACTAAGTACGAACTCTCGCACGCACACTCCTGTTGATGCCATATGGCTGGAAATAAATGCGACGTCATACATACATTCATTCGTTTGAATTACTTCCGGTGGTGGATGGGGGGGGGGGGGTAATCTAATGTCATCACAGATTTATTTTATTTACATTATAGATATATTATGGATATATTTTACATATCACTGGATTGATTGGATTTTAGTCCTAAAACGCTTTCTCTTATATTCTTTTAAGATAAAAATATATCAACACTTATATACATGTTAAATATTTTCAAAACAACGTTACCCTATTTCGACCGTTTACATCTAATTTTTCTGTTTTCTTAAGTTTGCTCTCTGCTCTCTTACTTCACATGATTTTATTTTATTTGGTTGAAGCTTCGTCGATAATGGAATGGCAGGCAAAGAGAATTAGTTTGGGTGGTAATCCTATAGATAGGAGCTAAAGAAGTTATTTATCGCAAGGCTATATATAGAGCAAATTATTCAGGTATTATTTCATTCATCTTGGCTTACTACAGAACATTTGTGTTGGTTTGAGGTTTAAAGGCATATGGTTTAAAATAGATGTTCAAAGGTGAATCGAAATCCTACATTTCATCAATTTGATTATTGGTACTATAGATTCAATTCAGCCCTTTGCTAGTGACGTCACGACACATAATGTGATGTTTTGTTTGGCTCCGCCATTTTGGGTGGCAAATATTTATAACTAATTAAGAACAAACTTTGTGTCAAATGCCATCAATTAGATGTCAAAAAAAGGCTGCGGTTGTTGCTCTTGTGTGGGAATTTAGAAAGGCCACTTTCTGCCGAATTTAATCAGGCATTATCGCCTGAAGTGCTCGCGATGATTTTTGCCACCCAAAGTGCCGGATTATTGAGCGTGAGATAATATTCTCGCCCTGATCCTCGCTAATATTCTCGCGTGATTGCAAGATCTGAATACGCCCTTTGCATAAATGCTAATACAATTCTAAACAATGTGTAAGTGGATCCCACGGACAACAGTGCGATTTCCAAAACCATGAATGGATCATTCCGATCACTGAATCGTGATTGAATGGCACTATTGATATTTAGATCATTGCTTATAGTAGCCTATTCGCACCTAGAAATGGTGCAATTCTACACACCAAGGATGATAACAGACTAATGACGTAATGTTGCTCTTTGATCTCTATGAACAACTGGATTTAAAATGACGGACCACTGAAGAGCGAAAATTGTAAATATGGATATGTCTTTATTATTTTACGGTGGAAATTTTAGATCGAAGCATTTTAGTTTTTGTATCTGCGAATGCAGATATATTGCTATCACCTTGTAAACCGTACCGTGCCGTGCCGTGCTGTAACCGTGCCGTGCCGTGCCGTGCTGTAACCGTGCCGTGCTTGTAGCCAATCAGCGACAGCCTAGATTAAAATGACGTAATTATAATGCTACTCTTTGATCTCTATGTACAACTGGATTGATATTGATTATTTCAAGATGGCGGACTACGGAAGTGCGAGAATTGTAAACATGAGTAAAATTTTAAATTTTACGGTGAAAATTATGCATGAAACCAACGATATTTTTAATTTTCTGTACTATTTTGACTTGACTTGACCTGCTATATATCAATATAATTTGAATCACGAAGCAAGGTATTAAGCCTTTTTAAATATTCTACGAATATCCTGCATTATTCGAGCTTCTATAAGTTCTATTTCGACAAAGTTCACTCATAAAAGTGTTAAATAACGCAATCTATTGTCAACACTATTTGGTCAAAATTGTCAAATCGAATTGTCATTTGGATAATAAACATCACCTTATACTAAGTTTACTTTTGATATTTGATTGGTAAAAAGATATAGGCCCAATTTGGCATTTCTTTCACAAACTGTTGTGACTATAGGGGGGACCAGGCTAGGTGGTATGTAATATTTATATGTGGTGTGCAAATAGTGCTGTTATCTACAACCTTTATTCCCAAGTAGCTATAAAAGACTAAAATCTGAAGGTCTCACAATTGTTTTAAAAATTGCTTCCATGGGTTATAGGCCCTCATCCGTCTATGCACATTTTTTTAGGAGAAATGTTAAACGACGTTGGACCATGCAGTACGTGCGCCGTGCGCGCGATTAAATGTCTTGCGTATTCCACTGTTGTCGTAAGGAATGCGTCTCGCTGAATACTTATATCGAGTCTGTTCAAGCGTTTGGGTCAAATCGAAGTATAATAATTAGGTGCTATAGGATCATCTTACAATATTGCAAGATGTAGGGAGAATGCAGGCGTAATGTTTGTTGTTCGACCCTCATATAGACTGAAGTACAGTATGTCGAATATTTTACATCGTGCGTGACGAATATCAGCATGATTTGTACGTTTCTCGTTCGTATTGCACTTGCATTTATCGTATCGTTCCCTTGATGCGTTATTGATCTGGTTAAAGCACAAGTACGTAACTCAAAATGCGCAAGTATTCTAAGATGCACACAAAAAAAAGCATGCATTTTGTGCGGGTGACTTGGGTGACCGTGGAAGTGCAAGTTTGTGACATCACCAAAAGTTCACGACGACGATAACAAGGAAGAAAACAGACAGGAGCATATTAAACCTACGGCTTGGCTCTGCCAGCCGTAGTAACTATATACACCTCGTCCCAATGGGAATACGTGTCCCCAGAGTGACTCACTCAAGGGACGACACGTAAGTAGAGTCATGACTCTGCTTTATTGATGATCCGTCTTGCTTTATTGTGTTTGCCCCCTTTGCAAAATGGCGCCCGTAATTACGAAATTGCCTATTGTTGAATATTACTCCTTCGTGGGCAACTGTGGCATCACCATGAGCAGATACATGTACGCTTAGCGTGCCTATTTTTTGCATTATTTTGACCTGGTGAATGTTAATAAGGGAGTATATTTTTGGTACGTAATAGAGACGTTTTGATAACTTTTGACGCTGTGGAAATGATTTGCCAATATGCCGAAAAAGTTATTGACAGATAATGACTAGACTTGACATGTTATATATCAATCTCTCTTGAATCAGAAAGCAATGTAAGCCTTTTTAAATGCTGTACTGCATGAATATTCTGCATTATTTGTGCTTTGATTGAGATGAAGTTCGCTAACTTCACTCTTGTAAGATTCTTCGATAAGAACTTGTAAGATACATTTTTTCCTAAGCGTCAGATGAGAACAAGAAAATCAGACAAAGCATGGGTAACCCAATCGTTAAAATTGTTAATTAAGAGACGCCGCCAGAGAGCCCTACATTTGTATGGGAAAACTTCGCAGATTTATAAATATTGGAGAAATAAAGTCCAGCAGGAAGTTAAAATTGCTCGTAATAAGTGTTACCACCAGTCGGTCAAGAAGCTAAAGAATACCAATCCAGCAAGGTGGTGGAAAAAAATTAAATCTCTTGGTGGTCTATCATCTCAACAGTCTTGGTTCCATCAGTTGTTGTCAGATGATAACCCTAATTGTGTGGACCTTGCTGAGTCTTACAACAAGTTCTTAGTTGGTCTCACTGCCCACTTTGAACTTTTGGCCTGCTGTGATCAGATTGAGGAGACTGAAGTCCCAGATTATGTTATGGTTAATCCTGGACACGTTTATTCAGCGTTGCGGTGCATCAAAACGACAAAATCATCTGTTCCTGACGGCATTCCAAACAAATTATTGAAAACTTTTGCTTTCGAACTTGCGCCTGTATTATCTGATATTTATAATTCTTCAATGCTCCAGGGAATGTTTCCGGAAAAACTGAAGCGTTCCTTTGTTGTGCGTACCCGAAAGTATCTCCGCCAAATTCCATTAAAGAAGACTACGCCCCATCTCCCTCACTGCACAAGTTGCAAAGATAATGCGCAGGGGCGGATCCAGGGGTACTCAACCCGGTCACGCGACTAGGGTAAAAAATTGCGAAGTTAATTAATTCGAATTCAAATCGCGGTCGAGTTATCAAATTGGTTCAGCATATTTATGTTTGTAGTCCAGTAATTACATTGCGTTCAGCGGTAAAGGTTTATGTAAAGCAATATGATGATCAGTCAAAACAGCGGTCTTCCGCTTGAATCTTAACCGACTTGGTGGCAAATTAATCTGGTCATTTGATTGGCTAGCAGCGATGTTGACCACTTTCCGGGGAGTTCTGACCGGCAACTCATCAGGGGCACAAATATAAGCTCTGCCATTGGCCAATCTTAAAAAATATCTGAGTTCTCATTGGCTGCATAATTTTGACCGATCAGAGCGAGTCAGCCTTGTCAGCCTGATCAGCCTGAATATATTTATAGAACTGCAAAGGTTCAACAAAGTAGCACAGCCAGAAATCCCAATGTCTGCTAGTATTTACGAGACCGTACAGTCCGCGTTTGCGAAAAACGATCGGCGATATCTTCAAAATATTGAAGTTGATCTAAAGAAGCGAATAGACGCTTCACCGAAGAGTTCTGTTGAAGAGCTAGTGCACTCTAAAAAAAGGTGTGTTAAATTAACACACCTTTTCTGTCCAAATTTTAACACACCTTTAGGTGTGTTTTGTAACACACCATAAGGTGTGTTAAACACACCTTAAGGTGTGTTTTGATACACACCTAAGGTGTGTTAAACACACCATAGGGTGTGTTAAACACACCTTGAGGTGTGTTTAGTTACACACCAAAAGATGTGTTAAACACACCATAAGGTGTTTTAGAAAACACACCTAAAGGTGTGTTTTCGGCTTGTCCAAATTTTAACACACCTAAAGGTGTGTTTTGGAAGAAGGTGTGTTTTCTAACACACCAAGGTGTGTTTTCTAACACACCAAGGTGTGTTTTCTAACACATCAAGGTGTGTTTTGAAACACACCAAGGTGTGTTTTATTACACAGCTAAAGCTGTGCTAGACAACACATGTATTGACCCTGTACTCTATTGAATCGGGCTTAAGAACAATTTGAATCACACAAATTGAATCAGGCTTAAGAACATACAAAACAATGCACACATCGAAAATGGTTGACATCTTAATTCTATGTTTCAATGATTGCAAGACGGTTGAAACACAGAATTCAAATGTTATACTCATTCCCAGATTGTGCAGTGCTTTGTATTTTCAAAGTTACTCTGTGGCAACCATGATTTTTGAATCTAGTTTTACCATTATATAAGAAAGCATAATACTATAATAATTGTTAAATAATTTATTAAGACTATAAAGTAATGTTAAGACTATTAAATAATGTACAGACTATTTTGTAGGATTACAGTTAGCTTAATTCATAACAGAATAGTTCTACAGTTCGTTTTCAGCTATTGACATGCTACTGTTTAGTTGAGTCATTAATGCTGAGCACTTTGTACCTTTGTATGCATTATCGCCTGATCGAAACACAATTTCCTGAAGAAAGGATAAGGCCACAACCATACCATCTGGGTAGGAAACGTTGAAAACGTACGGTAGTGCGCGGATATGACATCTATCAGAGCGTTGATCACATCAGTACCAGGGCATTCAACAAACACTTTGTTCTCCCCAATAATCATTAACTGGTCTACATCCTCCGGGCACCCAGTGCACAGTACACAAAACTGGACCATTTTGTCCCAGACTATACTCTCCATTGCTGACGAGGGCTATGGAAAAAAATATTGTGAGTGTCAATGTAGATATTGGGGTAAAATACAACTACTCAACTAGAATACGATTATACATCCAACATAGAATATGAGGTCTGAGGTCAGAGCACTTGAACAACATTAAATATCCCGCAGTAAATAGCACTTGCCAAACATCAAATGTCCTGCAGAGAGCAAGCTAGATTATATACTTTGTCTCAGTGGTGAAGCTAGACATTAGAAACTAGCCATGCTATGCAAATATATTTTTTAAATTATTGAAACCTTTATTTGAGTTATTATAAGGAGAGTGGGATACTCAGCAGTTGACTGTTCTGTAAAACTACCTGAAGACTGGTAGACTGCCTGGGCATCACGTAATGCAATAAGCTAGCTCTTTTGGATTAAGCAAAACATCTGGCCACAATAGAATCTTAGGAGAATAAAAATTAATACACTATTTTAAAATGCATTGGACATTAATCGGTTAACCTTGAATTATCTCGATCGTGCGGTGCCAGTGTGGGTAGAGTATAGCAAATATGGCGGTTGACTGTTGTGTAAAACTTCGTCTGGAAGTTAGTAGAAGCCCAGACAAAGGGCCTTCGCTCGAAACGTCGAACTTCTTATTGTTATTTTTCAGGTAGTTTTACACATGTTCAGTCAACCGCCATAACCTTTAATTAGTTAACTACATACTGCATCAAATCTTTGTACCGCATAAAAATACAAAAATTCTAATTGTTATTTTTGTAAGTCCCTATTGCGACCAGAGCTTTTTCTCATCCAAGAGAGATAGCTTATGGTATTACCTGTACATAATGTCTACCCAGTCTCCTACTCTCCCTTTGATTACTCAAATTGTCTGCAGTTAGAAAGAGCATCAATTGGCAAAGCAATACTATACTGATATTAATCATCTCATAGTTTGTAGACATGTGATTGTCAAAAGACTGCAACCCTAAGTTTTCCATGATCTGAATACCTTTTACATTGTCACATTGGCCAATATCAAACACACGTAACTTGCTGCAGTTCATTCAATCCTTGTAGCGTTTGTTTTGTCTCTTCCAGTAATATATCATTGTTCTAGTCTTTGAGTCCTGAGGACAAGGTGAACCATACAGAAATATACCTTGTTTCGCCAGCTCCAAATATACAATATCTGTCTCAAGAGAAGTAAACATATATATTAGGACAACCTTATAATACATATAATGGAGTCTCATAATTATGTCTATTTAAGCCATGCATATCCAACACTCTTTCCCTTAACAA
This sequence comes from Trachythela sp. YZ-2020, assembly GCA_016169945.1. Taxonomy (NCBI): domain Eukaryota; kingdom Metazoa; phylum Cnidaria; class Anthozoa; order Malacalcyonacea; family Clavulariidae; genus Trachythela; species Trachythela sp. YZ-2020. The sequence goes on from JADLSH010000395.1 coordinate 2,738,497, forward strand.
GTAAAATCGTCTGGCATTTAGAGAGAGTGAAATAGGAATGTAGGGCCACTAGGGTGAAATGAGCAAATTGTCTTAATGGGTTAAAAAGAGACATGGGCAAACAGTTCGGTTAACCCACCAACATCCAGCGGTCTGTGACGAGTACAATCATGTGGTGTTAAACATAGTAAACTAACGTATGGGGAATTAGGGCACATCCTTAATGATTAACCACTCAACATTGGTAACGGTCAGGCATCATTAACATATGTACAAAATTTATTACCTTTTCAATTTGTGCAGGAACATTATAGAATTCTGTAATATTAAGCAGTGGCAGACAGTAAGGGGGACTAATATAATCTAAAAATATAAGATGTATTTTAATTTGCAAGCACATTTCAAAAGGTAATAAATTTTGCTCACAGACACAAAAACATTAATTAATGAACCTTGGTACGCATACTGTAAGAGTAAACTATTATTGGATTAAATTACAGTTATATCTAAAATCATAATCAATTTTAAGTATTTTGCAATAAGCAGTGGTAGACACTAGGGGGGGCAAGTGGGGCAGTCGCCCCCTCCAATAATTTCTCAAAGCCTTTGAATGATAGCTGGTTAACTGTGTAACAAAGCTGTATCAATGAATTTACAACCACAAAAGCCTTGATAGGCTATAATTTAAGTAAATTTGCATGAAATTTTAAGCGAAAATGGTTTTAAGAATTGAGATTTGCAGCAACAGAAGGATGGTTATATGTTGGCAACCTAAGTTCGCACCCCCAATATTTTGCGAAGTGTCCGGCACTGGCAATAAGTTCCATATCCACACATTGCTTCTGTCTGCGCCAGGACCCAGGAGGATTGGTCTTTTTACCCAGTCAAACCTTAGCAAATTCCCTTGGGGACAAGATACAAGTATTAAATACAACCCCCAACCTCAAGGGCAGTATCTTTTTTTCAATCCTATATCAAGTTACAGAGCCAGTTGCAAGCGGTATAAGCTCTTGTTTATTGACTGACTTATCAACACTAAAACATCAACAATAACTTGTAGCAAAAGGTAGGAAATGTATAATATGAATGGCCCTAGACCAATCCTATAAATTCATAATAAATTCAATGCATCCAAGTCACATTTGGGAGTTTCTAAATCAAAATCTCCTGGGTACTTTCCTGTGGGTTTTCGGCTTGAGAACCAAATTTGACTTTTCCCCCACCCCCATGGGATGCAAACACTTGGCAAATGCCTCTGGGTCCCCAGGGGGAAGCCGCTGATACATGGATAAGTAGGGCATAGTGTTAGTCCTCTCTACTCTTGGAACATAGGCATTATATAATTTAACATCTATGATTAACTTTTGAAGCAAGTTATTTTTGTGTAAAAGGGGAGAATATTCCTGGTACTACCAAATATCCACTTATCGGCAGCATGAGAGCATCGTGGATTTACATTGACTGGTGCATAAACTTCTCACAATCAAAATATTTCAACCAGGCATTCAAACATTCACCTGTGATAGTATTAAATAGTTGGACAATGGGCCCAGTGATTTTACATTCTTGGACAGGTTTCGGACATGTGAAAATATATAAAAGTCATGCGAATCTGACCTATTAGTATCGAGGAAACATTTCAGCTTACAAAATACAGCAGAATTTAGATACATGACTCTGATTGACAGTATACCAGTTAGTGGTGACAAGGATGCAATCTCTTGAACTCAAATAATATATTTAGAATAGGCAATACTTTGTTTTTTCTCCATTTTCACTGCATATGTATCAACATAATTATGTTAAAATCTTATATGAAAGTTGTAGCTGATATTTGAAGTGGTTAAATCTTTAAATAAAGCTATATACTAGGACAAGATGGGCTCTGAGTATTTAACTGCCAATCTGTCATATACAGTTGGTAAATATAAACATTGAAAGCCCGAGTAAAAGTGAAGATTTTGTTAGCAGCATTTTCTGCAGGTAATTTTAAATTGGAACTGTATTATTTTCAGCGTTTTAATTCATATATTGTCGCGGCAAATTCAAATTTTAAGCGGGGACAACATGCTTGACATCCACGAACGAAGATTGCAAATATTTCCTAACAAAATCGCTCTATTACATATAAAACATAACAATAACCTTACCTCAATATTATTCAGTATTCGCCGATGTATTGCTTCTGAAAATCCAGTTTATCTTGGGTCAAAAATACAAAATTTCGAGCTCGATTTCGACTAACAGAACAAAAATAAAAATTCTAAAATATGGAGGTGTGATGACTCTATCCCGAGAACCTTTGCGCGCGTAGTAAGAAGACTAGACACCAGTCTGTCAGTCAGCGCGCATTGCGGAATATTCATTTTTCGATAGAATGACAAAACTTCAATCACCATTAAATGTTTAAGATTTTGTGTTACATATAGAGCTCTTAAATAACTAGATAGTCACTGAGATGCCCTTCAAACTTGAGCATACCGATATGTTGCCCGATATATTTCAATATTTTCGTAGAAATATTATAGCATGCATGTGGAATTCTGGTATAAGGAAGGTTATTAACATATAATTAAGGTCTTTTATCAAAATAATAACTAAACGGTTTGAAATTTTTCGAGAAACATCTATTACCGCCGTTGCTATGGTGATAATAACGTTTTAAGATAGCAGTTTTTGTTTAAAATGCTTTAACCAGGGACTGCAGGACAGAGGGGGAGGGGCGGTGGGGAGGGAGAGGGATTGCACCAATAATTTATCATACATATTTGTCATACACATAAGTTAAACATGTTATAATTTTTCACATCTATAAACAAGAAAACTAAAGAAAACATTATATACGCCAACTATGATAACTAACTCGATCACTGTTGTATTCAAGTCAGTCGAGTCTCTTTGTTTTTCAAACCAAAAATAATTGTCAAAAAAATTGGATCTAAGTAGGAAATCTACTATCTCTTTTAGAAAATGTAGGGAGCCACTTTAAAAGGCATTTCCTTTCTCATTCCATGCTGTGTTTTGTTTAAAAAATCGGTGCGAGGTGTGTTCTGTAACACACCAAGGTGTGTTTCTATAAAAAGTCAAAGGTGTGTTGTCGAACACACCAAGATGTGTTTTCATTCAAAAGGTGTGCAACTTAACACACCTTACAGTCATCAAAGAAAGGTGTGCTAAAAGGAAGTGTGTTCCATAACACACCTTGGTGTGTTTTGTGACCCACCATGGTGTGTTCTCTTACACACCAAGGTGCGTTTTCTAACACACCAAGGTGGGTTTTCCAAAACTGCGTAGAAAGGTGTGTAAAAAGTACACACCTTGGTGTCTAATGAAACACACCTTGGTGTGTCATTAAACACACCTTGGTGTGTAATTAAACACACCTGTTTTTAGAGTGTGAGCGCCATCAACAACACAAGCTTTTGCCTTGGGAGAAATTTTGGTGCCGAATCATATACATCCCGAAGTACGTTCGAGATCGAAAGAGCAACTGTTGTACGGCCCTAAGGCAAGGTCCTATACTGTTTATTTGTGCGCAAAGTATTGACCCGCGTAGGTGATGAGGTGAACTGATTTACATAATATTGCGGTCAAGACTTAGACTCGATCGACGCTTTATAATAATATACTTTATAGATAAGATTTACAGCGAACCAAGTTGTAATACCCAGGCGAATCGGAAGTTTGTTTATGCTTTTTGTGGACTAATGTTAGTTTAATATTATCTATATCTATACTGGATTTATATAATGTATATGGAGCAATATACAAAGGCAATACTACATGGCATAGCTTGGTGTAAATGTGTAATACGATCATCTGTTATTTTGTGAAATTCATGTTTTTAATCCACAGATGGGTCCCATCTTATGAGGTTAATTTTTGGCTGAAGCTGCTCCCAGAGTGCCGCAAATGGTGTTTCTGAGGTTCAAATATTTTGACTAACGTACGAAAAATCCTGGATCCGCCCCTGATTACGCGTGCATTGTGGTTTTTGATTATGGACTTGCATGACATGTTCATGCAACTGTAGCTAATCTTGACTGTGTTTCTGTTAAAAACATTTATGTAGTTTGTGATTAACCAAACTGAAAAGCAGATGTGTTAATGAATAATGGCAAAGAAATAGAATATATCGTATTTTTGCTACGACATATTTGAAAGCACTATATCTGCAATTATATTTCTCTTAAAAATCTCTGCGATATCAGTTTTTAAGTTTGTTTGTGTATTTTTTTATTTCTTATAAGTTTAGTAATTAAATCTGCAGACATGCATGTTTCGCCGTTCAACGGCTCGTCAGTGCAGCTTGTAACGCAGCCGAGTGACTTCGTATTTATACCCTATACTCTTGCTCTCACCAAGCGTATGTGGTACAATACTCAGACATATGCGCATCCAGACATGCGTGAAGTGTCTTGGGACCAGAGTGCTCATACGACCACAAGGGAAGTGAGCTTTGCTATTATATACATATATATTTAGACAAAATATACTGAATATGAGAAAAAGCAGCTTGCTCGCCTATATCCATGCTGAGTGTTAAAGATCTATTTACGTGATTTAAGTGTTGTGAAAAGATCTTTTCCCGACAGATTTCGAGCATGAAATGTCTCTGTGCCCTGGAGGTTATAAACCGTCAAAGCCTTAAAAATCACGAAAGTGCTATTTTATGTTCATTGAAAAATATATTACTGCGCCCAGGACGAAGTTAAGTTAAAGATTTATTATATTTGTGATGTTACATGACAAGATTGCTTTAACATTGCGTGTTTATTAACTATAAAACTAATACAGTTAAGTCTTACAGAATCTCATTTACTGATTGACAAAACATTGCTCGAATAGTCCTGAATGGTCCACATAATATAGTATTCGATAATTCAACGACCGATAGACGGCATACCATCAGCAGGAACACGAGATTTCTCAGCAGATCGACGCTTTCTGCCTTCCACTGGAATATTAAGATATGCGGCATCATTCACTTGAGCTGCTGCATTGTTGTTACTCCGTTTAACAAGTTTTCCAATGCGTATACGCATACTTTTTGGCTTTCCTTGGCTCAGGTTGACACACATGATTACCAAAATGAAGGCGGTTATGATGCTCTTGCTAACCCTATATATATATAAAAAGTTAGAGAGTAAGATTCGACTGGTCAGGAATCTATCAGAAACCCTAACTTCAAGAAGCCAAATTGCAATCCAAGCGCGAAGGATATAATGGGAATGGGGTATTTTATGGAGTGAAATGTATTATAAATCGCCTTATGGGATTAGCAAGTGGTGAGCATTTATCATTCATATTTGCCTACTTACAAAAAGTAACACAGTTCTTTAAATCACTGAATCGCTTGATGTAGCAAAAAATGCCCATTGTGAAAAGCTAGCACACAACGTAATCGCAACGTTGCGGGAATGTTGTAATTTGGTTAGGTCGACCTGACTACTCTACAACCTTAACAACACGTTTTCGCAAATATACATTTTGTGATTAGTTAAAGTGTTTTGTGTGCAAAACGTTGTAGGCATGTTTTACCGAAACTCACAGAAAGACTTTAGTGCAATTATAGTATCACTGCATGGTATATATACTTTAGTTAAAAATGGTAAATCTTTTAGGAGCTGCTGACTGCTGTATCCCGTTTTGCGGCAGATGAGATCATGTTGGTATGCTCGAATAAGTCACTGGGAGTAAACGAAAATTTAAGCGGCGATAAAAGGAACTGAAAATTGATTGTTGATCAGATCCAAAGTTTTACAAAATTACTCTGTTTTAATTATTGAAACTCAGCCTTTCGTTTGCAATCACCTGTAAGGTAAACTATAGGAAAACAAATGCAATTTTGCATAAACTTCCATGCATCAGCCATGAAAATTCCCTCATCACGTCAAGGCAAAGCACGATCATGTAAACGGGTCCTTTTTAAAGTGTAATATATACTTACATTTTGAAGAACTTGACTTTCTTGACCAATTTGATAGCTCGCTAGGAAAGACTGACTGGGGTGTCTAATATATAGACCAGCAATGATGTAGAACTGTTTGACGTTACCATTTACCACCTTCGTATTTCAATATAAAAAGCTTTTGTATTCAGTCGCGGAACAGAGCCAATGACGTTTGAATCGGAAAGCTTTTAACTGTTGTGCAAGAAATTTAAAAAATCACTTGCCCGACGTTGTGTCTCATTTTTAAATGGCACTATAGGCCTTGCGGGCACGCAGTGAGTTTGCCTAGTTCCTTCGGAGGTCGCACGTGTTTGATTATACCAACCGCGGTCAAGCAATCTTTCAGCTTAACCGATAGGGTGCCTGCACTCAGGATAACATGATCATCTAAATTACTATATATTACCTATACACCTGCACAATCATTAGATTTAAGATTATAAGATTAAAATGTTGGACAAAATTCAGAATTTTCATCCAAATCAGTGACCAGGCCTTAACATCCCAAACTTAACATAAAATAACAACAATTAACAAAACAACGTCAACAGATAAAAATATGTTAGAATTATTTCTATTTACGTCAAGAAAGGTAAATTATTCAGGTAGCATACGTAAATTCAAAATACTGTTAATTGTTTACTTATGATCAGAACTGGATTTAACTATTAATTATGCTGGGCTATTCGACTTCCCCCGCTACAATTAATAGTACAAGGTTTACCTGCAATGTATACATGTCTAAACTCTGAAGCATATATACTTGACAAAACTGAACTGGACTACTGTACGTATAAGCTACCTACTCTTTTTTCCTACCTCACATATTAATTCATTTTACATGCATATATATATTCCCTTTCCGTCCAAACAAAATTAAGAGCACTATTTCACTGGATGATTCCATTTACTAAGTTGCTTGTAGGTTTGCATGACGACAAATATAATTGTTTTATATTGTGGAAAACACCATGATGTTTATCTATATTTCGCAAAGCTTTCAATCCGTAACCCCGGCTAATTATATAAAACTACAGATTTTGATTCTCATGCACGTTTTGTTAATAGTTTTTACTCGGAGTATTTTGCACTGATGACTGTAATGAGAATTCAGGCCTGATGTCTTGCGTGGTGTCTTTCACAAAATAAAACACTCATTTATTTTTTAAAAATTTGGCACAGCGTTTTTCGAAAGCTGCATGATAGCGCCGCACTTTTTGAGATGTAGTTAAGATATTATAGATATAAGACATGCCATTATTTCATAAGTGACCTATTTTGATTCCTGCAATTTAATCATGCATTCAATGATAATAGTGCTGAGCCAAAACTAACATGCATGCAGAATCTGCTACATGATTGAAAACGTCACTGCAGACATTGTAAATTGCTGTGCCATCTTACCAATCATGCCGTTTTGAAGGACATTAATATACCAATCATGATGCTATTCGACACCAAGGACTGAGGACAATAAATGTTTTTTCTCGGTCTCAAAATTCTTCCCAGTTTTTAACATCCTTTCCCTATACTATAAGATAGATATAGAAACATATGAAACATATTATGGTCAGAACGTTTACCAAAATAGGAACTCGACGTATTTTGTCTTTTAAATCTCCCTATACCATAAGTTAAATATACCGTATATATACAGATAATATTATTAATATTTTATTGACTAGTCGAAACGTGGGCGTGTGGTCGTCAAACATTCCATGCATTCCTTTCTTTGTTTAAGTTGTCTATCTGAAATGTGCTTTTATGTTTACAAGTTGAAACTATTTCCGATCTTTTAATTATTAAGTAAAAATTGTTTATTTTCTTTCATGCATGCATGATACAAAGTTTTTCTTCCAAACATAAATTACATCTATTTGTTCCTCCCGTTTACGAAATTGCGTGTTTTATATGATTGACCAAGTTGTGGTGAAATCTTGTCTATTTTCTTTTAATTTCCAAGTATATTTCGAAAGTTTGAACTTTGGTACCGTTTGAGTACTTTTTGTGTTGCAGTGATTTAATGTGGTTTCGATATCGCTTTTTAAATGTGCTTGCTGTCGTGCTAATGTAGTGTTTGATGCTGCTTGTGGTAACACGGTTGGATTGTATAATATGTCCTTGGTCGTGCATTGTTTCTGAAGTGGGCATGTGTTCTATGCAGTTCTGCAGTTGCAACTGTTTGTGTCTTTGCTTTGTGACTGTGGTTGGTTTTTCCTAATTATGCGTGCATTGTGCTTTTTGATTATGGTCTTGCATGACATGTTCATGCAACTGTAGCTGATCTTGACTGTGTTTCTGTTAAAAAAATTTATGTAGTTTGTGATTAACCAAACTGAAAAGCAGATGTGTTAATGAATAATGGCAAAGAAATAGAATATATCGTATTTTTGCTACGACATATTTGAAAGCACTATATATCTGCAATTATATTTCTCTTAAAAAATCTCTGCGATATCAGTTTTTAAGTTTGTTTCTGTATTTTTATATTTCTTATAAGTTTAGTAATTGAACCCGGCAGACATGGTGTTTCGCCGTTCACCATCATGCCAGTAGCTTGTAACGCAGCCGAGTGTCTGCAGACATTTAAATCTGCAGACATGCATGTTTCGCGTTTCAACGGGCTCGTCAGCACGCTGTAACGCAGCGAGTGACTTCAAAATATACCTACTACTCTCTCCTCACCAAGCGTGTGTGGTACACTAGACATAAGTGCAGCATCCAGACATGCGTGTCTTGGGACCAGAGTGCTCATACGACTACAACCAAGTGAGCTTTGCTATTATATACATATATATATTTAGACAAAATATACTGAATATGAGAAAAAGCAGCTTGCTTCCTATATATCCATGCTGAGTTAAAAAGATCTATTTACGTGATTTAAGTGTTGTGAAAAGATCTTTTCCTGACAGATTTCGATCATGAAATGTCTCTGTGCCCTGGAGGTTATAAACCGTCAAAGCCTTAAAAAATCACGAAAGTGCTATTTCATGTTCATTGAAAAATATATTACTGCGCCCAGGACGAAGTTAAGTTAAAGATTTATTATATTTGTGATGTTACATGACAAGATTGCTTTAACATTGCGTGTTTATTAACTATAAAACTAATACAGTTAAGTCTTACAGAATCTCATTTGCTGATTGATAAAACATTGCTCGAATAGTCCTGAATGGTCCACATAATATAGTATTCGATAATTCAACGACCGATAGACGGCATACCATCAGCAGGAACACGAGATTTCTCAGCAGATCGACGTTTTCTGCCTTCCACTGGAACATTAAGATATGCGGCATCATTCACTTGAGCTGCTGCATTGTTGATACTCCGTTTAATACGTATACGCCAAATTTTTTGCTTTCCTTGGCTCAGGTTGACACACATGATTACCAAAATGAAGGCGGTTATGATGCTCTTGCTGACCCTATATATAAAAAGTTAGAAAGTAAGATTCGACTGGTCAGGAATCTATCAGAAACCCTTCAAGTAGCCAAATTGCAATCCAAGCGCGAAGATTATAATGGGAATGGGGTATTTTATGGGGTGAAATGTATCATAAATCGCCTCATGGGATTAGCAAGTGGTGAGCATTTATCATTCATATTTGCCTACTTACAAAAAGTAACACAGTTCTTTAAATCACTGAATCGCTTGATGTAGCAAAAAATGCCCATTGCGTATAGCTAGCACACAACGTAATCGCAACGTTGCGGGAATGTTGTAATTTGGTTATGTCTGACCTGACTACTCTACAACCTTAACAACACGTTTTCGCAAATATACATTTTGTGATTAGTTAAAGTGTTATGTGTGCAAAACGTTGTAGGCATGTTTTACCGAACGTCACACAAAGACTTTAGCGCAATTATAGTATCACTGCATGGTATATACTTTAGTTAAAAATGGTAAATCTTTTAGGAGCTGCTGACTGCTGTATCCCGTTTTGCGGCAGATGAGATCATGTTGGTATGCTCGAATAAGTCACTGGGAGTAAACGAAAATTTAAGCGGCGATAAAAGGAACTGAAAATTGATTGTTGATCAGATCCAAAGTTTTACAAAATTACTCTGTTTTAATTATTGAAACTCAGCCTTTCGTTTGCAATCACCTGTAAGGTAAACTATAGGAAAACAAATGCAATTTTGCATAAACTTCCATGCATCAGCCATGAAAATTCCCTCATCACGTCAAGGCAAAGCACGATCATGTAAACGGGTCCTTTTTAAAGTGTAATATATACTTACATTTTGAAGAACTTGACTTTCTTGACCAATTTGATAGCTCGCTAGGAAAGACTGACTGGTGTGTCTAATATGTAGACCAGCAATTATATAGAACTGTTTGACGTTACCATTTACCACCTTCGTATTTCAATATAAAAAGCTTTTGTATTCAGTCGCGGAACAGAGCCAATGACGTTTGAATCGGAAAGCTTTTAACTGTTGTGCAAGAAATTTAAAAAATCACTTGCCCGACGTTGTGTCTCATTTTTAAATACCACTATAGGCCTTGCGGGCACGCAGTGAGTTTGCCTAGTTCCTTCGGAGGTCGCACGTGTTTGATTATACCAACCGCGGTCAAGCAATCTTTCAGCTTAACCGATAGGGTGCCTGCACTCAGGATAACATGATCATCTAAATTACTATATATTACCTATACACCTGCACAATCATTAGATTTAAGATTATAAGATTAAAATGTTGGACAAAATTCAGAATTTTCATCCAAATCAGTGACCAGGCCTTAACATCCCAAACTTAACATAAAATAACAACAATTAACAAAACAACGTCAACAGATAAAAATATGTTAGAATTATTTCTATTTACGTCAAGAAAGGTAAATTATTCAGGTAGCATACGTAAATTCAAAATACTGTTAATTGTTTACTTATGATCAGAACTGGATTTAACTATTAATTATGCTGGGCTATTCGACTTCCCCCGCTATAATTAATAGTACAAGGTTTACCTGCAATGTATACATGTCTAAACTCTGAAGCATATATACTTGACAAAACTGAACTGGACTACTGTACGTATAAGCTACCTACTCTTTTTTCCTACCTCACATATTAATTAATTTTACATGCATATATATATTCCCTTTCCGTCCAAACAAAATTAAGAGCACTATTTCACTGGATGATTCCATTTACTAAGTTGCTTGTAGGTTTGCATGACGACAAATATAATTGTTTTATATTGTGGAAAACACCATGATGTTTATCTATATTTCGCAAAGCTTTCAATCCGTAACCCCGGCTAATTATATAAAACTACAGATTTTGATTCTCATGCACGTTTTGTTAATAGTTTTTACTCGGAGTATTTTGCACTGATGACTGTAATGAGAATTCAGGCCTGATGTCTTGCGTGGTGTCTTTCACAAAATAAAACACTCATTTATTTTTTGAAAATTTGGCACAGCGTTTTTCGAAAGCTGCATGATAGCGCCGCACTTTTTGAGATGTAGTTAAGATATTATAGATATAAGACATGCCATTATTTCATAAGTGACCTATTTTGATTCCTGCAATTTAATCATGCATTCAATGATAATAGTGCTGAGCCAAAACTAACATGCATGCAGAATCTGCTACATGATTGAAAACGTCACTGCAGACATTGTAAATTGCTGTGCCATCTTACCAATCATGCCGTTTTGAAGGACATTAATATACCAATCATGATGCTATTCGACACCAAGGACTGAGGACAATAAATGTTTTTTCTCGGTCTCAAAATTCTTCCCAGTTTTTAACATCCTTTCCCTATACTATAAGATAGATATAGAAACATATGAAACATATTATGGTCAGAACGTTTACCAAAATAGGAACTCGACGTATTTTGTCTTTTAAATCTCCCTATACCATAAGTTAAATATACCGTATATATACAGATAATATTATTAATATTTTATTGACTAGTCGAAACGTGGGCGTGTGGTCGTCAAACATTCCATGCATTCCTTTCTTTGTTTAAGTTGTCTATCTGAAATGTGCTTTTATGTTTACAAGTTGAAACTATTTCCGATCTTTTAATTATTAAGTAAAAATTGTTTATTTTCTTTCATGCATGCATGATACAAAGTTTTTCTTCCAAACATAAATTACATCTATTTGTTCCTCCCGTTTACGAAATTGCGTGTTTTATATGATTGACCAAGTTGTGGTGAAATCTTGTCTATTTTCTTTTTATTTCCAAGTATATTTCGAAAGTTTGAACTTTGGTACCGTTTGAGTACTTTTCAGAGGAGGAATGAGGGTCTTCCCGAAATGCAACGCGCGCCGGGGCGGTTTATCATATATACTCAATTTCTCGGCCTGCTCCGTTATTGTTCGATTGTTGCTCGCTGCGCTGCGTTCACATATCACAAGTACACAACTCGGAGATTATAGTAAAATATTTTAAAATGGCGAGTTTTCGCAGTATTAGTGGGATGAAAGCTTCTGAATTAGATGGGCATGGACTTCTTTATGTTTATTGTGTGTCGAAAAACCCTGTGAATATGATCACAGATGGGTTACCGTGCGACGTGCGTTCAACTAGAATGCTGCGAGGTTCATATAAGTTTTACGGATAGTTTGGACATTCGACGAACAGCCCTTATTCCATCAGTTGTTAAAGGCATAAAAATCGAAGAAATGTTCGCCGATTGTAGTAGCCCTGCTAGAAGTGCATACCAGTTGCGTTTTCAAGGTGAGATGATTTAAACGCATGCTTTTAAGTTTTAATACTGTATATACATATTTTTGATTGAAATACATTTTGTATATTTCAAAAAAATAGAAACTTTAAAAACAGATAAGATAGATAAGAAATACACACAATATGTTTACAGTACATAAATATCTTTGAATAAGAAATTATTTAATCAGTAAAAATGTAGTGAAAATTGATTATAATATATAAATATATTTGATATAATTCAGGACATAAAATATATTTTTTATTTGTTTTTTATATTAATATTAAACACGCCATTGTTAGACTGATATTTAAGTCCTTTACCTTGACTTTGTTCCTACTCAATGTGTTTCTTACTTCCATGTGTAGTTCCACGACCGCATTGAAATCAGGGATGGATGTGGCCTATAGATGTAATATTGTCATGTTGTGGGAGTTTGATATTTTACCATCACCAACATCCCAAGCAGTCCCTCCAGGTGACCTGGATATTCAAAATGACGAGCTGGATAATGTACTTCCACAATACCTTTAGACAGTCCAACTGAATGTAATTGTTTTAAACAACTACTAAATCCTATTTGTTTGGCAAATATTGATACACACCGAGTGGTAGAGAACGAAGACCTGTCTAGTGGTGCTAGTGAAACTGAGGCAGTGAATGTAGATGAAGTTGAGAAAATTCAACAATTGACAGAAATTTTGGATGTGGAAAATACTGCCTTTGGTGACAATGTGGATGATGAAATGTCTGATGATGAGGACAATAGTTTGGATGTTATATCTATGTATTTTGAAAAGTTTGTTGTTGTTGGATCTTGGCAAGAAAACAGATACCAAGCGTGCTCACAAGGTGCATGTGGAGAAGGTCATCAAACCTAGAGTTGACATTCAAAGTGGAACATGAACCAGACAATGTTCGAGACACAAATGCATTGAAATTTTTAGTGTTTCAGAATGACAACTGGCATATAATTGGCTATTATATTATATTATATTGGGTGGTATTCTTGGTGGTGGTGGGGGTGGTATTCTTAGTGGACGGTTTAACTATGAAATAATGGAATAAAGCATTAATTTTTCCAGTATTACAAAGATGTGAAGTTGAAACATAAAGAAAACTGATTCACAAGTCACAACAACTATTCTCTATAAGGTAGAAGTATAATTTTAAACCAGCTAGGATTGATCTGCAAACTGGAATAAAATTTTGCTCCATATCATAATTAATATTGTCACAGAACAATAAAAAATCAATCATATTTGTAAAGAAATAAATGGTGCTTAAAGATGGTCAGATGGACATTCATTCAACATTTGAACGTCATAAATCTTTCTATAGATTACTAATAACCCATTTACTGAGTACTGCTCCACTGACAAGTTCAATTGTCTGGTGTTAAGGACAGAATAATACTTAAGTAGGCAACTTCTCAGGGAGTTACATATAGTTTTAAGTAGAAGTTTAGTAACTTAATTGACAGGAGGATGTTAGAAGAAATGCTGCATTGAATATGTCGGGCAGCATCATCCCAGAAATTGTTGTTATAACTAAATGATGGCCACTCTTGGACTGCAGAACGTTGTCCATATTTTCAATCTGTTTTTGCAATTGATATGAATTCAATAAATGCTTTGTTTTCCTCAAAGGTCCACTTATGATGTTTTACTGGGGACTTCTTTGTAGGAGTCAGCCTAATCTTTCTGCCAGGAAACTTTATAAAACAAAAAAATATTAAATGCTTAAATAGTTCTTAGAACCACTCAGCATAATTATTACAGTCAAACCAGATGTTCTCTAGCTTGAGCAACATTGTCGCACAATATTGCAATTTTGACTGGGAGAAGATTGCTCTGAGCAATTGCTTTCAAACGATTATTATGTACAGGTAAGACATTGCTGCTGACAGAGTGGCACTGGGGTACAAGTAAAAATTCTTGTAATTCTCTGCCAATCCCATATTAGTCCTGGTTTTGGGATATTGGGGGTTTACATTGACTGACCAGTGCATAATTGTATTTGGCAAGACAGAAAACGTCAGAATATGAACCATGACTGCAAGTACTGTGCAGCTATTGATGTAATTTTCTTGATTATTACATGCTCAGAGAGATCTGTTATGATACTTGCATATAATTGAATATACAAATTACAATTTATACCTTTGTCTTTGGTGATGTTGTGTAACTCTTAAACAAAGATCGACTGGTTGTTGAAGTCTTCTTGTTTTTCGATCTGGTTTCCCTGGTGTATCACCAATAGAAGTATATACACGCTCAGCACTTTCATTTTCTTCCTCACTAATGACAGCATCGTTATTATTAGTTGCCATTATTATAATACTGCAAAGTTTACTCTATAAATGAAAAAATACAATAAAATGTACTCAAATATAACGAAACCTAACCATAAAGGTAACAATGAAATAAAATAGGTAGCAACACATGTCAAAGTTATCATAGAAAATAGCGATCCATTGCAGTAGTAATTTGGTCGCGCCAAAACCACCTCCACGGGGGCATATTCCCGCCATCAGGGTTAGAATATAGCAAAAAATAGCTCATTTTCAAACCGCGATAACTCTTCGGTTTTATGGAGTAAATTCATGTTTTAAAGTATCACTATAAAGAGTAAACATTCCTGAATTCACTGATATGATTTTATTTTAGTTTCCTTGTAAAAAAGTATAATTTACTCATGAATATTTCAATGCCACGGGTTAGAATATAGCAAAAATAGCTCATTTTCAAACCGCGATAACTCTTCGGTTTTATGGAGTAAATTCATGTTTTAAAGTATCACTATAAAGAATAAACACTCCTGAATTCACTGATATGATTTTATTTTAGTTTCCTTGTAAAAAAGTATAATTTACTCATGAATATTTCAATGCCATCAGGGTTAGAATACAGCAAAAATAGCTCATTTTCAAACCGCGATAACTCTTCGGTTTTATGGAGTAAATTCATGTTTTAAAGTATCACTATAAAAAGTAAACATTCCTGAATTCACTGATATGATTTTATTTTAGTTTCCTTGTAAAAAAGTATAATTTACTCATGAATATTTCAATGCCACTTTAAGGTCATGTTCACTGACCCGAAACATGTATAAATACAATGGGAATTTAACATAACTAAAATGCGATATATATACAAAATTATTCCAAAATTATTTTATTAAATTACTGAACAAAAAAGTTATCAAAACATACCTTTGAGAAAACGAGATCTTCACAGCAAAAATCGCAAACATTTCAACAGTTTTTAATCGAACGGCACGTTGAGAATAAAGATTTTGAATAATAATGAGCCGCATTGAGGCGCGTTGCATTTCGGGAAGACCTTCATTCCTCCTCTGAGTACTTTTTGTGTTGCAGTGATTTAATGTGGTTTCGATATCGCTTTTTAAATGTGCTTGCTGTCGTGCTAATGTAGTGTTTGATGCTGCTTGTGGTAACACGGTTGGATTGTATAATATGTCCTTGGTCGTGCATTGTTTCTGAAGTGGGCATGTGTTCTATGCAGTTCTGCAGTTGCAACTGTTTGTGTCTTTGCTTTGTGACTGTGGTTGGTTTTTCCTAATTATGCGTGCATTGTGCTTTTTGATTATGGTCTTGCATGACATGTTCATGCAACTGTAGCTGATCTTGACTGTGTTTCTGTTAAAAAAATTTATGTAGTTTGTGATTAACCAAACTGAAAAGCAGATGTGTTAATGAATAATGGCAAAGAAATAGAATATATCGTATTTTTGCTACGACATATTTGAAAGCACTATATATCTGCAATTATATTTCTCTTAAAAAATCTCTGCGATATCAGTTTTTAAGTTTGTTTCTGTATTTTTATATTTCTTATAAGTTTAGTAATTAAATCTGCAGACATGCATGTTTCGCCGTTCAACGGCTCGTCAGTGCAGCTTGTAACGCAGCCGAGTGACTTCGTATTTATCCAGACATGCGTGAAGTGTCTTGGGACCAGAGTGCTCATACGACCACAAGGGAAGTGAGCTTTGCTATTATATACATATATATATTTAGACAAAATATACTGAATATGAGAAAAAGCAGCTTGCTCGCGCCTATATCCATGCTGAGTGTTAAAGATCTATTTACGTGATTTAAGTGTTGTGAAAAGATCTTTTCCTGACAGATTTCGATCATGAAATGTCTCTGTGCCCTGGAGGTTATAAACCGTCAAAGCCTTAAAAAATCACGAAAGTGCTATTTCATGTTCATTGAAAAATATATTACTGCGCCCAGGACGAAGTTAAGTTAAAGATTTATTATATTTGTGATGTTACATGACAAGATTGCTTTAACATTGCGTGTTTATTAACTATAAAACTAATACAGTTAAGTCTTACAGAATCTCATTTGCTGATTGATAAAACATTGCTCGAATAGTCCTGAATGGTCCACATAATATAGTATTCGATAATTCAACGACCGATAGACGGCATACCATCAGCAGGAACACGAGATTTCTCAGCAGATCGACGTTTTCTGCCTTCCACTGGAACATTAAGATATGCGGCATCATTCACTTGAGCTGCTGCATTGTTGATACTCCGTTTAATACGTATACGCCAAATTTTTTGCTTTCCTTGGCTCAGGTTGACACACATGATTACCAAAATGAAGGCGGTTATGATGCTCTTGCTGACCCTATATATAAAAAGTTAGAAAGTAAGATTCGACTGGTCAGGAATCTATCAGAAACCCTTCAAGTAGCCAAATTGCAATCCAAGCGCGAAGATTATAATGGGAATGGGGTATTTTATGGGGTGAAATGTATCATAAATCGCCTCATGGGATTAGCAAGTGGTGAGCATTTATCATTCATATTTGCCTACTTACAAAAAGTAACACAGTTCTTTAAATCACTGAATCGCTTGATGTAGCAAAAAATGCCCATTGCGTATAGCTAGCACACAACGTAATCGCAACGTTGCGGGAATGTTGTAATTTGGTTATGTCTGACCTGACTACTCTACAACCTTAACAACACGTTTTCGCAAATATACATTTTATGATTAGTTAAAGTGTTATGTGTGCAAAACGTTGTAGGCATGTTTTACCGAACGTCACACAAAGACTTTAGCGCAATTATAGTATCACTGCATGGTATATACTTTAGTTAAAAATGGTAAATCTTTTAGGAGCTGCTGACTGCTGTATCCCGTTTTGCGGCAGATGAGATCATGCTGGTATGCTCGAATAAGTCACTGGGAGTAAACGAAAATTTAAGCGACGATAAAAGGAACTGAAAATTGATTGTTGATCAGATCCAAAGTTTTACAAAATTACTCTGTTTTAATTATTGAAACTCAGCCTTTCGTTTGCAATCACCTGTAAGGTAAACTATAGGAAAACAAATGCAATTTTGCATAAACTTCCATGCATCAGCCATGAAAATTCCCTCATCACGTCAAGGCAAAGCACGATCATGTAAACGGGTCCTTTTTAAAGTGTAATATATACTTACATTTTGAAGAACTTGACTTTCTTGACCAATTTGATAGCTCGCTAGGAAAGACTGACTGGGGTGTCTAATATATAGACCAGCAATGATATAGAACTGTTTGACGTTACCATTTACCACCTTCGTATTTCAATATAAAAAGCTTTTGTATTCAGTCGCGGAACAGAGCCAATGACGTTTGAATCGGAAAGCTTTTAACTGTTGTGCAAGAAATTTAAAAATCACTTGCCCGACGTTGTGTCTCATTTTTAAATACCACTATAGGCCTTGCGGGCACGCAGTGAGTTTGCCTAGTTCCTTCGGATGTCGCACGTGTTTGATACCAGCCACGGTCAAGCACTCTTTCAGCTTACCCGATATGCAGGGTGCCTGCACTCAGGATAACATGATCATCTAAATTACTATAAAACAACGTCAACAGATAAAAATATGTTAGAATTATTTCTATTTACGTCAAGAAAGGTAAATTATTGAGGTAGCATACGTAAATTCAAAATACTGTTAATTGTTTACTTATGATCAGAACTGGATTTAACTATTAATTATGCTGGGCTATTCGACTTCCCCCGCTATAATTAATAGTACAAGGCTTACCTGCAATGTATACATGTCTAAACTCTGAAGCATATATACTTGACAAAACTGAACTGGACTATACTGTACGTATAAGCTACCTACTCTTTTTTCCTACTTCATATATTAATTCATTTTACATGCATATATATATTCCCTTTCCGTCCAAACAAATTAAGAGCACTATTTCACTGGATGATTCCATTTACTAAGTTGCTTGTAGGTTTGCATGACGACAAATATAATTGTTTTATATTGTGGAAAACACCATGATGTTTATCTATATTTCGCAAAGCTTTCAATCCGTAACCCCGGCTAATTATATAAAACTACAGATTTTGATTCTCATGCACGTTTTATTAATATAGTTTTTACTCGGAGTACTTTGCACTGATAAATGTGATGAGGATTCAGGCCTGATGTCTTGCGTGGTGTCTTTCACAAAACAAAACACCCATTTATTTTTTAAAAATTTGGCACAGCGTATATCGAAAGCTACATGATAGCGCCGCACTTTTTGAGATGTAATTAAGATATTATAGATATAAAACATGCCATTATTTCATAAGTGACCTATTTTGATTCCTGCAATTTAATCATGCATTCAATGATAATAATGCTGAGCCAAAACTAATATGCATGCAGAATCTGCCACATGATTGAAAACGTCGCTGCAGTCGTTGTAAATTGCTGTGCCATCTTACCAATCATGCAGTTTTGAATGACATTAATATATCAATCATGATGCTATTCGACACCAAGGACTGAGGACAATAAATGTTTTTTCACGGTCTCAAAATTCTTTCCAGTTTTTAACATCCTTTCCCTATACTATAAGATAGATATAGAAACATATGAAACATATTATGGTCAGAACGTTTACCAAAATAGGAACTCGACGTATTTTGTCTTTTAAATCTCCCTACCATAAGTTAAATATACCGTATATTTGAATTGAATTTATTGAATTTATTAGAAAAATATAGACTTTGCAACCATACAGGTTGAAATACATCTATCATTTACAGGGTTGGTTAATTAGAATAATATTGTATATTTACAAAAACGTATTTACTATAATATGGGAAGAGTTTAGAACTTCTAGTATGATATTAACATTATTTACAAATAAAAATGTATGAAATTTATAGTTACTCAATGTTTATTATAAATCGTTACAGACGAGGGAATGTACGAATTTTTGAAGCGATTTGTCCGACAGTTAATTGGAACGAGTTTATTCGATGTGCGTAGATTGTAGCTTGGATGATCGGCTGGTTCAACTAGTTCGGAAAGGGGACTAGTTTGCGGAAGAACCTTTTTTCTAAAAAATTTTGAACATAACAGTTCGCGCCTAGAGTACAATGTTGGAATATTGAGATCTGACAAGGATTCTTTGTATGATGAAGATGGGTTAATTATTTTCAACGCTCTTGACTGGATCCTTTCTATTTCTTTGGATAGGTATTCAGGTATGTTAAAATGCCAAACTTGGGCGCAATACTCCAATATGGGTCTTACACATGAGAAATACACTGATATCAATGTTTTAGTGTCACAACGAGCTCGCTCGCTTGAGGAGTCTGAGCATGTAAAGGCGTTTTGCGGATTTTTTCACAATGTAAGCCACGTGGTCATTCCACTTTAGGTCGTCTTTGAGAATTAAGCCAAGGAGTTTAGCGGATTTCACCACTTCAATGGGCTGTCCGTCAACGATCATTGGAGGGAAATTTGGATTATTTTTCCAAAAACAAACGAGGATTTCTTTGCATTTACGGGGGTTCAAGGACATGTTATTTCTTGCACACCACTGCGTAATCCCTTCTAAAATAGTTTGAAAGTTCGAATCTTGGTTTCTAGAAAGGGTTTCTGAAACAGACGAATCGTCAACATATTTCCATCTATCGTCCCAATCAACCAACAAATCATTTATCATAATCATAAATAGAATCGGGCCTAAAACAGTGCCTTGTGGAACCCCACCGTTCACTGGTATATAAATACATATATATAATACATGTATAAAAATCATATATACAGATAATATTATTAATATTTTATTGGCTAGTCGAAACTGTCGTTCAAACATTCCATGCATTCCTTTCTTTGTTTAAGTTGTTTATCTGAAATGTGCTTTTATGTTTACAAGTTGAAACTATTTCCGATCTCTTATTAAGTAAAAATTGTTTATTTTCTTTCATGCATGAAACAAAGTTTTTCTTCCAAACATAAATTACATCTATTTGTTCCTCCCGCATACGAAATTGCGTGTTTTCTATGATTGACCAAGTTATGGTGAAATCTTATCTATTTGCTTTTAATTTCCAAGTATATTTCGAAATTTTGAACTTTCGTACCGTTTGAGTACTTTTTGTGTTGAAAGTGATTTAATGTGGTTTCGATATCACTTTTTAAATGTGCTTGCTGTCGTGGTAATGTAGTTCTTGATGCTGCTTGTGGTAACACGGTTGGATTGTATAATATGTCCTTGGTCGTGCATTGTTTCTGAAGTGGACATGACAGTGTTCTATGCAGTTCTGCAGTTGCAACTGTTTGTGTCTTTGCTTTGTGACTGTGGTTGGTTTTTTCCTAATTATGCGTGCATTGTGCTTTTTGATTATGGACTTGCATGACATGTTCATGCAACTGTAGCTGATCTTGACTGTGCTTCTGTTTTAAAATTTTTATGTAGTTTGTGATTAACCAAACTGAAAAGCAGATGTGTTAATGAATAATGGCACAGAAATAGAATATATCGTATTTTTGCCACGACATATTTGAAAGCACCCCTATATCTGCAATTATATTTCTCTTAAAAATCTCTGCGATATCAGTTTTTAAGCTTGTTTGTGTATTTCTTTATCTCTTATAAGTTTAGTGTCTTTTATATAGTTTATAGTATATATATATATATACATACGGAGACAAAATATACTGAAGATGAGAAAAAGCATGCAGCTTGCTCGCCTATATCCATGCTGAGTGTTAAAGATCTATTTACGTGATTTAAGTATTGTGAAAAGATCTTTTCCCGACAGATTTCGAGCATGAAATGTCTCTGTGCCCTGGAGGTTATAAACCGTCAAAGCCTTAAAAAATCACGAAAGTGCTATTTCATGTTCATTGAAAAATATATTACTGCGCCCAGGACGAAGTTAAGTTAAAGATTTATTATATTTGTGATGTTACATGACAAGATTGCTTTAACATTGCGTGTTTATTAACTATAAAACTAATACAGTTAAGTCTTACAGAATCTCATTTGCTGATTGATAAAACATTGCTCGAATAGTCCTGAATGGTCCACATAATATAGTATTCGATAATTCAACGACCGATAGACGGCATACCATCAGCAGGAACACGAGATTTCTCAGCAGATCGACGTTTTCTGCCTTCCACTGGAACATTAAGATATGCGGCATCATTCACTTGAGCTGCTGCATTGTTGATACTCCGTTTAATACGTATACGCCAAATTTTTTGCTTTCCTTGGCTCAGGTTGACACACATGATTACCAAAATGAAGGCGGTTATGATGCTCTTGCTGACCCTATATATAAAAAGTTAGAAAGTAAGATTCGACTGGTCAGGAATCTATCAGAAACCCTTCAAGTAGCCAAATTGCAATCCAAGCGCGAAGATTATAATGGGAATGGGGTATTTTATGGGGTGAAATGTATCATAAATCGCCTCATGGGATTAGCAAGTGGTGAGCATTTATCATTCATATTTGCCTACTTACAAAAAGTAACACAGTTCTTTAAATCACTGAATCGCTTGATGTAGCAAAAAATGCCCATTGCGTATAGCTAGCACACAACGTAATCGCAACGTTGCGGGAATGTTGTAATTTGGTTATGTCTGACCTGACTACTCTACAACCTTAACAACACGTTTTCGCAAATATACATTTTATGATTAGTTAAAGTGTTATGTGTGCAAAACGTTGTAGGCATGTTTTACCGAACGTCACACAAAGACTTTAGCGCAATTATAGTATCACTGCATGGTATATACTTTAGTTAAAAATGGTAAATCTTTTAGGAGCTGCTGACTGCTGTATCCCGTTTTGCGGCAGATGAGATCATGCTGGTATGCTCGAATAAGTCACTGGGAGTAAACGAAAATTTAAGCGACGATAAAAGGAACTGAAAATTGATTGTTGATCAGATCCAAAGTTTTACAAAATTACTCTGTTTTAATTATTGAAACTCAGCCTTTCGTTTGCAATCACCTGTAAGGTAAACTATAGGAAAACAAATGCAATTTTGCATAAACTTCCATGCATCAGCCATGAAAATTCCCTCATCACGTCAAGGCAAAGCACGATCATGTAAACGGGTCCTTTTTAAAGTGTAATATATACTTACATTTTGAAGAACTTGACTTTCTTGACCAATTTGATAGCTCGCTAGGAAAGACTGACTGGGGTGTCTAATATATAGACCAGCAATGATATAGAACTGTTTGACGTTACCATTTACCACCTTCGTATTTCAATATAAAAAGCTTTTGTATTCAGTCGCGGAACAGAGCCAATGACGTTTGAATCGGAAAGCTTTTAACTATTGTGCAAGACATTTAAAAATCACTTGCCCGACGTTGTGTCTCATTTTTAAATACCACTATAGGCCTTGCAGGCACGCAATGAGTTTGCCTAGTTCATTCGGAGGTCGCACGTGTTTGATACCAGCCGCGCCGGTCAAGCACTCTTTCAGCTTACCCGATATGCAGGGTGCCTGCACTCAGGATAACATGATCATCTAACTTACTATATATTACCTATACACCTGCACAATCATTAGATTTAAGAATATATAAGATTAAAATGTTGGAAAAAATTCAGAATTTTCATCCAAATCAGTGACCAGGCCTTAACATCCCAAACTTAACATAAAATAACAACAATTGACAAAACAACGTCAACAGATAAAAATATGTTAGAATTATTTCTATTTACGTCAAGAAAGGTAAATTATTGAGGTAGCATACGTAAATTCAAAATACTGTTAATTGTTTACTTATGATCAGAACTGGATTTAACTATTAATTATGCTGGGCTATTCGACTTCCCCCGCTATAATTAATAGTACAAGGCTTACCTGCAATGTATACATGTCTAAACTCTGAAGCATATATACTTGACAAAACTGAACTGGACTATACTGTACGTATAAGCTACCTACTCTTTTTTCCTACCTCACATATTAATTCATTTTACATGCATATATATATTCCCTTTACGTCCAAACAAAATTAAGAGCACTATTTCACTGGATGATTCCATTTAGCTACTAAGTTGCTTGTAGGTTTGCATGACGACAAATATAATTGTTTTATATTGTGGAAAACACCATGATGTTTATCTATATTTCGCAAAGCTTTCAATCCGTAACCCCGGCTAATTATATAAAACTACAGATTTTGATTCTCATGCACGTTTTATTAATAGTTTTTACTCGGAGTACTTTGCACTGATGAATGTGATGAGGATTCAGGCCTGATGTCTTGCTTGGTGTCTTTCACAAAACAAAACACCCATTTATTTTTTAAAAATTTGGCACAGCGTATATCGAAAGCTGCATGATAGCGCCGCACTTTTTGAGATGTAATCTCTATTTTTATTCCTGCATGTAATTTAATCATGCATTCAATGATATTAATATAGTGCTGAGCCAAAACTAATATGCATGCAGAATCTGCTACATGATTGAAAACGTCGCTGCAGTCATTGTAAATTGCTGTGCCATCTTACCAATCATGCAGTTTTGAAGGACATT
This sequence comes from Trachythela sp. YZ-2020, assembly GCA_016169945.1. Taxonomy (NCBI): domain Eukaryota; kingdom Metazoa; phylum Cnidaria; class Anthozoa; order Malacalcyonacea; family Clavulariidae; genus Trachythela; species Trachythela sp. YZ-2020. The sequence continues at coordinate 2,762,970 of JADLSH010000395.1, forward strand.
AATATATCAATCATGATGCTATTCGACACCAAGGACAATAAATGTTTTCTCACGGTCTCAAAATTCTTTCCAGTTTTTAACATCCTTAGTTTCCCTATACTATAAGATAGATATAGAAACATATGAAACATATTATGGTCAGAACGTTTACCAAAATAGGAACTCGACGTATTTTGTCTTTTAAATCTCCCTACCATAAGTTAAATATGCCGTATATATAGTCGAAACGTGGGCGTGTGGTCGTGATTGTGATTAGTTTGTGATTAACCAAACTGAAAAGCAGATGTGTTAATGAATAATGGCAAAGAAATAGAATATATCGTATTTTTGCCACGACATATTTGAAAGCACTATAAATTATCTGCAATTATATTTCTCTTAAAAATCTCTGCGATATCATTTTTTAAGTTTGTTTGTGTAAGTAGGTTAACCCCCCATCCAGCAGAATTTTCTCGCCATATGACGTCAGCAACGTACATCCATCGTGGTTTTCCCGCCATATGACGTCATTTGCGTACGTACGGAATTAGAAGTAATTAGTATTCGTGTGACGTCATTTTGCGTACGTACGCGTATGTACAGATAATCACCTTGTACGTACGCCTTGTACGTACGTATTGTACGTACGCATTGCACAATGTTGTTTTTTATTTAATTACACACAACAATTTAGATGTTTCTCTTAATACGTTTTGGCTTTATTGTTCGATAGCCATGGTTTCTTTAGACTCATCTTCGTGCAAATTCACCCACTTCATTGCGCGCTTTTCGCCATTTTCATTGGAGCTTCTGTGCAGTTTCTGTAAAGCTTCTGTGAAGCTTCTGTGGAGCTTCTGTGAAGCTTCTGTGAAGCTTCTGTAAAACTTCTGTGGAGCTTCTGTGGAGCTCTCGAAAAGGAGGATAAAGGGGGTTTAACGAATACGAAAATGTATACATTTTTAGAGCAAAATATGAGTAATTAGTGACGCTTGGATGCATGCATAAACTAACACAGACAAAGATTAACGTTTTAAACAATTTATTCAAGTATAACAAGAGAACCCCTACAGAACCCCGAGAGAACCCCTGCAGAACCCCTACAGAACCCCGAAATGTTTACATCTACCGACCCGGACTCGAACCGGTGCCCCACATCGAACTCACATCGACCTCACAAAGAGTTAGTTTTATCTTTTTATTTTACTTCCTTTCCTGCCTGTTTGGCCTTTTTGGCCTGTTTGGCTTGTTTGGCCTGTTTGGCTTGTTTGGCCATCGACCTCACATCGACCTCACATCGACCTCACATCGACCCTCGCATAGAAAACAGTGTAGAAGCTGGACAATATGTTTAATAACTGTATATTTGTGTAAATATTTGTTATACTTGAATAAATTGTTTAAAACGTTAATATTTCTCTGTGTTAGTTTATGCATGCATCCAAGCGTCACTAATTACTCATATTTTGCTCTAAAAATGTATACATTTTCGTATTCGTTAAACCCCCTATATCCTCCTTTTGGAGAGCTCCACAGAAGCTCCACAGAAGTTTTACAGAAGCTTCACAGAAGCTTCACAGAAGCTCCACAGAAGCTTCACAGAAGCTTTACAGAAACTCCACAGAAGCTCCAATGAAAATGGCGAAAAACGCGCAATGAAGTGGGTGAATTTGCACGAAGTGGGTGAATTTGTCTAAAGAAAACCATGGCTATCGAACAATAAAGCCAAAACTATTGATTATCTGTACGTACGCGTACGTACGCAAAATGACGTCACACGAATACTAATTACTTCTAATTTCGTACGTACGCAAATGACGTCATATGGCGGGAAAATCACGATGGATGTACGTTGCTGACGTCATATGGCGGGAAAATTCTGCTGGATGGGCGGGGTTAACCTACTTGTGTATTTTTTTATTTCTTATAAGTTTAATGTCTTTTATATAGTTTATAGTATATATATATATATATATGTCTGGATGCGCATGTGTCTGAGTATTGTACCACATGCGCTTGGTGAGGGCAAGAGTATGGTGTATAAATATCTCCCACATACACCCCCACGTTCCGGCAGGAAGCATATAAGCGGTCATTTCTTTCGATACTTGTTACTGCCTGATGATTCTTTTACAGATGAAACAGCCTGTTGCAGACCAGTTTTCAGGTAAGCGAAAATCGAAAATATATAAGTAATATATACAAACCGCACAAGAGGTCTTTATCAGATTTAAAACATCGAGGCGCAGCCGAGTGTTTTAGATCTGATAAAGGCCGAACTGTAAGGTTTGTATATGACTTCTAAAATGACTCGTTTTGTACGCTCACTGGCGTTGGAATTTTGAAGATTGATGTTATCTACGCTGTAAAAATTGAAGGAGAAAATTTGAGCAAGTCTATATCAAATATATAGATCCGCTACGGGTCATGAGTTTCCTTTGTATTTTGCCTATGAATAATTAATGAATTTTAGAAATATATATATTTAATTTTTTCTTTCAAGATTAAAAAGCAATAAGGATTTCAGTATTAATTGGCAAATTTTAAAACATTCCATTTCGTACACGGGAGGATCAAAACGATGCAATTTATGTTTAGAAGAAAAATTTTGTATTTTGAAAGAAAAAAACAAGAATTGTTTACTCAACAAAAGAGGTGAAATAATTTCACGGTGTCGTCATCGTAATAAATTTCGCGTAAACAACGCAAACAAAGCCATGCACGCACACATTGTCTCCCACATAAACCCCCACGCTCCGGCAGGAAGCATATAAGCGGTCATTTTACTGCGCCCAGTACGAAGTTAAGTTAAAGATTTATTATATTTGTGATGTTACATGACAAGATTGCTTTAACATTGCGTGTTTATTAACTATAAAACTAATACAGTTAAGTCTTACAGAATCTCATTTACTGATTGATAAAACATTGCTCGAATAGTCCTGAATGGTCCACATAATATAGTATTCGATAATTCAACGACCGATAGACGGCATACCATCAGCAGGACCACGAGATTTCTCAGCAGATCGACGTTTTCTGCCTTCCACTGGAACATTAAGATATGCGGCATCATTCACTTGAGCTGCTGCATTGTTGATACTCCGTTTAATACGTATACGCCAAATTTTTTGCTTTCCTTGGCTCAGGTTGACACACATGATTACCAAAATGAAGGCGGTTATGATGCTCTTGCTGACCCTATATATAAAAAGTTAGAAAGTAAGATTCGACTGGTCAGGAATCTATCAGAAACCCTTCAAGTAGCCAAATTGCAATCCAAGCGCGAAGAGTATAATGGGAATGGGGTAATTTATGGGGTGAAATGTATTATAAATCGCCTCATGGGATTAGCAAGTGGTGAGCATTTATCATTCATATTTCCCTACTTACAATAAGTAACACAGTTCTTTAAATTACTGAATCGCTTGATGTAGCAAAAAATGCCCATTGCGTATAGCTAGCACACAACGTAATCGAAACGTTGCGAGAATGTTGTAATTTGGTTAGGTCTGACCTGCAACTCTACAACCTTAACAACACGTTTTCGCAAATATACATTTTGTGATTAGTTAAAGTGTTATGTGTGCAAAACGTTGTAGGCATGCTTTACCGAACATCGCAGAAAGACTTTAGTGCAATTATAGTATCACTGCATGGTATTTACTTTAAATTTAGTTCAAAATAGTAAATCTTTTAGGAGCTGCTGACTGCAGTATCCCGTTTTGCGGCAGATGAGATCATGTTGGTATGCTCGAATAAGTCACTGGGAGTAAACGAAAATTTAAGCGGCGATAAAAGGAACTGAAAATTGATTGTTGATCAGATCCAAAGTTTTACAAAATTACTCTGTTTTAATTATTGAAACTCAGCCTTTCGTTTGCAATCACCTGTAAGGTAAACTATAGGAAAACAAATGCAATTTTGCATAAACATTCCATGCATCAGCCATGAAAATTCCATCATCACGTCAAGGCAAAGCACGATCATGTAAACGGGTCCTTTTTAAAGTGTAATACTTACATTTTGAAGAACTTGACTTTCTTGACCAATTTGATAGCTCGCTAGGAAAGACTGACTGGGGTGTCTAATATGTAGACCAGCAATTATATAGAACTGTTTGACGTTACCATTTACCACCTTCGTATTTCAATATAAAAAGCTTTTGTATTCAGTCGCGGAACAGAGCCAATGACGTTTGAATCGGAAAGCTTTTAACTATTGTGCAAGACATTTAAAAATCACTTGCCCGACGTTGTGTCTCATTTTTAAATACCACTATAGGCCTTGCGGGCACGCAGTGAGTTTGCCTAGTTCCTTCGGAGGTCGCACGTGTTTGATACCAGCCACGGTCAAGCACTCTTTCAGCTTACCCGATATGCAGGGTGCCTGCATTCAGGATAACATGATCATCTAAATTACTATATATTACCTATACACCTGCACAATCATTAGATTTAAGAATATAAGATTAAAATGTTGGACAAAATTCAAAATTTTCATTCAAATCATTGACCAGGCCTTCAACTTAACATAAAATAACAACAATTAACAAAACAACGTCAACAGATAAAAATATGTTAGAATTATTTCTATTTACGTCAAGAAAGGTAAATTATTCAGGTAGCATACGTAAATTCAAAATACTGTTAATTGTTTACTTATGATCAGAACTGGATTTAACTATTAATTATGCTGGGCTATTCGACTTCCCCCGCTATAATTAATAGTACAAGGTTTACCTGCAATGTATACATGTCTAAACTCTGAAGCATATATATTTGACAAAACTGAACTGGACTACTGCATGTTCACATATTAATTCATTTTACATGCATATTCCGTTTACGTCCAAACAAAATTAAGAGCACTATTTCACTGGATGATTCCATTTACTAAGTTGCTTGTAGGTTTGCATGACGACAAATATAATTGTTTTATATTGTGGAAAACACCATGATGTTTATCTATATTTCGCAAAGCTTTCAATCCGTAACCCCGGCTAATTATATAAAACTACAGATTTTGATTCTCATGCACGTTTTATTAATAGTTTTTACTCGGAGTACTTTGCACTGATGAATGTGATGAGGATTCAGGCCTGATGTCTTGCTTGGTGTCTTTCACAAAACAAAACACCCATTTATTTTTTAAAAATTTGGCACAGCGTATATCGAAAGCTACATGATAGCGCCGCACTTTTTGAGATGTAATTAAGATATTATAGATATAAAACATGACCTATTTTGATTCCTGCAATTTAATCATGCATTCAATGATAATAATGCTGAGCCAAAACTAATATGCATGCAGAATCTGCCACATGATTGAAAACGTCGCTGCAGTCGTTGTAAATTGCTGTGCCATCTTACCAATCATGCAGTTTTGAAGGACATTAATATATCAATCATGATGCTATTCGACACCAACGACTGAGGACATAAATGTTTTTTCAAGGGCTCAAAATTCTTTCCAGTTTTTAACATCCTTTCCCTATACTATAAGATAGATATAGAAACATATGAAACATATTATGGTCAGAACGTTTACCAAAATAGGAACTCGACGTATTTTGTCTTTTAAATCTCCCTACCATAAGTTAAATATACCGTATATATACAGATAATATTATTAATATTTTATTAACTAGTCGAAACTGTCGTTCAAACATTCCATGCATTCCTTTCTTTGTTTAAGTTGCTTATCTGAAATGTGCTTTTATGTTTACAAGTTGAAACTATTTCCGATCTCTTATTAAGTAAAAATTGTTTATTTTCTTTCATGCATGAAACAAAGTTTTTCTTCCAAACATAAATTACATCTATTTGTTCCTCCCGCATACGAAATTGCGTGTTTTCTATGATTGACCAAGTTATGGTGAAATCTTGTCTATTTGCTTTTAATTTCCAAGTATATTTCGAAAGTTTGAACTTTCGTACCGTTTGAGTACTTTTTGTGTTGAAAGTGATTTAATGTGGTTTCGATATCGCTTTTTAAATGTGCTTGCTGTCGTTGTAATGTAGTTCTTGATGCTGCTTGTGGTAACACGGTTGGATTGTATAATATGTCCTTGGTCGTGCATTGTTTCTGAAGTGGGCATGACAGTGTTCTATGCAGTTCTGCAGTTGCAACTGTTTGTGTCTTTGCTTTGTGACTGTGGTTGGTTTTTTCCTAATTATGCGTGCATTGTGCTTTTTGATTATGGACTTGCATGACATGTTCATGCAACTGTAGCTGATCTTGACTGTGCTTCTGTTTTAAAAATTTTTATGTAGTTTGTGATTAACCAAACTGAAAAGCAGACGTGTTAATGAATAATGGCAAAGAAATAGAATATATCGTATTTTTGCCACGACATATTTGAAAGCACTATATCTGCAATTATATTTCTCTTAAAAATCTCTGCGATATCAGTTTTTAAGCTTGTTTGTGTATTTCTTTATCTCTTATAAGTTTAGTGTCTTTTATATAGTTTATAGTATATATATATATATACATACGGAGACAAAATATACTGAAGATGAGAAAAAGCATGCAGCTTGCTCGCCTATATCCATGCTGAGTGTTAAAGATCTATTTACGTGATTTAAGTATTGTGAAAAGATCTTTGCCCGACAGATTTCGAGCATGAAATGTCTCTGTGCCCTGGAGGTTATAAACCGTCAAAGCCTTAAAAAATCACGAAAGTGCTATTTCATGTTCATTGAAAAATATATTACTGCGCCCAGGACGAAGTTAAGTTAAAGATTTATTATATTTGTGATGTTACATGACAAGATTGCTTTAACATTGCGTGTTTATTAACTATAAAACTAATACAGTTAAGTCTTACAGAATCTCATTTGCTGATTGATAAAACATTGCTCGAATAGTCCTGAATGGTCCACATAATATAGTATTCGATAATTCAACGACCGATAGACGGCATACCATCAGCAGGAACACGAGATTTCTCAGCAGATCGACGTTTTCTGCCTTCCACTGGAGCATTAAGATATGCGGCATCATTCACTTGAGCTGCTGCATTGTTGATACTCCGTTTAATACGTATACGCCAAATTTTTTGCTTTCCTTGGCTCAGGTTGACACACATGATTACCAAAATGAAGGCGGTTATGATGCTCTTGCTGACCCTATATATAAAAAGTTAGAAAGTAAGATTCGACTGGTCAGGAATCTATCAGAAACCCTTCAAGTAGCCAAATTACAATCCAAGCGCGAAGATTATAATGGGAATGGGGTATTTTATGGGGTGAAATGTATCATAAATCGCCTCATGGGATTAGCAAGTGGTGAGCATTTATCATTCATATTTGCCTACTTACAAAAAGTAACACAGTTCTTTAAATCACTGAATCGCTTGATGTAGCAAAAAATGCCCATTGCGTATAGCTAGCACACAACGTATATAATCGCAACGTTGCGGGAATGTTGTAATTTGGTTATGTCTGACCTGACTACTCTACAACCTTAACAACACGTATTCGCAAATATACATTTTGTGATTAGTTAAAGTGTTATGTGTGCAAAACGTTGTAGGCATGTTTTACCGAACGTCACACAAAGACTTTAGCGCAATTATAGTATCACTGCATGGTATATACTTTAGTTAAAAATGGTAAATCTTTTAGGAGCTGCTGACTGCTGTATCCCGTTTTGCGGCAGATGAGATCATGTTGGTATGCTCGAATAAGTCACTGGGAGTAAACGAAAATTTAAGCGGCGATAAAAGGAACTGAAAATTGATTGTTGATCAGATCCAAAGTTTTACAAAATTACTCTGTTTTAATTATTGAAACTCAGCCTTTCGTTTGCAATCACCTGTAAGGTAAACTATAGGAAAACAAATGCAATTTTGCATAAACTTCCATGCATCAGCCATGAAAATTCCCTCATCACGTCAAGGCAAAGCACGATCATGTAAACGGGTCCTTTTTAAAGTGTAATATATACTTACATTTTGAAGAACTTGAATTTCTTGACCAATTTGATAGCTCGCTAGGAAAGACTGACTGGGGTGTCTAATATGTAGACCAACAATGAAATAGAACTGTTTGACGTTACCATTTACCACCTTCGTATTTCAATATAAAAAGCTTTTGTATTCAGTCGCGGAACAGAGCCAATGACGTTTGAATCGGAAAGCTTTTAACTATTGTGCAAGAAATTTAAAAAATCACTTGCCCGACGTTGTGTCTCATTTTTAAATACCACTATAGGCCTTGCGGGCACGCAGTGAGTTTGCCTAGTTCCTTCGGAGGTCGCACGTGTTTGATTATACCAACCGCGGTCAAGCAATCTTTCAGCTTAACCGATAGGGTGCCTGCACTCAGGATAACATGATCATCTAAATTACTATATATTACCTATACACCTGCACAATCATTAGATTTAAGATTATAAGATCAAAATGTTGGACAAAATTCAAAATTTTCATCCAAATCAGTGACCAGGCCTTAACATCCCAAACTTAATATAAAATAACAACAATTAACAAAACAACGTCAACAGATAAAAATATGTTAGAATTATTTCTATTTACGTCAAGAAAGGTAAATTATTGAGGTAGCATACGTAAATTCAAAATACTGTTAATTGTTTACTTATGATCAGAACTGGAATTAACTATTAATTATGCTGGGCTATTCGACTTCCCCCGCTATAATTAATAGTACAAGGTTTACCTGCAATGTATACATGTCTAAACTCTGAAGCATATATATTTGACAAACTGAACTGGACTACTGCATGTTCACATATTAATTCATTTTACATGCATATTCCGTTTACGTCCAAACAAAATTAAGAGCACTATTTCACTGGATGATTCCATTTACTAAGTTGCTTCACTTGCTTGTAGGTTTGCATGACGACAAATATAATTGTTTTATATTGTGGAAAACACCATGATGCTTATCTATATTTCGCAAAGCTTTCAATCCGTAACCCCGACTAATTATATAAAACTACAGATTTTGATTCTCATGCACGTTTTATTAATAGTTTTTACTCAGAGTACTTTGCACTGATGAGAGTACACTGTGATATTAATATAGTGCTGAGCCAAAACTAATATGCATGCAGAATCTGCTACATGATTGAAAACGTCACTGCAGACATTGTAAATTGCTGTGCCATCTTACCAATCATGCAGTTTTGAAGGACATTAATATATCAGTCATGATGCTATTCGACGCCAAGGACTGAGGACATAAATGTTTTTTCAAGGGCTCAAAATTCTTTCCAGTTTTTAACATCCTTTCCCTATACTATAAGATAGATATAGAAACATATGAAGCATATTATGTTCAGAACGTTTACCAAAATAGGAACTCGACGTATTTTGTCTTTTAAATCTCCCTACCATAAGTTAAATATACCATATATATACAGATAATATTATTAATATTTTATTAACTAGTCGAAACGTGGGCGTGTGGTTGTTCAAACATTCCATGCATTCCTTTCTTTGTTTAAGTTGTTTAGGCCATTCAAAAAAATATCCCGGTTTATCATCAGCATAGCCACAAGAAAAATACGTGCGGGCGGGCGGATTTTTTTTTTAAATATTTGATGGCATCAAATTCGTTATATGCACGGAAGAACATGTTCAAATTCACAAGTCTCAGTGACGTCTGGTTGACTTACATAAAATCACGTATTTCTGAATAACAGCAGGGCGTCTATAAGATAGGGCGGCGAAACGGCTAGAAAATGTCGTGATCAATGTGTGATGCGCTTTGGGACTGGGTCGACGCGGCCCCTGTGTAATTTTTAGAAAAACAACAAGGAGTGGCAAAAACTCCAGGTGGATCGAGTAAATGATTAATATTTTAAAAAGTATTCAGTCGATTGTTGCTGTATTTTTTCAAGATGTTATTCAAGCATTTTAGCGTTCATACAACAAGTTTTAAGGCGTTCTGTACTATCTAACATATAAAATTTTGTGTTTTAAATCTCGAAACATTTGTGACTTCCCTGTCCAATTTCGCCCCGCTCGCAAAACAATTTACTAATTTCGTACCTTAGAATCGAGCTAGAACGTAGCTTTTTTTAAGACAACACTACCACGAATTAAACTTTATTCCTGCCCAATTTTGTTGTGTAATTTTTTGAACTTTTTTTTCTATAGCATGTCAACTGCAGCATAAAAATTGGGTTGTAGTGTAAAAATTTCTCAGGTTCGACTGTTTTGAAAATTCGCTTATTTCAAAGGTAGTCAAACACACTAAGACCACTTTTGCAATTTCAATCTACACAAAAATATATACGCTTCTTACCATAAGAACATCATTTGCCAAAAACAAACATTTGAAGAGATATTGCAGATTTTGTAAAGACGAAGGGTCATTCCATCCATCACGAGAGCTTCGGCAGTTCCAACCCCGGTTGGTTTTATAAAAAATTCAACCGCTTCTTTTGGCACCAGAACTTAGGAAATCCCAGGGCAGTTAGACCATTAATAGATGTATATTTGGTATAAATATCGTTTCTTAATTTTTTGAACTTTTTTTGCTACCTGCCATTGAATGCGCACCAACCGGTCATTTAAATGGGGAAAGTATGACAGGCAATAGACAAATTTGGCTAACGCTGTTTACATCAGTGTGTTTACGTCGTTGCTACCCAATTCACAACTTCGGATAACTCACATGCCTGGTTACTATTGTTCTAGTTTGCGAAAACATTGAATAGAACAAAAAGTCAAAAGTAACTAAGCATTAGAATTATGTATAAGAGCTATTCACTCATGTATAGATCATTCTAATGCTTAGTAACCTTTGTTCTATTCAATGTTTTCCCGAACTAGAACAATAGTAATTTCTGGCCTGTGTATATAACAAATTTGTGGTAATTTTCTTTAACAAATAAAAATGTCTCCACATGCATAAGAAGAATATTCGGGGGGTCCCGCGCATCACACATTCATCAGGGTAACCATTGCCGTTTCGCCGCCCTATCTTATAGACGCCCTGATAACAGAAGCAAAATATTCATGACATATTTATATTAAATGAGCCTTTTCCAACAAAAATGGTATACGAAGCCCAATGATTTAATAAAACAGTTCTTATGTTCCATGACTTGCATAAATTGAAACTATTTTTGAAAGATTTATTTACAAACATGATATGTAAATAGTTTTTCAACAATATTAACCAGATTATATATTAAATATAAAACAGCAATCTAGGGTTGAATCCTGTCAGCCTGTATTTTATAACAAGAACGTATTTCAATGTTTCGTCAGCCTGTATTTTATAACAAGAACGTATTTCAATGTTTCGTCCAAAAGGCCATTTTAATCGTTATTGGCTGACGTGACCTAGATTGTAGTTTTATAAAGATCGCGGCCGACGCTGATCCAACCACGATTATACATATATATATATATATATATAGTCAAATCTGCAGACATGCATGTTTCGCCGTTCAACGGCTCGTCAGTGCAGCTTGTAACGCAATCTAGATGCGAGTGACTTCGTATTTATACACCATACGCTTGCTCTCCCAAGCGCATGTGGTACAATACTCAGACACTCACATATACGCATCCAGACATGCGTATATATATATATATATATATAGTCAAATCTGCAGACATGCATGTTTCGCCGTTCAACGGCTCGTCAGTGCAGCTTGTAACGCAGTCTAGAAGCGAGTGACTTCGTATTTATACACCATACTCTTGCCCTCACCAAGCGCATGTGGTACAATACTCAGACACATGCGCATCCAGACATGCGTGAAGTGTCTTGGGGCCAGAGTGCTCAAACGACCACAAGGGAAGTGAGCTTTTGCATTATAGCTTATTAGCCACCAATTAACCTCACAGAGTGCTCAACAACACAAGTGAAGGAGCATATATAGTCAAATCTGCAGACATGCATGTTTCGCCGTTCAACGGCTCGTCAGTGCAGCTTGTAACGCAGTCTAGATGCGAGTGACTTCGTATTTATACACCATACTCTTGCCCTCACCAAGCGCATGTGGTACAATACTCAGACACATGCGCATCCAGACATGCGTGAAGTGTCTTGGGGCCAGAGTGCTCAAACGACCACAAGGGAAGTGAGCTTTTGCATTATAGCTTATTAGCCACCAATATATATATATATATATATAGTCAAATCTGCAGACAGACATGCATGCATGTTTCGCCGTTCAACGGCTCGTCAGTGCAGCTTGTAACGCAGTCTAGATGCGAGTGACTTCGTATTTATACACCATACTCTTGCCCTCACCAAGATGCGAGTGACTTCGTATTTATACACCATACTCTTGCCCTCACCAAGCGCATGTGGTACAATACTCAGACACATGCGCATCCAGACATGCGTGAAGTGTCTTGGGGCCAGAGTGCTCAAACGACCACAAGGGAAGTGAGCTTTTGCATTATAGCTTATTAGCCACCAATATATATATATATATATATAGTCAAATCTGCAGACATGCATGCATGTTTCGCCGTTCAACGGCTCGTCAGTGCAGCTTGTAACGCAGTCTAGATGCGAGTGACTTCGTATTTATACACCATACTCTTGCCCTCACCAAGCGCATGTGGTACAATACTCAGACACATGCGCATCCAGACATGCGTGAAGTGTCTTGGGGCCAGAGTGCTCAAACGACCACAAGGGAAGTGAGCTTTTGCATGATGAACTTTCTAAATATATATATATATATTTAAATTATATTATACATTAAATATATATATATATATTTAAATAATGTTTTGAATAGTTTATATTTTATAAAATTCAGTACTAACGTTTTCCTGAAATAACAAACTATAAATATATCATATAGGCTTTATAGTTCTTTAACATTTTAAAATAGTTCATAGTCTATTGTCTACTTTGGTTTGAACGTGCGCTTTCGACGTGGAATCTTGCTTTTCTTTTGATTGAGACACTGACAACAGATAGGGAAGAAATCAGGAGAAAGTTCATCCATTGTACCACAGTGGAAGCATATTGGCTCATGACCCACACCATAATATGGAATCTCTATCGGTTCACTGCAAGTTAAATTTTTCTTAACAAATACTTGGGCAAGGCCATGTTCGTCATTGCTATCGATGTTGGAAAATACACTACCACAAGAGTAGTTCAGCAATTCCAACTCCTGCTCAATTTGTTGCAGCTGCTGTTTCTTAAATACGTGTTTAGAATGAAGTACGCGCGCCACTTTCCACATTCTTCACATTCTATCACTAGCTTCGTGTTCTTCGCAGTTTGGGCAGTGGGGTTGAACGCCATGCCATGGCCCTTGCTTGGAGTTGCCAGAAGTGAAGGCCAGTGGGTGTCAGTAGTTGGTGTCCCTCATCAAACTTCATGTAGTGACTATCTCCTGGTACCGGATCTGGCAAGTGATGCAAAGTGGAGAATAGACTTGCAGGTAACCGGGGAGGTTTGCAGACTTGGCAAGTTGACTTCCGCATTTTTTATAGAAAAGACGTAGTGCTTCTCCTGACAGTGGCTCTCTAGAAACCAATTTAGTTTTTCTTTGCCCTCAATTGATTTTTTGGTGGTAACTTTTCTTGTAAGTGTGTCGTCAACACGCAAGATTTCACTCCATAACGATTCGATTTCCGCCTCAGAAGCTGATTCTTGGACAACGAATGGCTTTCCCTTCAACTTTAATCTCTGAAACATACTTCCTAGAAGCACTTTAACTCTGGAAGCTGAGTCAACCACGTCTTCTCTTATACCAGGAACAAGTTCGGCCTGCTTTCTAATTTGTTTCATACTGCTACAGTCTGATAATTGTTTTTCTGTTTCATCGGACATCCTGCATCGCTATATTCAAAATTGACATGATTCTTTCTGCTGGATCTTTCCAACTGTTGTATGGGGGAGTTCTAACAGCAATGATCATATTGTCTGCCTTTAAGAAGTAACATATCAGAGCAAGCTTTACGGACAAGTATGTTACTCGGTGATCCGGACCACCATCGGTGTATAGACAAAGTATCTCCTTGTTATCGTCTACATGCAGAGACTAGAAATTTATCTAACTCAGTTGCATGGCGTAAAGGACTAGAAGCTTCAAAACAGTTCTCTTTCAGTGTCACAGAAACCTGTCCATCATAAAAGCTGCCTTCAATGTCATCAGGCAAATTCACAAGAAGAGCTACACTAGGGGTTAGTGATAGCTTACAGAAATCGTGATCAGCAACTTGAAGTGACTCATTCAAGCCGACTATTACTTGCTTTCCCCTTTCGACAGCAGCAACTGGGCAATCTGGTTCACCTACTTTGCAAGTATGTTTGTCATCCATACAAACAAAACTTACAAAGTCCCGATACTTCAGGGGAAAACATTTCAGGTACCTGAACAGGGCACTTGCAAAATGGCAGTCCACATGGCATTTTTGTCAAACTATTAAGAAAGTGGTGCTTTAAAAAGTGGTGGCTACCCCCAACATGTAGATAATGAGTTTATTGTTTCCAAACGTACCGTGCATTTTATTTACCGTGATAAAACAAACCAAGCTAATTACCTTGAGGTGGCAGCTCTAGTTCGCCTTGGCCAAAATTGTAGCCTCAGCCATTGTTGGGATGGTATTGGTGTACCTTCTGGACATCTCTTTGCCACCTCATCGTGGAGGTCCCTGACACTCAGAGCTTTGGCAAGGCGAACTAGAGCATGTGTAACAACACCAACATTTCCTCTTTCTGAATTGAAAATGTTTAAATATTAAATAGAATGGGTAATATTTAGTAGATCTCTAGTATTTAAATATATTAACTACGAAACTTCTCAGATTGCATTATTATATGTTTTGATTATAAATCACATGGCTCTGCATTTGGTTTTAATCAAACTGTACTTGGTAAACAAGGTGAAGAAGAAAATTTAGATATCTCTGTCAGAATAAAGTATTCTAAAGATGTGTTCTTGTAACAAATTGAGTTTTATCAAAAGCAATTCAGTTATAAAACAATGCAATTTGAGAATTCTGTTTTTAAAGATAGAGGGAGATCATTTTTATGATGCAAAATAACCCTTTAATATTTTATAGCAGAAGTAACACTTCTAGGAAACGCAGTTTGATACACGTGCTGCTTCTAATTTTCATCTCCCCGAATCGGGCTATATTTCGTTGTTAGGGACGGGTGGCCGAACCGTCGAAAAGGTCCTTAAATATGATTTGTATTCGGTGCATAAGTATCAGCCCGATATTGTAATCTTGGAGCTTGGGACTAACGATTTGTCGACCCACGCCCCTGAGGTTGTGGGGTCTAAAATCGACGACCTTGTGCATGTTTTAAGGCACACATACAATGTTCGAGTTGTTGGGGTGTGCCAGGTTATAAACCGCAATATCCCTTTTGCTCAAGGACCCGACCTTGGCTTTAATGCCAAGGCCGCTATTTTGCGGCAATATTTGTCCGTGGTCCTTGCGGGGGAAAATGGGATTTTTGCTTGGGACCATCGGGAATTTTTTCGAACCGATCGTGCATTGCTATCCTCCGATGGCGTGCATTGTAATGCCCAAGGACAGTACTGTTTGTATCGGAGTTACCGTGGGGCTATCTTGAAAGCTCTCAACCTTTTGTAACCTGTGAACTCCGTTTTGTACTGTTTGTTTCTGTTCCATTTTGCGTTTTTATTGACAACGCCCTAATTTTATGAGGGCGTCTATTGTCACACTCTTTGATTATGCAGTATATATCCCCTCTGTACTTGGTGTTGATATATATTATGCTTATATTTGTTATATTATTATGGGCTAGAGCGACATGACTGTTTTCAGATGCCCACGTTGAGATTTCAATATTGGGTTTTTCCTGCACAGGGCATATTCACGATTATCGTGCTGGTTATATATACGTTTATATAACGTGTTTCCCCTAGTAGTCTGTCTCGTCTTTTGTTAGACTAACCTACATGTATGTCCTCGTACTTGCTTCGTGCCGCGCTGATATTTAATGTTTAGGGTATATATGACTGGCTGATCCTGTGTTTGGAAAAAATGCATGTCTCAGTGGGATAGTGCAATTTATTGTTTTCAGATGCCCACAGTTGAAATCAATATATTGTGGGACGGTGCGGCATGTTGTTTTCAGATTGCCCGTTTTTATATTATTTTGCAGCATTTATAATGGATGATCTATTGCGGCTACCTTCGCTGTATGCCATGATTATTCCGCTGCGTTGTTTGTTTGTTTGTTCATGTTTAATGTTCCGTTGTGGATATTGCAGCTATTATAAGGATGATATTTTGCGGCTACCTCCGCTGTATGTCCTGATTATTCGGCTGCGTGTGTGTTCATGTTTTCGTGTTCCTGCGTATACATTTATATCCATATAATTATATCACGAATCGCTTCACCGTACGGAAAACCCGGCCCAGCTTTGCCTGTCTATGGCCAAACACAATTCTGCCTGTCTGCGTTCTGACATTTTTCTTTTAGAATGCCTGCAACTCGCCCAAGTACACGTATCCAGCGCCGAGCTCAGGCGGCAGCAGCACCTAGTGCCTCTTCGCGGCGTCGTCGGGCCACAGCAGCGTCTACAACTGCCACCAGTGCAGCCAGGGTCGATCCACAGCCTGCCGTGGTTGCTACACCTCCAGCGTCGCAGAACATTACGCCGCCAGACCTCTCGGACGAAGCGATGCAGAGGATTGTCTCGGCGGTTTCACAGGCAGTGATGGCGTCGTCAACCAACTCTCCCGTCGCCTCCGTCCATGGAACCAGAACGGAGAGAAGTACCTCTAGTTGTAGGGTCAAATACTAGTCATAATTTAGCAGATGCTACCACTATGCATGGGCCGGTAGCATGTGCTTTACATAACATAACAGGTGAGACCAACTTTATTAACGTCTCACAGTCAACAGAGTCAGGCTCCGCAAAATTTTGCTCAATCAGTGTGCCCATCGATGCTAATGTTAGCGCTAAAGTTAAAGCGAAAATATGGGCGCACGAATTTACAGATTTTGGTGCTTTACTGAGCTCAGGGGCAGGTGATACTCGGTATCACTTGTCTGTGAGCTCTCAAGCCGGTTCCTCGCTCCCTACTTTATCTTTAGAACCGTCACACAAGCCAAAGTCCATTCCAAATATCGAGGCATGGACGTCGGCTTTTCAAATTTCCGTTGGCGTCTACACTTCAAAATTTCCCTTGGAAGCACCAATACTAATGAAATACGGTGAGGTAATACGGGATTTGGCCGCACGAGGGGCTGATTTTATGACACGCAATTTCGTCTCTTGCGGCAAAGCAACCCAGCCGAACTACCTTGGGGTTATACTCACTGGGAACTTTGGATCCGTTCACAAACTTTCGGTAATGCGCGTTTGAGCAAACCTCAAACAAATATGCGCACGAATTCAAACAACAATTCGTCCTCTTCTGTCGCCGGACCCTCTGTTCCTAGGGGGTTTTGCCGCAAGTTCCACCGGGGCGCTGAATGTTCAGGGTGTAACTACAAACACAACTGCTTTAAATGTGGTGTCGTTCACCCGGCTATTCGTTGTAATTTTCGTGGCCAAAAGCTCCCCTCTGGCTCAGCCCCAAGTGTCGCCAAGTCCCGTACTGCCAACACCGGTTCTAATTGACAATCTTTACCCGTTATTATGTGGATACGATGTTGGATTGGCGTTAAATTTATATAATGGTTTTAAGTTCGGTTTTTCCCTTCATTTTGAAGGATCTCGTATATCATTTTTTGGTTCTAATCTCGTTTCCGCGCAACAGAATCCTGAGATAGTTAGTGCTAAACTCTCGAAAGAATTGGCTGTCGATCGCCTAGCTGGGCCTTTCAACAGTCCACCCTTCCCTGATTTTCGCGTTTCCCCCTTGGGGCTGGTACCTAAAAAAGTCCCTGGGGAATATCGCTTAATTCACCATTTGTCTTTTCCAAGTGGTGAATCTGTTAATGACGGCATTGCTCACGAACATTCGACTGTACATTATGCTCGTGTTGATGATGCCGTTAAAATGATCAAACAATTAGGGCGCGGCTGTTTCCTGGCAAAAACAGATATAAAGAGCGCATTTCGTATTATCCCAATAAGGCCTTCCGATTACGATCTTGTAGGAATGTTTTGGCAAGGGAAGTATTACTATGATCGCGTTATGCCCTTTGGCTGCGCGTCATCTTGTCGCACTTTCGAGATGTTTAGCACTGCTATCGAGTGGGTTGCTAAGAAACACTTGCAAATCCCACATCTGATCCACATTCTTGACGATTATCTAATGGCGTCATCTACTTATCACCAATGTCGCATTGACCTTGTCCGTTTCTTATCTCTCTGTAAATATTTAGGCATACCAATCGCACCCGAAAAAACTGTCGGCCCACAAACTATTCTTTCTTTTGCTGGCATTGAATTAGACACTTTTCGCATGGAAGCCCGTTTACCAGACGACAAGACCGATAAATGCAAATCTCTAATCTCTGGCTTTCTGCGTCGCAAAAAAGTTACTTTGCGTGAAATACAATCGTTGACCGGTTTACTTAATTTTGCTTGCTCGGTAGTTGTCCCTGGTCGGGCTTTCTTGCGCCGTCTTATCGATTTGACAAAAGGCATCAAGTTCCCACACCACTTCATTCGTCTCACTAAATCGGTTAAGGCCGATCTTGCCATTTGGCGGTCCTTTTTGGACGATTTTAATGGCCGATCGTTTTTTCTCAGTGATGTTTGGAACGATTCGTTCAGTTTAAATCTATATACCGATGCTGCTGGTAGTTTGGGCTACGGTGCTATATTTGGCGATGAGTGGTTTTTCGGTGCATGGCCTCCCAATTGGAGGCAATTAAATATCACGATTTTAGAATTTTACCCAATTGTACTCAGCGTACTTTTATGGGGAGATAAGATGCGAAACCAGCGTATCACCTTTTTTACGGATAATGCGGCATTGGTTGATATTATAAATAAAGCCACTTCACGTGATGTGACTGTTATGATATTTGTCCGCCGACTGGTGCTGGCATGTTTGAAATTTAACATTTTATTCCGCGCTCGCCATGTTCCGGGTGTCAAAAATGTTTTAGCTGACGCTTTATCTCGATTGCAGGTTTCGAAGTTCAAACAGCTAGCTCCGGTAGGTGTACAATCGTCACCAACGGTCATACCAGCTCAACTACTCCCGTACAACTGGCCGCTATAACAACTAAATTAGTTCAATCTAGTTTGCAGCCATCGTCGGTCCCTACATATCGCCGGGCCTGGAAACTATATAGCCAATTTTCAAGTGCAGTTTTTCACTCAGCTTTAGTCCCACTGCCTATATCGCCCGCCAACTTAAGCCTATTTATTTCGTACATGTTCCAACGCAATTATGCGGCCTCGACGGCCAACACGTACGTTTCTGCACTGGGATATTGTCATCGTCTTGCGGGGGTGAACGACCCAACTAAAGTATTTTGGATTGTTGAAATGTTGAAAGGATATGGTAAGCTTGGGTCACGCTGTCGATATACCCATAACTCTTCCTATCCTTCGCACCGTCTTACAACAAACTCCAACAATATGTTCGAGCGAGTATCGTGGGTACTTGCTCAAAGCTATGTGCACGACCGCATTTTTTGCCTTTTTACGAGTTGGGGAAATCACTTGTTGTCCCCGGTCACCGGACGTACTGCAATTGAATCAGGTCGTTCAACCCGTTGATAATGCGGGCAATATCAGCGGTTTAAAAATAACATTTTTTAATTATAAGCATTCTTACAACCAATCTAATGTCTCGCTCACACTTCAACGACGTTCAGACGTATGCCCAGTGCAGAGCTTGCTAGACTATTTTGCACATCGTGGTTTGGCTGATGGCCCCCTTTTTCAAACTCGTGACGGGCATGCAATTTCACGCA
Organism: Trachythela sp. YZ-2020; assembly: GCA_016169945.1. Taxonomy (NCBI): domain Eukaryota; kingdom Metazoa; phylum Cnidaria; class Anthozoa; order Malacalcyonacea; family Clavulariidae; genus Trachythela; species Trachythela sp. YZ-2020. The sequence goes on from JADLSH010000395.1 coordinate 2,782,775, forward strand.
AAATGTTCACAGACCATTTAGCTATTATATTTCGCACGTGCGGTCTCGATGCAAACAAGTACAAAGGCCATAGTTTTCGCATCGGCGCGGCTACTTTTGCTGCCGAATGCGATTTTTCCGATGCCCAAATACGACTAATGGGTCGTTGGAAATCCGACGCTTTCCGCAGGTATATTCGTGCTCCTAGCCTGTGACTTACATCAGACACTGCGCCTTTTCAGGCTGAGCTTTTTGGAGGGATTGATTATGGCTGCCCGTTGATAAACATTCCGGACTTAGTACAATTTGTCAGGTCGACGCAAGGGCAAGACCTGATATTATATAGAAATGTGCGTGTTAAGATACTAGGAATGTACGTATCACTTAATTACTAATTTACGTTCTCTGTGAGGCTAACGCATGGGCAAGGCTCACACAAATGTTCGCATTTAGCAGGTTGGCGGTCCCCTGACAGTTTAACGCATGGGCACGAACTGTCAGGTCGCTCACCATGTTTTTGCCTTTATAATGACAGTAATAATCCACGCACTGATTTTTCTTTATAGGTTTTAACTTCACTACATCTGCTGATCCCTTGTAACGATTGGATGGGGTTTGCCTCCTTTACCCAAGGAGACTTGTGGCGTATTTATTGACCCACCTTTTCTGTGCGAACTTTTAATAATTAACTTCGGTTAATAATTTGTTATGTTAATAATTATCTCATTGTTTTCAAAAATTAATAAATCGGCATGTGCGTTGCGCAAGACGCACATTGCCATAATTATTCCAGTTGCTGTCTGACTTGGTCAATTGCGCAACGTTCGCGCACAGAAAACAGAGCTAATCGTTACAAGATATCTTGCAGACCTAGTGTTAAGGAAAGGAAGCGATAAAGGAATTATTGGCATACCAATAAAGATTTTATTGCTTCCTGCATCTAGTTTTGTAGATAAGGAGCTATTGTAATGGGACACGTGGGTATTTTCCCCGTAATTAGTAGTCACATGAATGTAATGCGCAGGAAGCGGATAGGAGTGGCGATATAATCTACAGCAGTATGTGCATTAGTTCATTCTGCTCTTCAACCTGGTAGCGCAAGGTCAACTCTCTGGCTGAAGTCAATTTATAACCCGCCCTCCTCCCCGTTTTCTTGACGCAATATTATTGCATATGTACATTAGTTTAGTTATTAATTTCTAAGTGGTGGGCGTATTTATTGACCCACCTTTTCTGTGCGAACTTTTAATAATTAACTTCGGTTAATAATTTGTTATGTTAATAATTATCTCATTGTTTTCAAAAATTAATAAATCGGCATGTGCGTTGCGCAAGACGCACATTGCCATAATTATTCCAGTTGCTGTCTGACTTGATAGATAGATAGATAGATAGATCAACTTTATTTAAACACATTGGCCTTTTCAGCAAAAGCTGATTTCCAAAAGGGATGTGTACTTACAAATTATTATTTATATACTAGCTCTAATATTACATACATAACAAATACAATTATATACCTATTTAGACAAAAAATTAACTACTACTTTAAGTCGAGATTAAGGTCGAGGAAGATAGCTTTTTACAGAACGAATTATACGATACCGAATTGCGTATCTCTTCAGGTATCTGATTCCATAGTTTAGCCCCACAATATTGGAAGCTTTTTTTTAAGGATTCCGTTTTTGGTCTTGGAATATAAAACCTTGTTGAAGAACCTCTCAGATTATGGTCATGAATGGTATTCAGATTTTGGAAAGCTTCGCATAGTCGTTGGGGGGCTAAACCATTAACTGTCTTGTACATGAGCCTGGCGTTCATTTGTGCCCTACGCTCTTCAAGTGTTACCCAGCCTAGAGATTTTCGTGCCAAAATAGACTGACCATGTTCATTTTTTAAGTTCATGATCAACCTAGCCGCTCTGTTTTGGAATTTCTGTAGACGTTCGCTTAGGCCTTTATTAAGTGTATCCCATACTTCACAGCAATAATCAAAATAAGGTTGGATTAAGGCATTATAAACTTTTATCAAAATGTCTTGTTCGACATACTCCCTCATTTTAATAGCCCCAATACCTGATGATATTTTACTGCTAATATGGTTAATGTGTTTTTCCCAACTCAAGTTTTCGTCTAATTCAACTCCAAGAGCTTTGGTATTTTTAACTTTTTTAATCAATTGATTATTTATTTTAACTCCTTGATGGGCATCAATATTACTTATTTTATGTCGTGTTCCAATTACAACATACTCGGTTTTCATTATATTTAGACTTAGTTTATTTGCACAAAGCCATTTCTGAACATTCCTCATGTCTACGCTCGCCCTCTCTTCCGCCTCACTAATTGTTCTGCCTACTGCCGTTAAGTTAGTATCATCAGCAAACATTCTTGGAGTTGTGCGTTCTAGGCAGCCTGGCAAATCATTTATATACATAATAAATAAGAGAGGGCCGAGTATACTTCCCTGAGGAATGCCACAAATGATTTCTTTCTCCACCGAGAGTATACTGGCCAATTGACAACTTTGAGTTGTCAAAGATTTAATGCTTTCCTTTGGAAACCATACATTTCAAACTTACTTAGCAGTATTTCGTGGTCGACTGTATCGAATGCTTTTTTTAGGTCAAGAAAAATAACTAAGTTATACAGCCCACGGTCCATGTTGGTATACCATTCGTTCGTACAATCCAATAATGTAGTAGTTGTGGAATGATAAGGTCTGAAACCAAATTGGTGTTTTGAGAAAAGATTATTCTGGTTAAGATACTCATACATTTGATCATACATAATTCTTTCCATAAGTTTACTTACTACAGGAAGGATTGATATCGGTCTATAGTTGTCCAACATGGACCGCTGACCTTTCTTAAACAATGGAATAACCCTTGCAGCTTTCCAATCAGAAGGAAATTGATCCGAGTCAATTGACATATTAAAAATCTCAGTAAGAGAAGGTGCAATAACTGGAGCTGCTACTTGTAGAATTTTAGCTGAAATTTTATCCATTCCAGTCGCTTTGGTGGTAGACAAATTAACTAGAAGAGTGTAAACCAATGTTACACTCACTGGTCGAAATGAGAAACTGTTCTTTGTCTTAGATTTTTGTTGAGTAATAAAATCTCGAAAACTAACGTCATTGTCATTTGGAATAGACTCAGCAAGCTTTGGGCCAATATTACTAAAATGATCATTAAAAATGTCGACTAATTCGTCGGTCGATGTAACAGTTTTACCTGGAAGTTTAATTTCATTAATCGTAGTCTGTTTTCTGTTTCGACCTAATATATCGTTTATTGTTCTCCAAGCATATTTAGGATTCTGTTTATTATTTGTGAATTTGTTTGCATAATAATGGTCAATTGCGCAACGTTCGCGCACAGAAAACAGAGCTAATCGTTACAAGATATCTTGCAGACCTAGTGTTAAGGAAAGGAAGCGATAAAACCCTTTAATATTTTATAGCAGAAGTAACACTTCTAGGAAAAAATTTTACTGTTGGCTACTGAATATATTAAAAAAAAGTATTTATTTAATAATACCATCTACTTCAACAGAATCATGTCTTCTGTCATCTGTGGCAGTTTCAACTGTACTATTGATGTATTGCTGACATTGTTCTAAAATACTGAGTACATTTCTGGGCGACCAGCACTGTTTAACCGAAGATGCCAAACAAGGTCTGGATCCTGAAAAAATAGAACAAAGGAACAAGACTATAGTTGGGTCATTATCATCTAGTTTTAAATATATTACTACAAATACACAGGTCTGTGTATCTATATGAAAAGTAGCAATTTTAAGCAAGACAACTAATTTTAATACCTGCATATCTAACAATTCACCAATGGCAATGCGCTTGTCTACTTCTTGCTCATTACTGTCGTGGGTTGCTGAACTGTCTCCAGTTAATCGCCTATATGTTTCCCGAAGAATTCCACTCTTGGTGTTGGTTACAGTTCCAAAAGAATGTATAAATTATCTTCTCATTGCTCTGGTATGGTACAGAGGAATCTCTGTTAGGAGGTTGTCTCTTACTCTGGAACTTTCATTAAGAAGATCCTTTTCACTGGAATCAGGTGGAGCCTTCCAAAGGAAGTGCAAGTGCATCTTCCCAGCAACATGTGTATGCTTTACACACTTTACAGGAATAACCAACCCAGGGGCGCACATTCCAAAAAAGTTTGGGGGGGTGTCCATTGTTCAGGGACCGACATTTTATATTTGGGTGACAACATCAAAACATGTATTACGAGTTAATGTAAAAATATGTCTGGTGCATGCCAGTGGTGTAGAAGGATTGTTAAAAAATAGGGGGCCGGCTTTGAAAAACTTGAGTCTGTAGATCGTCGGAAATGGAATTTTCAGAGTCTTCTCTACCTCTTTCGTTATACCTCTACCTCATAAGTGACCTATTTTGATTCCTGCAATTTAATCATGCATTCAATGATAATAGTGCTGAGCCAAAACTAATATGCATGCAGAATCTGCTACATGATTGAAAACGTCACTGCAGTCATTGTAAATTGCTGTGCCATCTTACCAATCATGCAGTTTTGAAGGACATTAATATATCAATCATGATGCTATTCGACACCAAGGACTGAGGACAATAAATGTTTTTTTTTTAGTTAGTAGGCCTTTTCATTTTAAACCACCTGAGTAAGAAATTTGGCAAAGAAAGCATCGACCTATATAGAGATGACGGTTTGGCTATTTCTTGAAAGTAAATCAGCACGTTTAGCAGATAAAACAAGGAAAGATCTCCACAAAATTTTCGAGCAGTTTGACCTAAAAATTACCGCCGAATCAAATTTACGCATAGTAAACTTTTTATATGTAACTTTCGACCTAAAGGCTTACCTCGGCGGGCCCTATAGGAAGCCCAATGACGATCCACTATACATAAATATGCACTCTAATCACCCACCGAGCATCACAAGGCAACTACCTGCATCAATTAACAAGCGCATCGCACTTCTTTCATCAGATGAGCAAACTTTTCAGGAACCTGCACCCATTTATCAGAACGCACTTAGGCATAGCAACTTTAATCATGAACTTAGCTACACTCAGCACACACCGCAACAACAACGCAGGAATAGACAACGCAACATCATTTGGTTCAACCCAACATTTAGCAAGAGTGTTAGCACAAACATAGGACGTAATTTCCTTAGTCTAATTGACAAACATTTTCCACCGCACCACAAGCTCCATAAAATTTTTAACAGAAATACAGTTAAAGTAAGTTACAGCTGCATGAACAATGTCAAGTCAGTAATCACTAAACACAATGCACGCATATCTAGGAATAACAAGCCACAGGACAGGGACACTACCAATTGCAGTTGTAGAGAAAACACCATTTGCCCGCTTCAAAAACAATGCATGACTAGGGACATAGTATACAAAGCAACAGTCACAGTAAGCAACACAAACACGATCAAAATTACATTGGCATGACTAAATCTTTTCAGCATAAAAAGCATGCAAATGACACGGAACTTTCGAAATATATTAAATGGACATTGAAAGAAAACAAGGATTTCAGTATTAATTGGCAAATTTTAAAACATTCTATTTCGTACACGGGAGGATCAAAACGATGCAATTTTTGTTTAGAAGAAATGATTTTGTATTTTGAAAGAAAAAAACAAGAATTGTTTACTCAACAAAAGAGCTGAAATAATTTCACGGTGTCGTCATCGTAACAAATTTCGCGTAAACAACGCAAACAAAGCCATGAATGCACACATTGTCTCCCGCATACACCCCCACGCTCCGGCAGGAAGCATATAAGTGGTCATTTCATTCGATACTTGTCACTGCCTGATGATTCTTTTACAGATGAAACAGCCTGTTGCAAACACGTTTTGAGGTAAGCGAAAATCTATAATTTGCTCTAACTATATGTTGTCGAGCACTCTCTGCGTTTCGTAGACCTAAACCTACACGTATATATAAGACACTTCACGCATGTCTGGATGCGATGTGTCTGAGTATTGTACCACATGCGCTTGGTGAGGGCAAGAGTATGGTGTATAAATACGAAGTCACTCGCATCTAGACTGCGTTACAAGCTGCACTGACGAGCCGTTGAACGGCGAAACATACATGTCTGCAGATTTGACTATATATATATATATATATTTATGCTTTCCACCCCATATCAGACATAACAATCCTTAACGTATCGAAGCTTGAGCGTCGCATTGATTGAGCTCTGTCTACTGGGCTGCATGATAGACAGTATAATAAATCTGACACATGATTGGGTTAATTTGGCTTGGGGATTAACAATCCCCCAGCCGCTTTATTTTAAATCTTAATAACAGAAATTAATTAATTATATATATATTGCACATGCAAGATGTGCTCAAACAGTTTTGCCCAGTAAAGGTGAGGGCAAGATTACGCCATCACTATACATACAAACTAAAAAAAACAAAAAAAACTTTAGAAAATTGTATACCACAATATAATGATGTTCACTTCACAGTAGTTCGTGAATGAATTTAACCTTGCAATGGGTGTGTTTATCACCCCTTCAGCAGGGGTCATCCTAAGGCCTTCCATTTTCCAAAATGGGCAGTTCTACTTGTAAAATGGGTAGTTAAAAATTGAGTTTTGGAGAGAACATGTTGAATTCACAAACCCGAAAAGTGTCTAAACATTCAATATTTAATATATTGTTTGAATTGGTCATTATGATAATATATACTTTCAAATACTTTTTACATTTTAACAAATTCCTAAAAATTTCTATCGTTGGGATAACCCTGTGACAGTGCTTGAAGCCAGGCTAGCCAGCTTCCCCCTCCATAGGCGGCGGAACGGGGGGGAAGTAGGGAAATCACGAAAGTGCTATTCCATGTTCATTGAAAAATATATTACTGCGCCCAGTACGAAGTTAAGTTAAAGATTTATTATATTTGTGATGTTACATGACAAGATTGCTTTAACATTGCGTGTTTATTAACTATAAAACTAATACAGTTAAGTCTTACAGAATCTCATTCACTGATTGATAAAACATTGCTCGAATAGTCCTGAATGGTCCACATAATATAGTATTCGATAATTCAACGACCGATAAGACGGCATACCATCAGCAGGAACACGAGATTTCTCAGCAGATCGACGTTTTCTGCCTTCCACTGGAACATTAAGACATGCGGCATCATTCACTTGAGCTGCTGCATTGTTGATACTCCGTTTAATGCGTATACGCATACTTTTTGGCTTTCCTTGGCTCAGGTTAACACACATGGTTACCAAAATGAATGCGGTTATGATGCTCTTGCTGACCCTATATATAAAAAGTTAGAAAGTAAGATTCGACTGGTCAGGAATCTATCAGAAACCCTTCAATTAGCCAAATTGCAATCCAAGCGCGAAGAGTATGGGGAATGGGGTATTTTATGTGGTGAAATGTATTATAAATCGCCTCATGGGATTAGCAAGTGGTGAGCATTTATCATTCATATTTGCCTACTTACAAAAAGTAACACAGTTCTTTAAATCACTGAATCGCTTGATGTAGCAAAAAATGCCCATTGCGCGTAGCTACTAGCACACAACGTAATCGCAACGTTGCGGGAATGTTGTAATTTGGTTAGGTCTGACCTGACTACTCTACAACTTTAACAACACGTTTTCGCAAATACATTTTGTGATTAGTTAAAGTGTTTTGTGTGCAAAACGTTGTAGGCATGTTTTACCGAACGTCACGGAAAGACTTTAGTGCTATTATAGTATCACTGGTATATATATACTTTAGTTCAAAATAGTAAATCTTTTAGGAGCTGCTGACTGCAGTATCCCATTTGCGGCAGATGAGATCATGTTGGTATGCTCGAATAAGTCACTTGGAGTAAACGAAAATTTAAGCGGCGATAAAAGGAACTGAAAATTGATTGTTGATCAGATCCAAAGTTTTACAAAATTACTCTGTTTTAATTGTTGAAACTCAGCCTTTCGTTTGCAATCACCTGTAAGGTAAACTATAGGAAAACAAATGCAATTTTGCATAAACTTCCATGCATCAGCCATGAAAATTCCCTCATCACGTCAAGGCAAAGCACGATCATGTAAACGGGTCCTTTTTAAAGTGTAATATATACTTACATTTTGAAGAACTTGACTTTCTTGACCAATTTGATAGCTCGCTAGGAAAGACTGACTGGGGTGTCTAATATGTAGACCAGCAATGATATAGAACTGTTTGACGTTACCATTTACCACCTTCGTATTTCAATATAAAAAGCTTTTGTATTCAGTCGCGGAACAGAGCCAACGACGTTTGAATCGGAAACCTTTTTAAATATTAGCCCTACTTTTGTCTCATTTCTAAATACCAGGCCTTGGTGGACACGCAGTGAGTTTGTCTAGTTCCTTCGGAGGTCGCACGTGTTTGATACCAACCGCGGTCAAGCAATCTTTCAGCTTACCCGCGATATGGTGCATGCCTGTGTAGCAGTCAATAGTTTATTTTGGAAGAAGAATAGCCACACAATACAATTGATAGGTATTTATTCAAGCGAATGGTAGAAATGTACCTATAATGCAGATGAGCTCTACAAAAAACAGAACCGCGATCTTCTGTCGACACTGTCTCGCACTCTCTTATATCCAATCCATAGCTTCGGCGTGGAAATCAATGGGGGGTATGCGTGGGCGTACTCGGACAAACAAACCGCGATCCTTAATAAAAATATAGTAAAATAGGTAAACGTAAACGGCATTTTTCGCCGGAGTATGCGTTTTCCCCCAAATTTTTTTGTCTCACCCCATGAAGATTAACACAAACTTACAAATTTTTGTGCTGAGTTTGCGAAATTTTTTAAAATGCATTTGCGAGAGTACAAAGTATAAACGGGTATACGCGCTTTATGGCTGCACTATAGTTAGCTTTTATCTTTAACAGGAATAGTATGCAAAGCTACAGATTATAAAAATATGATATAAATCCATGCACTTAATATGTCTAAGGAACAAACCTCTTGTCATTGCGTGGTTAATCAAGAAAGGAAATGCGTATATGGAAGCGTCAGATTAGCATGTTGCGCAAACGTTCTATATAGTGGCTATATAATAGCATAAATAAGATATAGTGTTCAGAAATTCAGAATTGCTAACTGTAAGTGTATCTTAAACTGAAATTGTGATTTATTTCATTTTTTTCTCTACAATATGGATATTAATCTCGAGGAAAAATTTAAAACTATGAAAATGCCAGAGTTATTAAAGAAGTATCTTCAAGATCGTGGCGTTAGTGTGAACAGCCAACTAAAGCCAGGGTTAGTCGCTATTGCGTGCGCTGTGGAAAGCATGAAACTGCCCCTGATAAATCGAATAACTATCGAGCAAGAGAAGCAAAATTTGATGCGACGGTTGTCTATCCACGGTTGCCAGTTAGCCGACCCATTTACAATGAAAGTGGAAAATGATTTTCAGAACTCTCCTCCTTTTGGTCTTTTTGACATCTTTAAGATTACCGTCTCTTTCGCGAAGGGTATGTGGAATCCTTACAAAGCTTTAACAGAAGGAAACTGGTGTACATGTTTATGTTTGTAAAGTTAAACCGGCCATGAAAGAGAAGACAAAAGACGGAAAACCATTCTACAGCTTGTGGTTTATTTTAGAAGGTAAAGGAGCAAATCGTGGTAGTGTTGTAGATGCATATTGTCTATGTTTAGGAGGACGTGGTGGTGGGTGCAAGCACATTGCGGCTGCGCTTTACTCGTTAGAAGAACTTTTAAACAGCCGCGGAGAAGACAGCGTCACAAGTGGACCTTGCGTGTGGATTAGAAAACATTCCCCTCAAACCACCCTGTGCGAGTTAAAAGATCTTAAAATCGGCAAAAACAATGGCAACGGCGTTGCAGAATCAAAGAGTCCCAAAAGGTCGTACACGTTTTCAGAATACATTGATTACGATCCTCGTGCTTTATGGGACAGAATGCCATGTAACACGGACGAACTAATGGGTGTGGTCGAAGCGATGACTCCAATGGTCGATAAACCTACCATCCTGGACGTACTTGAGAATCAGTTACGTCTTGAAAACGATGTTTCCTCTGTTCCAGCTGTTGATAAAACAGATCCTAACCCGAATTCCAATGGCAACAAGTCGCCCTAACGTGGAATTATGGAAAATAAAATCGTTTTATATTTGCAACATGTAATGGCAAAAGGCGAGGCAGGTGAAAGTTCGCAAGAATTCTTAGAGCAGCTGCAGTTTACAGATGAGGAACGAAATCATGTAGACACTATAACTAAGCAACAGTGGTAGTGTGAAGAATGGTTCAATCACAAAATTGGTTTTATTACAGTTCATTCCAGACAAGAATCCACCGAAAAGCTTGTCACCGATACCTCTGCATTAGTCAACCAACTTATCCAAAAGCGAAAGAGTCGCCATAGCATGAAACTACCGGATGACCCGAAAAATCCTATGCAATGGGGATTAAAACACGAAAGCAGCGCACGTAACGCGTACTACAAGACTGAAGGAAGAAATCACCACAAACTTCAACTGGTCACCAAAGGCTTTATGATCTCAGCAGAGAAACCCTATTTGGGTGCAAGCCCAGACAACATTACCTCTTGTAGCTGTACACCAGTTTGCAAGAGTGTTGTTGTTGAATACAAATGTCCCTGGGCCCATAAAAACTCTGATCCAAAAGAAGCTTTTTTCAGTCCTGAGATCGGTGGTACGCGGAGAAATGGCCAGTTCTCATTGAAGGAAAATTCAATATATTATTTCCAAATTCAGATTCAAATGTACGTGTACATGCAAACTGCATATATAGCTATCCTTAGTACAGTTAAAGCCACCACCTCTATGGCAAGTTTTAATCCACCGCTCTCGTTTCTCTCCGTGCTGTCGTGATCCAGGGAAGTGGATAAAAAAATATCATCGTCCTTCGCGTTTCGTTTCCACAAATGAGGCAGCCGTGAATACCATAACTACGGGTGACTACCATAATTTCTAAAATATACACTCACGATGTTTACAGTAGCTTTCGTCGATAGAAACTATACGGTTTTCGTTATAACTTGATAAATATAATGATAATAGCCACTAGAACGTTTGCGCAACATGCTAATCTGACGCTCCCATATACGCATTTCCTTTCTTGATTTAACCACGCAATGACAAGAGGTTTGTTCCTTAGACATAAGTGCATGGATTTATATCATATTTTTATAATCTGTAACTTTGCATACTATTCCTGTTAAAGATAAAAGCTAACTATAGTGCAGCCATACAGCGCGTATACCCGTTTATACTTTGTACTCTCGCAAATGCATTTTAAAAAATTTCGCAAACTCAACACAAAAATTTGTCAGTTTGTGTTATCCTTCAAGGGTTGAGACAAAAAAAATTGGGAGAAAACGCATACTCCGGCGAAAAATGCCGTTTACCTTTACCTATTTTACTATATTTTTATTAAGGATCGCGGTTTGTTTGTCCGAGTACGCCCACGCATACCCCCCATTGGTTCCACGCCGAAGCTATGGATTACGCTTATGATGTAATCCCTAAGGCTAATACCACTACATATTTCTCCCTTTCTTGAGAAATTTCGTCCCGAAGTGGATGTGGTTAGAGTTCGTAACTCTACAAAACATAGTAAAAAACCCAGTTTATAAAGATAGTAACCATGCGTATCATATAAAATATAACCCTATACTAATGTTCTCTAAATAAAGTATCTTAATATTGACTTAACTGTTTGTAAGCCATTCCAGCAACGCATTCTGAATAATATGTTCATTAGTCCTCGTGGCCAAAGACAATAGCACGGAAGCCTTGTGGCACCATGCCCGCTGAAAATCGAGACGCTCAGGGGGGCGTGAAACTCTTCCTGAGCGCGTAATGACTGGTCTGCCATGTTGGTCGCCATGGGTTGGATCTTTTTCGGATTCACTGTGATCAATAAGTGGTGGTGGATCATTTATTGGTTGGACTGCGGGATTAGTCTACTGGTTCCTTGGAATCTCCTCTGACTCTACTAAGCTTGGTGGATTAGGATCCAGATCCTCAGTATCAGATCCGTCCAGGTTAGGTTCTGTGAACTCGGAAATTGGGTGAAATGCATGGTGGTGCAGCAGCGCTCAGGTTAGAGCGAACTCTACAACGACCGACTCACTGTCCTCATGTTCTCTTTCCACAGAGTTATCCATTTCAACAGGTCCAGTGTTGTCATCAACTCGTTGTCCAACTTGTGCGTTCCGATTATCGATTCCACTCTTGCTCTTTCTGGCTTCGTTCCAGGGCACCTCGTAGGGCAACAGTAACAGATTACCATGTAACACTCGTTCTCGTTGAGCACCATCTCTGCGCACCCAGTACACTGGTAGCTCTCCAGCACGACGGACTACTTCGTACGGTATGTCTTCCCAACGATCCTGGAGTTTATCCTTTCCTCTCGGACTTAGATTTCTAACAAGGACGCGATCCCCTGGCAGAAGGGCGGTTTCTCGAGCGTACGAGTCGTAGCGGCGTTTGTTGTCTTACGATTTCTTCTTGATGCTGCGCGATGCCAAGTCATACGCATGGGTGAGACGGGCACGAAGACTGTCCACAAAAGTAGTGTAAGATTTCTTCTTTTCTTGTGGAACGAGGTCCAAGCTGACATCGATTGGCAGACGTCGATTACGCCTAAACATCAGGAAATAAGGTGAATAACCCGTAGAGCAGTGTTTTGTGCAGTTATATGCATGCACAAGTGGTGCCAGGTAGTCCGGCCAAGCGGTCCTCTTTTCTTCATCTAACGTACCGAGCATTCCTAGTAGTGTTCGGTTGAACCTTTCAGTCTGACCATTTCCTTGTGGGTGGTAGGGTGTTGTTCTCGTCTTCTCTATGTTGGCCATCTTGCACAACTCTTTGATCAACCGACTATCAAAATCTTTTCCTTGATCGGAGTGGAGTCGTTGAGGGAAACCGTAATTCACGAGAACGTTCTCCCATAAAACCTTTGCGACCGTTTGCACCTTTTGGTTCCTGGTAGGGAACGCCCATGCGTACTTAGTGAAGCTGTCAGTCACTACTAGGACGTTTTCGTAGTCTCCTTTTCCCTTCTCAATTGACAGGAAATCCATCGCTAGTAATTCCATAGGTTCAGTTGCCAAAATCGAGATCATTGGTGCATGTGGAGGGTCGACAGCTTTACGTTTGATGCAACGTTCACATGTTTTAATGTACGAAACGACGTCCCGAGTCATTCCAGGCCAATAGAAACGCTCGCGGAGTAGATCCACAGTTTTATCCTTCCCCAAATGGCCAATGTCTTCGTGGAGACTTTTCAGAACTTCCTTGCGCATTGCAGCGGCAATACTAGCTGAGAAGTTTCCCATTCTTCGACAACATGCTTGCGAAACAAAATTCCATCTCGAATTACAAGACGCTCCTTCTCCCTCAATAACTGGAGGACCTGTTGGTTGCCAACCAGATCATGATGGTTTGAAATGGTGTTGTGGTGGAGGATATTCCGAACCTTCCCAATGACAGGATTATCCGCCATTTGGAGTCTTTTCCAGTCGGCTTGAGAAATTGCTCGAAGGTCAGTCTGTGGTGGCGTAGGCGGGGTATGTAGAGTGTCCGCGACAGCTTCAACCCGTATGGTGATTGCTTCTACCGCTGGGTAACCAACTTCCTCGCTCGTGTAGTGCGTGTCTACTATATGATACTTGCAGATTGCTCGGAACTCGTCGCTCGAACAAACAGCATCTTCCTCTGTAAGACACTGTACCCTATCTAGGAACGGTTTCACATATTCTTCATCAGTAGGCACAGAGGATGTTTCGTTATCCTCTGCATGTGGTATCTTGGAGAGGCCATCTGCGTCAGCCGAAGCACGTACTCAAACAATCCAAAGGGTGTTGTCATTGCTGTTTTTGGCTTGTCATCCTCGACGACCTCTACTTGCAAGTAACCGCTTTGCAAGTCTAGAGCACAAAACCACTTTGCTCCTTGGAGAGATTCCAATGTCTCTGTTATACGAGGAATTGGATATGGGTCTCTTACTGTTTTCGCATTAAGTCTACGAAAATCTACGCAAACTCTCAGACCACCATCCTTTTTGCGTACTGAGACAACGGGGGATGCATAAGGACTCCTTGATTCCCGAATGATTCCTGCTTCCAGTAGATCGGCCACCGCAGTCCGAAACTCCTCTAACTGCGCAAGTGGTACTCTTCTGTGTGGTAGACGGGATGTAAGATTGTCAGTCAGTTTTATGTCGTGTTTGATTGCATCCGTACAACCAAGATCTTTCTCGTCTCCCGCAAAAACATGGGACATGCGAGTAAGCATTCTTTGGACGTCTGCTTTCTGTTCCTCTGTAAGTGAGGTATTGCTTAGATCGACGCCTACTTCCCCGCTCTGTTCATCCACAGGACCCGTCTGTTCGCTTTTTTCTGTTCACGTGCTACCACACCTTAAGCCAGGTACGCCGTCGCTATCGTTTCTCCGGGGGGTAGGATCACAGACTCTGAACAATTATTGGTAATTTCGACGGGCACTCGGCATTTTGTTCCATTTGGGGATAAGGTAACCAGGCTGGGAGTTACAACCAGTCCTTTGGATTGGCCATGACGATGTTTGACTCAATGATAACTTTGGTGGGAATCCTCGGAATTGAGCGTGCCAATCCCCAAACGCAAACCGTCTCGTGAGAACCAATCTTGATAGGACGACGAGATGTGCTCTTTACTTTCAGTTGGTTGGCATCTTTCTGCTTGAAAACTTTCCCATGGTATGCGAGTGCTTTAAACGCGCGTGTCCATGCCGAAGATAGTTTGGTAGTTTGCAGGAACATCTTTCCCTCGTTTCAAGGCTCTTCTTGCAACGCATAGCAAGATTAGTTCCAATTATAAGCGGTACTCTAGAATTGCACTCGTTATCCGGAACAGCCAATGCGAGTGTTTCAAATCTTTCCGCGGTCCCGATTTCGCTCTTGGAAAAAATGTACAACAACTGCCACGTAACCAAGAAATGGAACATTCTGACCACCAGAACCAACCACGCGAACTAAATTCTCTATAGGCTCGATATCTTTGTTACTCAAATAATTCTTATAGAAGGATTCTGATATGGATGTCACCTGGCTTCCGGTATCAATCAAAGCTACACCTGCGTTTCCGTCTACATAGGCCACACACTCATTCGTTTCTCCAACCAGTCCTTCTGTCACCGTGGATTTATCTGTGGTATGGGACAAACTTTCTTTTACGATCTCCGGTTGCCCCCGGAGCAGAGATCGTCGTCCGTTTCCCGAATTTCCTTGGGGTCGGTAACTATCACTTGGTCGGTTTCGACATCCAACCGCGATATGCCCAGGCTGGCCACATCGAAAGCATACCGGCACGTCATCGTCACCATCATTGCCGTTGTCGTGGTTATTTTTATGTCGTGGTATTTCATTACCCCTACCTTCTTTCAGGGCTTCCCGAACCTCTCTAGCCATAGCAGAGCATATCTCTGCTATCAAGCAGGTTTGGCTTCGGGCTGTGGCGCAGTGGAGGTCGACGCTTGGTTTGAGTGGGCAACACGCTTAGATGTACGGCTAACAACAGATTCCTTTTCTCCGCAACGCGCTACAGTAATCTTTCCGGTGTCGGAATTTATCTTTAACGGATTCCTTTATGCCTTCCCAAAACAGCATCCGTAGTTGCCTCTCAACGGCATCTTCGTCATGGAAAGTTTTGTCCCGCGAAGCTTAGCCATACGTATATGGTTGTCGAGCTTCGATGCGAAGGCGGCAACTTCTTCGTTCTCGGCTTGTTTAAAGCGATAAGCTTCCGTCAGTAACTCATCTCCAGTGTCATCCCACGTCGCTGTAAAACTGGTCCAGTTTCAATGGAAGACTCTCGCAGGTAGCCTCGGGGCCTAATCCAACCAATTTGGTTTTCGCTTCGCGATAGAGCGATCGACGTATTTGCTCGGATATGACTTCGCTCGAATACAATCCTCCACGAATAGCGGAGTCAACCTCAAATCTCCACACTCGATATGGAACTCCTTTACCTCGCTCCGTTTCAGAAATTAATCCATAAAACGGTGAAAATTGAGGTCGAGAGACGTAATGTACGGTCGGAGAATTGCCACCAGGTACCAGATTTCCCACGGACTCAGCAGGCGTTGATAATTTGATACTTTCGTCGTCGCTGCTTATATTAACATTGCACGCATACTTTAGAAAAGCGTTCAAGGATGCAAACTCGATCTTAAACTGTTCCAGTTCCGATTTAAATCGCTCCTTCTATTCCTTACTCAACTTCTCAACGTCAAACCCTTCGGTTTCTGCCATATCATTGAGAATGGCGAAGACGCGTTCTTTTTCAATCTTGATTTTCTCTTCTGGGGATAATTCCATTCTAGACAAGATTTGACTCGCAGATGTATAATTTTCGCCAAATGTCGCTCGAATCCGGTTTGAGGTGCCAGATATGTAGTAGTCAATAGTTTCTTTTGGAAGAAGAATAGCCACACAATACAATTGATAGGTATTTATTCAAGCGAATGGCAGAAACGTAACTATAATGCAGATCAGCTCTACAAAAACAGAACCGCGATCTTCTGTCAACACTGTCTCGCACTCTCTTATATCCAATTACGCTTATGATGTAATCGCTCTAGGCTAATACCACTACACCTGCACTCAGAATAACATCATCTAAATTACTGTATATTACCTATACACCTGCACAATCATTAGATTTAAGATTATAAGATTTATACATGCAGATTTCTCAGAACTGGAATAAGTTACGAAAAATCACCTACTCGAACCGACTTAGGTCAGTTGGTAGAGCATTGGACTAAAACACCTTCTCCAACAAAAAAAAAACTGCCAGAAGGAAAGCAAAGAACAGCGCTCGCCCACATCTCTGGGAAAAGTTCCGAACCCTTCGGCGTTTGTCTAAGTCTCTGATAGCTACAAACAACAAATCAACAACCGACAATTGACACCAGGAACTCATTGCCGAAATTTCCGACTTTTGACTACGACGTAGACAAGACAAACGCGGGGCCAAGATGGGAAAAATACGTGAATCGCCTTGAAAACTTGTTCATTGGAATGAACCTTAAAGACGATACTCGGAAACGTGCCCTACTACTTCATTACGGGGGCGAAACTGTTCACGATATCTACGAAGCGGAAAAAGGTAACAGCCTTGCTACGTATGACGAAACCAAGAAGTTGTGGGCACGACCACTACGATTACCGAGACCGTTATCTGCAATCGCAATATGTGTAGTGTACAATCCACCAGTTAAATGTGTGCAGGAACAACGGGAACTCGTCGAGTACCTTGTTTCCTCTGTTGATGCTATGCGGTCTAAATACCCGGATTGTGGTATAGTCATTTTAGGCGACTTCAATCATCTCAATATACATGACTTAGTTATAAACCACAATCTTAAACAAGTTGTCACCCGCCCGACTAGACAAGATTCAATTCTAGATTATATTATTACGAATTTGAAACCTTTTTACAAAACACCGGACATTTTTGCCCCACTTGGATCATCGGACCATAATATAATCATGTGGACCCCGAAGGACATTTCCAAGAATAATAATAATACGTGTTTAAAACGGACTGTGCGTCGATATCCTCAGTCAAGTATAAACGGTTTCGGTTTACGGTTATCTACGAATGAATGGTTCAGTGGACTTGGATCCAGTCCATCGTTGGATGAACTGACGTTATCCTTTACCAATGATTTGAGCAATGCAATTGATAACTTCTTTCCTGTGAACACAATCAGGTGCCATCCCACTATGGCGCGTTTTTACGGTCAAAATTCAATAGTTACAAGTCGAGCTTCAATGGTTTAAATCGATCAACACTTGCTCGAAACGAACAGAGCGATATACAAATCGAACAGTCAAATCGCCATCAATGGTTTAAATCGATCAACACTTGTTCGAAACGAACAGACCGATATACAAATCAAATCAAATCGAACAACGCATATTCAAATCGAGCATACGTTACTCGAATCGATCGTCAAACTTGCAGCGAGCAGTGTTTCCACCTTTTTGAAACGTAACTTCCATTGCCGCTTTCCAAATGAAATTTTCGTCTAAAAATTTCCTTGAATTTCGAATTTACTTCCTTTTTTCCTTACGTCTAAATTTCCTTCAAAATGGTATTCGCTGTCAATATACGTGAGCTCGGTCCTTTCCACAATTCTCACACGTACGCGCGTAAACAAAGTTGTCGGCAAAAAGGTATGAATTATTTATATTTTTTAACTTATTCTATATTCTAACAAATATAATTATCTTGATGAAAAGTATAAAATAGTGCGAATAAATTTAAAGAGATCTTGAACACCCAAAATGTTTCAATCAACGCAAAAGATAGACGATTATATTTTGACTTTTAATATAAATTACTTTATAATGCGCTGTAGTCGAAATGTAAGTACAAGTATACCCCAACCCAAGAAAGGGCGGGGAATAGCGGGACAATGAAATGATCCCCGGTTTGCTTTTCCCTGTTGGGTAGGCAATGTGTTTGCTTTCATTGCCTCGCCAGACAGGTCGGAGAAACTGAGAAAATCACATTTGTTATTGACAGGTGCCATATAATATAACCAGGCACATGCGGTGACATTGGAACACAATTATTGTCCCTGGGGTGAGATGACGGCTCATTCGGTAAGGCTGCAAAGTCCAAGTCTCCGCCTTTCCCGGGTTGGGGTAGGCGGGGAGGGGTTGGGTTACATCGGCTGGTGCATAATATAGACCATTGCTTGGAATTTTAAGTTACAATGTCTTTATATGGATTATGTTGTATTTCCGTAGCCCCCCAAATCTAATACCTAGTATATTAACCATTAAGCCACGATGCGCTCTGGTGCTCTCTTCTTTGTTATTTTACGCTTAATTACTCGTCAAGGGAAGGCTCCTATAAATGTTCATTTCCTTGTCAGGGGTGAGACAAAGCAAAATAATAAAATTGGGTTGGGTGCATGCCCCTTTAATATATGGGTGTTAATAAATTACATATCATTAATAAAACTCAATGCTGTTGCCGTTTGGCGTTGGCTGTATTCTTGCCCAGTGGCACTGTTTCGAACAAATGCCTTTTTTGTTTGGTCATCCTGGAAACGCTCTGACTCACAAAGGGCTTTCGCTCGAAACGTCGAAATTAACATACCATAAATACGGCTATGTCATTCCGCGAACCAGAGGCGATCTTCGAAGACCCGTTTGGTTTTTTTTGGACTTATTTCAACAGCAAAAGAGCCAACGCGAAACGAAAACACAAAAGGTTTAGAGGCACAACAATATCAATCAAGATTATGTTTGTTAGAATATGGAATAACTTTGTACTTTGTATACGCGCGTACGTGTGAGAATTGTGGAAAGGACCGAGCACGCGTATATTGACAGTGGATACAATTTTGAAGGAAATTTAGACGTAAGGAAAAAATGAAGTAAATTCGAAATTCAAGGAAATTTTTAGACGAAAATTTCATTTGGAAAGCGGCAATGGAAGTTACGTTTCAAAAAGGTGGAAACACTGCTCGCTGCAAGTTTGACGATCGATTCGAGTAACGTATGCTCGATTTGAATATGCATTGATCGATTCGATTTGATTTGATTTGTATATCGGTCTGTTCGTTTCGAACAAGTGTTGATCGATTTAAACCATTGATGGCGATTTGACTGTTCGATTTGTATATCGCTCTGTTCGTTTCGAGCAAGTGTTGATCGATTTAAACCATTGACGCTCGACTTGTAACTATTGAATTTTGACCGTAAAAACGCGCCATATCCCACTGACAAACCATGGATCACTGGGCACATAAAGCAACTTATTAAAAAGCGACAACGTGCTTTCCATACTGGCGACGCGAATTTGTGGCGCCAATATAGACGGATGGTCCAGATGGAGATTGAAACCAGAAAAAACAATTTTTATACCCAAAAAATCAATAACATGCGCAAAGACGATGTCCGCCAATGGTGGCATATCATTAATACAATGTCAGGCCGACTGAAAAGTCAACCTCAGTTCACGATTGAGAGAGACGGTCAGCTACTATCGGAGAGCGAACTTGTGGAGTCTTTAAATCATTACTTTGTATGTGTAGGAAGCGATATCCCACCACTTGATATTCTAGGCCTTCCAACATTTTTACCAGCTGCCGAGCCGCCTCCTACAGTTTATCCTCACGAGGTTTGCAGTTATCTCCTAAAACTACAGACTAATAAAGCTATGGGCCCAGATAATATTCCATCACGAATTTTAAAAGAGTTCGCCTATGAACTTGCGGAACCTGTTACAGTAATATTTAATACATCTCTGTCGTCAGGACTGGTACCAGCTTCATGGAAAGATTCTAGTATCATACCCATTCCGAAAACGAAGCAAGCTCAAGCGGAAAGCGACACACGCCCCATTGCACTTACTCCTGTGTTATCAAAGGTTCTCGAAGACTTTGTGGTTAATTGGATGATTGAGGACATAGGAGGACAAATTGACAATCGCCAATTTGGCAGCCTAAAAGGGACATCTACTACCTACTGTCTCCTAGATCTTGTTCACAACTGGCTCTCTGAAATGGACAACCCAGGCCATTATCTTAGAGCTTGCTTTTTGGACTTTAGCAAGGCTTTCGACAGAATAGACCATAACATTGTTATAACGAAATTGATCGATCTGGGCGTGCGCCGTTCAATAATCCCCTGGATTTGTAGCTTCCTCTCAAATCGCCGGCAGTGTGTTAAGTTGGGACAGTGCGTGTCTCAATGGCTCCCAAACAACGCTGGAGTCCCACAGGGTACCAAATTAGACCTATCCTTTTGTTATAATGATTAACGATTTGAAAATATTATCCCCGCGCTCCAGTAATTGGAAGTACGTAGACGACCTAACAATATCAGAGATTGTTCCAACAAGAGAGGTGTCTACACTGCAAAGCGAGTTAAACGCAATTGGTGATTGGACAAGAATCAATAATATGAAACTGAACCCAAAAAAGTGTAAGGAGATGATTGTCACCTTTCGACGCGACGTCGAGCAGCCTCCACCCACCTTGGTCGTTGAAAATATTAACCTTGAAAGAGTACAATCCCACAAAGTACTGGGTATAACGATCCAAAATAATCTTAAGTGGGATTTGCACATTAGTGATATAGTAACTAAAGCATCAAAGAGACTACACATTCTACGTGTCCTTAAGCGCAGTGGTGTTTCATCGTCTCATCTGCTACGAGTATATCTTACACTCATTAGACCTTTACTTGAATACTGCTGTCCGGTATGGCATTCATCCTTGACCATCAACTTGACAGAAAGAATCGAACGAGTCCAGAAACGCATAATGCGAATGATTTTTCCGACATTAAGCTACGATGCAGCTCTAGACCATGCCAAATGTTCGTCCTTATGTTCAAGACGTTATTCTTTGTGTGCCAAAACATTTGACAAAATAGGACAGCCTGATTCACGCCTTAATTATTTAATACCACCGTGTCGGGCTAAGGAACATAGACGTAACTTAAGGTACGGAAGCAGGCTAACATTGTTTCCCTGCAAGACTGAACGTTTTAAGAAAAGTTTTTTTCCTACGATGTGTTTCCGATCACATAGCTTTTAAATTGTAAATATAGATTTGTTAGATAATTGTTGTAAATAATGTATATCTTATATAGTACACTCTAACATTAATAACTTCTAAAGAATTTTGTAAATAATTTCGTAATTCGCTTTCGAGCGCGACGATCTTATAATAAACCATTGATTGATTGATTGAAGGTATTGTTGGCATATTTTAAGCCTAAACGCAATATTCAAATGGGAATATTTAACTTTCGAAGTTGCTAGCAAAAACCAAATCAATCTCTCGATGATTTTGTCACCGAACTGAGAAAACTCTCAAAAACTTGCGAATTTCCGAACACGGATGCTGAAATTTTGTCTCAAGTTATTCAACACTGCCGTTCGTCACGACTACGAAAACGAGCCTTACGCGAGCCTGACAAGTCCCTAACAGAAATTCTGGCGTTAGGAAGATCTCTAGAATTGGCAGATCAACAAGCCGCTGCAATAGAGGACGAAACAGTCAATGCAATCGACCGCAACAAGTCGTGGAAAACACCTGCTAAACACAACAAGCTATCGCCCGAAGTTTCCAAATTCACAGAAAACATGCTGGAATTGTGGTGGTCAATATCCACATGACACAGTATGCCCAGCAAGAGGTAAAACTTGTAATTATTGTAAGAAACCCAACCATTTCAAAACTGTCTGTAATGAGTTGAAACGAAAACAGCAAGTAAAGATGGTATCTGATGACAAATCTGCAGAGATAGATTACAAATCTGCAGAGACAGATTACAAATCTGCAGAGACAGATTCTGATGACAGTGACGACTACTGTTACACCATAAACATGGAACCCGAAAATCGTAAATACAGTAAAGCACTCTTTGCCACAAGTGTCACTAAAACTTAACAATGTTAATACATCTCTACTGATAGACACTGGTTCCACAGTAAATATTATTGATGAAGAAACCTATCAGAAATTAGGAAAACCCAAGTTACAGAAAAGTAAAGAACCCAACTTGTACCCCTATGGCACCAGTAACCCTCTTTGTATACTCGGACAGTGCGAATTACTGATTGAAACAAAACACAAAATTCAGTGCCATAAATTCTTTGTCACAAAAGGAAACCATGGATCTCTGATGGGTTATTAAACTGCACAAACACTAAACTTGGTCAAAATCCTTCAGAACATCAATGATCCTACTAGCAAATATCCTAACATTTTCAAAGGCATCGGTAAGCTAAAAGATACACAAGTTAAAATTCACATTGACGATTCCGTAAAACCAGTGGCTCAAAAACCTCGACGTGTACCTTTTCATCTTAGAGACAAAGTTGAACAGGAAATCGAGAAACTTTTAGATGAAGATATTATTGAAAAGGTTCATGGTGATCCCACCCCGTGGGTATCACCCATTGTCGTTGTCCCGAAGAAAGATTCTGAGTCCGTTCGTGTCTGTGTAGATATGCGAAAGGCAAATCAAGCAATAATTCGCGAAAGACATCAAATGCCTACCGTTGAAGAACTTACCTCAGATCTTAATGGTGCGAAAATTTTCAGTAAAATAGATCTTACATCAGGCTATCACCAACTAGAACTCACTCCTGAATCTCGGTCAATCACTACCTTCAACACCCATGTTGGTTTATTCAGATACAAAAGATTGAACTTTGGGATATCTTCTGCCTCCGAAATATTCCAAGAAACAATTCGTAATGTCATACAGGACATACCCAATGCAAGAAACATCAGTGATGACATTATCATCTTTGGAACCACTCAAGAACAGCATGACAAAACCCTTGAAGCTGTTTTCAGACGTTTGCACGAGAAAGGACTGACCATCAACAAAAGTAAGTGCCTTTTTAATCAATCTACAATTAAGTTCTTTGGCCTGGTATTTGGTTCAGAAGGTGTTTCCCAGACCCCTGCAAAGTCGATTCCATCCAGCATGCAACCAAACCCACTAATGTTGGTGAAGTTAAAAGCTTCTTAGGAATGACAAACTACTGCTCTCGTTTCATCAAAGATTATGCAACCATTTCAGAGCCGTTGCGGCGCCTAACAAAAACAAACACCCCTTGGTGTTGGTCAGACGAACAAGAGACCGCTTTTCTTTCCCTTAAAGATAGCTTAACAAGTAACTCAGTGATGAGATATTTCGACCCTCAAAAAGAACTCACAATTATTGTGGACGCAAGCCCAGTCGGACTAGGCGGTATTTTAACACAAGATAATTATGTACTTAGCTATGCCAGTCGATCATTGACTGAAGTAGAATCACGATACAGCCAAACGGAGCGCGAAGCTCTAGCCATTGTTTGGGCCTGTGAACATTTTGACATGTACACTAACGGTGCACACCATTTTACCGTAATAACTGATCACAAACCCCTCGAGAACATTTGGAAAAAGGCGAATCCCACACCCAGAATACAACGGTGGGGTCTACGATTACAACCTTACAAATTCACCATTTCCTACCAACCGGGCAGTACCAACCCAAGCGATTACTTATCACGACACCCAGAACCAAATGACCAAACGCGCACTAAGACATCATTGCAAGAAAGAGTCGCAGAACAGTATGTTAACTTTCTTGCTATCACATCAACCCCACGGTCAATGACTTTAGATGACATTAAGAATGAAACTAAAAAAGACAAAACTATGCAAAAAGTTATGTCGTTGGTTCGTTCATCTCGATGGCATGAAATCAAATCTATAAATGACCCCAACATCGACATGAAAGAATTACAGTTGTTTTACAACGTGCGAGATGAGCTTGTCTGCCACACAGACAATATTTTATTGAGAAATAATCTCATCGTCATACCCTCTGCATTACGTCGTCAAGCCATTGACATTGCCCATGAAGGGCATCAAGGCATAAACCGCACAAAATCATTCATTAGATCAAAGATATGGTTCCCAAGAGTTGATGAACAAGTTGAAGATATAATTAAGAGCTGTATAGCATGCCAAGCAGCAACATACACGAACACGTCTAACATGGAACCTCTTAAAATGTCAGATATGCCTGAGAAAGCATGGGAACACTTAAGTGCTGACTTTTGCGGACCTCTTCCCACAGGGGAATACCTGTTTGTTATCATTGACGAACATTCACGCTACCCCGTTGTAGAGATTGTCCAATCGGTCTCAGCCAATACGGTGATTCCAATCCTTGATAAAGTTATATCACAATTCGGATGCCCTAAAGTCATAAAAACTGACAATGGCGCCCCTTTCAACTCCCTCGCATTTGCAAACTATGCTAAATACATATAGGCTTCGTCCATCGCAAAATAACTCCCTTATGGCCAAGAGCGAATGCCCAAGCAGAATCCTTCAATAAACCCCTAATGAAGTCCATCCGAACAGCGCGCCTTGAAGGCAAGAATTGGCGTCAAGAAATGCATAAATTCCTTAGACAATACCGATCCACACCCCACCCAGCAACAAAGTTCCCTCCATTCCAACTTCTATTTGGCCGAAGTCCACGAACAAAACTTCCCGAAATTTCAAACAAGGCTGACCCAGAACCCGCTGCAACAACGCAAGCTAAACTGAACGACAAGTCTGCCAAAGCCAAAGCGAAACAATATGCTGATCGTCGAAACAAAGCAAAGAAAAAAGATTTCAAGGTCGGAGATAAGGTTTTAGTCAAAAGTGAGAAGATGGGTAACAAGTTTACAACTCCATATCAACCCGAGCCTTATACTATCCAGACAAAGAAAGGATCTATGCTTACAGCAGCCTCGAAAGACAGAGTTGTCACAAGAAATTCGTCTTTCTTCAAGAAAGTCTCAGATTCTACTGACTATGAACAAAAACAACATCATCCAGACTCGGGAAGACCTTCAAGGAAGAAAACTGTACCTAAATATTTGGAAAATTTTGTTAGAGATTAGATGTTAACAAAAGAAAAAAACAAGACAATTAAGCTAAGTTCTTATTTGTTAAAGAACAAAGCAGGACTCTATTGACCTGACTTTTATTCGAAAGGGGGGAGGGATGTTGTGTTCTGCATAAATTATGCATGTTTAGTGAATGTTCACGTGACTAGAAAGGGAGTTCGGAAGCACATGTTTAGAGGAATATACCTGGATTGTACGAACGCTTACTTTGAGATTTTATTAATAAATACCACACTTGGCACACTATATAATAATATCTCATTATATAACTAGGGATCCCGTTATGGAGCAGCAAGCTCTGTGGGTCATCCCTGTCACTTTTGACAAAGTTGTAAATAAATAAATAAATCAAATAAATAAATCAAATAAATAAATCAAAGGTTGCGGCCTTGCGGGTTCGAAACAACGTCAACAGATAAAAATATGTTAGAATTATTTCCTTTTACGTCAAGAAAGGTAAATTATTGAGTTAGTAAATTCAAGCGGGTTATAGTCACCTCAAAATACCAAAGCAGGGTGTTCTATATGCCCCTATGGAGTTTTAGGTCTCTGGGGCTATGTAAGGGATATAGATAGAATGTCCAAGCGTGCTCCGGAGATATTACCGATGCTTAAATCTATATTTAGAATGCGAATTTAGAATGCGAAGTATAAAGAGGGTCGGAGATAACGTTCATATGATACATCATTCAAACTATACCTAGTGTTAGGCACAAAGACTTTAATTAAAAATAGCTTTTCTGTTACATAAACTTACATGCCATAGACGTATAGGAAGCAACTTAATTCAAGTTGGAGGGGCACTTCATCTAAAAGGCATCTATTTTATTAGAAAATGGCATTTTTCCCATTGTTTTAGTTGGAGAAAAGGGCACTTTAAATAAAACTTGGGGGCACGTGCCCCCTATATGCCCCCGGTTCCTACGTCACTGATACATGCAGTGTTTTCTCGTTATCAAGTGCAAGAAGACCGTATACTATAGCTAAGATGAAACGTATGCTAAGAGAAGGATATACAATTGTGTAAACTGAGAAATTTATTGATATCAGTTTAGACTTTTGAGGGTGACCTAAAACGTCTGTATATAGGTCAATGGAGAACTATATTTCGACTATAATGCTTTACTGTTGCCATTTAATACGTCTATATTTTATCTATATAATATTTATACCTGAAAATAAGGACTGGATTTCAAGTCCAAACAGTTTGTTATATATATATACATAATTTATTAATTTTGATCCAGTCCTACATAGGTCATGTATATAGAACTGAATTAATTTTGATCTAATTATAATTATGCTGGACTATTCGACTTCCGCTAGTACAACTGTACAACTTTTACCTGCAATGCATGTCTGAACTCTGAAGCATATATATTTGACAAAACTGAACTGGATAACGTCACAGTATAGAGACGACCAGTAGGGCCACTCGGCGATGCAACATGTAGCCGGCTTTTTATGCAAAAATATGCAGTTTACTGGCCAGGAAAGTTAGTCCAGCTTGCTTATTGGCCAGAAAAAGCAATTGACTTGCTGCCAATGCGTAATGAGCGACCGCACGAAATTTCAAATGAGTGGCACTACTGGTCGTCTCTATACTGTGAAACGTCACATATTTCATACGTCACATATCAATTCCATTTTATATACCATTATCATACATCATTGTATACGTCGGAAGAAAATTAAGAGCTTTTTTCATTGGATGCCGTCTTGTAGGTTTGCATATGGTTTGCATGACGACAAATATCATTATTTTATATTGTGGTAAAACCATGACGTATATTTATATTTCACAATTAAACTTTCAATCCGTAACCCCGGCTAATTAGTATATAAAACTATAGATTTCGATACGTACGTCTCATTAATAGCCTTTACTCAGGGTACTGATGAGGATCCAGGCTTATAGCTACGGATCGAAAGCTTGGCTTTTGGCGTCTTTTAACATATATATATATATATATATATATATCCATTTCTTTTTTTAAACATTGGCACAGAGCGTGTAGTAGGCTAGATATAAGTGACCTATTTTGATTTCTTTAATTTAATGATGCATTGAATGATGTTAATATCTTAGTGCTGAGCCAAGGTTAAGATGCGTACAGAATATAACGTTAACAGGAAAATGCACCCAACGCACTGTGTGTTGTAAGAAAAACGCATACTATTCATATTGTGTAGTACATCAACAATGTTACAACGTCTGTCATATGATAAATACTTTATGTCGCACTATACACTTGGCGAGCAAGCTAGCCGCCAAAAACGACCCTAATGCATGTAGTTACAAGTAACATCTACCACCAGAGGAGGTTGGGTGACTATACCGACATGCAACGCGGTCAGACTCGGATTATTATATATTATCGATTTCTCGCCACGCGTTGTTCATTCTTCGGCTGCCTTTCGCTGTATACACAACTAATGAACTCGGGACTTCAATTTTGAAATTGATATTTTTTTTGTGGGAATAAAGCTTCGATTTCGGATAGTTATGAGTTTTTTCTAAATAGCTTTTTCCAAAGCAACGTTTTGTTTTGGCTCCAGACAGATGCGAAGACGCATGATAAAAATGCGAACTAAATGCGAAGACGCATGATAAAAATGCGAACTAAATGCGAAGACGCATGAGAAAAATGCGAACTAAATGCGAAGACGCATGAGAAAAATGCGAACTAAATGCGAAGACGCATGTGCTTTGAGCGTTTGCTCACCGACTCGCAAAGAAGTACTTTGTTGTAAATCTGTCAACGACAACGCAAGTACTGTATAACATTTCAGTTTTGATAAAAAATTTCTACTTATATGTTACTATACCGCATGTGGTGCACGGATAATGCTGTTGTGGTGCATGGATAATGCAATTACACGCATGTGCAGCTCTCCTCAATTATACGCATGCGCAGTGAAGCTCTTATTGTTTAATTAATCGCTTGGGCTTGACCTAATTATCACGTACATATTTGTCAAAAAACAGATCGGGAACCCCAAGGGAACCCCGGGAGAACCCCTAGGGAACCCCGAGAGAACCCGGCCCCAGAGAACCCTCAGAGAACCCCGAGAGAATCCCTACAGAACCCCAGAGAACCCCGAGAGAACCCCCACATAAAAGTATTTTTATAAGAAATTTCCTCTTATCAATAGCAGCTTCTAAAGCTTCCCCTGGATCAAAATATTGTTTACAGTCCAGTTGCACAATATAATAATCATTATGACATCTTATAAAATGTTTACATCTACCGAACCGGACTCGAATCGGTGCCCCACATCGACCTCACATCGACCCAACATCGACCCAACATCGACCCAACATCGACCTCACATCGACCTCACATCGACCCTAGATTTCAACGGTGCTAAATTGTGGAATAATCTACCAACTGAAGTTAGAAATGCGGAGAGCTTAGTAAGTTTCAATTCGCTTTTACGTGCATGCAACTAGCCTGTTATTTTCCAAGACGGAAAAATCGAAATAAAAATGCACAATTTTTAGCCATACATGGGCGGAAAATTGCATTTTGAATAATAATGACCGCGTTGCATATCGGTGTAGTCACCCAACCTCCTCTGACCTACCACAATGGAAAATGCGCGTTTGGAAAATTCCAAATTTCACCCCCTACACTGCAGTCACTGCTACACAACGATTTCTCATCCTCGCTCGCTTCAGATAATTCAGTTAATGATTTATAGAGTTTATTCTATTGGTGATGTTACTGTTCATGACAGATCGCTTTAGTATTGCGTGTTAACTAAAAGTGTAGCTGTCAGTAATAATCAGTATGAGCTTACAGCTCAGTAATAATCTCTTCATCCAATTTTGACGCAGTTTATTAGGGTCTTTTTGTTGCAATAATATATAATATAGGCATTAAATTTGTTCAACTTTAAAATGTTTGGGCTGTGTTCAATTAATCAATTACTAATATCTGGTCCCTATTTAACGAATATTCACATATTTAGATGACAAAAACCTGACCTACATTTGCATCCCTCAGTATTTGCACCTACATCCCCCCCCCCCTCCCAACAGCGTTTCTTTGGCCCAGTGCTTTATTGGCCTAGGACTTTTAAGTTCCAGCGTTCTGGAAGTTTTTGGGCTTCCGTATTTTTCGCGCTTGAGTTTTGCGAGTCGATATGCGCGCTTTTGGGGACCCGCAGCCGGCTGTACCTTTTGAGTCTTATAGAGGCTTGAGACTTCAGTTTATACCCTGCTTACAGTCACGTCTGCGCTGTGTTTTACGCTACGTTGATAGGAGGTACTCTATCCTCCATATAATTATATAAGCATGTTTTACTTAGTCAAACAAATATAGCTATTGCTTTATCACTGCACATCTTTACTGTTTATCACTGCACAATTTCACTCTACCAAGCGCCTTCGGTCGAATGTCGAAGTGTTAATTAGCAGTAAAAATAGAAATAGGTCTATAGTTGCCTCTTTCTGTCCGCTCATCTGTCTTATAAATAGGTACTAGTTTCGCTTTTTCCAACCTATCTCGGAAAATGCGTGATTCAATGCTTAAGTTACATATATACGAAGGATAGTAGGAGCTGTAGAATTAACTGAAGACTTAATAAAATAAGTTGGAATACCATCACGACCAGTTGCCTTGGTCGAATCCAAACCACTGATCAAGCACATAAAAGAATATTTAAACTCATCTGAATTATGCCGCGTTGCAATTTTGCTGTCAAATATGAGTGTTATAAGGGTTTACCCCATTTTTATTTAAGCTTGGGTTCAGGATTAGACGCTAGGATTGATGTATTAAACCAAGTGGCTGTTCAACCAAATTTGGCCCAAAGAATAGATAGTTTGTCTGATTTATTTGTTTTTATATAGACGGGTCAAATAATTCGTCTGGACTAAGGAATTCCATCAATTATCAATTAACATCGCAACTTTGAAATAGTTTTAAAATTTCCCTGAGCAGGTGATGTCAGCCCCAAATATCCCTTTTCACCACCCCACATCCCTCCCCCATCCCCCGTGTTGGCCGGTTCCAATTTACCGTTACTCAAAGAATATATTATCACCAGTTTGAAAGTCTAATGTGCACTTTTTGTTCATGATATGAAACTTAATCTAGCTTCCATTTACCAATTAAACGTGCAAGAATATCTGCCTAAGTGTTAGTGATAAGAACGTTAAAATATTGCATTAATGATTATATGTGATTATACGTGCAAGGTGTTTCAAAATTATTTGATGAACTATTTTTTTCACTTCATTCTTCCTTCTTCCACCCTTGTTTCAGCAATCCCTCGGCTTCCTCGCCTGAGATAAAGTTTTCGTCGTTTGACAGAGTCCGCGTGAATTCTGTGGAAGAGCAAAATATACATATGAACAGTGTATCAAAGCTATTTAATGTTTTTAGAATAGTAATAAAGACGAAAATTCAGTTTGTCTGAAGTGAAAAACTCTCTAAAAACTCAGGTAAGAAATTCCGTAAAACTTTCATATCTCTGTCGAGGTGTTGGTAACACAGTGGTTAGTGCATGTGAGTTTCATCTCTGCGACCGAGGTTTGGTTCCAGCAATATGCTGATATATATTATTTTGCCTCAGTTGCTGATGAGAAAAGTGACGTGTTTCTAGTTTAGGTCTACGAAACACCGCAGGTTTTCTCCGTGTACTCCGATTTCTTCCTAGTAACACTAGACCAATGAGAACTTTCCCTTTCCTTGATACGAGAAGACTGCTTGGAACAGCCCGAGAGCTATTCGAATTGCCTCGTTTGCTGATAGCTCATGCATGCGAGAAGCAATTAAGAGGTTATTTGATTCATTATTTTTCACACATACCTTCATCTCGGAGGGTATTGGCCCAACTGCAAACCTTTTTCACGACTAGAAAAAAAAGATAAACTAGAAAATGTACAAGGTAGAGCCTGGTTTTAACCATAGCGACATCAACATAAGCAAGAACAAAATCATAACTTTTCCTCTTGAGGCTTAAGACTGTAATAGAATCCCCTCCAATGCTAAGTGGTGGATGAAAGCGCTTGTTTTCTTTAGGGGGGGAAATGGAAATATATAATATGGATCATAGTTTGAAATGGTATGAAAATGGCATTTAGTATCAAATGATACTAACTCTAATATTAATTTTCATTCGCCACTTCCTCTTGAGGCTTAGGCTAACACCAGGATCCTCAATGCTAAGTGGTGGATAAACTATTGTTTTAATATGGAAACACCATGGGTATAATATGGATCATAGTTTGAAATGGTATGAAAATGGCATTTAGTATCAAATGATACTAATTCCATACTAATTGCCATTTCATACTATGGAAACACCATGGATATACTATGGATATAATATGGAAATACTATGGAAACACCATGGATATACCATGGATATAATATGGAAATACTATGGAAACACCATGGATATACTAGCTATGGATATACTGTAGATATAATATGGAAATACTATGGAAATAACATTTCTATATTATTTCCATAGTATGGATTTCAAAATAATTTTCCATCGACACTTGGTAACACTAGGCCTCATTTATTTTGGATAGTCCAATTTACAATTAACAAGATTTTGTAAGGTACTGACACAATTGTTTGGAATACTCTCAGTGGCCGTAGTGTCGTCAGCCTACCAAAAATCTAAAGGCGTCTGCGGTGCAGGCTATAGTTTCGTCAAAGCATTTCCACCTGTCTGTCCAATTGATCAAGAGGTCATTGATCATCACTAGAAGAAGAGTTGGCCCTAATACAGTTCCCTGTGGATCGCATCATCAAGTAATAATACCCTTCCCTCGACCTTCAGTAGCAGTTCAACTCAGCAGTAAGGAGCAGCGCACTATCTGCTACCCATGCTACCCTACCTCGGGTTTTCTGCTCGGATACATTTTTAAGTCTGCCTGAATCTGTTCAAATAAAGCAGCGGTACTAGGACTTACTTCTATTTCTAGAATCTCGAAACCATTTGCAAACACCCTTCAGACATTCATGAGCCTTTCGAAGACGATTCGTAAACGTAGGTCTACGACGACGTCTACGTCTACCAAATAACCATGGTGCACGTTTGGAAATTTCTGGTTCATCTTCGTCGTTTGATGTTTCATTTACACTGTCCAAGGCGTTCTCTCTGAATTGAAATAATATATAGTGTTGCAATAGTTTGTTCTAAATCTAACTAATTTTAAAAGCTATTATATTATAGTAGAATTAGGGGTATAATGGTTTGGGGTAGTGTGGTATGGTATGGTTTGGTATGGCATTGTATGGTGTGGTATGATGGTGTGGAATTGTATAGTGTGGTATAGTATGGTGTGGTATAGTATGCTGTAGGTATGGTATGGTATGGTATGGTATGGTATGGTATGGTGTGGTGTGGTGTGGTGTGGTGTGGTGTGGTGTGGTGTGGTGTGGTGTGGTGTGGTGTGGTATGGTATGGTGTGGTATGATATGGTGTGGTGTGGTGTGGTATGGTGTGGTATGGTATGGTATGGTATGGTGTGGTATGATATGGTGTGGTATGATATGGTATGGCGTGGTGAGATATGATGTAGTATATTATGGAATGGTGTGGTAAGGTATGGTATGAAATTGAATTTAAAACTAAACAATAACAATACAAACAAGGATCAAGGGGCTATAATCTGTTGCTAAAAAGTTGGGTACAAAAACGTCTAAAAGTAATCTTTTAAAAAGGAACGAAATCATATCAATCACGTTTTGAATACTTTTGTCACATCGTTTTGAATTATACAGGAAAAAAACCATTGTCATTCGTTTGTTTTTGGCCCAGAATCGTTTTCCTTTTCTTAAACCGGCAGCTTTTTTACCATTTTTTACTTCAACAACAGTCATCTAACACCATGGACACAGCGTACAAAATTAGATAACTTCAGGCAATACATTTAATAGATAAAATATTCTTTGATAACATGTTTTACTTACGATGCATCATCATCGGCTTCTTCGGGGGAGATAAAGTCAGTTTCGTCCTTAGACAGACGCGGGAATTCTGTGGAAGAATAAAAATATGCATAATATGAACTTAGACAGTGCATATATATTTATGACAGAGCTATTATTGTTTTGAATAGTAATAAAGATGAATATTAACTTGGTAAACAATCACATAAGAAATTCTGCAAAACTTCCATATCAGTTTTAAGTTGTTGGTGGCACTGGCAGTTGTTAGTGCATGCATGTGCCCTTGATCTGTGTGAATGTGTGATTATGGTTGGGTCCAGCATGCAATAAAAGTTGGCTGATTATAATTTCGCCTAAGTTGCTGGTAAGAAGAATACGTGTTACTATATTAAGTCTATACCAAACACTGTGTTTTCTCCGTGTGCTCCGGTTTCCTCCCGTAGTAACACTGGAGCAATGAGAAATTATCCTTATTGCCAGTAGCGGAAATTATCCTTATTGCTAGTGAGGGTCAGTTGCCCCACACCCCCTACCTTTACGGAAAATTGACGGAATTTTGGCCTAAAAAGGGTTAAAAATAGTCTATTTTGTCAGAAATTTAGGAGGCTTTCCCCCACCGGAAAATGTGAATTTCCGCCACTGCTTAGTGCCCATTGGAATAAAGTTATTCAAATCGCCTGGTTTGCTGACAGCTCGTGCATGCGAGCAGCAAAAGGTTACTTCATTATTATTTTTGCACATATACCTTCATCTCGAAATCGGATTATATTAACCAAATGGCAAATCGATTTCAGAACTAGAAAAAAATTGAAAAGATAAATTAGAAAATGTACAAGATATAAAAGTCTGGTTTCACCCATATATGCATATATATATATAGCGACGCCAACATTAGCGAGAACGAAATAATAACTCTTCCTCTTGCGGAGACAAGAGGCTGTCTCTGTAAAACTCCAGGTCAATATGTGGCTAAAAAATATAGATTTCTTTCAGATACTCTAGTATTTTGAAGGTCTGTCCTTGGGAACAACTAATATCGATTTGATTTGGTTCAAATTTCTCTTAAAATATTTTTTGGGACCAATTAATTAATGTTCAACCGGCTGGAAGCTAACTTGAACTCCGAAAGAAGGCAAAATATCGATATATTGTCACCGCAATTTGCCAATTTATAAATCAAATTCATACTCCAGTTTCCTCGGTCATATGACTTAAATAATTATTCTTTTGTATATAATATACAGCAGCGCAGTTATTGACCCCCTGCACAGTAACGGACATCACCTCAAAATATACCAAGTTTGAGAGCATATTTCAAAATCGTGGCACGTGATTGAAACTTTTCCATTATTAGTTTATTTTCCTGTAAACTACTAACATTAGTCAATACAAAACGCCAATAAAAACTTTCTGTTCTACCATTTTGAAAAAATGACAAGCGCTCAAACTTTGTAAAGTTTAAAAATGCGTCGAAATCGAGCAAACTTTATTCGTTAGCATATACTCATTGTTATTACCACCTAAAATTGCCTTATACTGTATTGACTATTGTATATGAAGCTTGGTTGTGTAATTAAGTCGTTCATTAAAAAATACGACTTTAAAGAAATTTGAACCAAACCAAATCGCCGATATTAGTTGTTCCCAAGGACAGACCTTACCTTCCAACAATTTTCAAATGATGTTCTATACTGTTTCTTTGGCATATATTTAAAGAAAATATTTTCAATTCGAATTATCAGAACGACTTAGTCAATACTATAGCCATGCAGGCAGTGAGGCAGTCACACCAAATATTTCAACATTGCATGCAATTTGCATGGTTTATGATATTGAATTGAATTCATTCATTTGGAATTTGAATTATATAAAAATATTTATATTGTTTCCTAGATGGCTAAATTACATCAGAAAATATTTACAGCATACAAGAAAAAACAAAATCTGAGAAACAATAGCTATTCGATTTCTTCACTCACTGTATATAGTAGAGAATATAATGCAAAACATGTGCTGCGTTTTTAAGAACTTGTCCATAGTTAACGTAGTGTGCACTATTAATATATGTTTCTGCTTTAGCTTGTTTAATCAGAACTGGAATTCTTACTCTGCAGACCTGTGCACCACGATGCACAGAACGATGCACCACGGAATACCATCTTAGGAATCGCCGTGTTTTCCAACTTCCAAAGATTAAGACGGACAGATTTTTTAAAACTTTTATCCCAGCTTGTGTTAAACATTTGAGCTAATCTCAATTTTTTAGAATTATTTGTATATATATACTAATTAATATAGCTAATATTGTTATACCTGTCACGTTTTAGGAAGAGTTACTATTTTTAGACTTTTGTAATTTTGCATTCTTTTGTATTTTAACCCTAATCCTAATCCTAACCCTAATCCCAATCCTAACCTTAATCCTAACCCTAATCCTAACCCTAACCCTAAAAGTTTAACAATAGTAACTGTTCCTAAATCGTGACTCGTATGTGAATTTTGTAATTCAGTTTGTCAGCTGCAAAGTGTTTTTTAATAAAATATACTATCATGTTATATATAGTTAAAATTTTATCAGGTAAACATTCTTATTGTGCATGGTTATCTTTGATAAACTTAAGATAAACATTCTTTAGAGTAAGAATGCCAGTTCTGATTAACGCCTCTTCACAGGTTAAAGGTTTGTAGAACTTCGTCTTCGATTTCTTCACTTACTGTATATATATATTATACCTGTCACGTTTTAGGAAGAGTTACTATTTTTAGACTTTTGTAATTTTGTATTCTTTTGTATTTTAACCCTAACCCTAATCCTAACACTAATCCCAACCCTAACCTTAATCCTAATCCTAACCCTAATCCTAACCAACCCTAACCCTAAAAGTATAAAAATAGTAACTGTTCCTAAATCGTGACTCATATGATATATATAGTTGAAAATATAATGCCAAACTTGGACTGTTAAGAACTTGTCTATAGTTAACGTAGTGTACACTATTAATATATGTTTCTGCTTCAGCTTGTTTAAGTAATCTTAACATTTAAAGTATTTCCCTGCGTTCTTCAAAATATTGTATGTTCGTTCCATCCCAAATAATCAATTCGAGCAGATTTAACTGCTGTAATAGGAACCCTTCCCTGCGTTCTTCAAAATACTGTATGTTCGTTCCATCCCAAATAATCAATTCGAGCAGATTTAACTGCTGTAATAGGAACCCCTCCAATGTTTAGTGGTGAAAACGATCGGTCGTCTTTAGAAATACTTTTCTGCCTGAATCCTCTTAAAATCAATCAGCGGTGCTAGGACTTACCTATTCTAGACCTCGGAACCCATGCGCAAATACCCTTCATGCATTTATGAACCGTTCGAAGATTAGGTATAATTTGAAATCTATGACGACGACGAGGACGAGGACGACGAGGACGACGAGGACGACGAGGACGACGAGGAAGACGAGGACGACGTGGACGACGAGGTTGACGAGGACGACGAGAACGACGAGGTGCACGTTTGAAATTTTCTGGTTCATCTTCATCGTTTAATGTCTCATTTACACTGTCCAAGGCGTTCTCTCTGAGTTGAAAGAATATATAGTGTGCTTACATCAACCACTGAACTTCAGTTTGTTTTTACATCTAACTAATTCTAAAAGCTTCTATAGTAGAATTAGTAGAATGCTTTGGTGTAGTGATGGTTTGTTATGGTGTGGTATGACGGTGTGAAATTGTATGGTGTGGTATGGTATGTGGTATATGGTATATGGTATAGTGTCATGTGGCGTGGTATGGTATGCGGTGTGGTGCATGTAGTGTGGTATGGTAGTATAGTATGGTGTGATATGGCGTGGTGAGGTATGGTGTGGTATAATATGGTGTGATGTGGTGTGGTATGGTATGAAATTCAATTGAAAACTGAATTATAATAGTACAAATTCGGCTATTTTCTGTATTCAGCTAAATCTGTTACACAAGTATTCAAAAACGACTAAAAGGAACTGAAACGACAAAGATCAATTACGGCCAATTTTGAATACATTTTTACATATTTTCGGATTAAACACGAGAAAACCACGACCATTCATTTGTATTGGGACAAAAATAGTCTTCCCTCTCTTAATTTGTTCTTACAATTTTTTACTTAAACAACAGTCATTTTGACATCATGAACGTAAAAATTATTAATGCGAATTTGAACAAACATATCATGCAGTATATTTAATAGAGATAAAATTACTTACGATCCATCATCATCATTTTCTTGGTTCCTGAATGAATCTGCCCTGCATAAAAAGAAATACTTTAACTGTTAAAATATAAAATATTTTCCTTGAACCAAATGTACTAAGTTATTTATACTGTATAGTACTGTAAACCTCTGCATCTCACTCGATTGGAATTAAGGTAGAAGGTCGAAATATCCACCATCTAAACCTTCTACATGTATAGTATGTACATGTATCAGTTTTCAACCAGAGTTTTAACAAATCTTAACAAGTCCTGAAATTTTAACTGAAGGGGGGCTCTTCATGGGAGGCTTTAGGGCATGAACCGCCAGAAGATTTTCAATTCTTGGGTGTCTGAAACGCGATTTCCTGCATTTTAGGTGATGTTATAAAATGTATAGTTAATAGTTTTATCATTGTATTAAAAGAGAATTGGTCGGAATACCATCCTGAATATAAGGAAAATTAACATTACTAGTCTGCCCTTCAGAAATTGAATAGAAATAGATTGCATCTCAAAAGTAGGGGGGGGGACACCGCCAAAAAGGGCACATGGGGGGGCCGGATAAAAAATACCCTGAAATTACAATGTAAGGAACAAGCATTGTAGGCTGTTCCGACGGGGTCTAAGGTCTCTGCAACACCATTTCCTGCATTCTGAGGCCATTTTTATAATCTAAACGTTATAAGCGCATGGATTTTGCTTATTGATTGGAGGGGGAGGGAGGGGGCACTTTCAAACCAGAAAAGAGGGCACTTTCATTTCAGAAAAGGTGCGCTTTTTCCATTTTCGAAAAAAGTAGGGGGTGCAAATGCCCCCAAGTGCCGCCCCATCCCGGTTCCGCGGCCCCTGGGGATAACTGTATTTTAATTGTAGAATGATGCCAAATCTTATCTAATTGGCAAAAATTTGTTATACTATCAAAGATTATTTATATCTTGATAAAAATCTTAAGAATCTAAGAGGGGCTCAGCCCCAGCCCCTCCCCAACTAGAAGGAGATTTTAACAAGGGGTGCTAAGCCCCCTGAGCCCCCTTTCCACTACATCCCTGTTTTCAACTGTTCTTCGTAGAGGTTAAGTAAGGACCATTTCTTATGATAGTTTGGTACGGTGTAAGGAAGGAACCAGAGCACCCAGAGAAAATATGTGGTGTTTGATAGTGTCAAACTGCAGGAAGCATTCCTAATTCTCACATGCAACTGCACGATTTGAAATTATAATCTGAACCTTAACTTGAATATTACAGTAAAATGAAGCAAATAAATAATATAAATTATTAAGAGAAACTAAAAAGCACGAACTTACAATTGCCCATCATTTTCAGTGTCACTTTTGACATCTTCAAAGGATTGTTCTTCAAAATCGTCGAGTGCTGCAGTTTCTTCAGTGCGCCCAACGCTAAGAAACACAGCACAGACTGCAACCAGCAGAGCAATAATTGTCCAACACTTCATCGCGATGGCTGACTCGATTCCCTCTGGTTAGCTTGGTTATTCTCCCGTTCTTTTATGCGTACCGTGCGACGTGGCACAAAATAGATGAAAGAGTTTCTGAGTTTAGCCTGGAGGCTGGAATGCGGAAAAAGTATCAAGATAACAGGATACCACGCTTTCAAGTGTGTGCCCTGTTTCAGAAAGTGTTTAATTTCATTTTACGCAGCTTGAGGTTAAATCTCCTTCGGCAATGTAATTAAATTTCTATGTTCTTTGATGTTTAGACCGTTCAAACCACACAGTCCAACACAGTCCATCATATTTGTCCAAAACTGTCGGACGATGTTGGTTGCAAATTTGAATCAAATCAAACCTGATCCATCACCAGCCAACATAAAATTATAGTGTTCCAGCAGACCCAACAACGTTGCATCCAACAATTAATGTAGAATCGTGTTAGACTGATTTGAACGGGCCTTAAAGAATAGAATACACCTTCAGTTGTACGCTTGTTCAGAAAGAAGCGGCCTTTTTAATGATAGATAATTAACAATTCAAACGTATATGCTAGCATGTTATATATCATTTGAAGCTTACACGATCCTAAAAACGAATATCATGGCTAAATATTACAAGCAGGTATACATACGAAACATCATAAATTGTCTGAACCTATTTATTCTTAGGCATGTGGCATTTAATCTTCGTCTTGAGAAAAATATTAAAGAATGCTTCGTTTCAGGAAGGGCTCAACATAGGGAAAAAGCATACATCATCTTTTTTCTAAAAGTCAAACATTCACAAAATTAGACAAAGGCCAGATGCCTACGATGCCTATAATGAATACCTATTTGAAACATTTAGCGTTTTCAGCATGTTATAAGCTTTAAAATGATATATAACTAGCACATAATTGAATTATCTATAATTTAAAAGGGCGCTTCTTTCACTAGTGCATGATATAGCTTGTACCAGCATTTAGAGAAAATGGATGAAGTTTATATGGTCGTTAATAATTGTGCTATTTTGTAGAAAACGCCGCGCTTATTTATTTGGCAAAGCGTTTTCGATTAGTAGCACATGCAACTCTTAGGCTTTCAATAAGTCTTCTTTTTCTGTACATGCAGTGGACCAAAAATCGCCGAAATAGACTGCAAATAGTCTTCTGTTTCCTTTTTGACATAGCAGCTAACCACATATGTTACAAACTTACAATTCCCAGAAAGCCTGTTTGCATGTTTGCAGTTTCTTTATTATTCCATTAGGTTACACTATCAGTGACCATTTTAAGGACCAAATGCCAAATTATGTCCATTATTAATGAAACTTTCTCGAAGACTTTTCAAATAAAACTATAAAGTTTACGTTAGGCTAGTAGGCTCAAATCTCGAACGTGCGGTGCCAGTGTAGGTTAGCGTCTACACAATAAGCTTCGGGTCTTTAGGATCATCTACCTGAAAATTAAAATACAACTTAACAAGAACTTGGAAAATTGTGTATTTTTCCGTAACTCGTTTACATCTTTCAAACGTCGGGGGTTAACTCGAGTAACAAAACGGTTCCTTTGTTCGAGTTCAGCCCCTATTTTTCTGGGGGCTTAAATCGAACTATCTAAACTGTGTTATCTAATTTGAGTTAAGCCCTCGAAGAAAATGGCATGGTTTGGGCGTGGTCGGGGCTTAACTCGAAGGGGCTAACTCGAAGATTTGCTACCCCATATTTATTAATTTAAGCCTCGCGGCTTGTTTGTACAACCTTTAGGATTAACACCCACGCATACCCCCCGTTGGTTTTGATGCCAAAGCCATTATCATTAGCAATTACGCCCATTCGAAATATTTCTATTTGGAGATAATCGCTACCACTGACAAATTTTGTTCCTTTTTTGCAATAATTGTATATTTTCGGAAGATATTTCGCTCTCTTGATACAATGGTAGAATACGACCATAATTTGTTCTTTTAGGTAAAAATAAATAAATTGTTTTTTGTTTAAAACACCATGTTTATCTATTTGGCAAGAAACGTCGCTCGAGACGTCGATATTTTTTCAATCGTTATATTACAATTAACTATCTACATATATCACGCGTATATAGATGGAGAGTTTAAGCTTTACGTTCACACGGTAAACGTCAGGCAAATAAATATATTCGGAGATAAATATATAAATATATAAAATAAATAGAAATATTAGTAACAATAATAGTAATTGTGGCTAGTTCACCTAATACTTCAAAATTGTAAAAGATTGACTATTTGACTTGACCATTTGAAAATATGAAAGGAAAGAAAATTCTCCAAAAAAAACGTGAAGCTTAAACGTAACTGCCCGGGGACGAAAATTAACTGCCCGAGACAACCTAAGCTGAAATTTTAACTGCCCGGGACAAAAATACTTACACTGAACTAAGGCTATAGAAAAATGAGTACGATATAACTAAGTCCCCCTGCATTAAAAATGAATTCATTCCAGCAGTGAAACAATGAAAGGCGAAACAGCAACATTAATGTCCAATTGTAAAATTTTTCAATTGTAAAATTATTGCTGCCGAAGGCAGCACACTATTCTTGACATGCTAAGGTTTCTCCAGAGTTCACTTGCCCCAGTCTTTTACGCCGACCTATGTATAGTCGAGATCGAGATCTTGCGTCTGTCAGTTGTCGGAATTCCGGGCAGAAAGTCGAGCTCAAGGAGAATTTTTAAAATGGGGGGAGAGGGCGAGAAAATATTGTATTGCGCGCGCATGTTTTGTTCCATGTGATCTGCAAGTTCAGAACTCTCAAGATTTTACAAGATTTTATTCTGGATTTCTGGCAAAATATACAAACATTTCCCGAAGAAACACAGGTAAGTATGGCTTTATTTCTTTCTGCCGATATTCATCAAGGCGATGAACTGTTTACTGTTCATTCTAGAGGAAAGCAATGTGCTTTTATGAGTTTATCGGCGCTTCTTTCAGCACGAAATATTCCATTGTCCGCGTGGTCTAAAACAACATTTAATAA
Source organism: Trachythela sp. YZ-2020 (assembly GCA_016169945.1). Taxonomy (NCBI): domain Eukaryota; kingdom Metazoa; phylum Cnidaria; class Anthozoa; order Malacalcyonacea; family Clavulariidae; genus Trachythela; species Trachythela sp. YZ-2020. Next base: position 2,824,850 of record JADLSH010000395.1, read on the forward strand.
TGTCTTAATACAAGGAGACAAAATGTATTTAAAAGCTCTGAGTAATGGCTTATTAGTCCTAGATCCTGGTGTAGAATATTTGTCTATAGATAACTTACCAACCATAGTTAGTGTTTATAATTCATGTACGATGACAAATAATATTAAATATCTACCCGTAGAGGTTAATTAATTCATGTACGATGATAATTCCATCTCATTAGGCCCTTAAGATGATGTAATATATCCATATTTTTTGTAAGTTTGTCACAACCATAACAAGTAAATATACCATAATTTATCGACCAAATTTGGTTTTAATTTTCTGCCTCAACAGGCGGATGAATGTTACTTTGTCCACAACTGGCCCTGCCACAATGGGCAGATCAATAATATTTTGTGCCTCAACGGGCTCAAACATGCTTTCTTACAAGATATGTCATATGTCGGTCTGTGATCGACACAGTTAATATATCGCCTGTGCCCCATCTATGACGGTAACAAATAGTGATCTAGCTGTAGTCATAGAGCCTGTACCTGTGATCGTAGCAATCATTGCCTTGGAATTCTTCAGGGTTGTGACTATTTAGGCTTGGAATTCTTCAGGGGTTGAGTAAAAAAATTGCATTCTTGCAGGTTTCAGGGGTAATAGCTGTAAGACAGGAATTCTTCAGGGGTAGGTGTTGTAAATACAAAATTCCTCAGGTGGGCTGTTGAAAGTCAGGAATTCTTCAGGGTTATAGAAAAAACCCTGTCCTCGATAGAGGGGGGGGGGTTACAGATTTTAAATGGAATAGCTCATTGTGATAGAACCTGTGGAGCGTGTTGAGGCACAAAATATTATTGATCTGCCCATTGTGGCAGAGCCAGTTGTGGCACAAAGTAACATTGACTGCCTGTTGCGGCAGAAAATGAAAACCAAATTTGGTTGATAAATTATGTTATATTTACTTGAAAAAAATGGTTGTTACAAACTTACAAAATAATATGGATATATTACATCATCTGTAATGGGATGGAATCTGCGATATAAAGAATTAAATATTTCCAACATATGTCATGTGGATCCCTGCTCACAGTTGTTTTGGAGAGATATACTATTATGTTGGTTTGCTGTATAATATCATTATTAACAATTTTCCTCGTTTCTGATTGGCTAAGAACATCAAAATTTTCTCTTAATTCTTTTTACTATGGGTATTTGGGAGAAAATACCACATGTGGTATTTTCTCCCAAATACCCCTAGTAAAAATTGAGCAACGTCAATTGAGTAAAATTGGGTAAAAATTGAGTAAAAATTGTTAATAATAATATTAATACGAAATAGCACTTGTTCTCGAAGTATTAATGAAAAATTGCACTTGTGTTTGGCGAAATATTCGTAATACCGCTCGTGCTTCGCACTCGCGGTATTACGAATATTTCGCCAAACACGCGTGCAATTTTTCATTAATACTTCTCGAACCGTGCTATTTCCTATACTAATCATGTATTTTGACAATTCACTGGACAGTACAGATGAACACTGATGGAAGCTAAATGCTAAATAAATATGAAATGAAATATCTACAGATTGGGAACAAAGACTGTTGTGACATGTTTGTTTAGCATGTTTACTTCTTATATATTATTATTTACAATAATCACAGCTATACATACAGTGTGCCATTAGCAATATAAATACGTTCAATATTACTAATTGGTCGAGGAATTTTGCATGCAGTTTGGGCGTCAAGGCAGCACTTTCCTTACGATAGTAACTACTAGTATAATTGTATAAAATATGAAGCTTCTCTTTGGCAAATTATATACGTGGTGATCTTCTCACAAAAACCGAGTCATTTGTATACATTGCAAAATATTCTATGCCCGCGGTTAGTCTATGCCTGCACTCCTAAGCAGTTTATCTAACAATTTCAAGGCCGATAAAATGTCTATTATCGAATGTCTATTTGCGCATTTCCAAAGTTCTGGAGAGAGAGACAATTCCGTCTAACAGCAATTCTGTCTAAGCACCGAGTTGTTGTGAATAAGTGCGGCGGTTATTCGAGGGCGGCGCTTTTTAATATTTTTTCCCACGAAAACAGGGTAGTTTACATTTGATGGATAATGGCAACAAAAGTCAAGTCTGCATTTTTGACAGAAATATCTCGTGACACAGTTTGACTCTACCAAAAACACACACCATGCAGGTTCTCTCCTGTAGCAACACTGAACCAATAAGGGACTGCCCTTACTACAACTGCAAAACCAAGTAGAATGGTTTAGGACTGATAAAGCTTTCCAGAATAAATAAGTTAGTTTGGCATAGTTTTCCTCCTGTAGTAGCACGGGACAAATAAGGGTGACCGGTCTTACTGGACCTCCAAGGACTGAACAGTTTAGAACTGGTTAAGAGCTGTCCAGTATCAATAAGTTTAGAACTGCATAGTAAAGTTATACAGGATAAATAAGGTTATAGTTTAGCAGGTTTCCTCATGTAGTTCTAATGTACCACAGACCACTGGACCTCTTGAGAGAACAGTCTACAACTGATAAGGCTATCCCATATAAATTATTTAGCACACTATTCTTGACACTGCTTTCATTTCTCCAGAGTCCACTCGTGCATACTTAGCCTTTTGCGCGATCTATATATCCTTGCGAACTACCGACCATAAGATGTCCACTCCATTTAGCTTAAAATTCCAATTAACAAACGTAATAAACGGAGACAGAAGACGGAAATTGTACGGCGCGCGTTATGTTATACAAGTAAAAAACAACGTATACGGCGCGAAATAGCACAATAACTGCCCGGCAGTCATTTTCCCGATTTATATATTGGGAGCGTCGAGTTCGAGGCTCCTTGCGATAACAACTCCTAGTTTAGTTGAGTCATTCAGTAGCTGGTGTACTGCCATCATGGGTGCAAGAGCCTGCATGGGCCGGAACGAGGTTGTGAAAGCGGAAGCAACAAAACATGCAAAAGTGCGCCAGTGTCAAAGTGGCAGTGTTTATAAAAATTGTTAATTTTCTAGTAAGGCCAAGACATAGTTACATGCAGTCACAGATGAAAGGTAATCTTTAATATGTGCCTGTGGCCAAACATTGATTTTGATTATATAAAGGTAAGAATATTTTCAATTTTTTCCATACCTTGAACAGAAAACAAGCTTCGAACTTAACTCGACTGTAATAATTGGTTTCTAATATTTATATTAGACTATACAGTTCGTTAGTACACATATTTAAATACAGGTTACCTAAATATGCATTAGAGAAACATTTTAGCATGCAGCCTTTGACAATTTATTATACGAATCCCTTTATACTCGTTAATCTTTATAGTTTTAGTTAGAATTTCGTATATTTTCGTAGCAGGCATAATCATAATTTTTTATATTTTTGTAATTGACTCTGAAAACTTCCCTTTCTGCCCTGGCTTTGGCGCGAGTTCAATGAAGTATTGTGTTTATTGTGTTGCATTGTATTGATAATTGTATAATTTTATTATAACTAAACTACTGAAATTGCAAGCTTGTGGGGGTGTACAGTCGTACTGTCTGCAGGAATTCAAATTTGTTTTTTCGTGTAGATAACTATCTACAAAAGAGCTCTTTATTCATAGGATACATAGGACATATTTTCGTGTTCTATTTTAGGGATTAATATATTTCCTCTGACTGTAGACATATACCACACACGTTTTCCTTACGCAGGTAAATTGGATAAACATTTCATCTAGATAAGATGAAGTACTAATGTACCAATAGGACTAAATTTTCGTGACATATGGCAGGTCGACTTAATTTAGCACTTTATTTGTCCTGTTGTCTGTGCCTTCAATCGTTAATTGTAAAATTAATATTAAAAAAAGTAAATGTTTTAAAATCATCCTGAAAGACAGTTTTCGTATTAATCCTGTCGCTGCAGAGAAGAACAAAAATTCGTCACAAAAATATTTCTTGCACTTAAGTTGGATAAAACTCGCTACCGATACCCGTTGGCCGTTGACTCGATAGCTCAATGGGTAGAGAGGCGGTCTAGAAACCCGAATATGCGAGTTCGAAGCCGTTTTACTTTAGTCGAGTCAGTTAAAGCAATGTTACATGAGGCAATTTTGTCTGAAACTTGCAACGAGCCATGTTATGCAGTCGTAGAATTAAGTAATCACAGAAAACGGGTGAGCACGACCCATGCATGTTTCACTTTTCAAATATTTTTCATTCGCATTTCTTTGTTACCTTTTGGGTCGTCGGAGTAAAATGTCGAATATGTTCACAATTTCTGTGCAAATACCTTTTGCATAACATCGGTTTGTGTAAGAAATTGTCTTATGCCATGGCCTTTACTTTAGGAGCGATTGTGCACTGCCGTGAATTTTCATGGGTGCGCACAAGGCTCTGAACTGATAGCGGACGCAACAAAACAAAAGTGTTTTCATGCAAAAGGCCATAATTGACCAAATAATATTAAGTCTTATTTACCCATGCCTTGTTCCATTCTATGCTTAGATTATTAAAACAGTGGTATAACTAGGCATGTGGGTTATCTCAAAATGTGAATTGTGTAAAAATCACTGGGATAAATGCGTTAGATGATTATGATTTATGTCTATTAGCATTAGGGTATTTTGGGTAGTTCAAATCGTTCGTTGCATGGTCCGGCTTTCTTCTTGCTCATAAGCTCTCTAATACTAGATTAAAATAATCAATCTATTGAATAGATTAAAATGCTATCGATGATTTTGGTAACTCAATTAAAGTATACCAATAAATATATATTAAACTTTTCAAGTTTTCGATCATTTCAAATCGTTAGTAAGCGTTTCTTTTTGCTTCTATAAACTCCCAAATGTAGTAAAATGTTAAATAGATATTGCATTGCTAGGTAGTGTTAAACTGCTATTGAGCTTCGATGACAATATTTTACTAATCAATTAGAGTATCAAGTCTGCTACAAGCAAGTCTGCTACAGGGGTAGGTTTTCTGAGTTAAGTTTTCCTGATCAGAAAGTCGTCAGTATCAGTTCCTATTTAACTGCATGATCATACTTTTCCAGAATTACTGGAGCGTACTATTGTTGTACATGCATGCATGCTTAGCCGCAACTTCATTCTTTTGAACACAGACAGAATCTTTAAACAATATTGCATAAGACAGAATAAAATTCAAAAGAAATTAAACAAAGAAGTTGAGGCTATGCGTGTGGTATGGTACAGTAATTCTGCAAATATACGTTATGTCTGCAGCATCTTGGGTAATTGTTGCAACTGCACTGGAGTAAGTTGCTTCCCAAAACAAATTTATCCTGATTTTGGCTTAGTATCTATTCTCCTAAATAAATCTATTTAACAAACTTGCAAGTTAGAAATTAGTTATGCAAGTGTGTATGTTGTGCATGATATAGCTTCAACCAGTATTTAGAGAAAATCGATTAAATGTGAGACGTTTCAAAATGCGGGGGGGAGGATCTCCAGAGAAACGTCCATATGACGTTTCCCTTACGGATCGAAAGCTTTATTGTCGTGATGTTTTGAACAAACCAAAACAATTATATTTATTTTTACCATGCAAACCTAAAAGGAACAAATTATGGTCGTATTTTACCATTGTATCAAAACAACGCAATATTTTCATGTGTCAGTGGTAGCGATTATCTTCAAATAGAAATATTTCGAATGTTCGGTACTTTAAAGTAATTTCAGCTTGGGCTAATTACTTAATTTCTACGTCATGTGTTTTTTTATGATAATGTGTAATAAAACCATTACTATGGCCAATTGCCCACGAAAGGGTAGTTTACTTTTGATGGATAATGGCAACATAATACAAATTATTTAAGTCTTAATTGCTGCCGTGCACAGCGAGGTACGGAGGTAGCACAGCAAGGTAGCGTTATGATATGATACAAGTAAATGAAAAAACACGAAATAGCCCAATGACTGCCCAATCATTTTCCCGATTTATATATTGGGAGCGTCGAGTTCGACGCAGCACTTTTCTTTGCGATAGTAACTCCTAGTTTAGTTGAAGGTTGTAAGAGCCTGGACCGAAACGAGGTTGTGAAAGCGGACGCAACAAAACATGCAAAAGTGCGCCAGTGTCACTGAGTGGCAGTGTTTATAAAAAATGTTCTTGTAAGGTCAAGACACAGTTACATTCAGTCACAGATGAAAGATAATCTTTAATCCCTTTAGTGCCTGTGGCCAAACATTGAATTTGATTATATAATTTATAAAGATAAAAATATTTTCAATTTTTTCCATACCATGAACAGAAAACAAGCTTCGAACTTAACTCGACTATAATAATTGGTTTCTAATAATTTAAATATTAGACTATATACCTAAGTATATAGTTCGTTAGTACACATATTTAAATACAGGTTACCTAAATATGTATTTGACAATTTATTATACGAATCCCTTGCTCGTTAAGCTTTATCGTTTTAGTTAGAATTTCGTATAACAGGTACAAGCATTAATTCTTTAATAAGAATATCGAGGTTAGAATTACCTGAAGTAAAGTCGGATTTTGAAATTGGATCAGTGGATCTCAGAACATTTTTTAAGAAATGGTTAGTGGGGTGGCCATCATCGAAAGGGGACGTAACAGGTAGGTGATGTATTACAGGTGTGGGAAGCTGAAGGGGGTCTGGGGGAGTATTCTTGTATTCTTGAGTCTCTGTGGCTTGACTTCCTGCATTTTCAGAGACAATTTTTGATATATCCCATCTAAACGGAGCCAGGTTTTGTTGTGAGAATACCATAACTTTCCTCTAAACTCAGTTTTTTCCCCTTTTTGCTTATATTTTGGACAAAATGGACCGTCACTGGGGGTGCCAAAATAGCTAACTGGGGGGGGGCAACATGGGGGCTGGGGGGGCTTTGGCCTCTCCAGTACATTAGTTAAAAAAGGTCCTGGTGGATCTGTAGGATAACTGGCTTGTGTAGAATGGTCCAAAATGCTAGATTTTGATGCCGATGAGACAGGATTGCCAGTTAGTTAGAGCCGAAATACCTCGATGTTCGGAAATCCGTGTGTGTAAATGTCGGCATGTTTTGCCTAAATACAATGCGTTACAGCATTTACACGTTCACACAGAAAATTTTGTCTGAAAACGTTTTTATACACTTGTCAATAAATTATCTTGGGTAACCATTTTAAAGTAAAGCTTTTTAAATGTTTCTAGCAAATGTTGAAATATCGAAATAAGAGAGTATAAATAAAACCCTTTCTGCCCTGGCTTTGGCGCGAGTTCAATGAAGTATTGTGTTGTATTCACTGATCTAATAATAGACTGGATATAGCTTCTATACCTATGAAAAATGAAGCCAAAATAATCAGCGCAAATCTACTTCCGGTTACCACTTTGCAGCGAAGACAATATGGAGTTGTATAGGGAAATGAGTCGGCAAGGCTGGTTTTTCACAATTTTGAGGCATTTCCAAGCGCTGGACTAAACCGTTCGTCTTGTAATGAAAAGAACAGGATATTTTCTTACTTTGGGAAAGATAATTTTGTAGATTTCGGTAAAAATCACCGCTAAAGACATTTGACAAGTTGCATACGCGAAGTCCATTTTCGGCCAAAACTCTCTGCCAAGTGGTCTTTCATGCTGGCATTTTCGCTAAACAAATACTCTGGCTGGATAGAAACTCAATTCGAATGGATTAAACGAAAGGTAAGCAATGTATAATAAGCGTTTGTCTTTCTCAATCAAGCGAAAAAGTATAGAATATCGGTGTTGCTCTCGGGTTATGTTGTGCTATGCCTATATGAACATTTATGGCAACAATAGCTTCATATCTACAGGGTGTATCAAAAAAACTGCAAATACCATAATTTGTATGCACGAGATCATACATTAGAATTTCAATGGCTGTGCAAATAATTACGCTTCTGGGATTTGAAAATACGTTTCCCAGGGGTATCAAAACAAGCACACAAAGTGAATTAAACTTATGAGTTCGAACTAATTTTAATTCACTTTGTGTGCTTATTTTGATAGTACTGCACGTGGAAACGTATTTTCAAATCCCAGAAGCGTAATTATTTGCACAGCCATTGAAATTCTAATGTATGATCTCGTGCATACAAATTATGGTATTTGCAGTTTTTTTGATACACCCTGTACAGGGTGAGTCAGAAAAAAGTGATGCCTTTGAAATTTAATACAATAGTGAACCTTTTGAAATTGAACTTCATATTTGCATTTTCTTTCAAAGAATCTATTGTACCCTATTGTATTTAATTTCAAAGGCATCACTTTTTTCTGACTCACCCTGTATATTGGCTAATTGCATTTTGTATCTCAGATTGGAGTTTTGGTTTTTGTTCTTGACCGAAAATACATTTAAATAATATATAAATGGATTCGTTTCGAAAACAAGCTCTGTATCATTCACATTATAAACTGCTTCAAGTGTTTTTATGCAGAAAACTTGCAATCCATGGAGCACCAGTATACACCATATTAAAATGGTGTATGCCAAGTTGACTAGTCAATTCTCACATTTGAAATTTTTATTATATAGACACTAAAACATTGAAATTAGAAAACATTATTAAGACATGTCATCCTGATCCACTGGTGCTGACTGGTGTGATGGCAGAGAGGTCCCGTATTATAGAAAGTGGCTTGTTGAAGTGACTGTATCATTGAACAATAAATTCTCTGTTCCTTTTCCAAAGTAGATGAACATTTTATAATCATATGAACATGAATAGCTACGTGACTCACATTTTTAATGATGCTGTATAAAAATTAGTTGTTTTAACATAGTATGGATAAACTGATAATTATCTTTTTACTGTACCATGCCCATGGTCTTCCCTCACCAGATTAAGACCCCTAGTAAATTCTGGTGAGCTGCTCTCCTCTCTTGTAATATTCCATAGTCTAACATTTTCAGGGTTTCTTGCAGAAGGGAGAGAAGGCCATGGGTGGGGTTGGCAAAAGGTTGACCTTTTCCATAAAGTATACATTACATGTATGCAAATTAAGTGTGGAAATATATCACTTTCCCACATACATAAGAGTACCATAGACTGCAACTGGTTGTTTTGTGTGCTCTGTTGGTTGTTCTCATGCATTTCCTTGTTGGTAACAAATACTGGTCATTAAATATTAGTGCTTGGCAATTTGGCTTCTTTGAGGTCATTTCAAAACTACCAAGATGGTTGACATGCTACTTCATGTTTCATAAAAAATGCACAGAGTTCTACTACTTAACCCATTAAAGGTGCATAATGCTTCCCTTGACAAGTAGAATTATCTGGTGTTAGACAGAGTATCATAGGCATAGGAAGAAACTTCACGTTAGGGGGGGCACTTTGTCTTAAGGGCACCTCTTCTATTAGAAAAGGGCACTTTTTCCATTGTTTTAGCTGATGATAACCATCATATTCAAGTTGATATGTTGATGATAACCACATATTCAAGTTGATAAAGATTATATCAGAGTGTTATAGTAAAGTCCACTTCTACTAACTTGGAAAAACAGCCATGGAAGTGGTTTCTAAAAACAAAGTGAGAAAGAAGTTGAATAAACTTGTCTTGTTTAATCACCAGTGAATCGCAGTGATGAAACTATCCACTTTAATACATGGGAATGGAATGAAGTAGTGTATCGGATTGCTGTAGAAAGCTCACTGTGTCTCCTCGATGTGAAAGAAGAAAAAACCAGTTCCTTTAGGAACCAACAACTATTTAAAAGTTTGCAAATCAAATTTTGATTGAGCTCATACAACTATGTCCCATGGCCTTTTTACAATTTTAGTATCATATCAGTCTGCATAAAAACACTTGAAGCAGTTTATAATATGAATGATACAGAGCTTGTTTTAGAAATGAATCCATTTATATATTATTTAAATGTATTTTCGGTCAAGAACAAAAACCAAAACTCCAATCTGAGATACAAAATGCAATTAGCCAATATAGATATGAAGCTATTGTTGCTATAAATGTTCATATAGGCATAGCACAACATAACCCGAGAGCAACACCGATATTCTATACTTTTTCGCTTGATTGAGAAAGACAAACGCTTATTATACATTGCTTACCTTTCGTTTAATCCATTCAACTTGAGTTTCTATCTAGCCAGAGTATTTGTTTAGCGAAAATGCCAGCATGAAAGACCACTTGGCAGAGAGTTTTGGCCGAAAATGGACTTCGCATATGCAACTTGTCAAACGTCTTTAGCGGTGATTTTTTATCGAAATCTACAAAAGTATCTCTCCAAAAGTAAGAAAATATCCTGTTCTTTTCATTACAAGACGAACGGTTTAGTCCAGCGCTTGGAAATGCCTCAAAATTGTGAAAAACCAGCCTCGCCGACTCATTTCCCCATACAACTCCATATTGTTTTCGCTGCAAGTGGTAACCGGAAGTAGATTTTCGCCGATTATTTTAGCTTCATTTTTCATAGGTATAGAAGCTATATCCAGTCTATTATTAGATCAGTGGTTGTATTGTGTTGCACTGTATAGATATACATAATTGTATAATATAACTAAACTACTGAAATTGCAAGCTTGTGGGGGTGTACAGTCTTACTGTTTGCAGGAATTCAAATTTGTTTTTTCGTGTAGATAACTATTTACAAAAGAGCTCTTTATTCATAGGATATATAGGACATATTTTCGTGTTCTATTTTAGGGATTAATATATTTCCTCTGACTGTAGACATATACCACGCACTTTTGTTCTTACAAATTAAGGTAAATTGTTTCCTGTTTTCCTTACGCAGGTAAATTGTTTTAGAATCATCCTGAAAGACAGTTTTCATATTAATCCTATCGCTGCAGAGAAGAACTGAAATTGGTCACAAAAATATTTCTTGCACTTACTGTAAATTGGATAATACTCGCTACCGATACCCATTGGCCGTTGACTCGATAGCTCATTATTTAAGTGCATGGTCATAGACCATTTGCAGAATTACTGGAGCATACAATAAATACATACATAGCTAGCCGCAACTTCATTCTTTTGATTTTTTAACACAGACAGAATCTTTAAACCATATTGCATAAGACTGAATAAAATTCAAACGAAATTTAGGAAAGAAGTTGAGGTTATGCGTGTATAATATATATAGAAGTTGAGGTTATGCGTGTATGGTACATTAATTCTGCAAATACGTTTATATCTCATCTTGGGTAATTGTTGCAACTGGCGGTTGCTTCCCAAAACAAATTTATCATAATTTTGTCTTAGTATATTTTCTCCTAATCTATTAACTAACTTGCAAGTTAGAAATTAGTTATTGGATATTATGGAAGGCGGTGCCACAGGGAGGATTAGGACTGTTCTCTCCATAGTCAATTTAACCAATTCACGCAAATCGGAGGCAAAACGTGTGGGTGGGGGGTGGAAGCGAGTTGTAGCATAAGCCCAAGAAAGAATAGGAAAATCCGTGGCATACGCCCAATAAGTTTGTGGCTAAGTCCTGAATTTTGTGTTATTCTGTTAGAGCATTTCATGGATTTGCGCGAATTTTTTCAGAGCGCTCCGCATATAATCTTATAGACACCTCCACGCGTGAATCGCACTCGCGAATCGCCCACGCGAAGTCTTCGTTCTTTTGATCACGTGTTTTGATTGTTTACTTGAAAAGTAAACAAATTCAACCGTACACATAACACTATATAAGTCATAGAGAATAAATAAAACTTTTTATCTGTTGTGCACACAATTATGCGTATAGTATACGAGGTAAACGTTGAGGTCTGAGTATGAAATATATCGCAACACAAAGTGTTATTATTTTGTGTTTCCGGCCAGTAGCGTAGCCAGCTCACCGATTTAGTCCCGCTATGCAAATTTGTTCGTGTTCATTGACGGTGAAAACAATCAATTTCTAAATAAATGAATAATTATAATGATTTGAAATTTGCATAGCGGGACCAAATCGGCGGGCTGGCTACGCCACTGTTTCCGGTCGGGTTATTTAGCTGTAAATACTTGTAAATGTTCTTATATAGAGAATTATACATGGGTGCGCGGAAATACCAGATTTATTTCGAGTGTTGAACATGATATCTCACGAGTGAGCGCATGTTTATTATATAAAGGACAGTCTTTTCAAACAAAATAAAATATCCATTTTCATAAACTTCAAAAGCGATAATTTTCACATGTGAGATTATCATAAATAATCTCACATGTGAGATTATCAGTTTTATCAGTGCTCAAAATCTCTATAAAGCACTATACTTTATATAATAAATGATATTAAAGACTAAAAACCAATTTGTGTCACAATTCGAGTAAATTGCAGAAACAGTTATTCTGTTGAGTCAATCATTCTAGTTAATAGTTCGTTTCGGGTTACTTTTTAAAATCAGGTCCCCCTAATTTCGACCAAGTGCCCAGTAACGTACTTGCGTGGAAACAATTCGTTAGAAAAATTGAATCAGCTTGTCTAGATTCGTAAAAGAAGCGGCCAAATTCGCCATGATTGCGATACTATCTTAATATTATTACCACGTGCATGCATGCGCGAGAATGCGAGGATTATCTTTCCCAGCATGCTGTAAGGGGTGGGACGAGCTGACCGTTCGGGACGAGCTGACCGTTTACAAAGGGAAAATTGCTGCGGCGAATATACCCCAGGATATACAAGACCCCTACCGCTTTACAGGTACATGTTGGTAACGATTTTTTACTAAATCCATTACTATGAGCGTTTTAAACAGCTGTTGTCCGGCGAAGTAGAGCACACTTTTTTACTTTAAGTATTAAAAAGCGAAGAAATTGAGCCTGAGTATCAAGTTAACTGAATAATTTTTATATCTAGTCATATTAGGACCTTTTTGTCTGACCACTAGAACGTACGGATATTATACACCTGCTAAATTCGTAATCTCTTAAATCTTTATACTTCTTTACTGAAGGGTTTGAATCCGAGTGCATTCATATTCGTCAAACGTTTCGGTTTCCTATACGGAAACCATTCTCAAAGACGTCTTTTATAAACTGACAGTCTTATAAACTAACTGAGAATGGTTTCAGCATAACTCGTATACGAAACTGATCATGAAATTCGGCGTTGGACGAAATGTAATTAACTATTAAATACTTATTAATTATTCAATCTACTGACTCAGAAGGGTTCCCTAAAACACTCTAAAGTATATAGAGCGTCAGTTACTGTTTCTATATAGTGCAGAGGAAACATGATAAATACATTGCCTCCTCGATCATTGCTTAAAATTGTAACTTTAACCTTATTGGTGGTTATCATTGCAAGATTTAAGACAGAGCAATGTTCCAAGAATTGGAATTATCAGATCGTCAGAAGTGGTTAGTCTTAAACAAAACACATTTCACGTACAATATATAATTAGTTTAGAGTATATTATTATCGCGCATACTGAATAATCAGTTAATAGACAAAAAGAAACTCTCAACATCTTTTTCTCTACATACAGATGGTCCATCTTTACCTCCAGAGGAGATCATATCAAGTCACAATGTCGAACCCACTGTCCAAGTGAATTGTAATTATCTCTGCTACCAAGAACCAAAATGCGTTGGATTTAACTTCAGAATCAAAACCAATGATAAATACGCTCTCAACTGTCAACTTACTAACACCACTAAAAGGAGGAACAAGATAGAAAAGGGAGACTGGACGTTATTTCATATGTTAAACTCAACGGTTGGTTAAAATCGCATGATTGTAAATTTTGTGAACAAATTTCTATCCCAGAAGCATATGTTGCAGCATCTCTTGGGTGCATTGCTATATGATTTAGCCCGTTTTAGAATTTTGCAGTGCGTAGAGGAATTAATATCTCTATTTTGTTATGTTGAAGGTCTCGAACGTATTTACTATAAATCAGTAGAGTTTTGTTTCTGCAGAACGTTGCTAGTTATTAGTAAATGAAGCTTTGTGCATAGTTAGTGCATCGGGTTTTGAATATTTTCTCTGTCAGTCCAACATATGTTTGACTGGACAGGTTATTTTGTTAGTATTTTTATTTATATGTTTATGTGTCTCCAAAATTCTTTATATTGTAGACAAAAAATGAAAATGAGCTCAAGGAAGCACCTGCAGCAGGTATATCCCTATATGTATATATTACAGTTTTAGATATGGTCCATGACAAATATTTTCAAGTTGTGGACGACGTTCATAATAATATCTCTGGGAGAAAATAAGATGGTGTATTCAACTGGTGAATCCAGTAAGAAGATGTATTCAGTTGCATACACAGTAAACTATAATTCATACAGTTATTAAGTTTCAGGTTTTGCGAGTTTATATGATAAAGTAAGGCAAATAATTACAAGATAGCATTTAGTCAACCTGCATAGGCGGCATTTTTAAGAAAACTTGGGAGAGCACGTGTCCCCTATACACCCTATCCTGTTCCTACGCCACTGTACGTAGTAAACCTTAAAACTGGAGGGCAAATTTCAAAATCAAACAAAGATCTATAGTATGTTATAGTATATACTTTTCCAGTTTTAGAAAAGGATTGTGCCGATATATATAAATCTGGAGTGAAACAGAGTGGTGTGTATACTATCGAACCTGATGGCTTGGGATCTTTTCAAGTCTGGTGTGATATGCTCAATGATGATGGAGGGTGGACAGTGTTTCAAAGAAGACAAGATGCAAGTGTAGATTTCTATCGTGGATGGCAAGATTATAGAAATGGTTTTGGTAGCTTGAACGGAAATTTTTGGCTTGGTTTGGATAAAATACATCGTTTGACAAAGTCTGTTGAAAATGTTCTACGCATTGACTTGATGGATTTCGATTTGACAAGAGCCTATGCAAAGTATGGGATATTCTTTGTGGCTTCTGAGTCTCAGAGTTATAAACTGAACGTTGGAATTTTTTCAGGTAAATATATAGTAAGGGGAATACTAATTAATTTCAATAATGAACAAAATATATAATAGTGAAGTAATAACATAACGTTAGAAATTTGCACAGAGAAGTATAATCTAACTACAAGAACGACTAAAATCAGTATTTTTAAAACGTCAGCACTTCATTATCCTGCCGGGTTGGCATAATTGATGCTACAGTAGCCATGAGGCTTTCGATTTTCTTGGTTAAATAGATGTATAGACATGTAGTGACACCAAACCTAACCAATTTTAACTAATAGTAATATACTAGTAAATAGCTACTGGAACTACCTTAAAAACACTTTAGATAGGACTTCAGTAGCGTGCAGTTACGGGCAGACACGGATGCTTTTATTATAAAACTACAAAAGCGATCAAGTGAAAAAGCTCAGCTGATGTGATGTAGCTAGAAATACTATAAACGTCTGCTAAGATCGGGGATGGGAAGATTTATTTAGAACTAAATAATATAGCCATCGCGTTTGTTTGGTGTTTTATATGATCCGAAAATTGGAGCTTTTTCCCAATTTCCATGTTATAGAGATAATAGCCGCGAAATACGTCTCATTTCCAAATTTGGTTCTCCAACCTCCATCCCATACTAACTAAACGAGCGATTTTAATTCTTACAACTAGCTCCAATCCGGTTCAGGCTTGACATTAGAGTATATGCTCTCACCTATTTCTTGACTATCATATTTCTGTAATGTTATTTTCCAATTCTTATGTTTTAATTATTACATTCATGAGATTGGTATATATTTCTATCACGCCTTCACTTTGTGGTTTGACTATAATTGTCCTTTGGGTTTTCCTGTGCATGCCACACTACTAACTCTCTGACGAAGGCAGCTTATTATAGAATGCACTCTAAATTTTGGGGCATCGCGCTTGATAGAACTGAGCGTTGAAGGGTTTTTGTAGATGGAAATTTCGTAGGAAAATTATATAAAGGCCCTCTGGTAGGAATTGAATCCGCGGTCCTGCGATTCCAATGTAGTGCTTTGACGACTGACTGGACTGAGTTACAGAGTCCAGTTGTCAACTATATCTACACTGGTCAGTGGTCCCCTGCACGTTAGCCTGCGTGGCAGGCGTTCTATTGTGGGGGAGGGAGTTTTGTTTAGAGCGCGCGCTTTTTTTTGAGAGCGCGCGCCAGGTGAGAAGTTAGGGGGGGGAGAGGCGCTCCCCCACAAAACTCCCTCCCCCAAAACTCCCTCCCCCACAATAGAACGCCTGCCACGCAGGCTACCTGCACGTTTGAGATGATGATGATAATAATATTTAATCAGGAAGTCAACTTCACCAAAAGATGTTTTACAATATTGAGTCCTGTATAGATTGAAATATGTACATAAATTATGATATAATTAACTACGATTAAAACTGCATGCATGATAAAAGTATTTATACTACACAACTTATTTCGATAAATGTCTCTTAAACTTATTTCAATAAACGTCTTTTAAAAACTTCAAGATTTGGAGCCTTGCGAGTAAATTCGTCGAGATTATTCCAGTCATCTGCTGATCTATTCACAGTGGACATTAGACCCCAGTTTGTTTTAGACCTAGTTTTACGTATGTTGTCTTTACTTCTAGTATTATAATTATGAAAGTCTTTGTTAAAATCATGTAGAAATAGATTGTTTGCACATTTATACATAAAAACAGCACGATGTTGAGATCTCCGAGCTTCCAATGGTTTCCATGAAAGTTGCCTGAGCGCATCAGTACCAGAGTGATGAGGTGGTAAGTCGAGGATTGTGCGGGCAGCTTTATTCTGTTGTAAAACATAATCCTCGCATGTAATGGCAATAGATGTTTGATACGCCTAAGCAATGCTAATTTTTTGTTGATTTTACCTCTAATGTGATCTATGTGGTTTCTCCATGTAAAATGATTGTTAATTCTGATTCCCAAATAGTTAAAAGCTTCAACTTCATTTAAAGACTGTCCTTCAACTTCAACTACCAATTAGCATAAATTTAGACTTAGATGCATTTAAGGTTAAATAGTTTTCCTTCGACCAGTTAGTAACATTATTTAAATCTACGTTTAATATACTTTGAAGATCATTTACAGAACTGTGGGAATAATACATAGCGGCATCATCTGCAAATAATGTAATTTCACTATTGGTGAGGACACTGGGTAGGTCGTTCATGAAAATTATGAATAATAATGGACCTAAAATAGATCCCTGAGCGACTCCAATTTGGACAGGCTGCTTGTCAGAATACGTATATTCATAATGGCAACTTGATTCCTATATTCGAAAGGTATGACTGAAACCAATCAAGATCGCGATTGCGGATTCCATAACAAGACAGTTTCTCTAGCAATACACGATGATTAATCGTGTCAAAAGCCTTCGCTAGGTCGAGAAATATAACACCAGTAATTTTACCACTGTCCATGTTTGACAGGATCTTATCAGAAAATCGGGCAACTGCCGTGACTGTTGATGAACCACGTCTAAACCATATTGTTGTGGGGAATTCTCGGAGAATTTCATCACCAATTTCATCCCGATATTTACAAAATGCGAGTTCAATGGACAAGCAATTGATTTAGGAGTTGCATAAGTTAACCCATCAACAACAAGACTAGCAATGTTTGATGTTTGCTTGGCTGGTAGTGTTTCTTTAAATGCTTTCCATAACCTGCTGGAATTCTCCTTTGCTTCATGTAATAATATTTGGATTTCGCCTCCTTAATTTCACGATTCACGAGATTTCACGAGACGTCAATATGCTATAAGAGGTCCTCAGTAGTAGTATTTTATGTAGCTACTATTTACAACATACTTATTTGTATTTTTCATAGGTAATGCTGGTAATTCGTTGATTTCTCAAAATGGAAAAAACTTCACGACTAAGGACAGAGATAATGATGTGTGGGTTGGCAACTGCGCTGTGAACCGACAAGGTGCCTGGTGGTACTATGGCTGTACATACTCCAATCTCAACGGTGTATACTTGAATGCAGGTCAGAGATCTGTGACAGGAATTCAATGGCACCATTGGAAATACGACTCCAGATCTATGAATAAAACTGAAATGAAAATACGCGCAGTTCAATTGTAAAAAGGTCAGCATTTAGAGTTGATAAATAAGACGGATACCAGAAATTTTACACTGTAAGTTGTAGATCTAAGTTATACGTATCTACGTCTAAAACTAAAACATGATGAATATTTAATGCATATATATATGGCATTTCGTGAACCAAAACACGCATTAAATATATTGCAAAAATGATGACGAACTGCACACAGATTAAAACTTCAACGCACATGCAATGCACAATTATTTGACTAAAATAGAAATATATTAAATATAATGTATATTGTGTTTCTGTGTGCTTTAGTAAATTGAAGAAATGATTTTAACTATTAAGGTAATTTCAATGCCACATTTTTTGTATAATATATATAATTGTTGTATAACTTGCAATATTGAATTATAAAGGGTACTAGTTAGATCTCTGGGCAAGAGAATATTTACATATAGCCAGTGTGATCATAGTGCCTCTAGCCCTTGTATGGTGTTTTTAAACTATCCCAATGAGCAACCTCCTTCGCAGGTATCTCAATAGATTTTTTCTAACCCTGACACAGAAACCCCTTATTGAGATACCTCTGGAGCAGTGGCGCCGGCAAGGGGGCGCGGCCGCCCCCCCAATATTTTACAGAATGGGTTTCTAGATTCGTCCAAATCTGGTGACAAAGGGGGGGGGGGTGACAAAGGGGGGGGGTGACGGGGTGTATAGAGAATGAACTGTGCTGCGTAAGTTGCGCGTATCTACTGAACTTTAACTATATTTCTCTCCACGTGCCTCCAAAACGCAGGAAATGCCATTTTAGACACCCAAAATTCAAAATTTTCTCGGGGGAGCATGCCGCCGGACCCCCCTACAATTTGTTTGCCCCCCCAAAAATAAATCCTGGCGGCGCCACTGCTCTGGAGGAGGCTAACTAATGAGTCGATCGAATCTACCTAATGAGATGACAGTTGCTTGTTTCATATGGCAGTGACACAGTGTAACAATGACGATTCTGCATTTGTTTTCTGAATTTTCAAAAAATTCAGAATAATAAAATGTGTTAATCCATTTATCGAGATATTAGCTTATTTATAATTACATTCGATTGGCTTTTTGTTCAACTTTCTAGTGAATCATCGAAACCTCACTGTTCCTCTTTTGCGCTCCTTCTCTTTTCTTCGAACGAAGCAGAGGTCGCCCCTCCCTAAAAACTTCTAATAATGTGAAACACTGTGTGTGAGAAGATCTAGAATCACTCGTTTAAATTCACCAAATTAAAATTTGATAACTCGATGTAAAACATGTTATGCTGAATTCCTGAAGCTGATGAAATGACCATGATCGAATGACCATGTAGACCAAATCACATGTAAGGCAAACAAGAGATTATACCATCTTAGACAGTGTAGGAAATCCCAACTGCCAACAGAGGTCGGATTGACAACTTACATCGCTTGTATGGGCTGGACCTCCACATTATTTACAACAAGAAATTGAACGTGTACAGACAAGAAGTCTGAGAACTCTTGATTTGGACAGAGACTGCTTGCCATCTTTAAGAAGCTGAGAATTTTCAATAATCACCTATGTAATTTTACTAATTCCGTTTAGTAAAATTACATAGGTGATTATTGAGAATTCTCAACGCTGATTGGTTGCGCTACCTCGGATTAATACGCGATAATCACCTAAAGCGTTTTTAAGCCGCTTTTATCGTAAATATTCAATCAAAATATTTTTGAAATGTGCATTTTTGATTTTTTCCAAATAATCACCTATGTAATTTTACTAAAACAATTATTCGCCTCAGGCTCGGTGAATATCGGTGAATAAAAACCTCAACTTCGTCTCGTTTTTTATTCACCGATATTCACCTCGCCTTCGGCGAATAATTGTTAAATATTGACTCAGTTACTGTGTGACTACCGCAGAGGAAACATGATGTGGAATATATTGCATCCTTACTCACTGCTTTAAGATATATGACATCGATCGATTTTGAGACTTGCCAGATCGTCATCGTCAGTGGTTATATATTCTTTTATAAACGACATTTCATGTATAAATGGTTTAATGGGTGCCCCTAAGGGTCCCTAAGGCTAAGTTTTACGTTGCGGAAGTACGTAATACAAAAATTATAAATACGGAACTTTTCAGTTCGGACACTCCCTCTATCCTCTGCAGAGACGCGCTCCGAATTTCAGCAGTAAATGATACCAAGGCAGCCTCGTACCCAGGTGCTTTTATTAAAGGAAAAAAAATCGCGTTCAGCTAATTTATAGAGATCAGGACCTTCAAGTGTAATGGAGGCTAATGGAACATTAAATCACGGTTAATAGATTAAATTCACTGTCGGCACTTCAGTTTACCCCTTTCCGTTTGACTTTCAGAAACAGTGTCCATGTTTGGAGCCAAACTAAGATGCATGCACGGATAAGTTTAAGCAAATACAGATTTTAACATAATATCTATCTTAAATTCACTGCGAGACGTTTGTCAGTTTGGCATCAAACACTTACCGTATGAGCGCCACGGCGCACTTTAAATTCGGTTAAATTTATTTAAGGACAGCGCTTATTCGAGGGAGGGGTCTCTTTAAAAATTATACTATTTAACATTCTTGAGCACTTCTTCTGAAATTGATCCATTTACTATTTAAATTGAAGATGAATTTCAAAATGACGGGAGTACCCAAAAATTTGCAAGCAGATGGGTGCTACCTGACACCTGTAGGGTGGAACGTCGGTGGATGGTAATCAATTTTCTTTTATCAGAAATGTCATAACCAGATAACACTCTAACCCTAACGCTAGAACTAACACAAACCCTAACGCTAACCTTAATCCTAACACTTACGTATAACCCTAGCCCTAACTCTAACGCTAATCCTAGCCCAAATGCTAACTCTTACGCTAACCATATCCCTAAGGATATATGTATAGGTAAAATACGACTTACATGCATCATCTAATAAACGCTTTCTAAACCTGCTTGAATACGAAAGGAACAATAATTTGAACGTCAGGCGAACAATGTAAAACTTTTACCCCCTATTTTATTACTCAATGCAATGATTAAACAATATCAAGTGATATATTCACGATACACATACATATATAACGTTAACGATGTCGTTACTGCACCGTCACATCTTAATACTTTAAAATACATGACATCAATGTAAGCCACTTCCCTTGTAGTAATTCAAACATAATTTACTCTGTCTTGATTAGTGAATCATAATAAAATATAAATGCCTATAATAATAATATATGTTAAGACTTCTGTCTTGGGTTAGTTAAAAGCAATTTTGTGCATATGGAAGATGAAGATATCCTGAAAACGGAAAAAAAATTATTACTTGCAATCGCCTACAAATAGATTCTTAATCAAATCTTAGGACATATGCCAATCGCCCTACCACTCCCTATTTTGCATATACGACGCTAGCTAGCTATTTTCTAAGTTATTTAGCTGAAAGATCAATTATTGGTTGATATAAGAAGCAGTGCGCAGCCTTTTGTGTTCATAGGGCACGTGTTTGGAGGGATTGTTAGTTTTTAGTTTTCAAAGATGTGCCCCACCTGGCGGCGCCAGATTCCCCGTCAATCACAGGTTGGTCTGCAATAAAACGTGAATATTATCCCTATGTTAAACAGCAGCTCAAAGTTTCAACTGCGCATGCCTCTATCCAAGTATTCAACTATGCAATAATTGATTCGTGCGTGTATTACACTTTGCACCTCTGAATTATTTGTGTTTAGCCACATGTTTGAGATAGAAATATTTTATCCCGACTCAGTCGGATGCGTAGTAGGAACTCTGAATTGCTAATATTGTTGGTGTCGTTGGTACGGCAGACGAATTTCTCTCTAACAATTCTGGTACTCGGAGTAGGAAAGAGTAAGAAGAAACATTGGTTGTATGAGTAAAATGGCGATCAATATATAAACAAGTATATTACACTTACATGATCTAACTTCGCTTAGTTCTATGGCGCTTACATACCGTATATAGCACTATATTACTAATATATAAGTGCCCTCATGACGTATGCGCTTACCAGAACAGAAATTTATTAACACGGCTATATTTTAGTGGCCTTGGGCATAGACAGCTGCCTATACTTACCATCTACGAACATCTTGAATGTCTGTTTATTCTACAGATGGTCATAGGTTCAGTCGTAAGACTTGGAACACAAACACACTGTCGACAGTAAGTCTGGTCTTCGTCAATCTGTTTCACAATGGTCATTTTCATCGCCCGTTTCAGTAAACTCGTCCAGTCTCCGTGCTCCTTCGAGTATGCCTTGAGATTGAAGATACCACCTTGCGACGACTCTGCTAGACGGGTGTAATCATTTGATGGCAAGCCAATGGTCTTCGGCTTGCTTTGGAACTTGTCTTTTCTAAGCATTGCTTGACCTTTCCACAATCCAAGAACATCTCTGTGTTGTTTCTTCTGGAAGTAAGGACCAATCACGTTAAATATCACTCCTTGCATGTCCAGTTCTTTGGTCGCTTTCTGTAATGGTGCACTCGACATCGCTTCACGATTTTGATCCGTTATCATGATCACAACTTTACTTGCTCCAGGAAGGAACGGTAGATGAGCTAGATACTCGATTGCTTCGAATGCATTAGCTGCTTCGGTTGTGAACTTCATGTTAGCAATTGCACTTTGCACATCCTTAATACCACCAAATATTTTACCTCCGCCAGTTACGATGTGCGGGCGTCTGTGGACAGCGGTTTTACCTCCGAAGCCAACGACTGCGTATCTTGGTCGGTACTTGCTAAGATCAGTTTGTAGTTCTTTGAGGAAGTTAGGCAGATTATCTGCATGGGTCTGTAGGTTCAGTGTCTCAGGAATAAGCAAGACTACATCAACGTTCTTACTACCACGTTCTGTCCATTTCTGCCACATGCCTTTGGACCCACAGCTCACTAAATAAAGCAAAATTTAACATATATTAAGTCTATTAACATATTTAGTTTGGCTCATGCTGTTTTTCATTATGTAAATTGTCCCGCCGTGCCATTGTCCTGTTCTGCCAATATCTTCAAAATACTATTTAAATACCCATTACGAAGCCACGGAAAATATATACTCACCACATTCATGTAGTTGTCGTGCCCAGACTCCTTTCTCTCTCAACAATGCTGTGTATGCAGCAGTAACATTACAGAAGCTCTCACTTGGTGGGATATCAGTCTTACAGTCAGAGGTGTCGAAGAGACATGCCTCGTAGAATGGTTTGGGATCAACGGTCTTGAAGTATGGTGCCAGTGGAGATGAAGTACTTATGAAGAGTTCCTTACATCGTGGAGATGGTTTCTTTTCGCATGTAGGCTGAAAAAGTTAAAAGTGTTAATTTTTTTTAACAGGATGGTTAATTAGGTGACATTTCATACCCAAAGCTTTCTTAAGTTAATGTAAAACTCAAATACTGTACTTATTGCGTTCGAGGAAGGAGAACGCTTCCTAATCATGACGTCATCGCTGGATCCTATGTCAATTCGAGATTTTTGTATGTGGCATTTGCCTCGTTCTCGTGTTTAGTAATTTGAGGATGTGTGGATGCCATGTTCTCGATTCTTAAAGGCTCCAAGAGATCAATTTGTTTGTAATTTTGCATTTTGAATTATACAGAATTTTATTTCACAGTAAGTGAAGTTCTTTTTATTTACTGCAGCTGTATTAAATACAGTATGATCGAAGATAGTTATCAGAGCTTGCGTAGTGTATTTCCGTAGGAAATGGACATTCGGCACTATTTCACTTTGGCATTTGCTGTGAATCTGTGATGCTGAGTTGTACTGCAGATGTTATATCTCCATATTCCATCGAACGCACTTCACTAATCTAAGATTATTACTAGTTTTTACTCATTAATATTTGTACTAATTATCGTTTTAGCTTTATTAGGTGTTGCTGTTTATATCAGACATGTTTTCACTCGCTACTCTGGTAAATGAATGCAAAACCCGGTGGAATTGCATTCATTTACTTAAACCAGAACAGCGAACGAAAACATGTCTGATATGAAACCTGGTTGCCGTGAAGGAACAAACTTCAAAGCTCTGTATATACTCGCAGTATGGTCTCATCGCCGAACAATGTTGATATACTCTGCATCCCTATTAAAATCAATTAAAATCAAAATCACTCAAACCGTTTTCTTACCTTACGTTCAGCACCGTTCACTTTGCATTCTGGGTCTCCACTCACTTCCCAGGCATTGGCAAACTCAACGGTTGATTTAGCGATAGTCTTGTCTGGTTTCAAGAATTCATCATACTGTTCATTGTTGTTCGTACCAAGTAATCCTATATAATGCATACATTACTTTTTTAAGTTTGTTTTTCTAGCTTATGTACACATAAATACTCATGCGGAAAAGGAATGACCATGGAAGAGGAATGAAACTAGTGGCCAACTAGAAATCCATTTTCACTTTAAAATTGTTCATTATCTAATGAATATATTAAAACATTTTGTTCCCGACTATGTAATGGTTTGTGCTGCCATACTAAAAAAGGGTAACCTAGTTTTATGAAGAGCTGAGAAGGAAACAAGTTGATAAATTTAATAGAGCAGTTTCTTTTATACTAATTAAGTTGAAACTACGGATTTATTATCTAAATCGTAACAAAAAGTTCAATTTATAATCACTATAAGTGGATAAGATCAGCTGGCTTACTTAAAATGATTTACACTATAAATTTCGTTTACTTTAATCACATTCTCACCTGCCAGTTTTCCGTGATAGAATTTGTTGATGTTGAATGTGCACAAGAAATGTCTAAGATCGCAGACGATATCAAGTCCTGTATCATGTTTGATCTTTATGAATGAGCCTTCTCTCGTTACAGTCATTTGCATCATTTCAACAGGCAACTCATAATGCGTCGTCTTCACTTCCTTACCGTCAGCATCTTTGCTCACTGTCGCTTCAACCTTTCCACTTGCGTGTACCTTGATGAAACCAGATTTGGTGTTTACAATCAAAGCTGTTTCTTGACTCATAAGAGTGAAGTTGTTATCCCTGAAGTCGTGGGCTAAGACGTACGTGCATGAAGGTTTCTTGTAGCCGACAAACTGGTATGACTGGCCATCAAAGGTGTAAACGTGAGGTTTACCAAATATCATTGCAATACCTGAGAATAGAAACACAAAGATAAGTATGTCTTTTTGAATAGGTAAGGACTACAGTGATGTAAGATGGCCTCCCCCCCGCCTCCAGCATCCCCATGTTTTTCACTAATTTGTCTGTTTTTCTTGTACAAGGATCTTATACAACGATCAGAAAAATTTCCAGAACCTCCACATGCTTCAATGTGAAGCTGAGGTAAATTCGGGTACTTTAACCATACCATGGGGAGTGTAAAAGATATAGTATAGCGTGCACTTGTTGGTCTACAGGTTGCTATGTCGGTCAAAATGTTAAGTAAACAAATGCCCTCACGTGAAATGCAAGAATTATTACCATTGGTTGTTCAGTAGACATGCAGTTTACAGTACTTACTGTTAGATGGAGGAATCCAGTGGAATGGATTTGTCAATTCTTCGACTATCTCCCATACATCACTGTATTTCACAACACGTTTGATCACATACAACGCAAACTCGCTGCTTTCTTTTGCAAGATCAATCAATCGTCTGCCTTCCATGTAGCAAGATTCTCCCATATCTACAAGATCATGGACCAAGCTCATGTTAAGGATATCTTCTTTAATCTCAATGGTCTTATTCTTCAGGTCTTCAACATCGATGTACTTATTAATGAACTTTTTGATCTCGATTGAGTTAAAGAATGCTTCGACTTTCTTCTCCAATTTTTTTCGGTTTTCTCCTACGACTTCCACAAGGTCGTTATTCATTTGCGTGGCTTTGCTTTGCAGTTTTTCGATTTTGAGCTTTGTTTCAAACTTCAGTCCTGAAACTTGTCTCTTGATGTCTTCCAAAATATCTTCGCTTTTCTCCAAGAGCATTTTCATGTAGTCACGAACCATTTGTTTTGCCTCATTGCTCTTATTATAGAAAACCAATCTTTTCTCTTCACAGAAATCTTTGACTTCCTGTCGCATTCTCTTGAATTCCCGGAGAGCCATTTTGGCAGTTGTTGATAAGGATGTTAATTTTGGTTGCGCCAGCTCACGAAGTTCAGTGAACTTTGATTCACAGAATTTGGGAACATCTTCACGTACATACTTCCAGGTTGTCTTGGTATCTTCCACCAAACGTTCCAAAATTTCTTTGCTATTCTTCTTGCCATCTTGGTATAGTCCGTCAATCTTAGTATAGACCACTCCATACTTCTTAGTCACCAACGCATTAAAATCGGAAAATATTTCACGGAGTTCATCCAAACGAGGTAGCTTCAATTCAAGTTCACCCGAAACTAAAGCGATCTCGGTTTTTCGAATGATGTCGATGATGTTTAAGATTTTCTCCTTAAGGAGAGGTAATTCTTCATTGATGTTTTTCTTTACTGAAGTCATCACATCACTTGTTGTTTGCTTCAGCTGGATCAAGTGCTTCTTCAGAGTGTTTACATTTTCCATGTAGGTCTGTTTTACTTTCGGGAAGACTTCGTCTTGAATGTATAACTTTCCGTCGCGCAGTTTGTCCACACTGTCATTCATCAAGGTTTTCAAATCTCGTTTTATCATATCCAAAATCAGTGGCAATCTACCGATGGCGTTCTTTGCCAAAACAGGAAGATCAGAGACAATGTCAGCATATTTGGTGATGTTGGTTTTGTATTGCTCTTTCAACTTTCGTGAATATAAAAGAATCTCGCCATACCGATTTCGAACCAATTGTTTAGCATCTTCGAACACCACCAAAAGTTTCTTGTATACTTCATCGACTTTCTTTTGTACGTTGTTTTTCAAAAACGTCTCTAGTTTTTCTTTGGCTTCCTTCAGTTTCTGGGTAAGTTCAGTTCGTTTGGACTTCAAGTATTCTTGAAGTGTTATGCTTGATAGTTCTAGTGTTACCAAAGTCTCAGCGAATTTGATCTCGACGTACTCTTTGCTAATGTTTAGGTATTCTTTCGCCATGTTTTGTAGTTTCTTTAGGTTTTCCGTGTCCAAGTCTTTGATTTCGGTTTTGATGTATTTAACGAGTTGCGGCAACTTGTTGTAGTATGTATAATTTGCTTCTGCGAATAATCTCTCTACGATATCTCTAGTCTCGTAATAGAACTTCGCCGCTTTCGCCTTACAAATTCGTGAACAGTTGATGAATCTTCGTAGTTGATAGTCAGCGAACTGTGCCATCTCAGGGTGTGCTCTGTAAACGGTGTCTGCAGATCCATAAAACTTTGTCACAAACACTGTGGTCTCCATGATCTCGGTAGCTAGGAAATGCATCTGATCACGGGTGTTGTTGAGCAATTTTCCTACTTTTTCTTTCATTTCTTGTATCTTTTCTGGATCCACGCTGTTTTTGAGTTCCTTTAACATTCCAATGGAAGATTCAATGTAACGTTCAGTGATCGCTTTAACCGATTTGAAAAGTTCCTCAGCTCTCACAGGTACTACTCGTAATCGTTCGATGAGTTGGTTGGGCGTCATTTTTAGCAAATCTTGGTATGGAATATAATCGTCAATAAGTCTTTGACCCACAGTCATGCTCTTATTGGTGTACTTTTCCAAATGGCCAAGAACATTTACCGACAGATGTTCAAGTTTGCCAAGCTCAGATTGGCTGATTGTCCATGCACGCATTCCCCATTCATTGACCTTAGTTGACACATCTTCATATCGGTTTCGAATGTCATTCGTTAGATTCATCAAAGATTTACGTAATACGTTTACTCGTTCTTGCAGTTCACGATGGTGTTTATCGAGTATCAAAAGTTCAGCAACTACGAACTCAGACAAATCAGTGTACGCGGTTTTCACTGGGACGAGAAGTTTGCTCAGGTATTGACGGATTCTGGTTTCAATATCATGAATACTAACTTCACCGATACGCTCGATGGTTTCTTGTAATTTCGTGTTTCCTGATTCGTACAAATCAAGAGCTTCTTTTACTAGCCTCTTACTCTTAGATCGAAGTTGCGCATGAGTGTCGCGAAGTTTCAAGTGGATTTCCTCACGTTTGTCTACGATAGTTTTCTTGATCTTTTCATTCTTCGCAAGCATATCATTCTTGAGTTGTTCCAATCCTACATACGTGTTGTCCCTCAGCTCGCGAAGTTTAGGAAGAGAACGATAGTAGTAATCTGTTGACAGTTCTTTAAGCTTTTTCACAGATGTTTTTCCTAATTCTTGGGTTCCAACGACAAATTCGTGCTCTAGGATTTCTTGTTTGAGGACAGACCATAATTTATGTGTGCGAACTTGATAGAAGAGTGGGCATGTGTTCAGAGATTCGACAATTCGTGGTAGCAAGTGGCCTTCCCGAATAAACTCATAGGATTCCTTTACTTGTATCAAAAATGGACATTTTTTCAATGATAGTTCCTTTACTTGCATCAAAAATGGATATTTTCTTAATGGTGCGATAACCATTTCCATGATTTCATCTCGATCCAAATCTTTGATATCCTGAAGACGTCGTTTCATGTAGCGTAAAGTTGCGTTCTTGTACTCTGCAAGCAAAATGATCATCTTTTCGTATTTTTCGTTAAGTGGTGCGAGTTTCTTCATGGTCTTGGTCTTGTGTTTAAGTAGAACATCCCTTACCACTCTCTCATATTGCGCAAAGGTTTCAATAGTATCTTGTTTTACATCATTGTTGACTTGTTTAATACGTTGAATCACGTTCTTCGATTCTTCTCTCACTTCATTGATAAAATCATATAGTTTTACTTTCATCTTATTAATCTCCTCCACCAATGCTTTTATTTTATTTTCGCAACATCTTTTCAGGTTGAAGTCATATTTTGATAGATGATCACTCACATTGTTGTAGAACTCCTTAAATTTGATGTATTTTACGTGTTCGTACCAAAGCTTCAATTGCTCAAATTTTACTCGCGAGACAGACATGATATTGCTACCTAAATCTTTCAACGCAATAAAGTAAGCAACCTGGAGAGGTTGAATATTTTTGCGGTAATATATCGATGTTTTCTTATAATTCTCCACTACCAAAGCTCTATACTTCTGATTTAGTTCTTCGATGACATCCTTAATCTCCTTCCATTTGCCTTCGACCATATTTTTGTTTCTTTGATAAAATTCTTTAATTTCCTTCACTTCCTCCATCGCCTTTTCATAAGTGAACAGTGTTTTGCCGATAATGAATCCAAGAAGCTTATCAAATGCTTCGCTCGCCTTCACTTGTAGTTTTAGATAAATGTCCTCGATAGGCATATCTTGGTATAATTTAAGAGTGTTGCGGATTTCCATTTTTACTTTCTCGACTGTGGTTGTCAGTTGAGCTTGGTATTCAGTAATCGCCTGCTTCAGCTTTCCTTGGTACCTTTCTTTCAATTTCATGATTTCTATCTCCAAATTTTTGACAAAGTCAATACTATAGTTTTTGTACTTTTCCAATAATTCATACGCATTCTTTATGAGAATTTCTCTGGTATCCAGCAGTTTATCCATAGCTTCTTTCAGATAAATTGTCTGTTTATCACGGAGCTCCACAACCTTTGTTTTAGCCAGTTCCGCATACTTAACAGCAACTTTCTTGATCTTAAGAAGTATATTCTTGAGTTCTTCAATTAATTTAGGATATAAAGTCGTTACCTTTTTCTTCAGCTCTTCTCTTGTTTT
The DNA here is from genome assembly GCA_016169945.1 of Trachythela sp. YZ-2020. NCBI lineage: Eukaryota > Metazoa > Cnidaria > Anthozoa > Malacalcyonacea > Clavulariidae > Trachythela > Trachythela sp. YZ-2020. The sequence goes on from JADLSH010000395.1 coordinate 2,854,483, forward strand.
TCGATACAGCTCGATAGCCAATTTGTACGTCTTCTTCGCATTTTCATCAAGTTTAAGAGCTTTGATTTGATCCATAGCCCGCAATTTCTGTTCCCTAAGATAGTTCATCAACTTTATCAAAAGCAGTTCAAGTTTTTCCTGAGCACCCTGAACAGTTATACGTCCATTTATTATGTCTTCATAAGTGGTGTAAATAGTTTTACCAAGCTTCTTCATTAGATCAATCTTATCAGCATGACGTTCTAAGCAAAACTCGACCTTCTCCATGACAGTTCTCCTGAGAACAATGAGTTTTTCTTTCAGTTTTTCGAAGTTAATTTCAGTTTCATTCTTAGCATACACTTGCAAATCATCCCAGGACATTTCCTTAAGTTCTTGAATAAGTTTCACCAATTTCTGGTACATGATCACAGCTTTCGCTTTCACTGTTTTAAGAGAGTCCTTGGCTTCGTCAACTTTGTTGAACAAATTTATCTTTGCAACTTCAACATTCCTTGCCGTATACACCTTAGCCTTGTCACACAGCTTTTTGAAGTACACCATCATGTCTGATCTCTTTACGATATCTTCAACTTTCTCTCGTAAGGGAAGGACTTTCATTTTTAGGGTGCGAGTGACATCCTTCACGAAGTCAAGGATTGGTTGTAGAACTTTCATTGCTCTTTCTTGTAAGTGCTTTTCCTTGATTGTCAGTAAGACATAGTTTTCCATTTCTTTGTATTTCAGGATCAGTCGTTCCACAGTCTTATTCAAGCGTTCAAGACCATGTTCAACATACTGAGAAACTTTATTATCTAATTTCTTTAGTTCTATCTGAACATTGCGTTTAGTGCATTCCAGGTTGTAGTTGCAGGTAAAATCTTCGACAGTTGTTTTTGCTTTTTCTGTAAGGTTTTCCATTTTCTTCAAAACTGACTTCATTTCTCGGCACTTCATCATACACAGCTCAAGTTGTTTCTGGATATTGCCCTTAACCATTGTGTAATACAACTGAGTTTTCTCCGTGATCACGTCATAAATTTCCTCAATGGTTATTCCACAGATGGACACAGTTAGGTAGCGATTGACTGTCCGTGATAACCACTTCTTTAAATCTGCTGTGAATAACTTAGTATACGGAGAAAGTTCGGATGAAATTTCTTTAACCGTCTGCTCGATGTACTTATAAGTATCGATTAATGGAGTACCGTAAATTTTCATGTCATCAACAAGCTCCAAGAGATCTTTCTTTATTTTCTTCAGTAATTCAGCAGTACGAGCAGAGTATGTTTCGATGGTATCGTTTATCTCAATATCACGTAAAAGTTCTTTAAGGAAAAGTATTTTCTCCTTGCCTTTGTTCACCGCGGCTAAGAATTTATCACGTCCATCATTTCGTAAGTAGTTCACGGTATCGTTTGCTATTTTTCGAGTTGATTCTCCTAAGGTTGTCAGACTTACAAAGCTTCGGTCCAAGAGTCTCTTCATGGTGGTATTCAAATTTTTCAACAATTCTCTTCCTGTCTTAGATTCCCATCGTAAGCGTAATTTGTTTGGATGTTGGAGTGAGCTTATTGACAGCTTGAAGTCTTCAAATATGGTTTCCAAGAACTTGTGCTTTAAAACAAGTTGGTATTCTTCCTTATTCAACGCCGTACCAGCCAGCTCAGCTGAAAATGCTGAACACGATGTCATATTCAACACAAACTGTTTGTTCTCAAACATCTTAGCGAAGATTTGAATCGGAATATTAGGCAGAACATCGAAACTCAATTCAAGTTGTTTCGACGAGTAATCCATCAAGATCTTATTGTTCCAAACTCGATCAAGTGCTGAAAGAGTAAAACCAAAGTCGATTCCGTTATCTCTTCGGAGATGGCTGGCGAATTCAATAGGTGGTCGAACAGGACAGTAATTTAGCTTGCAGGTAAGAAGTCCACTTTGTTTGTTGAGCAAAACAGAGCTGTCCATTGGGTAACCCATGATAGTCAAGTTGGATTGTACACCCATGAATTGACCATCATTGATAAAAGCAGCAAGATATGTCATACCAATACCAGGCAACAACTCATACTTGATAGACAACTTGCGGTTTGTTTTGTGGTATGACATTCTGTTTGTAAGGAACTGGCCAGGAGCTAACTCCACTTTAGATAAGAGATTGAAGTTTTGGTCCGAGTTGACGAACTGGTAGATAGACGTCAGGACTTTGTCTTTAGCATAGTGTAATCTGGTAGTTATAACATGGTTAGGTTGACTGTTTGTTCCCAGGTTGCTGTGAGAGACAGAGTATCCGTATTTGTAGTGCGTTGAACGTGCCTTGAACACAACCATAGATGAAAGCTTTTTCTCTAGTTTGGATTTTGACAAGGAAAGTTTGTATACAGCACTATGATCCATTATTTTGCCACCGATCTTGAATACTTTGGCAGAAGCCGAATGAACAAGAAGAGCAAATAAGGAACCGATACGTTTACTCTGGTAGATCATGTTGATTTGAACACCTTGCAAAGCAGGGTCACGGAAAAGCATACTTTCAAATGTTACGAGTTTTCCCTGGACACTAAGGTCGAGATCAAGTGAGCGTTTCAATGATGTGTTCTTATACTTGAGTAAAGCTTCCACACTTTTACCCTTTACAATGCCTTTGAGACGCAAGCCTGTGTAGGACGGGGGAGTTACAAGTCCGACAAAGAAATCAGATATTTGGACACGGTTGTAGGTCATCTGAAGTACGGCTCCCTTGGATTCAGCGTTGTGGATCCAGCCTGCTTTCATTTCAGCTGTTTTCCCAACTCCTTCACCCACGAAACGTAACGATTTCTCTCCCTCATTATTAATGAGCTGCAGACAAGCTTCCAAACGGCCAACTGACAAGCCAACGATTTCTGAACACAAGTATTTGTCCTGCGGTTGGTAGGTGGATACCAACGAAGTCGTCTTGTTAGCATAGGTTGTATCAATTCTCCATTCCTTCAAGAGACCGTTAGCCATCCATGTTGATTGTAATGATAGTTCTTTCTTCATATACAGAGCCACAAATTTCATACCAGACCTGTATCCTGATAAAATACTCCATTTCGCTTCGAATTCCTTGTCTAAAACATTAGCATACACTCGCAGTCCCTTTTCGTTCTCGTATCTGAAAACACCTGTTTGTAATACCACTCGCTTCAATAACAATCCGTTCGAATGATATGCGTCCATTTTTAATCCACTTTCATTTCTGTGCTGGTAATGCGACCATGCTACACCATATCCGTAATCTAACCCATCAAGTTTAAATGTCACGATTGTTTCCTCATCAACTTTGGCGTATTCCAAATTAACCAATAGCTTTTTCTTGATTTGCGTTTGATTATACATTTGTACTAAAATCTCCACTCTTTTAGTCTTGTCTTCAATCTTATAACCTGCCTTAAATTCGATTGTTTTATGATACAAATACACACCGATACCTTTCTCTTTCAAAAATACCCCAGCTTTTATGGTCTTGTCATTGAGCGCGGCAGAAAATTCAAGGTTATTCTTCGACCATCTTTTTGCTGAGTATTCAACCGATGCGTTAGCGCTGTTACCAAATCCTTGAGCAATCCATTCAACTCTTCTTCCACTACTAAGAACGTAATGACTTGCACGGGCTAAGAATGGTTTCTTCATAAACACTCCGTTGAACTTGAGTGTTGATTCTCTCTTCAGATACGAAGAACCAAGATAACCTGTCACATATGATGATGAGTTAAGATGTGACAGTCGCATGTAGAAGCCATTTTCCAAAGCGTTCCATCTTGGATAGGCTTCGAACTGAACAATATTCCCGGAAGGTTTTGTGATTACAGTAACAAGAGCTTTCTTATTCTTCATGTTAAGTTTTCCGTCAATTTTCACTTCTTTCTTCATGAGGTCATTTCCAATCTTAGCATAAAAACTGTTCTCACTATTTCCAAGTTTGCCCGCAAAGAAAAACCTGTTCGTACTGCTGGAATCATCCATTTTTATGTACATGCTTCTCTTCTCCATAGAAAACTGTGCCTCAGTTGTGATATGTTTTTTTGGCCAGTATGTAAACTTGCTCTTCACTCCATATCGATCTTTGTGTTTATGGAACGAGAGAACATCTGTGATGGTGAAGTTATTGTAAGAAGCATTAATGGCGATTCCGACATCTTGAGCATTTGTATCGTTGTTTCTGGTGTTAAATACCTAGAATGAAGAATACACGAGTAACTTTGCATTGATTATATACAAAAGGAATTAATGTAAAAAAGTAATTTGAAGGTCAATCAACCCTCGCCCATTATTGATTAATTAGGCATTTGAAAGAATGCATGATATGGATGAGAGTCATGGTCCATAATTTTTCATTATCATGTCAGTTGGCCAACCAAAATTTCGTATGCAAGAAAAAAATGCAGTTGTTCCTATGTATATGAAAACATCGCATGGTGAAGGAAGTAATCATCCAATGTGGCCATTGGATGATTACTTCCTTCACCATGGAAATCGCTTCCGTGTTTTTAAATATTAATAAGGAATATTCAAACGATTGGTGCACGCTGTTTCAATAGAAATCGTGTTGCAATAGAAAATCTCAGCTTATTATAGATGCCTTTTAAGTGCCGAGTTTCCAGACCATATCTGGATAAACTATATATGTTCAGATCTTTCACTACATCCAGGTTGTTGAACGCATTATATCATCATATATTATGTCAATAATGACATGTTTCGCTACTCTGGTTCAAGTGCACATTCTGACATTCATTTACTTAGACGAGTCTTCCAAATGATGTTGCCAACAACTACAAAGAGCTCTCCATAAGTAACTTCAAAACTTTAATCCACAACTATTTCACCAATTTGGAGAGAAATAGTGTGTGACAACCACCTGTGGGGCGGATTCTGATCCGAAGGGAGTATTTTTGTTTCTGGGAGGGTTAGGTTAATATAACTATTTTCTTTATATACGTGATTCATTCTTCTCTAATTTATATATATAGTGTTCACTATTTTCTTTTTTTTTTTTATCAGTATGTATAGTAGATTTTTTTTTTTTATAATGTAAATATCCTAACGGCCCCTTGAAAAGCAGTTTAATCTGAAGGGCTACCGTTTTTAAATAAGATGAATAATAATAAAAATAATAATAACGAGAGTAGCTAAACATGACTGATATTATACCTGGTTGCTGTGAACCAATAAACTTTAAAAGGTTTATAATGAATTACATACATGTACTGTACTCAATTACCTCAGTTTCAATCGTGATTGGTCGTAAATAAGCCATTGTTGGTGTTGAGAACTTGGTATGAAGTCTGTTCGTGACGTTGTTGTATTTAGCTTCAAATTTACCAAACTTGTAGTCATGAATACCACACGATACGCTTAGATATTTACCATCGTCTAAGAATTGGAATGTTGAGTTTCCAACAACTTTCCTACCGAATGTTAGACCTGGAACATGTACATTAAAAATCCAGTCATAACGATTCTCGTCTTCGCTAGTCAACGTGCGTGTTTCCACTTCAAACCTTGCGAGTTTCGGGTTGGTAGTATCGAAGACCATTCCGAATGAGGAATCTCCGCTCAGAGGGAAATATGGTGCATTGTAGTCACGATATGCCATCGGCAGGGAAACATGTCCACAAAGATTGACGCCCAAGAATCTTGTGAAGTTTGCGCAGTTCTTGTGCTAGAAGAGAAAGAATGGAACGGATTTAAATGGTAAATGGAAAAAATATGTCGAAAACCGTATGGATTGTTTTTATTGTAAATAATCCCAGATGTCCTTTGAAGGCTTAATTTGCTTACACTTCTCAATTAATGGTGATGAGTTGAGTATAGAAAGGAATCAATATAATATACTGTAGACATTGTTTTATATTCTTTTAGACTCAGTATTTGGTTATCGCTGTTCTGGTGTCCCTAGCTGACATTTTCCCGTTTTTTCAGTTTTACTTATTTTTATTATAATCATTGTTGCATTTTGTTATTATATTTGCCGAATCTACTAAATTAAAATGAAGCATTAAACATTGAACGGCTGAAATATTGCAATCAGTCATACCTCAAATCTTCTTGGAGATCCGGAGATCTTCTCTCGTTTCTCATTCAAGAAAGTCGCCAAGTTTGACCTGTTGTTGAGAAAATCAGAGAGAAAACGTAAAGAAAACTATTGAAAAGCCAAGTCGAACATTTTTACCAATGTCCTAGCAACTGTCGCTAGTAGATCCGACATTTGTCAGACACATGAAAAATCAGTATAGTCCACACTGACTGAGAACTGACTTACTTAACATTCACGATGTAAACTGGCTTTGATGGAGGTTCAACGCTCAGTTTGATTCCTTCGCCTTCCTTGTAAGTCGCATTGCCGTTGATCTCAGTAGATGTATGGAGTGATGCATTCACGTGAATACCTGATGATGCATGAATGGCGTCCACAGTCATTATACCAGAAATATCAATGGTAGCACTGTAACAGAAATAAGATTTCTTTAAATAATTAATTATTACATTTTGTATATCTAAGGTATGTATAAGAAAAATATATTCATAGTTAACTCTTTTTCGTTGTCGCCTAATGTTTTTAGGTCACTGGTGACCTATGATTTTGCAGGTTCATATCTTCGGTTCAGCGCATGCTATGTAGATGAAAATTACGGAAGTTATTTTTCTATTTTTTGTTCACATTGATGGAAGTTACTGCACTTTCACGGTGTGTGAATGTATTTGGTTTTTTTTGTATAATGAAGAGTTCATCCAACAGCAACCTTAGACTTCAATCGCTCAACCGTAATGTTTGAATATCAATAAACCTAATTCGATCAAAAAGTTTACATCTTTAGGTCCTTTCCAACATCAGCTGGAATTCTACTGCCTAACCATGGCGATGCATTTATGAACTAATGATCTTACCTTGGAGTAACAAATCCTCGCACATCAAACTTCTTCTTTCCCCAGAACATATTACGAATATCAAACTTTCCTTTCAGTGTTACAGAAGTAACACCCGAACCATTTACAGCTAATTTGAGAGGAAATCCAAGACCAGTTGGAATCTCATGGTCGGCTTCAAGTAACATAAAACTCTTGGTGTAGGTAACTTTACCACCGCGAGCGATGTTGATTAAGGTGTCAATGATGTTGATGGTGTCAGCTTCTCCCTGGAGCCAATCAATGTCCTCAAAATTCAAGAACTGTAACTCGTGGCCGAATACTTTCAGAGAGAGAGCGCCAGTCGGGTTTTTCCTTTCAATTTGCATCTAAAGTAAGATTGAAAGATACTCAGAAAACAAAGAATGCGCTTGCTTTCGTGCTTAACACCACAGACCAGGTCCAAAGAACGGCTAAATTACCCTTACCAAAAAATAATTTATCCAACATTACTAATTAGATACTGGTAAATGGCAATGCTCGAGTTGGTACGTAGCTAAATGAACAGGCTTTGTGATTGGTTGGTTTTGACAATAAAAAAAATAAACCATAGAAATCATCTTTCTAACATCACAAAACATCTTCATATGAGGTAGATACTTACCGCAATGCTCGCCTAATGTCTACTTAGACGTACGAGGCGGGAGGGGGGGGGGATGGGGGTGGCGGCAGCCCCCCAATTTCGACAGAAATGGTAAAGTCGGGCAATTTCTACTCGAGAGTCGGGCAATTTGGTCGTATGTCAGTCATGACGTCATGTCATATAATAAATAACATAAATCTTAATCTGAGTAATTTACAGGAGCTTGATATTTTTCTGCGACGTTTTGACGCTTATTTTCCGCTTTTTGACCTTTAGTTTTAACTTTAATTCCCTTCCATCTCTCTCCTTTAGGCAAACCTTTGTTTTTAACACCTTTTGTCCCTCCAGTGAAAATTCCTTAAACAGGCGCTGGTACTTTACCCTATGAAATACAACTATAAAGAGCTTGTTGTTCCTTTAATACACATTTAATAACGTCGGACAATTTCTGTCTCGTCGGGCAAAATAGTGTCCGCACCCCCCCCCCCCCCCTCAATTATTTTCACCCATACGTCTATGATTGTCTAAAATGTAATTTGATTATACCTGTGGTTAAATGAATGTAAAGGGAACGTATCTCAATCTCAATTTATTATGTCGCAGTCGGTAAATACTCGCTACAAGATCACACCACAGTCCATGATTTGGGTAAAGAAATACTTCAGTCTAAAGAATGTTTACCCTTAACGTTTAGTTCAAGAGTTTGATTTGTCAAATTCAGCGTTTTTTTCATTTTGTAATAAAGTTATTTTTAGGAGAAACACAAAAACCTACATTGTCTTGCAACTTCTCAAGATTAGTCTTAATTTCGTTCATCTCATTTTCAGTAGCACTACGTCTCCCTCGAGCCATTGCTTCTGTTGGTTTAATCTTTAACAATTGCATGAGACGATCATCAGGGAAATATCCTTCAGGTCCAAACATTTGTTCAATCAAGGTTTCGAAACCTTCAAATCTCGCTGCTGTCTCAAGCAAATTGACTGATGCTCCCAACATGTCAACTGTAAAGTTCAACTTGGCACTGCGTGGGAAATAACTGTCTGGATGGAAGACAACCTGAGCTTGACTTGAGCCACCGACCTCGTATTTCTCTGTAAAATATTATATTGAGTTTACGACAAGTATACAACAGGATAGATTTGCAAAGAAGTAGAATACCGTAGAATTTGTTAGGATTGTAAAGAATGCAACCGAGAAAAACAGTATGGGAGAAAAGATGAAAGGAAAGTAGAATCGAACAGCACTGAACAGAACAAAATGCCACAGAAAGGAGCGAAAAGAAACATAAAAGAATAGCAAAAACTACAACAGAAGTAAACAATGCAGTATAAAATGTTATATCCATAGTACAGTGTATAGTATGAAGTACATTTATAAAATAACATGTTTACTATGCGAGCAGTGATTGGTCAATATCCGTGCAGGATGAGACAATCATGCACGGAATATTTTAGGCGCTTCGCGGGGTTTTTAAAATGTCCGTTGTTTCTTTGTCGTTATTTTATAAAATAATTACCAAATGGTTTTCCGTGCAGGATTGTGTGATCCTAACACTTGCGATGTTGCTTGACTTTCTGAAAGCTAAAAAATACTCGCCTATCGGCTCGTATTTTTTTACGCTTTCAGAAAGTCGCAACATCCCGCGTGTTAGGATCACGCAATCCTGCACGGAAATCCATTCGGTAATCCTTTAGTACAATATGAAGCAGTGCGTTGACATTGAGCACAGTACAGCACAGCACGGTATAGCACGGTACAGCACGGTACAGCACGGTACAGCACAGCACAGCACAGTACAGCACAGTACATGCACAGTACAGCACATGCACAGTACAGCACAGAGTACAGCACATGCACAGTACAGCACAGTACAGCACAGTACAGTACAGCACAGTATAGCACAGTACAGCACAGTACAGCACATGCACAGTACAGCACAGTACAGTACAGCACATGCACAGTACAGCACAGTACAGCACAGCACAGTACAGCACAGTACAGCACAGTACAGCACAGTACAACACAGTACAGCACGTACAATACGGTACAATATAGTACAGAACAGTGTAGTAACTTCGGTATTTATGATCACTAAATAGATTTAATAGAGATACGGAGCATATACAGCACAGATCAGTACAGCACAAAATACAAAATTACAGAATGAAATAGAACGGTACCAAGCGAAATCGAATAAAAAATATAATAGAATTGAATAGGACGTAATAAGAACTCTGCCCATAACTTACTGTTATAATAGGATGCTTCATATGCATGAGAAAAACGCAAGTGATCAAGTTTGAACGTCCGAAGATTTCTTCCTTGGAGTGCTTGAGATATTGCGTCGCGTAATCTGGAAACAAAAGCATTGCTAGAATTAGGTCACAGAAATAAAAACAGAAAAGAGTAGAAAATTAGACTAAAGAGTATCCGAATCTAAAACAAGGGTATGCAATGTGAAAATGCAAATTTGATCCAAATCAACTGTTCTTCTGATATCTTCTAGGTGGGAGTAGGGTAAGTGCGACTATCTCTAGTTCGCATCGCTCTATATATTGATGTTTCTAACTTTCTACTTGGTCTACTTACAGTATTTGCTGATAGTTAAGCAGAGGAAAATCAGCACCTATTGACGTGCCTAGGAAAGCCCTTTTTCCACTAGGTGAAATTTCTCACGCTACGCGAATTGACAATACTGTAAAACTCACAATATGATTGGTTAGCGGAGCAAAATATAGAATTGGTTGCTACTATTTCCCGGCCATTTTTGTCGCAAACCCATCACGTTGTTTTTAGATTCGCTTCGTGTGAAAAATTCACCTAGTGGGAAATGGAGAGCACTATCACGTCTATCTAGATCGTCATCGATATGACGAGTAGTAGTACTAGCCTTGAAATGGGCATATTTTATCGGTAGTCCTATATTTATGACCTGGGCAAAGTGGCAAGTTTCACGGCCAAGTTTCCCGAAAATCGACAAACCAGAAAACATCGTTTTGTTTCAACAATAATGTCACACTTAGGAAACAGAAATGTTTCTGAATTGATTGGGAGAAATTTCATATCTCTGGGAAACAAATTTTGTTGACGCAACAATGTTAACCAAGGATGAGGAAACGTGGAATCATTGAAGTGTCTAATGTTTCCGCAACAATGTTTCCTAGTTTGCCCTGGGCATTAACGAAAATAATGAACAGTAGTATACTCACGGGATTCCATATACTGGTTCAGTTGATTCTAGAGCGTTAGTCAAATGCGACCAAACAAACGAACCAACTTGGTTGTTTTTCTCAGTGTCGAGAATATCTGCAATTCTCTGAATCACGCTCTGACTAGGACATCGCACCAACGCGAGGTAAGTCTCGATACGAATCTCTGTATCCATTGTTAGATCATCAAAGATGTGGAGCAATCCTTGTGCCATATTATCACCGCATGGCATACGTCGCAGAGCTTGTATAGCGTCAATGTTGATGAATGACGGTCCAGGCTGAACAGCACATTTCAGAATGTGGTCCACTGAGGTGTACGGACGGCCGGCGTTACCGATGGCTTTAAGCGCCAAGGTGATTGGTTCACGTTCTTCAGGAGACGAGGTCTGACAGTTTTGACGCAGTTTTCCTTGCAGAAATTTGTCTGCTCTGTAGATTGGACTTAAAGATTTCTAAATATTAAGTTAAAGCAAAATTAAATTTGAAATGATATAAGTAATAATGACCATAATGTATACGTTGCACGAATTCCAAATTTTAGGTTAAAAAATATTTTGCCCATGATACTGATGGGAATAATAATTGGCGTAAATAATGTATATGATGTGTATATAATAGTTGCATAGTCGTAATAGACATATGCTTAGATACGAGGTCTACAGTAACATCAAGCTCGTTCTCCAATGTATATAATCCAGTATATAATCCTCATAAAAATGCGCCTTTTCTAAATGTAATTAGCGATCGCCGTCACTTGTCAGTGATATCGTCAAATAGCATGTAAGCATGTTTTGTGCATAATTTTATCGCACATGAAACTGGATCAAAAACGTGCATATGTAAACGTACACTTAACCAATACCTCAATAATTATACACTCTTTCAAACGGGAACCAAGTTAAAACGAATAAAAAGAGGTAAAACCTACCAAATTATCACAAGAATGTTGACTGCAATACTTATGCATCAAGGTACCCAGTGTGAGGAATGCTGTTCTTGATGGAGAATCTTCACAGAAAAACAAAATGTTTCCAACCATATCTTCACTCGGCTTACCAACCAATGCAATACCAGTTAGGAATTGAACTGATTGAGGTGTACCAACTTTGTTCTCAGTGATAGTTGTGACCATGAACTGTGCACAATCCAAAGTACCACATTGAGACAGAGCATCGACAATATATTTCCTAGTGAAGGAAATTTTTATCATGGAACAAAACTGTTGCGGGGTATTTCATAAAAATTTAAGATGTATTTGTTCTACAAGAGGGGAAAGGTGGGCATCAAGCTTCTGTCACTTTCCTAAGCAATTAGTAATAAACAATTGATTATTTAACAATTATTCGCCGAAGGCGAGGTGAATATCGGTGTAATAAAAACCGAGACGAAGTCGAGGTTTTTATTCACCGATATTCACCGAGCCTGAGGCGAATAATTGTTTTAGTAAAATTACATAGGTGATTATTTGGAATGCACATTTCCAAATGCACATTTCCAAAAATATTTTAATTGAATATTTACGATAAAAGCGGCTTAAAAACACTTTAGGTGATTATCGCGTATTAATCCGAGGTAGCGCAACCAATCAGCGTTGAGAATTTTCAATAATCACCTATGTAATTTTACTAAAAGTAGTTAGTACAGACATTTTTTAAATAGTAACTCATTCTTTTGGTTAAAAATCATATACATCATTTAATATGTGTCTTTTATATTTTTTAAATACTGTTGTAAAACCCCATGGAGGATTTTCGTACTTTGTGCACTTTATAAAATTACGTAATTATTGCTATTGCTATTACATAGGAATATTAGTGCCATAGGCTGCATTAGATATTAAAATTACAGTGACGGTAACAAGAATATATTCATTCATTCTTCAACTCACTGGTATCTCTCGCTCTGTTCCTTGGTACATTTTCTTTCCAGCAAACACTCATAATGTTGATCCCAAACATATTCCAATGCCTTCTCATTCAGTCGTCGGACAGCGAAAATTAACTTGGTAAAGAGTCTTGCAGTGTCAGGTTTAGCTCCCTCCTCCGCACCAAGCTTGTCAAGTATATCCGCCACCTCTTTGATATTTTTCCTTGTCGTTTCAGGATCTTTTGTATGTTCGTACTTCAAACTGGATTGCTCTGTCCCTTGATTTTGTTGAAAACATAACGATTATTACTTTGCAAAGCTTTCGATCCGTATAAGCCTGGATCTTCATCAGTGCAAAAAATATAGTCCCACAACAACAACAACAACAACAACAACAATAACAACAACAACAACAACAACAATGACAACGACAACAAATACAAACAATATTATGTTGTTACAACAACAATGTCTTCTAGACGGAATAATTTAATATGAAGAAAATACCACTTGGTGAAAATGTTTAAAGTACCAAAACTTGGTGAAAATGTTTATTTCACCAGGTCTGTTTATACAGTGAGGTACCAGAAAGACATTCTCCGATGCTGATTGACCAAGCCTACCTGGCATAGATGGAATTTTACCATTCTTCAAACTGCTGGCAATCAATGTAATATTTTGCCTAGAAAGCAAAGAACAGTTCTATTTGAAAAACAGTGCCAAAAATGCAATTCAGTGTAACTCGTGCATGTTTATCCAATTTCAAACCATGCTATCGCCTAGCATCCCTAGCGTGTCTGGATTCGTGCTCGTTTTCTGTTAACCGATGGTGATTGGTTTATAATAATAAGACAGAAATAAAGCGAAACTTATATTTTCGTGCATTTTTATTCTTAGTAATTTTGTTACACTGATACCTGACTGTTGTCATTGCTCCTGAAGATGAGTTATATCCAGCTGAGAAAGGTCGGAACAGATGTGTTTCTTCACAAAATACTTTACCAATTCTTTGTTTAGGAGACATCACAAATTTACACAAACTGTTTGACTTCAGCAAACTGAATGGCTAAAATTAACAAAGAAACTTAATATTCGTAATCTGAAGTGTTCTAGCTCACAGCGACAAGGTATATATAACATTAAGCATACTCTTGATCGCTGTATACTCTATGCACAAAATGAACTGAAAAAGAAATTATACGTTTCAACACTCCAGTCTAGTGCTTCATCAAGGAACTTCAAGGATGTGTCATTGTTAGTTAATAAAGAAAGGATTTAACTTGAAAGAGAAAATTCTGACTGTCTGATCAATAGCGCTCTATCTTGGGGATTACTGAAATCTTTTTTTTTCGAAATACATAACTGAAATTTTGACACTTTAGTTCCGAGAACTTCCAGATTAAGATCATGGAATCTGCATAAATCTCAGCCCTCTCTCCCTTTGTACCCCTGAAGTTGATTTAGAATACCCTAAATGAAAATTCTAATTAAACAGGTTCCTGGAAAATTAACTTAAACCCAAATAGTGATATTTTTAGTTTAACCAAGAAATTTTAAACCATAACGTCAAGGCAAAACGTCATATTAATCATAATCAAAATTATTATGATAACGATAACCGTAACGTCAAGGCAACTTGAATTTCCCTTATATTGGCTCGTTTAATAAGTTATGTCATACACTAATGTCGTTTATCATAATAATTTTGAAACACCTCAAAGTACTGTATATTAAAAACTTGGCAGACGCCTTGTTTTTCAAAACACTTTTCGGTGTTCGCGGTTTCAAATCACTATAATAAAATTCAGTAAGGGTTGCGACTTCATTTTGACACCAGGGCACTCAGGGGGAGGTACTAGCTCAAATTTTGGTGTGAGTGAGCCGTCTATTTCAGACCCCTCTATTTCAGACCAAAATACAAACGTGTTTCTAAAATTCAGACCTGGACTCAAAATCTATACGCTACTTTTTTCAGACAAAAACTGCAAAACCCATACGTCAATTTCACACCAAAACAAGTCAAAACGATACCTTTCGGGACAGCACACACCCATACAGCATGGATATAGGAGTTGTCCCCCCCCTCCCTCCGAGAACAAGCAATACTATAATAAACTCCTTCTTGCGTGTAAAAAAATAGGTACGCTAAGCGTACATGTATCTGCTCATGGTGATGCCACAGTTTCCGATGAAGGAGTAATATTCAACAATAGGCAATTTCGTAATTACGGGCGACATTTTGCAAAGGGGGCAAAAACAATAAAGCAACAATAGTATGGCTCTATACGGGGACAAGTATTCCCATTGGGACGAGGTGTATATAGTTAATACGGCTGGCAGAGCCAAGCCATAGGTTTAATATGCGCCTGTCTGTTTTTTCGTCATCGTCGTCGTCGACGTCGTGGTTTTTTGGGGATGTCACAAACTTGCACTCCCACGGTCGCCCAAGTCACCCGCACAAAACGCATGCAATTTTCTTGTCAATCTTGTGTGCATCTTTATAGAATACTTGGGCATTTTGAGTTACGTACTTGTGTTTTAACCAGATCAATAACGCATCAAGGGAACGATACTCTACATCTATACTCTACAATAGTTTGAACGAACCATACGTGGGTATTTATTTGTATTCGTGGGAAACTAAAGAGAAACTAGAAATCATTGTTGAATATAATTCAGACATAAACGAGCTCTATTTATTAGAGTTCAAGGTCAGCTGTCACATATTCTTGATAATTATTACATGCACTGTAAACGGGTCAAGGTTTTACAAGAAAACCGAGGAGCTTAGTTCTCCCTACGTCTTGCAATATTTGAAGATGATCCTATAGATCCTCACTATTACTTCGATTTGACCCAAACGCTTGAACAGACTCGATATCAGTATTCAGCGAGACGCATTCCTGACGACAAATAATATGAGGGATATTATATTTCCAACAACAAACATTGCGCCTTCAACACTTGATTCGGCGCATCGCTCTAAAACATCTATACTCTACTGTCAATAGTTTGAGCGAACGTACCATACGTGGATATTTATTTGTATTTGTGGGAAACTAAAGAGAAACTAGATATCAGTGTTGAATATAATTGAGACATAAACGCGGAGCTCTATTTATTAGAGTTGAGTCAGCTATCACATATTCTTGATAATTATATTTACACTGTAAACAGGTCACGTAAACCGAAGACGTTAGTTCTCCCTACATCTTGCAATATTTTAAGATGATCCTATAGCTCATTATGATCCTATAGCTCATTATTATACTTCGATTTGACCCAAACGTTTGAACAGACTCGATATAAGTATTCAGCGAGACGCATTCCTCACGACAACAGTGGAATACGCAAGACATTTAATCGCGTGCACGGCGCACGTATTGGTCAAACGTTGGCAGACCAATTCAAATGAGTAACAAATATATATATATATATATATATAGTCAAATCTGCAGACATATAT
Organism: Trachythela sp. YZ-2020; assembly: GCA_016169945.1. NCBI lineage: Eukaryota > Metazoa > Cnidaria > Anthozoa > Malacalcyonacea > Clavulariidae > Trachythela > Trachythela sp. YZ-2020. Next base: position 2,870,525 of record JADLSH010000395.1, read on the forward strand.
ATATATATATATATATATATATATATATACATATACAATTACACAATGTTTTATTTTTAATATGTTGTAGTATTTCTTATATACCTTAATGGCTTAATCTTCGACAGTTTGACTGTTTAACTGTTTAGTTTGATAGTTTCTCCTTCAGAAATAGAACAACTACATTTGAAATTGGCCACATATTTTAAAGCATTCGTTCTAGTCGATACTTTCGTATTGAAAACCTTCGTATTTCCACGTTTTTATATGAATTAACGACATTTTGTCAATCGCCATGTTGAATTTAAGATCTAGCCTGCGAACAGGAAAAATTGAACGATGATAATGGCCTTGGGGAACATTACGTCATTGCATTGTAAGCCACTTGCTGATTGGTTATCAATTTAAATAAGCTCGTCGCTGAATGGCTACAAGCTAACAGCAAACAGCCAACAGCTAACAGCACGATGGCAATATATCTGCATTCGCAGATACAATAATCATATTACATAACAATTTCATATTGATCCTCGTTCTCAGGATGTCATGACTACAGGTCGCTCGACTTGAATTTGGAATCGGCCTATATTGTTTTCATTATTTCAATGTTTTTGATTGGCCAGACTGTAAAATGTCTGGAATTTCTATATTTAAAGTGCCCTGACAACATGTCTGGTGCAAGGTCAAACTTTATGCTCAAACGTTGAAACACTAATAAAGATAAAATCGCTCGTAAACAATTCTCAACTGCAAATGGTATACTGTTGGACTAGTTTCTTATTTCCTTGGCAGTGACTATGTAATTAACTCGAAGGCCACTGGTGTATGATAAAGGTGCAAGGATTTCTAAAGTATAAAACCTTTCATTACAAAAGCAGCCTTTTTAGGTTTTTTTAAGTCCAAAACTTAAATATTGAAAGTATATGGAAATATCCAGACTAACATCGCATGTCAACATGGATGAAGACATTCATTTCGACTTACCATTGTTATAAGTTAAATTGCAACTATTATATACAAGTCGTTGCGTGTTTTGGCGGAGAATAACCGCAAAATCTATCGTAATTTGAAGATCTTTTTCTTTCGGGGCATGTTTTGAATCAAGTTTTGAGTTGCGTAGGCACGGGGAGGGGGGGCATGAAGGGTGCCCTCCTCTCAGTTTTCTTCCAAGTGCCGTTTTTCAGGAAGAAAAATTGATGGGAAAGTGTCCTTTTCTAATAAAAAGGTACCCTTGAGACACACTAACTCAGAACTCCAAGTCGCTTGTTTACTTTAGATGTTTTGCATGCATAAACCATGGTGAAAGTTGATAGTAAAAATCTAGATTAGTGAATAGTCGAAATTATATATTATCATCTTTCTAAATAGGTATAAAATGTCAATATTTAAAAATATATATAAACACATATAATACGCTAACCTAAGGAAAAATCTGAGCCTTGTTTATAATAGCGACAGACACAATATAATGTTTCCATGTTCAAGGTCAAGTATCGAGCCAAAAATGAAACACTGTGCAAAAATATTTGAAAATTTTGGTGTTGTTCCTCGCATTCAGAATTATAAACGTATTCGGAAAATATTCTACTTTCCATTAAAAATGAATTTATCAACGAATTCTGAACATTTTTTATATTGTTTTGAAACAAGGACTTCCTAATGGCCGAACGTTCTACTTGATTACCGCGTTTGCCCTTGGTCGGGAAGTCCTGCTCATATTATATGACGAACATTCAAAAATGTCCATGTAAGGATACTAAGGAAAATAGACTAATTAAATAATTAGAATATTTTCCGTATAAATAAATATATAATTTAATAGATCATTTAATGTCGGCATATTGAAAAAATATTCTTTTGATATTAAATGTATATAAACCATCCAATATGAATATATACTGCAAATAAAAATGTGAATAACAACATATTCTCGGTGGAACACAGCTGTTGAGTGTTGTTCAACGGGACAATCATGATAAGAATGGCCAAGGTCATGAAAGCAATCATCTTGAAAATCAAGGTTAACCATCTAAACTTATTCCTCACAAAATGTCTTGAGTCAAGTAGCCAAAACGGTAACGAACATGTCAAAAAAATATTTTGTATATATAAGACCTTGAAAAACTGCTTAAAAAGTATAATGGGAAATTAGATAAAATAATCTTGGATCTTAACATTGAACAACACTTCAAAATCACAAATGACGGATAAGTATAATTCCTGAACATTCTCCCATAAAGTATGTGTGAAAAATTGAAAATGTTCCTCAATCTTGTTGCTAAGGAAAATGTTCTTCTGGATCCCGAGATTTTCCCTGCCTTGATTGTATAATAAATATTCCTATCGGTATTTGTTAAACCAAAAAAACATAGCCAAACCCAATTTAACATCATAGGAACTTGTTGGAACATGTTCATGATATGTTTTCACAGCAGGCTTCGTGATAGAGCCTTCAGAAGAACTGGTGCGTGGCATGACATTAACAAAATCCCTGTTTTTTTAAAAAGTCAGGAGGCTGAAACTATTAAATGTTTTATTTTTTTTCTTGATATAATTTGTTTTCGGTATGCTCATCGGCATCGCCCCGATAAAAAGAATTAACCAATAGATGACATATCTAAATTCAAAGGAGAGAGCCTGGGAATGAGGTTTATTGAAATTTACGGAAAACAGCAGGAATTCAAACGTCCCCTTGAATGATATCTGTTATTGAACTGGTTTCATGAGAAGTGCTGAAGTCTGGTTAATATAAAACAACGGGAGTTTTCCGTATCAACGACGCATGGATATCCTATTAAAAGCAAGGGCATTCTAGGTCGCTTGCATAAAGGTCAACTTGAGCAGCGTGATATAAAACATCTGTTCAACGAGTGAACGAAAGATTCCTACCGAAATATAAATACATGCTCGCCATCAATGGCACGAGAATAGAAATGAAACATTGTTTTTGAAAGGAAACACAGCTTGAAAATGTGTACTTAGGTCTTAGGTTATGTAAACTGTAAAGATATTTATCAAACTCATTTATAATTCATGAAGAAAATTCAAAAGAAATGAACGTATAATCAATATTCGTAAATCTCATACAGATTTCGTCTTGATTAACGTAACCTTTCCCTTCGATTCTCTCAACAGCTTTCGAGTACTTCATATGATTTATACATCGATTTATACTGAAACAGTTTATATAACGATATGTCTGCGCAAATAAAAACCGATCTCTCCATTCCATTTATAGTGCAAAATCATTATCTAGTTTTAGAATATGTGCTTTTAAATTCAACAAACAATAAATTTAGGAAAGAAAGATATGAAGTTGTGCATGATAGAGGTAAAGTGATACGAAAAACAAATTGTTGGAACTTGTCATCGAAAAACTGGTTTGAACGCATGTTAGTTAGAAATGTTTTACAAATGTTCTCTGCTGTTTTGTATGAACATTTTTAATTAACGCATTGAAATTAGTCGATTTTGCAAGTTGCAGGAATATTTAACTGTAAAATATTTGGATAATGTCACCACTAAAAAATACCAGAACTAGCGTTTTCTTTTTTTGTGTCATATATTGTTAGTACCATTCGAGGTACAATTTCCATTATAGTACTGTCATTTTCAAATCTCATACAAGTGTGATTAATACGATAAATATTTATCAATTGCGCAAATTGTGTGTTTTGTTTTCTTTCTAAGAAAATGTTATATGCCAAAAGCCAAGCAGGATTACTTAGAAACTGACGTCATTTATTAAGCGTTGATGGCAGCTGAAATATCTTGCGGTTTCGGAAAGAGTTCAATGTGATTAATTATTAACCAGCCGTCTAGTAAATGTTTTGTATATAATTATAACTTACCTCGGTTAAAGTGCGGTCTTTAGTAACAAGCTTTAGTTGAAATGAGCTCAGGATACCACGTTTCATATTCAGAACATGAACAGGTTCTCCGACTTGTGGTCGGATATTTGTAATCATCCCCTCGTGACTTTCAAAGTACAAATCTCGAGCTTTAAGCTCTCGGCTTAGATCTTCGCTTCCTGAAGAAAGCTTGAAATCTAAAGCATCTTGGTTCTTGCCCTGACCTTCCAGGAGCTCGGCTTCTAAAATCTACAGTGCAATAAAAGCAAAACGAATAGCCATTAATGTCGAAAATTAATTAGATGATAGACGTGTAAGAAAAATAGATTAAATTACCTTAACATAGTCACATAATGAAAACGTGTAAAGGAAAATAAGAAGACGTGATCTGGGGGTTAAAAGCTTCCTAATATATATTTATTAAACGTGACGAAACCTAAGAAACAGGACATTAATGCAAAACCACACCGTGTGGGCCGGTCTTATCATCTCACGCGCGCCAATTATATCCTTTGATCTATGTGTTTTGCATTAAACGCGCTTTTGTGTTCGAATACCAAATTTGCCCAGGTCTTCAATTTTCAATATTATAGTATAATTTGGCAAGGGACTCGTTATTTACCTGAAGCATATACATGCATGGTAGCACAGGTGTTATTTGACATTTCGCTCTCAGTTTGAGTCCAGAACGCACTTCAGACGTGCCAACTAAACCCGTAATGGTTTCCCCTTCATAGGAGTACAATAGACTCTTTTTTGTGTGGAAATGAGATGCATCTGAAAAACGGGAAAAAAGGTACAGAAAAATTGGGAAAAATCTAGATGTGTCAAATAGGATAAACAATTAATAATTATTGCTGAACATAAGGCGAAAGATATCAAGTTTCATATCTAATGCAAGTTAAGTTCATGCAAGGGTAAATTCCTGATTAAGGATAAAGCACGTATTCTTTAAATATAAAGGCAGTATTTAATCATGTTTAGTTGTTCTATCGTTGAACACACGCAATACTTTGTAAGCAATATGAAATTTAATTTACAATCCAAAATAGGTCCACAATGTGTGATTTCCTTTCATGGTGCAACGCGGCAAATATTTTTGTGACTCAGAAAGCAGTAATCACAATCTGGCGCGTTCAACGTCTGCGAAATAAACACTTACCACTATTGCATTCTGGTGCGGCTGGTCTGTTCAGCACGTTGCTAAACGGCGCTAGAGAATAACAGAAAAAGGAGACATTTTAGCTGGCCTCGTGGGAGACTAATGTGTGAAAACAAATATCTTTTATCCGGTCAAATAACAGGGCAAGTGGTATTATCCAAAGTCCACGTTAATGAGTCTGTACGAGTGGTATAGGACTTAGAACATGCACATTTTAACCTTCTTTATTAATAACTAAAACTACATCTCTATTTTTTTCAATATCAGAAGAACACCCGCACAATAATTTCATTTGTTGGCATATTCATGCAGTATACAAACTAATGTTTGGTTACAGATTCAGATTTGTTATGACGAAGGCTTGTGTCATATGAACAGACACAACTAGCACATAATTGCGCTTTGGTAAAAGAATGCGTAATTTTAAAGCAAAAAAACTTCATTATATTCCTAGCCAAACCACAAGCGCAGTATATAGCCACAGCATGAATAAATTGCGCAAAATAAGTATAAAAAAACGCAAAATAATCCGAGTAGTTGAACCTACCTGACAGAACGCCCGACAAGAACAAAGTCGCGACAAGTAGTTTCATCTTCGCATTGCTTGTTCTCTCGGTTCTTTAAATTCGTATGAACCAAGTACTGCCTACAGCCCCAAGCTTATATAAACCAGGCTTATTGCTGAGCTCTGAGTTTTGTGAGCATATGACGTTAGAATCAAGCAGCCAATCAAAATGCATCTCGACAAAACCAGTCTAAACAGGTTTTTGCTCTAGTATTTTCGCTTGATTCAGCGTGCCGGCGCGAAATTTGCAAAAGTTGGCAAAAAAAAAAGATTTTAATTTTACTTTCATTTCGGCAATTTTGTAATCAATTTACTTAACTATAGTTCTAACCACGTTTTTGAGGAAGACGAATTATCACCGACTAATACTGTAGATTACTGTAGATTGTCATGAAACAAGATTTGAATCTCCTGGCCAGTAGTCACTGTCTGAATATTTATCAATACGCATATTTTTTTTCAAATTGCCCAGCAAAAGAAAAGGCTTTGCCACTCGTTTGCTGGGAGTAACTGGATAGTATTAACATTCAAAATCGCATATAAAATGCTTTAATTCATGATAGACTTAAGTTCTGAGGCTGAGCGTCGTTTCGAACAGTTAGGGGGCTAATGAGTTTATTTAATTAAGAGGTGAATGTTCAGTTTACACGAATTTACAGATTTTTAGCCTTAATTAATAGCCCTAGTGCTATCAATTGAGTCTAGAAAATTGTACATGTCAAGACATGTCGGATTATTTTGATTTCATGGCTATGATGAATTGCAACTACAAAAGAATCAGTATTAAATATACATAATTATATACAAGTTTCGGTAAATATATATATCTAAATATAATTCGTATCTTCTTTCAATATAGATAAACGATGTTGTAGGTTTCAGCTGTAGTTCGGTTGAAAAATCAGGCGTGTGGTCACAAACAACAGTATATAATATTTATTTATTAACAATGATAGACATATTTCGCCATTTTTGTGGTTTGACTGAGCCGGTTATGATTTATATGCGTAAGTAATGAATCAAAATATAGCGGAGATTATGCTAATGAGTAATAACTATGTCTCTATATTTCAGTTGCACGGAGCTCAGCCTAATCGTCCACTCGCGCAGTTAGCGAGAGTAAACTATCGTTATGTATAATATATATACATCGTTATACTAGTTATCTACCTGGGAATCTCAGGTTGCTGAGATGGGATAAAATGAATGAAAAGAATGGAAAAAACGTTTACAGCCCACAGGTCATTTAGCCTTGTCGAAACCGAGGGGTGCATGATGTATTACTCCTACAATCCTCGTACACTTCCTCACAAATAAAAAATAAATCTTCAAAACAAATCCCGGAATCCAGCCAAAATTTGTCGAAAAATCCGTACATAATCCTGAAAATCCTAAAATCTCTTTAAAAATCCGCAAAATCCCAGTCAAGAGCCAAAATCGGCAAAATGTCATTTACAATTCGCGGACATTTTTGCACAAAATCCCCAAATCTCTGGTTATATTGCAGGAATATTGAAATCCCAAAAATTATCGCAAGCTTTTTTCAGAGTAATACACCCGGCCCTAGCTCGTTGTAATCTTCCTGTATCATTGACTGCTTGCCAATAAATATTATATTGTATAAATGGCTATAATCAATATATCATTCCAACTTTTATATTAGTTTTGTGTTTGTTCCGTGGCTTATCAGGATCGTTGAAGAAAGCGGTATTTTATACAATCATCAGATCATGTTGAGATTATCTGCACAATGACCTGCACCGTGATTATCGGTGATTGCTCCAATTCAACACCGGCAAAATACTTATATAAAAGTTTTGAATGTTTGATAAATTAATTATAGCATTTATACAGTATAACTGTCTATTGACAAGCAGTCAATGATACAGGTAGTTTATGACTAAATGACCTGTGAAAGCTTTTTCCCAATTAATAACAGAACTTGAAAACGTCGCCCGCTTATTGTCCGGTGTTCCAAAATGGTCCTTCAAAATCTGTCGCCCTAGGGCAAGTTACATGAACCGATCAGTCTGATTGTCTTCTCTTATTTTATATATTGCAACTGAAAATGTAGATGGATTTCGCAATTTCGCTTCCACGATGCTGTAATTTTGTGCCTATAAAATATAGGTATAGGGAGGTAAAAGCAAGCAATATTGCAGTGCGTTTCAGACCATTTTCAGACCATCAGTATTTTCTCTCAAAATATATTTTGTTAGTTTAAATGTTTCTTATCAACATTCAAAGAAAATAATATTGAAAAACATGTCTATACAAGCCGTCTTGGGTGGTTGGAAAATTCTCAGTATTTTGTTACAGATAAAATGTTTCGTAAGAGTTTACAATTTTGATCGTTATTTGAGGGGAAAATATGAAAACATAACCTCCTGCTGCGAAATGATATTGTTTTCCTTTTCGCGTGCGTATAGCCGTCTCTTTTCCGCTCCAACGAGGGCCGGCTATAAGCAGGCTAATTAAATAATGCTCAATTTTCACTATATGTAGAAGTATATATATTGTGTTTGGTGGCAAATTAAAAACAGAATTTCTTCCCCCTGTTAATGTTAACATTTATGTAATTATTGAGTATTTCAAAATTGTAGAAATTCTGTAATTCAGGTATTTTTAATATATTCAATTTAATTCAACATGACATTTCTGACGTTGATCACCATCTGGGGCCGCTTATTTTAGACTTAACTACAATTTAACTACAAAATGGGTAGTTAAAAAGTAGTTAAGAGTTTTGTACAACCGGCCCCAGCTGTTCTGAAACCCACTAAAAATTGAAAAGTACCATGCAATGTGAAAAGTACCTAAAAAGGCAGTACTTGCATATATATGCACAATTTCCGAAGAGACGGAGCTTCAAGTTTAATCTATATATATAGTGGCAGTGATCGCTCTAGTGCAGATTAATATCTGTCGTCACCATACTTACCCTAGACTTGCTCCAAGTCGACCTCTGCTAGTCGAGGGCAGCACTGGCGTCGACCTCTGTTGGTCGAGGGCACACCGCGCATAAATAATTGACCTCCACAAATTCCTTACTCTTTGGTAAATACTTCCTTGAAACTTTGGATAATGGATAATGGATAATGTTTAATTACACATATATTTTCGCATATAAAATGAATTACAATGTGTTTACATTAAAATACTATAATACTATAAGATTATATTAAAATATTTATTAAAGACAAAGTTAAAAGTTAGAAGTCAGGTTTCATTAGTCACCGCTTTCTGTTTGATATAGCAATTGTATTTGGAAAATCCTTATCACACCGAACAAAGTGTTCGGCGGAAATTAGAAAACTGACATTGGCAATACGGAAAGAAAAATTTGTTTGGATTATGTTCTCTCAGCAGAGTAATACCCCAGTTGGCTATATGTAAGCTAATGAGCAATGAGCCTGCTTATCACTCTCTATATCCGTTCCCTTGAGGGCGAACGTCGTGCCCAGGCTGCGCGCGGTTCCTATGATATTAACCTTGATTACTATGTAACCTCATAAATTAAACTCATAGCTCGATTCGGCGATACCCCGCAGCACGCTGCGCTTGCGCTACTTTACTGCAATATACTCAAATAATTCAAGAACAGGAAACATACCTGTTATTATTATGAACATGCGCAAATGTCTTGGCGTTTGCCCTTGGGAATATTGCACATATTTACACTTGAGTGAACTTGTGCATAAAGTAAACATGACGTACGATTTTTTCCTGGCACGTGACAATTTACGTTGCTTATGGACGGCGTGGGTTTTAAAATCTTTTTACTAATGTCTCTCTTGTTGATACATTGATACTTAAAGATTAAGCACGATCAAGATAAGTGGCTTTTGACATATGACATATCACCAAAATATCTTCCCATTAAGCACAAAAAGCAAAAATAGGTACGCTAAGCGTACACGCATCTGCTTATGGCGATGCCACAACCACAGATGCCCATGAAGGAGTAATATTGAATAATTCAACAATAGGCAATTACGGACGCTATTTAGCAAAGTGTCAAACGGGGCAAACACAATAAAGCAACAATAGCATGACTCTAGGGACAAGTATTCCCATTGGGGCGAGGTGTATATAGTTACTACGGCTGGCAGAGCCAAGTCTCGTGGCTTGTTTGGGGTGTCACAAACTTGCACTTCCACAGTCACCCAAGTGTTAAATATGATTTTACCAGTTAGAGTCTTGGATACATGTGGAATTGCGTCATAAAAAGAGAACAAACTGAATTTTAACCAACATTTATGGCCACATATATATCTAGCCATCAGTTTAGGCCATGTGCAGTCACACCGTTTAATGATTTACGCACGCGAACAACGTAAATTGCCTGATCGAGGGTTGTTTAAACCCTTCAAATATTGTTCCAAAATACATGAATTTTGGGTGTGAGAATATAAAGCCTTGAACAATTCCTTTATTTCACCAGTTAGTTCAACAGATCATAGGGGTAATATTTTAGAAACTAAAAGTGTAGTCAAACTGAACTGGATCAGTATTGGACGTCAGTGATCCGCATGCGTTGTTGTTCAGTTCACGATGGCTTGACGAAATCGAAAAAAATTTATTCTTCAGTTATATGGATGGTGCTCATGCATGCACTGGATAATATTCTAGCTTTCGACTATGCTTTAGAATATTATTAAGTACAATGTTCATATTCGGAGTTACCGTTGTTTTGTAATTTGTAAAAATATTCAGTTGTCCCTTGTAATCACAGGATAACACCTGTTCCAACTTCATTTACTGTGGAACAACCTACCATCAACTATCAAATCGTCCGTATCCTTCTCGTCGCTAAAAAGTAAACTATACCATCACTACTTTCTGAGACTAAACTTGCATTTTGATGTGGATCGACCAATAACTTGGAAATCCTTGTGTACTAAATGTCGCTCCTTTGACATTACTTGTTGTTCGTAAACTTTGTTGTACTGTTATGTAATGGACGTTTGACATAGTTGCGTCACGCTGCATGAGAGCGGGGCCACATGGGAGAGTTTGTCTTTTTCTTGCTATATCCCTTGCCCCATTGGCCTCGCTTTCATGTGGTGTGACGTGGTTGATGGTGGCGTCTGTTGTATGTTGTCATTGTCTTTGTTGTTGTATGTGTTGATAGTGATGACGAAGATAGCCATGGAAACAGGTCATGTAGATGCACGTTTTACGTTTCAATTTTTTGGCGTTGTTCAAATCTTTTGTCTTATGCCTTGTATTGTCTTAAACTCAGTGGACAGTAGCATGTGTGAGTGGGCAGTAGCATGTGTGACCGGTTGCCATGACTAGCTATGTCAGTGTTTGTTTTAGTACATGCATTCAGCTAAAAATATTTTCAAAAATCTCAGATCTGATACAGTTACTGAGTTCATCAGATTTTGCAAAACAGATACGCAATTCTTTGCTCTTAGACTCATTAAGGACCATTAAAGCAGGAAATTAATCATTGTGGTGTTAGAACTCAGGATGATGTTACTCTGAGTTGATCCACAACGGGCATGCGCAATTCCCACCGCAAAGAAACTCAAAATGCAAGAAATACCGTTTCAGAGAGTAAGAATAAAGAATTTTTTCGGGTGACAGAGCATGTCAAGACTGGAAATCGTATATAACTGGTCGAAGAATTAAGATTGTAAATTAATGATCATCTTAAGTAATTAGTTCAAAATATAAACGTATGCTGTCGTTTTCTACTTCAATATATAATTACCAGAAGATATCTCGAACGTGCGGTGCCAGTTAAGTTGTGTAAAACTACCTGAAAAATACAATAAGAACTTCGACGTTTCAAGCGAAGGCCCTTCGTTTGCCGGAAGTTAGTAGGTACAACTCAACCGCCGAATTACCAGAAGAGCCTGTAACACAATGACGCGCCTACAAGAATGTCGTCTCAGCTGGCAAATTTTCTTGAATTGCACCTGTTCCTTGCGGTGGTACCAATTTTCACATAGAATTGTGGTCGCAAAATATTTCGTGAAAAGTTTCGCATGGATGGTTAAATATGGCTGATTCAATTGAATTAATTGTCTTACATCTTTCCGCTTTCAATTTTTTTTTCTAGATTAAATTATATTTTTACAGCGCATTCGCCAATCTATTTCCATTCTTCCCTCAGGAAAATGCGAAAATTTCATGCTCATATACACCAGTGATAGCAAATTGTTTTTTACGTAATCCAGGCAGAATTATCATATCAGTTTTCTGTGTTTTAATCAGTCTAATGACCATATGTCCTTTTAATTTGTCCATTCAACTATGAATCGAATAAATTTTTTACCCAAAAGGTCAATTCGCAGTATGTTGACAAACACTTTTAAGCAAGTCTAAACAGGTGAATTCGTTTTGACGCGGCTTGGTTTTCAAACCTACGTTTTCATTTTCAATTTTTCAAAGCATTATCGATGAGTAGGGCAAATTATTAATATAGTATAAGTATAGTATTTTGATTCATCCTATTAACACCTGCGAGATGCAAACATCTTTCCCCCTAAGGGAAAATTCGGGGGGAAACGAAGGGGGAGGGAGAAGGGCGTTTGCTCGCATGCTAAACTTACTCAGAGGTCACCCATTATAGGCTTCTACCGACCGTAACCTTAGGCAAAAATTCATCCTATACACTACCTGGTCAATTGGTCATGCAAGTAACATTTATAACATTTATTAATTTATATCGCGCAAATTCAACAATACAATTTTCAAATGCGTCTGCATGGTGATCACCGAAATGTGCTCGGATATCTCTGCATGTTATTTACTGAAAAAATATGGCTAAACCGAATTCAACTATAGTTGCATTAGAAATTTTAAACAGCATACGCATGAAAACCTTTGGCTTTGAATTTTCTACTAGAATTTTCTTTGAATTTCCTTTTTCAGTTCACACTTTACCGAGTGAAGTACCACTGTAACCACTTCGGGTCTTCAGTCGTCACATTACTGTCATACTGACATAGCTTTTAATTGCCTTTGGAAACAAACTATTGCCGAAAGTTTGTGTATATAAACCATTAGTTTGGGATTATAAATTTGTCTTGGTTCATAAAAGATATAAACATGAAAAATGCCAAATTGCCAAATTTTTTGGACAGTTGTAAGCCTTGACCTTGGTATATTGTTGATAACTCAAATGAACTGGTAATAAGCCAGTTCGGAGTTTCCACTGCGCATTCAATCTCGTACCCCGAGCCTGCAATCCGGATCGCAGGCTCGGGGTACGAGATTGCTGCGCATCCAAATGACGCTTTTTGCGTCAGGACTCGGATTCAAGGGATTGAATGTCAATTGGGACCTTTGTTCTGTTTTCATTCCCTGCCACAAACTGTAATTATTGTCTGTAATATGTCTCGTATGTAATCTTTGGCAAATCTATTAAACTAAACTAAACTAAAATCTCCTCCGCAGAGGCTTTTATAGGCGCGCGATTGAAGGAAGAGGAATGGAAATTACCGTTTAGCGCATTTTATTTATTACCATCTAGCGTATTATACTTAGGTGATCGAAAGCCTCTGTGGAGGAGAGGGTTAAAATTTCAGTTGCATTGCAGTTAAATCATAACATGTAGCTGATACTCAATTTAAAATATGCATATCAAAGTATTCAACTGTTCAATAATTCATTTGTGTTTCACATATAGCCATTCACATTTGTCTTCTGACAGTTCTGTGTAAAGCAAAATATAGAAAGGTGCACTTAACTCTTAAGGGAATAATTTTCTAATTTAAAGCGAGTTAATCAGTCAATTAACCGTGCGGAAACTAATTGTTCTTCGAACAACTTTGGCATATTCAAATGACGATTGAACAGTTGAATACTTCGATATGCATATTTTAATTCTCCCAGTCGCTGCATGCCCGTCATGCCCACTACTTAACCTGTGAACGGGCATACACTGTGTACGAGATTGGTATGATTTTATCCCAACGCGTCATTTGGATGCGCAGTCGAACTCCGAAATGGCTTATTTGTTTTACAATTTTAAATCAAACGTGATAACATGACATTGAGAAACACTAATGTAATTTGTGCGATGATCGAGAGAAACGTATTTAGTCAACACATGAAACCAGAGAACTGATGTATGGCAGCATGTTTAATATTGTTTTAGGAACGAAATTGTGAAGAGACATCCACTTTCAGTCATGAGTCAATGAGTGACATAATTTGCAACTCGAAATCTAGGGTCATATTTAGGGTTAGTGGCACTTTAAAATATACAGTCAAAGACTCAAAGCGGACTACAAAAAACGTTGCATATAACTATGGATGCATAAATCATGCATAAAAACGTACGCTACAGAGCGCATCCTTCACAGTCGCTGTTTGGCGCAGTATCACAATAATAACCGGGCTCCAAATATCGAACAACCACAACGAATAACTTAACGAATAACCCAGATGCGGCATGTAAACATACTTTACTAGAAGGTCATTTTTTGAAAAATAACAAATCCACTCCAGTAAATTCGCCGCTATATGAATTCCTGTGTCGTGTGCAGGTCACATGCTAGACTTGCTCCAAGTCTCTTTCATTGTCTTTCTGTATCGATCCACTATAGTGTAAATAACATGACGTAACGAAGAGTAGCGGAGCGAGAAAGAGAGACTTGTCAACAAAACTGAACCGAAGGGGCTAGACTTGCTATAGTGTAAATCATGTTATTTACACTACTACTAGTGGATCGATACATAAAGACAATGGAAGAGAACTGGAGCAAGTCTAGGGTTTTGAACCGTGTCTCTCTATAGTGGTCGATACCGAAAGGCAATGAAAGAGCATGACCCTGAACCCTTACAAACCTTACAAGACCAACCAAGGGCATGAACTAAATAAAGAATGTAATCGATATCTGCTAGACACACATGCTGATACAGTCGATAAGACTACTCAAGACAATGGAAAACATGCATTGTTATCACGACCAGAATCAAATCAATAAATCAAATGAACTATAATCTACCCCTCGTCGATATATAAACACTTATTTGGTTTGAACGTTCGAAGAACGTTTGGATTTATAAGACTATTGTTATGCAAACAGTTTTTGGATTAGCACTATAAGGCCTATGGACACTCAGCCTAGCCTGCGTGGCTGCATGCGGTTTAATTTAAGAGGTTGGGAATTGATACGCGGACAGGAAAAAATTGAGGAAGCGAGGCGTGGGGGGAGGTGAAAGATACGCAGGCTACACTCAGTCATAAACGTCACCATACGTTCAAACGAAACCACCGTACGTTTACTCTCTCCTCCGCAGAGGCTTTTGAGCGAGCGCTGCACGCAAGATTAGCAAAGATTAAAGATTATAAGACGCACTTACATGAAGTTTCCGAGGGGGAAAGGAAGGCGCGAGGGGGGCGACGGCGCCCAAAAGTTTTGAATCGTCCAGACACACTATAAGTCGTCTTTTGACTGAGACTTTACAAACTATGGATAGAAAACTAAAGGTTGTAATCGTGCTTGCCTGAAGAACACGGAGGACTGCGTTCAGGGACTTGTTGAAGCGACTGCGTGAGGGACTTGTTATAGGGACTGCGTGCAGGTACTGGTTGAAGGGACTGCGTGCAAGGACTTGTTGAAGGGACTGCGTGCAGGGACTGGTTGAAGGGACTGCGTGCAGGGACTGGTTGAAGGGACTGCGTGCAAGGACTTGTTGAAGGGACTGCGTGCAAGGACTGGTTGAAGGGACTGCGTGCAGGGACTGGTTGAAGGGACTGCGTGCAGGGACTGGTTGAAGGGACTGCGTGCAAGGACTGGTTGAAGGGACTGCGTGCAGGGACTGGTTGAAGGGACTGCGTGCAGGGACTTGTTGAAGGGACTGCGTGCAGGGACTGCGTGCAAGGACTGGTTGAAGGGACTGCGTGCAGGGACTAGTTGAAGGGACTGCGTGCAGGGACTGGTTGAAGGGACTGCGTGCAGGGACTGGTTGAAGGGACTGCGTGCAAGGACTGGTTGAAGGGACTGCGTGCAGGGACTGGTTGAAGGGACTGCGTGCAGGGACTGGTTGAAGGGACTGCGTGCAAGGACTGGTTGAAGGGACTGCGTGCAGGGACTGGTTGAAGGGACTGCGTGCAAGGACTGGTTGAAGGGACTGCGTGCAGGTACTGGTTGAAGGGACTGCGTGCAGGGACTTGTTGAAGGGACTGCGTGCAAGGACTGGTTGAAGGGACTGCGTGCAGGGACTGGTTGAAGGGACTGCGTGCAGGGACTGGTTGAAGGGACTGCGTGCAGGGACTTGTTGAAGGGACTGCGTGCAGGGACTTGTTGAAGGGACTGCGTGCAAGGACTGGTTGAAGGGACTGCGTGCAAGGACTGGTTGAAGGGACTGCGTGCAGGGACTGGTTGAAGGGACTGCGTGCAGGGACTGGTTGAAGGGACTGCGTGCAGGGACTGGTTGAAGGGACTGCGTGCAGGGACTTGTTGAAGGGACTGCGCGCAGGGACTTGTTGAAGGGACTGCGTGCAGGGACTGGTTGAAGGGACTGCGTGCAAGGACTGGTTGAAGGGACTGCGTGCAGGGACTTGTTGAAGGGACTGCGTGCAGGGACTTGTTGAAGGGACTGCGTGCAGGGACTGGTTGCCTGGCCTGTGTTTGTGTCGGTCCGTATCTGTAACGTGTAATTTGTACATCTGCCATGCAAAAATCCCTAATAGTATAAAACACTTAAAGTATAAAACTGTTTTATTTCTACATACAGTGTATATAAACATTTCCCTATAGAGCTTATACATGCATAATACAATATATTGATTATTCTAAATGCGTTATAAATATATATCTTATATTGAAAGTATATTAATACTTCTACTGTTCTACACTAAAATACTAAACTATATTATTATCTTATTATATTCTAGTACATTAAAAATTCCGTTATGGGACATAAAATGTCATTTTGATACCATCTTGGTTACGTTTAAGATATAAAACCCCATTTACTTATTATACTTCCACGTCCGTGGACGAATTGGACGAATTTTTTTTTCGTCATTCGACGAATTTTTTAAATGAATTCATGTTTTGCTGATCTATAATGATGGTCTATTACAAAACCACGCATGTTGATACTGAATGAAAACCGCATCGATTCGCACGAACGAAGTCATTATAGCATGATCATTAATCAAGCTCTACTGTACATCATAGCAAACACAATGGACTTTGGTACAAGTCAGTAGCATTTCTTCTATATATTCGTTTGTGAGATCAACTCCAAGCAATATATCTGATTAAATTCTGGTGGGTACTGGGTAGCATTATGGTATCGACGTATTATTTTTGGACGTATATTAATTTTGTCAAGAAAACCTTAGTATCAGGTGCATGTCATCACAGTTCTGTCATAGGACGATGAGGTTGTTTCGACGAATAGTAATCTCTCTAAAAAATAGAAGACATAATTCAATAAATTTAACAGTAATCATTTGGAAATTGGGTAACTATAAAAGCCAGCTTAAAGTGGCTGTCCAAAGATTTTTAGATTAAATAGTGCCTTTCAAATTCTGAGCAACAGAGTGCACGAAAGTTCACTGTTCAGTGTATGCTCAACAAGTTAAATTAAAACTATTTTCATGAAATAATTATTTATTCAATGGTGTTTGGTTGAGAGATTACCTTCATGATCTAGAGTCGCGGGACTTTAATTCTTCCTTCATACAGTAAATGACCATGAACTTTCTAACACTCACTCCGTCTAAGCTGGCTAATCTAACTCGCCTCACGTATTAATTTCAATTTCAATGCAAACGTTTTAGTGATTAACCGAAAAAGGAAAATACTCGCAACCAAATCTAGCTGAATTTTTCATTAAAATGAACAGCTTTCATTAAAATGAAACAGCCCTTCACAAATACTGTAATTTATAAATACATAAAATATCAAACCTGATTACTTGATACTGAAATCTTGTCTGAGGGTCTAAAAAAGAAAAATGTATTTACTATATCACTGCTTTTACTGATAGTTGATACTTTATATAGACGTGTGCACACACGAAGAATGCATATTCTTTGGCTGTGGTCCTCGAGATACAACCTGGTTCACAATGGTCTTTCGCATGCATTAGGAGGAGAAAATTGCCGACAAAAGAGCTAGTGTGAACCATACTTTAAATATACAAGTCTGAATGAGTAGTCTCATGTATCTTATATAAAAGATATACATTTTCAATACTGACAGGTTGCAGTGTTTCAATCCCAAACAAGTGCTTTCTTGCACTTTACAAAACTACATAGAGCCACTTTAACAATACCTTTTGCTACGTATAGAAGGTGGAGGAGCAGTAGCATGTTTATTTCTTTGTCGTTCTTCATCATGAACAAACACAGGTTTGCCAGTATCAACATCAGTAGCTACATCAGCTGAGTTCAACAGTTTATCGAGTGCAGTCCGTCTTTCTGCTGCCGAGGCAGAGTGATGCCGTGGTGCGCTGTTATTTCGTGGTTTATCATGACCATCAGTGCTCCTGCTGCTGGATATCTTACGTTCGTTGTATTCGTTACTATGGTTACCATTGCTTGGTGGCGGAGGAGGGGCATGGGAAGGAGCTTTGGTTTCACCGTTCTTCTCTAAGAGCCTACGTTCCTTAGCTTTCAGCGGTTTTTCCACAGTCATTGGACGAGCCATCATACTGGTCTCCTTCATTGACTCGACTTTCTTCACTTTAGCACGTAACTTTGCACCTGGACCTAATATAAACAAACCATGAATATTTGAACTCGAATTTGCTTGATGCAAAAAACCGGTTACAACATTTAGAATACTGCTACGCGTATAATAGACTGAGAAGCGCAATCCACTATTACTTGTGCAGACAATTTGCCAGTTCAATATTGCTAGACAATACAAATCCGCCATTATGTATCCATTTATTTTTTAAAACGTCTTCAGACTTTGAATATACAAGATATTTACATTATATTGACATAAAAAGCATTTCAAACAATAATAGATTTCTTCCGCATTCATTTGCTCTAAGATAGAACTCTTAGATGCTCAATCCAGTTTTATTTCTCAATCAGATATTTTATCTAGTGTTGTTCGGGTACGATTATACGAACTGCAGGAATAAGCTTACCGGCAACAACATATTTTAGACTACTTACCAAAATAAGTTGGTGGTTTTAATAACCGTAACTGCCTGATACTATTCCATCCCTTATCTCCATCGTCATAATGTACATAATATTTCTGTCCTTCAATCTTGATCACAGTTCCAGAGAGATAAGCAGAGATTGACGACCAATGAGCGATGACTCTCGCATTAATTTGAATGTCCTCGGGATTCGGGTCCATGTCAAATACAACACAATCATCTGCATCTCGCTCGTGAGCTATTGTGTCTTCATTGTTAAACTTGATATGAATCTTCTCACCCAGGCCTGTCACAATGCCTTTGTAGTAATCTCCATTTAGTGCCTTAGCCCAGACTTTGGAACCCACTCGGATATAACCTGGACAAAATTCGAAATGAATAAGATCGCATATACAGTACAGTATAGACAAATTTACCAACAGAAAGAGAAACAGTATAAAAATTTATACAGATTCAAATTACCAAGTATACATTAAATATAGTATATTATAGTTAAAGTCTACAATTTTGTACTAAGGACCCTTCCCTCCGAGAAGTCTTTCTATCTCGGTGCTCTCTTAATGGTAATTTCTCATATTTTGGCTTATTTCTATCGAGCAAACCCAAATTATTGCAGTAATTTCCGTAACCATCTTTTGAATTTTGTCATATTTTCATGGATGACAATGTTTTTGCAGAGTAAGTATTTACACTATCGCTTCTTTTTAAATATTACTCACAGCGTAAATCCCAGTTTTACTCGCAGTTAAATGCGAGTACCTACAAAAACACAAACTATATTTTGCCTTACCTACAGTTGATCGCTTGGAGTACCTTTCGCTCTTTGTCCTGTACAAAATAAAGGTAATTACTTACTACTAGAATATCGAAAGTTTGATCGCAATTTTAAAGTATGTTTTGTTGCAAAATATCGTCGTTTACATTTAAAGATTAAACAATTACAGAATAACAAAACCATTGTCTATTCTGACGTGAGAATTCTCTGTTTGATAAGGAACATTTGAGGACGGTTTTTGTTAGCCCAGCCAATCAGCGTGAGGCTGTAGTAGTTGAATGTGAATGGGGTAATAAGATTAAAAGGTATCAAATACTCTAATAAACATAAAACATTTCACGTGAGAATAGGCAATTTTTATAGCCTGAATTTCAGACGGCCACTGTTGAGATGTCTGAAGGCACTTGGCGAAAACCCAGTCCAGTGACGTCACTCACTACAAGAAAATCTGGTAGTGATTTTGATTGGCTGAGAGCAATAATTATGCATAAATTATGAAATTATATTACACATTCAACATCTGATCACAAACAATTGGGTTTTCACTTGTTTCCATCTATCAAACTGACGTTACGCAATTTTCCCGATTTTCCAGTTTTTCTTGATTTTTCTTCAACAATTTGGTTAGGGTTAGGTTTAGGGTTAGGTTTTGGGTTAGGTTTTGGGTTAGGTTTTGGGTTAGGTTTTGGGTTAGGTTTTGGGTTAGGTTTTGGGTTAGGTTTTGGGTTAGGGTAGGTTTTAGGGTCAGTTACAAAGTTTTTAACTTTACTTCAAAGTTGAAAAAATGACGTAACGTCAGTTTGGTAGATGGAAACAAGTGGCGACCAAACAATTGCGAGCATTTTCAACGCGAGAAATATTGCTACTTTTTCGTACTGTTTCATATTTTTTAAAGAAGAAATGTCTTTGTAATACAATCAAGTTTGTTTTGAACGAAGAACGACGAAATCGGAGCAAAAATTGACGAGAAAATTCCACTGATGGAAAATTCATATAGAACAACCGAAGGAGCGAAGACATTGATTCTCAGAGCCAGAGGGAGGTTCTTCTCAACATTTTAAGGCGAGTACGTTTAGTAAAGTTCCGACTGCCCACCATTTTGACCTACAAATATGTCAATGTGCATGTTCTTGCTCGATTTGTATTTTGTATTTTTTCAATGATCGAGTCTTGCGTGAATTTTTTCACTTGTTGAAATTGACAAATCGAAGCTATATCTTTTGCTCGATATTAAGCGCATGCCTATAGCTACAAAGGTTATGCTACTTTGTAAAAAACCAAGCCAGAAGAAAGCATTTAGCCTATAATGCTCTATGGCTATGTTGCTACTAGTTCTACTGTTGTTTATTTTCTGCTTTGTTGTGTTTAAGCCTGGTTTCCATATGGTCGTAACCGTGTCGTAAACGTGTTACGACACGTTTACGACGTTCCACGACAATTACGACACGTTTACGACACGGTTACGACCATATGGAAACCAGGCTTTACCTGTCAAAGGTTTCAGCGTTAAAATAAGCTGTCAATATATTATATTCATAGCTATAACTTGAGTAGAACTGTTTCCAATTTACGTAGTTTTTTGCTTTGCCCAAGGCAGACCTTTCATACATAATAACGTTAGACTAACTTGTCAAATTTAGTAAGCAACAGGTTTTGTAATCAAATTCTTACTGTTCTACTCAGGTTATACACTATACAGTAGCTATGAATATAATATATTGACAGATTACGCTAAAGCCTTTGACGGTAATGAAACCATCACAACAAAGCAGAAAATAAACAACAGTAGAACAGTTCTACTGTTGTTTACTAGAACTAGTAGCAACATAGGAAAAATGCTTTCTTCTGGCTTGGTTTTTTTTTACAAAGTAGCATAGCCGGGGCGAAATAAAATTCACGCAAATCGAGCAAGAACATGCACATATTTGTAGGCCAAAATGGTGGGCAGTCGGAACTTTACTAAGCGTACTCGCCTTAAAATGTTGAGAAGAACCTCCCTCTGGCTCTGAGAATGTATTTGTGAGCGCATTCTTCGCTCCTTCGGTTATTGTATACTAATTTTCTCGTCAATTTTTGCTCCGATTTCGCCGTTCTTCGATAATATGTCTTTGTAATACAAACTTGATTGTATTACAAAGACATATCTTCATTAAAAAATATGAAACAATACGAAGAAAGTACTTAAAAGTAGCAATATTTCTCGCGTGGAAAATTCTCGCAATTGTTGTTTGTTATCAGATGTTGAATGTGTAATGTAATTTCATAATTTATTGCTCTCAGTGAGTGACGTCACTGGACTGGGTTTTCGCCATTGAACTATATACAAACTGGAACGCTAACTCAATACGCCAAACCCAATAATAGGATGAAGCCATGCCAGTTTTTCTGAGGTTTGAGTTGAAATACTTAACGCCGAACATTGGGCTGCATAGGAAATTGAAGCTATTAAAAAGTTCTATTTGATATAAAAACTTCAAGACTTTAGGCAAAATGGAAATACTTAAAAAATACAAAAACAACCGCAACTTTGTAAAATACGGCAAATCTTCCCTCAAAGTTTTGGGTATTTCCCTTTTACCTATAAAGTCTTGAAGTTTTTATATCAAATATAACTTTTTAATAGCTTCAATTTCATATACAGCCCAATGTTCGGCGTTAACTATTTCAACTCAAAACTCAGAAAAACTGAATTAAGCTGGCTTCAATTCCCCCCCTGAGTTAGCGTTCCAGTCTATTATATAGTTCAATGGTTTTCGCCAAGTGCCCTTTAGACGGACATCTCAACAGTGGCCGTCTGAAATTCAGGCTACAATTTTTACGACTGTTCATCCTTATTTTGCAGGTTTTCAAGATCTATTGTACCTCTCGATCTTCATCTGTTT
The DNA here is from genome assembly GCA_016169945.1 of Trachythela sp. YZ-2020. Lineage (NCBI taxonomy): Eukaryota > Metazoa > Cnidaria > Anthozoa > Malacalcyonacea > Clavulariidae > Trachythela > Trachythela sp. YZ-2020. The sequence goes on from JADLSH010000395.1 coordinate 2,892,840, forward strand.
CCTAGCAATCCTCTTTGCCTCGGAATTCACCTGGTGCTGGGTTCTCCCACTACAACATTCAAACATATTATAAAACTTAACTTCCCTGCATGGCTTGCCTGCGCATAAATGAAATGTTACATTTACAATTAAAAATACCTGAATCTAAATTTAGATCCGCTTCTAAAGAAACCTGCAGTAGATACTGGCCTCTCGCCTGTTTTTACCAAACTGGAACAAAAATGAAAATATTGACATTTTTCATTAACACAGGAGTTAAATAACCATAAAATGAATATAAAAACATGTCCATAAAATGAATATAAAAACATGTCCATTAAATATCCAAACAAGCAATTTACTGTTGTGTTCCCTCCTACTCCTATGCATTGCTTACCGGAAGAAAGAATGGTTCTCTACAGCGGCTTTCCACATTTGTTTACTGGCCTTGGCAGAAGACAACGTAAACGAGAATGGTTCGTGTACTGACGGAAGCTAAAACAGAAGAAACATAACAAGTCAAGTTACATCTTTTAGGAAGTCACTTTACGTACTTAAATTTCCCACAAATTATTTCAAATGCATCGTTTTGCTTATGCACATTTCTCCTACTTTCAGTCCTGTTTGGGGGCGAAATCAGTACTCAGGCTAGTGCCAGCCATGTATTAGGGTATTAGTTGCTTTTAGACGAAATGTGCATTCGGGGAGATCAAAATATTTTAGGGGAGGTGCAGCGATCTAGCCCCAACTGTCTCCCTAGGGCTTAGGGCGTACTCCCCTGAAGTCAACAACGGTAACTGTATATACGTAATGTACATATGTATATCAATGTATTTATGAATTATTACTCATCTAATACTACTTACTACTCAAAACTTTACCGAAATTTTACACTAAAAAGGGTAATTGACAAAAAGATAATGATCAATAATATGTCAATATTATGGAAGAACTCTATTACAAAGTGTAGCTCTTAAGCAACACATAAAATATTTAATACTCATACATAAAATATTCTTACAACACATAAAATATTCTTGCAACACATAAAATATTCTTACAAACCTCCGGTTTTTCAACGACGATATTGAAATGATTTCTTCTAAAAGACAAACTCGTTATCCTGGGCCTACAAAATAATTAGATACTGGTGAATTCTGAGCCTACAAAATATGAATTCTGGTCTTATAATATAATATAAGATATTGAAAAGATATATCTAAATCAAAATAAAATATTCAGAGATCCTAAGTAGAGTTTCGAGATGCTGTAACTGCAGTATAATGTGCTTGGAAATTGCTATATTCAAGTATGAAAAACTATTCACCCATTCAAAGTAAAAAAAACTCTAGCTTACCAAGCATGTGTGGCAACTTGAGCATTATCTTGGATGATGATAATTCCTTTGTGTGAAAGACCGAGGTGGTATTTGTTACGGTTCTTGTCTCCCTAAAAGATTTTCCCAGTTATTTCGTTATTTTGTTTTCTTCAATAGAAAACATAACACTAAAATTAAACTCATTTCAAGACCCGATTCAATACACATATACCAAGCATTCAATTTAAGGTTTGCCGAGACATAATGGAAATTAAAACATGAATTTAGGGAAAGGTGCATAAGTTTAACCATGTAATAATGCAAATTCTCTTCATTATATGTACTGTAGTAGTGATGCATGTACTCGGCAGAATATAAATAGAATTGAAAGAGGATCATGTTGTCGCAAAACTTCTTTCTCCTATCTACATATGTTGAAAATTTGACAACCATCTGCTGCCTTTATGCTTACTGAAACCCACCAATATGAAGGGCAATGTATGTTTGGTCAATGATGATGCGATGTCTTCACGTGGTGGGCACCCAAATTAAACAAGTTAACCACATAGTTGATAAATACAAGTACATTATGCGTTTACTAAATAGTATGTGCAGGGTCTGTAACGTGTATTCATGTAACATTTCTGTGGGGTTCTTAAGAGCTTGCAGGCTATACGAGGACACTTACCATTACTTCATACTGATGAATACCATAGGTTTCCACAGATTTCATAATCTTTAAAAAGCTTACTTCACAATCTGCGGGATTTAACCCACTAAATATATAAGCATAAAAAATCACAAATTTTGTCATTTTAAGATTCAACTTCTTCAAAACAAAACAGGTACTGTAGATACTGTATTATACAATATTTATACTATCAGTGCTATTCAAGCCTTCAACTCGCTATCTTGTTTACTCGGTATTTATTACTTCGCATAGATTTGGTGAAAGCAACGCACGAAATTTAATCTCCGTGTCTTAACTTGACTCGATATACGTATATTCAAACACAATTACAATTTAAGAAGCTTCAATTCCATTTTGGGTCATTGCATAGCAGTCATGGTACATCAGATCTCGAAATAACGGGCTTAACTTCCATTGGCCAAAAACAGACCATATTCGAGGTAAGACAGACTATAAAATGCCAGGCTATATAATGCAGATTTCCATTTCAAAACAAAATGGTGTTCAATCTACATGTATACTATAAGCTTGCATGCAATTTAAGCCAAAAGTGTGTTAAGAACTGAGATTTGCATTTGGTTATAATTTATGTTGGCGACCTTAAGTTCGCATCCCCTATATTTCGCGAAGTGTTCACCTCTGTTTACAGTATTAGGGATATAGAAGGTAAAAAGAAATCATGACAACCACTAGAATTATGCAACTACGCCCTTAGGAACTAACCACTAACCACTAACTAACCCTCGGAACCTTTGTAAATTGGGTTGCAAAACCTGTTAAGGCTTTCCGTCCACCTCAGAGTGGTAAAAATATTAAAAAACTATAGAGCCACCTTAAAACATACTTACGCGAACTGCCGATGTTTCCGATGTATCTCTTTTTCAAGTTCAGCCGTCTATGTCCAAAATGAAGATAATTATGTAAGAATGCCCACCTTAGAAACTTAAACTCAACTACATGTAACAGTCATCCAACCTATCCTATATTAATTTCAATATATTTTAGATCAATGGTAACAATCCATGCATGAACTCATATATAGCCATGCTCAAATGGCGTTTGATCTCACATTGCTTTCCTTCACACGGGTCAAAATAGCCGTGCGGAGTTAGTACCTTCGCCCCGGTTAACTCGGTAACTAAATCAACCGACTACGAGTGAACTTAGATGTTGATTATTTAAAATTTAAACCTACCTGCTCTGGAATGAATTTAAAATTCCCAATGTAATCGTGTTCGTGTAATTCAGGATCAAAATCGCCCAATTCAGCTAAATGTTGGGAAATTTGAACAATCAATACAATTAACGTTAAATATTCATAGAAAATTTACCCCAAAATGTTCCTTACACTACACGCTCAAATTTTGGTCGAGCTCGGACTTACAAGGGCCGAGAACGACGCGTTAAGTCAGTATGGCTGCGATTTGTATCTGTAGGAATGTAGCTTAATTTCATACTATAAATTTTACCTATTTTATGCTTTCTGTAAAAAAACGTTACATTGAATACACTCTATTTAGCCCATTCGTATCTACTATACTGTAAGTTTTCATATATATTCTACATTACATTTCATTAATACATGTAGTATCTCATTTCTACACAAAAATTTCAATTAAGGACAATCTCACCAAGTGTACCTGACTTGTTGAAAGAAAACACAATAGAACTATTTTACTATAATATTACCTGTTTTGTTAAAGGTTTATAGTACTTACATTGTAAACTGTATGCTGCCAATTCCACCAATTTCTTCAAGGGAACATTTAACCTTAATGGAAACATCAAATGCATAAATAGAAATGCATGCATATTGAAGTTTACAGTATATAATACCGAGGCTACAGTATATAAAATTATAGACTGGTAGAACTGATTTTGACTGCCTAACAAACACTGTAGTTCATACAAGCCATACTGTACAGCTGAAGCGTGAACTCCTGATGCTTGGAATCATAGGCGGATTTTCTGGGGGGGGTGCGGGGGGGTGCGCACCCCACCTAGAGAAATTTGCACCCCCCCAAAAAAATTTAAATGCTCATTGGGATAAATGACAGTAGTGTGATTGAAATAAAGATTTTGAACTTAAGTAAGACTAAAAACAAGGATTTTGAACTAAATCTCAAAATTTTCTACAGGCTTCGCCCCCTTACCCCCATTGCCAACTGTGCCCCCAGACCCCTGCTGCAGCTTGTTCGACGGCACTACGCACCCTGTCGCTCACCTCCCCCCCTAAATTTTCGGCACCCCCCCAGAGCAAAATCTGAAAATCCGCCTATGCTTGGAATAACAAAAATCATACCTATTTCAGAAATCTAAGTGGGCAACACTGTTCGCCCAGGGGGGGGTTAAGAAATGACAGTAATAGATGTACTGACGTACGAAATCGTATGTTGAAATTAGCTGCATACTAACAAGTTGTCAATAAATGTCGTAGACCTTGGCAGAACATGGTAATAAACCACCTTAAAGTCCCCAAGAATAATTGTATTGACTTGAAACGTAGCGAATTTACTTCAGTAATGATGGTAAACAACATAATATAGAACAACCAGGTGTGTAGGTCGTATCTGCATGTTAATGATTAACGTTTTGTCACTGGTTATGGTACAACCATAGACTGCATACTCCAGATAATGATCTTAATATACTACGGTTCAGTGTATGTACCTCGTTACCAAAATGTCTTGCTTTAGTTGCAGAAAGAAGTGATATCTACAAATGGAAAGAAGTATTGCAAAATACCGTACAACGAAAGAATGCAAAATTAGTATTCTTTAGTATCCTTATAGTATTCTTTAATTACTATTCTTACTAGTATCCAATAGAGTTTCAATAGTGGTTCAGCAGGGCATCGGTTATTCAATAAACCATGTATTTGTATAAGTAATAACCAACATGACTCTTCATATTCTGTAGTTACACACCTTGTTAGTTCCTCACTTAAACTATGAGGTTCTGCAGCATAGAACTTAACACGAAAGTTGAATGTATAAGGTGGGTGTCCTAAAATATCAATAGAAAGTTAGACTCCATGAGTGGTGTTACATTTTTCATGTTGAAACGTTGCAATAATTATCCAAAGTTGGAAAATGAGTAGTAACCTTATTAACAACCTCAAGATATACAGTGCTGTCACAATCACCTCAATTGATATATTGTATATCCAGGTGATGAAAGTACTATACAGTACAGTACTACTTGTTATTAAACATTAGTTTTCAAAAGTAGTTAACAATACACAGTACCTCTCATTTGTTTCTTGATTCTCTTCAGTGGATCTAACCAGTGCTGCAAAATACCAATTTGTTTGACCTTCAACAATTTGACACATGTATAAGAATACTCAGAGTCTCAGTGACTAATTCTTTCCACTTGCTTTCACTAAATATTTTTCAGTGAAGTCTAAGTCGCTTTAACACGCTCTGCTATAACGTGGTCTGAGCAATTGGACCCTGAGAACGTTACACTACATGCAAAACGCAGTAATGTCAAGAAAAACCTATCACTGATTCTACGTCCACTTTCCCCGCTTCTTGTGTCCTCTCTGTCCATGTTCTGCAGTCCCAATAACAAAATTATAAGGCAGCGAACTACACAATTGCAATACTGCTCGAAGTAATAGTTGTCAGTGACAAGTCAGCATACCTCAAACATTTGAGACTTCAAACAAATAATATTAACCAGTGACAATCTAGCTAATTGATACTGATTTCTAATTCGCACAACCCAGCGTTGGTTTCAATGAGTAATGTAGAAAATATGCCGAAGGAGCTTTTCCTAGGTTCCAAGAGTGATGGGCTCCATGTGAATACTATACAGTACAGGTGAAAATGTCAAAGAAAATATCCACTTACTGATATTTGTAGAGAATCAGTGAACAGTAAGCCAAAGTAATCTTTCTCGATCAAATCCAGATTCTTGTTCACCAGGCTGATAAGCTCTTCGCCAATTGATTTTTTCTAAATAACACATATATTGCATAATTTAAGGACTTACGAGAATTCTGTCCTTAACTCTGCCTTGATAATTCTGTCCTATACTGTACTTCTTTAGGACTAATCTTTAGAGAAAAATTTGAAAAATGGCAAATCGTTTAATGTCTCTCGATCAACGGACGTTATTACGGGCCATTTCCACATATTGCCACACATTCCCCTTGCGGTTCTTCTGGTTTAAGACTCTTTAGCCTGAGCTTGGTAACCAAACAACATGACGACTTTACATTCTTTTTGGGTTTTTAAGCATTTTGTCACACGTTGAATATTTATGATAATAGACAAGACTAGTTGTTACATTTACAAAATTGTGACTGGGTAATCATAACAAGCTTTTGCCCAATTACTGCATGTGAAGATCCCAATCAGGACATGAAGAAACATTTAGTCCATAAAAACAGAAAAGCGATGTGTTCGAGCCATACATGTAGCATGCAAGCTTGTCAGCAAGTTTTAACAATGTTGTCTTTTTACAAGTTGCTAAAAGGTTGTCACTCGCAGCTTGTTAACAAGTCGTTGAACTGCAGACGATAAAAAGTCATTGGAACAACTTGTAACATGTGTTGAGTCAACAACCTCGTAGCAAGTTCTCAACAAGCCGTTGACAATTTGCTTGTCAACTGTCAACAAACTGGAAACAAGCAGTAACAAGTTGTTGAAACAGCATTGCATGGTACAAGTCTGCTGCAGGTTTGTTACAAGTCGTGCGATTTACGTGTGTACTTCGAGGATTGCCAAGCAAAATTCGAACAGTGATGAGATGAGCCAAAGGCTGTCCGGATTGGCTTTGCGAACTACGAGAGACCATGGCTAGAAGTCATTTCATTTGATGGGCTGGGTGAAGAGATATTTGGAAAGTTGGACGCCTAGAGTAATGCTGCAGGTGAGAAAGGCATTAGAGACTTTGGACAATTCGATAAAACAGAAAGCAGAAGGAGAACAAGAGTGAAACAGGAAACTCCCGAGTCTCTAAAATTATTCCACCCACAAATTTCGATATCATTTAAGCCTGGTACAATCACAAACTGCAGGAACTGACATTACGTCAACTATATGAGAGTGGGAAGAAAGAAATGATGGTGACTACCGCAGTTAGTAAAACAGTGGTGCGGTAATCGATCACGCGTGGCATAATAGAGAGCCTACAGCCAGACAAATTTCGGTGAAAAACTTATTCTTGCCAACACAGTGAACACACGATCAGTGTATGCAAGGCTATTACTGGCGATTGAAGGAGCGATGTAAATTTCGCCTGGCAACGTTAGTGAACGTTAAGAACGTAGGAAGCTGTGTTCGAAGAGTTACATCCACAGTGTTGGGTCATTTACAGTACAGAGGCTGTACAGTACAAGAGCTTGTTCTACATGTGGATTAGAGCCTAGACGATGAACAACGATCTATTAAGTTGGCTACCCTGTTGTTACTTATAATTTGTGTTGACTGAATCCGAAATTCCCAAACTACACGTCATCCAGCAAAACGTCTCCAAATATATAAGATGAATCAAAGGAGCACGTTTAGAAGATGCTACTGAAGGGCGTGACCCAGCCATCTTTAAGTATGTAGGTGTCCCCATGTATTAGGAAAGAAGAAGGACCCAATTTTGCGTAGGCTGAATTGCTTAATTGGTTAACCAAAATGAATCGGTTAATCAAAATGAATCCGTAAATTATAAATATGGATTTTAATGGTTACCTTATTTTAACGGTTACCTTATTTTACCTTATTACGCAAAAAGCCAACCCAAATTTGAAGAAAACCCAGTGCTGTGTGTGTTGACAAAATAAATGAACAAAGGCCAAGTTTGGTTAATTGCTCGAATGTTCTAAGCGATGCGTTCAGAAAGACCAGTTGCTATTCAAACGGTCATGCTTAAAATATTACAAGGCAAATGAATGTTTACTACTTAGTATTTCCTACAGCATTTACATAATTATTAAAACACAATTTTGTTTTAAATTAATCTAATTCAGATAAAACTGGACGTGTTGTTTTTTGGTGTTTTTTTTATTCATTTGATCAGAAGACTTGGTTGAGTTGGTTATTCAAAACCGTAAAAAATGTAACACAGTGAAGAATTACATGGATAGATTGTAGTTTTCAACCATGGATCTGCATGGACAGAACATAGTGGCAGGAAATTACAGTATGGATGAAGCAGACAGCTCAAAGACAACAGCCTAGTGCCATTCGCTCTGGAACACTGTTAACCCAAGTAAACTCAGGCAGCAACGTTAAATGGCACACTGTGGGGAGAGAGAGCCCAGGGCTAGGCTGTAAAGACTGTCTTCATAACTGGCAATTGGTTGTACCAGTTCACAATTACAGTATGAGCTGTGGAATGTGCAATGCACTTGCACCTACAACATCTATGACTAGATTTACCTATAGCAGTTTACCAACTTTTGATGAGCCAAATAATCAGCAACATAATTTTATTGGCTATCAGCAAAATATTTTTGAAAATTTTATACTCCTTTGAGAAATCTATATATACTGTCTTCTTGCACAACACTGAACAATTATGTAATGCAAAATATATCAGCGCAGACCAATTAGATGGTCAAAATATGCATTGTGAAATTTAGAGAAAATCGATATACTGGATATAATAGGTATACCGTCATACTGGTAATTTTTCAAATACTGGTGTGGCAATATTCATAATTCATATATACTGTATTTTGACAAAACTTGATTTTTCTTGATGTTCTGCAGTTCAGTTTGATGTTTATAAAATGTTAAAATACCAATACACAGGTATACACCAGTATTCTGACAGCAATTTGCTGGTATTTGCAATACCGATTCTCTATCATTGTGATTAGCCACCATTTGATTGTCTAACTGCCTTTACCAGTATTTCAACAACTGCATCTGGACACCTTGTAACCAACAATGTAATTTTCCACATTATAATATCCTTGTTTATTATTTGATACATACATTTTCTGGTAAAAACTTCAAAAAATATTTTGCTTATTAGAACTTCATATCATATGCAGGTATGTTGGTCAGTTTAAAGCCAAACAGTAGTTTTACTACTATTGATATGGGATACTCAATATGATAGTAGAATCATTTCTTTGATAAACCAAACACTTTTGAATGTCCAATTAAAAGGTCTATAAACCCTTCAAAGGAAATACATGGGAGTGTAGAAACAGCATCCCACACACTACAGGAAGATATAAATTATATACTTGCAAATGCACTGAGTCATATGAGTAGCTTAAAGAATTCTTTGTAAGTCACATCACAATTGCAGTTCAATAATTAGTGCTACCCTGGTGAGGAACATAAACACATGAGAGTGGATGAGTCACAATTTCCTTCATCTTTCCAAATCTCAGGTTGAAAGTTACTGTACATGAACCTTTACGTACAACTATCATGCAATGTATTGTGTTCAAGTGCTACAATGCAATGTGATATTTTCTATCTTGAAAAGTAAGAAAATTTACTCATTAACCTGCCAAGTTCTCAACTGTGTTAACTAGCCTATGGCAGGGCCATATTAAATGAGCATTACTTATGTAGTTATGTTCTTGCCTTTTGACTAACACTGGTGGTATAAGTCTAAGTTGATCAAATTCTGCTAGAGTTAAGCCAATCATTATTTATTTGTTTAAAACACAAACTGTATATTCAAATTTTATCCAACAATATGTCTACATTAAGCAGATGTCCTCGTTTGTTGCTGATCCACCCAAAAAGACACTGTACAAACAAAAATATTTTGATTGCTCAATATTTAATTTCTGTTGGCAATCCCGTTTATTGAGGCGATGATTGAAATGTCTTGACCAATGTTGACCCAAGAAGCACCAACATTTTACTTATATATTGGCCGGCCTTCACTAAGCAAATATTCTTTCATCACTTTATGTCTACTGTACTAAATAAATAAATCTAAGGTCATCAAAAACACACATCTGCTCTAAACTACAGTATTAAAGATACATTGAGACCTACTTCAAAGTGAAATTTAGACAATTATACCACTTTCGAAATACATACCTATATAATTTAGTGTACTATAACTAGATATTGCGCTGATTTTATTAAGAGTATGTTTTGAGTTGGCTGGATTGTGATAAAACAACTGGCCTTCAGAGATGTGTTTATCCCGTAGCCTTAACAAGAACAAGGCTTTTAAACATAGTATTATTAAACAGGGTGCCAAACAGCATGTAAATTTTCTTGGAATGCCTAACTTTGTAAAATGTAAATATACTGCATTCAACGTAGACGAACAGATTACATTAAACGATTCACCTATTAAATACACAACTCTAGATTTTAATAATGTTTCCTTTAACACTTACGTCTAAATGGAAAGATAAGACATTCCCATCCAACAGGTTAACTTTACAAGCGATGCTGTCTTTATCCTGACTTTTTCCATCAGAATAATCCTGTCGCCTTCTGGAGGGCCGACTTCCACGGCGGCTAAACCTTCGACTTAAACGTCGAATTAAAGACATAATAAAGACGGTATTCGTTTACTTTATACACTGTCAGAAGTACTAGGTTAAAATCTGATTAAAATAGTTTCAAAAAGCCCAGATTTTAAAGATGGAGAGCTCTAGAATAAAACACAGTAAGCAGTGCCGGATGACTATAACTACAATCACAAAATATTTTTATAGCCATCATTGCATTCTAATTAATTACCGGACCTGTTGCGCAGGCGCATAGGATAAGAATAAATTGCGGGAATTTTCCGCGTAATTGCCATACTGTAATTCATGGCGCATCCGACTCGCGGCAGCTCACAAATATTTAGCCAACTCGAAACAAATATTTTATTGAAATCAATATTTTTGCACTATATTGAATGTTTATGTTCTTTAGTATTTGCATATCACCTTGGTTACTTAAGTATTTCTCTATTTCTCACGGTGTCTTACCATGTTCAGTTTTAGTTTCGACACATTTCGGGGTCTCACACATGACTTGTCAACCCAAATCCGACGAGATTAAACAACATCATTAATTCAATCCTCAACAACACTCCTGAATCTGTCACTGATCTCTCTTGCGTAACACAGTGACCGATTTAGAAATGTACGTACATGTTCGTCAAGTTATCGTCCCGTGTGATACGTGACATAAACAATGCTGACAACTCTTCCGTTTAATAACGTTAAAAGCAAACAGTAACGCAAATATCCGCCTTGGTTCGACAGTAAAATCCACCACCTGTTGAACAGAAAAGAAACAGCTGAAAGAAAAGCGAAAATGACTTCTCGCGCCAATCTCTGAGAAAACTTACGAAAAGGTGTACAGGGTGTCAGGGAACTCAGAGAGGGTAGCACCTGGGAGTAGCTCGTCCACCTTTGGTCCCCATTTGGCACTCAGCTCTCACGTATCGCTCGAAGAAGCTGTAGCATGCGCAGCGGCCACTACCCCCAAGCAACGGCTTCGATTGGCCGGCTTAACCAGGTGGGAGTAGCCGACTGGATTTGGCTTACTCCGGGGAGAAAAAACACCAGACTGGTTCAACGAGTAGTAGGGCGATTACCAGCAACGCACTGTGGCGTTAAGCACGTACAGGACATCTTTCTGATCCACTGAATGAATTCGTCTCAAGCCGTCTTGACAGTGCCCTGCCGCTGGATACAAATGGTGCCGAACAAGAGAGTGAGGTAGACGTTTTGCTACTTTTCTCATTTTAACAAAGTTCACCGCGCAAGTTATCAGTCATCTCTCATCCCATACTTTCACCTTCAAGTCTAGGTCTTGTGGCGACAGCCAATAGGGTAGCTGTTCACTGAAAAGAGCATCAGTAATGACAGTGGAGCCCAGCGGACGTCTGAGTGACTGAGCAGCCCTCTTTAGGACCGCACTGCTCACCTCCATGGCACGAGAAAGAGGTTCGAAAAGGTGCCTAATACATTGCCTGTTTTGATTCACCTTAGCCAACATACCACGGCTGGCGGAGGCCTTCCACCTACACCTTTTTTGGAGTGGATGTGCACCTGGAGTAAGACGAGGAGCGAAGTGCAGTCTTCACTAGTCAGCCAATTGGTTGGCCCCCCGAAAGGAGTGAACGATCGCCTGATGACGATTTTCCATGTGGGCAGAAATTTATCACCATTGTCCGTGACGCACCCACCATGACTAACCCACATGAGTTCAAGAACAAGTTCTATGAAGATCTGAATTCTGTCACCACAGCTGTACCCAACATTGACAAACTAATAATTCTTGGTAATTTCAATGCGAGAGTTGACTGCGACAGCGTCTCCTGGGAAGGTGTTCAATTGTGAAGCATGGGACTGAAACGTTCTTCTTCCCTTCAGACTTGGGCGCAACATCACTTTCTGATCACAAACATCTCCGTCTCCCTAGCCGTAACCGGATGTCGTGGATACACCCTCACCCTGACCCTGACAGGCGAGTCACAAAGGCCAAGTTCGATCTGCAAGTTCTGCCTAAGAGAGGTCCACAAGGTGTGAAAGCACCAAAACACGTGAACGTCAATAAGATGAATATGATCAAAATCAAACAGTTTTTCCGCAACCTTGTAAGAACGCCTAGAGTATACAAAGCTGGACATCCAGGATGTGGAAGCAGCATGGGCCACACGTCGCGAGACAGTGTGTAACGCTGCCATGCAATGACAAAGCTGACGAGATCCGGGAATTCGCAGATAGGAATGACATGAAGAGCTGTTACAACGGTCTATGGTCCCACCACTTCACGCAAGGCACACGCTTCCATAGAGGTCGGCAGAAGCGATTCAAAGATACTTTGAAAACTTCATTGAAGGCCTTCAACATCAGCCCTGACGTATGGCGACCGGCTTTCCGTAAAGGCTCGAAATGCACGAAGAACAAAACTAGTAAAGCTAAGGAACGCAAACAGGCCAGGAAGAACAGAATCAACAACCCATCACCTGCAGCCACTTGGCAGCACTGCCAGAGAGTCTTCCGGGTATTGGACTAACCAGCCATCTCCGGATCCACGACACCGACCACCCCAACCTCCGAATGAATGCGAAAGTAGTTTTGGCCGGACTTGATTAAACATAACACAAATTTTGGCTCGACATTTTGGTCGTTGTTTAAATCCGTGTTGAATCCATCCAGTGTACCAATTAAGTACGATGATCTAGAAGAGTGATGAAGGAAATATCACAGCTAAAAATCCCAAAGTTTGTGTTTTGTAATCCTCAATTGTGTTTTTTAATCCCGAAGACGTTGTATGAACCTTTTAAGCAACTTTTCTATTTTATGTTCAATCCACCTCCGCCTTCTGTGTCTCATAAGTGATATCTACATTGTTCCGGAACATGTTAGACACATTCTTCTCTTGCTCGATGATACTAAAGCTACTGGTTCAGACAGAAATGAGGTAAATTTGCTCATGCAGATGCTGTGCTCGCTATATTTCCTTGTAGCTTAGTGAGCTCTTCAACAAAAGCTGGGTCTTTAACATATAATATATATCTAGCTAATCCTAAATTAAGGTGGTCATGCAATATAACGAAGTCTCAAATTATCGACCCATATCTTTACTTCCCATTATCAAACAAACTTCTCGAGTGCTGTATTTACGGCCAATTGATCAACCATATATGTATCGCGTATATTAACCTTCGATTTAGACTTTCTAAAGGAAAGTCCACAAAATTTCTATACGAGATGGGAGGTCCCTCGGTAAAAGTGTCCAAACTGATATCCTTAAAATCGATTTTGCAAAAGCCTTCGACAGGGTTGATCATATCAGCTACTTCTCAAGTTTGTGGAAACTGTTTCACTTGCTCCAACTATCTTACAGACCTCAATAAAACGTCACTCGAAGAGACATGGCAACCAATTCCAGTACTATCTTCAGGTGTTCACCAAGGTTCAATCCTTGGTCGTTTATTGTTTCTTGTGTACGCGTGAATGACCCACCTCAAGAGAACAACTGCATTGCCAGTAGCACCTCGAGTAGCATTGTTGCTGATGACACCGAGTGTTATCATGTCATAAGAACTGCGGACGTAAAACATCTTCAATGCAATTGCTTCAATGCGATCTTGAAGGAATCAACCAGCGGTGTCGCCGGGTGTGGCGAATGCAAAAATATGTCGGCTTTCTGATCACTAGCTCTATATCTGAAATGAAACCGGCAAGATCTATTATAATTACTTAAACTTGCTATTGATATCATCCTATATAGCACTTTTCCTGATACAAAACTAAGGAGGGGATAGAGATATGCAATATACGAAAATTCGAAAAAGAAGAACATTACACATCCTTCATAAGAAACGCGTAATGAAAGTTAAATGCCGGAAGATCGATATCTAGTGACAGAATACCACCCATATTTGTATCAGCCAAAACGCCGTGAAATATAATCATTTTCTCTGAGACAAAATGTAATGTTTCGATCGCAGAATCGAATTATTTTTAGGTCAATATACCAGTATTCATTTCATTAGCTACATTGGTCTCATTTGTTGTGTACAGATGCTTGGTATAACAATAGAATGACAATTTCGAAATATGTTAATTAAGAACGACTTTTGTTGGTATCATTTCAATTCGAGAATGTTTTAAAGGACAAATTAATTATCAGCGTCCACGACGATAAAATTATTTGGGCAAATATTTTAAGAGTATTCCTGCATATACCGACCAACTCTATGGTTTTACTACAAACCAATCATCATCATTCCGTTTGTCCTGTCAAGAGAGGTCGGATCACCACGGCACCTTTCTCCACTCGATCTGTTTTGTCGTCATGTCTGTCCAGATCCACCTATTGATCATCAACAACTGATGACTTCCTTATTCAGTCTTGGTTCCTTGCACTCCGCTACCCATCTCACAGACTCGCTTGCAGTTCTTTCATTCTTTTCACAGGGCCATATCATCTCAGTCTACTTTCTCCAATTCCCCTCTCTCTGTTCTACCATATTTCCTCTAATAGCTCGTAGGCATCTCATCTCTGCTACTTCCATTTTATTCCATTTTATTCCATCACTGCCCAAGTCGTTGCTTCATATATTTTACGGTTTTACCATTGTTTTGCACATCTGCGTCTACTAACTCGTCGGCATCGGTGTTATTTATTATGCCATAAATATTTCTCCATGTGTTCACTGCAATCTTGCCTGTATCTCTCTATCTAGATCTTCCTTCTAGATCTCCCCTCTCTTGTCGGCACCTAACTAGGTATCTGAAAGCTGTTATTTGCTTCAGTTGCTCTCCATCCACTGTTTGATCTGCAGTCGTGGCGACGTGGCATTGTCTGTATTCATGAGACTTTCACTACTTCCTACATATTTAAAACATCAGGATAACAAATATTGTAAAATGTTGTTCACATGTTATTTGGGTCTTCAATATTCACTATTATTGTCTCAATTAATTACTGGAGGGTTGCAGTAGCTGTGTGCCACCGGTTGCTGCAAGTGGCTGCTATATGACCTTGTCTTCGCAAAGAAATGAAGAATGTGGTCGATTTGAAGCACTCGCTGGGCTGTTTTTCAGTGGGCTGTGTGCTTAATTATCTAGAATAAAGATAATAAGAATAAAATATACTGAGAATAGAGTTAAATTTTAAAAGTTTCTATTTACAAAGTTTGATAATTATTGAATAGTAATTAATTTAGATTCCTTAAATTCCACAATATGGCCCCATGCACGATATCCAAATGTTAGCTTCAACGCATTTGTGTTTGGTTTAGCAAGGATCCTAAGTATTGTTATTACTCCTCAAGTTACGATCTATATAGATCAGACGTCACACTCGCGTGGAATCTTCGTGACCCGGTAAAATTTTGAAACAAGCCACGGGAAGTTATTTTCGAGACTTATCTGCGAAGAAACCACAACTTTTTCATTATAATCGTAAATCTTTGAAACTCAAACAGTACGTATGTTCTTAACCAGTTTCTAAGCTTTCTTTTAGTATGTTTTTTACGTATTTACGTTCAGTATTATCTTTTATAATGTTCAAAATCTTCGACTTGTTGCAGACTAAAAATTATAAAATGATATTTTATACTCTCCTCAAGGCACTCCTAGAACTGTCAAAGTAATATGATTATTTAAAGCAATCAAAAGTTTAAAAACTACTGGCATACAACCACAGTACAGACAGTTAGGAGTTACGAGTTGTCTTATGAAAATTTGGAATTGTTTGAATGTTTTGAATGGTTTTCATACCGATTTCAACAATAAAAACAAATTTAAGAGACGTTGGATTAATTCGATGCGAAAACCACCGACAAACCAGACCAGAAAAAAGACCACCAACAAACAATCTTGGGTCCAACAAACCAAGGTAACGAAAACGAAGAGAATTTTGCTCGAAATTGTACACCATTTCGAAAAAAACCCAACCTGTTTTACAGCCAGCGAAGGCAGCGAGTGACTCGAACACGCGCCCGCAAACACTATATCGTGATCGGTCAGTATTTCTAGTTTAGGCTTTTCGCGAGCAGAAAATGGCATTTTGAGGTTCGTTTTTCTCGTTCGTTTCTCCGGTGACCATATCTCAAAATTTGACTATGTATTCAACGTACTAAGTTCTATTAAATCCTTAAATTTAAAAAAAATCGCCAGTGTAGTTTTCGTGAAACTAAATTTTGGCTTTTAAAAAAAAACTACACTAGCGATTTTCAACAAAATTTCTGAGAAAACTCAGAATCTCATAATAATTTACTTTCTGCAAAAAAAAGAGTAGGTTACCGACCTTATTTTTCCGCTATCATACCTTCTTTGGCTAAAACTACCAAGATAAATGATGACGTCATGTCGCCATGGCAACGTCAAGAGTAAAAAACTTGTGTTGAAATTATTGCTTAATATACGAGGAATAAAGGGAATACGCAAAAATTTGAGTTTTCTAAGCTTATAACCTTTCAAAGAGCTTTCAATTCAAAACATTGATATCTAATGGAAACTGTAGGGAGCCTCCTTAAGTTGGATTCCTCCTTGGTATTTTTATCGACCAAGGAGAAAAGTTTATCATCTCTTCTACATTGTAGCCGTATCCCATCCCAACTTGGAAAGGGTTTCAGTTGCGGATGAGCAGTAGTCGTCACCGGTGATAACTCGAGCAGCTTTATTTTGTAATCGCTGTAATTGGTTTTTTAACTCAGCTTAGCACAATATTCAAAATGAGGCAAGACTAACGCCTTGTATATTCTTTCAAGACTTGTCTTGCTAATTATGTTGTTTGCTCTGCGTAACACGCCTATACCGTTTGAGACTTTTTGCATATGTGATTAATATGCGCTTTCATGTTAAATTTTCGTCAATAAGGACACCGAGGGTTTTTGTTTTGTTAACGTATTGAATTCAATGGTTTGATTATTTATGTGTATATGGGGGTCTCTCTCAATACGTGATAATCTTTGTCTGGACTCAATTAGCATATAAGCCAACTATGCATGTAAGTTATTTAATTCTTCGTTTAATTTGGCTTCTATTTCCTGAACTGTTGCTCCAGTGACAGTTACGTTAGTATCGTCAGCAAATAAAGCAGGTGATTAACCGTGATCGAAGCACTCTACCATGTCATTTTTATTCTGTTCCTCAAAGTATTACTGTAAATAGAGGTTGATATCGTAAATATTGACACTGATCACCAGAAGGACAATCACGGTGTGCGGCGCGTGGGCGATCGCGCGTGCAGGACACGCGCAGCACAGCAAGCTGTCATGCATGCAGTCGAATGTGTAAAAATTAAATATTCAATTCCAATGTGCGATCGAGTGTTAAATTTCACCGCCTACTGGTCTAAATTGTGGGTTTATGTTGAGTTACTATGCTTTAACATCGCTTTGGGAATCTGCTACAATTCTATACACAATCATATCGTAAACATGTGTGGGTTTATTTAGACGTTGAATATGTCTGTTGTCTTATCATCGTTGAAGCGAAAACGCGACAGTTTCGAAGCAAACGGCGATGTTTCTAGTGGAAAATACGAGGAAGACGGCGATGTGCAGGAGCAAACGGGGCTTCTTTCGTCCATCAAGACTTTCTTGTGGTCGAATACACCGACTAAGGAAAGCAAGAGTCCTCTACCAGCAACAAAGAGGCGACGAAACAGCCCTGATGTAAACAACGATTGTATGATTTCTTCATCGCCTCGTGTAAACCGACCAAGGAAAATCAAGTGTAACTCGAATGGGGACAGATTTGAAAATGACAATGATGTTGACGTTGGCGCCTATCCTGAGGACAATAAAACCGCCGAAACTACAAAACCACGAACATCCATTCTCGGGACACTCTTCTCGCCCGTCCTAACACTATTCGGCAAAAACGGTGAACTAAAAACCGCGACATCTAGTAGTGGCGAGCTTGTTGAATTGCCATCAATAAATGGAGGCAAATTGAACTCAAATTATAACTCTGTTTGCTCGTGTGAGTCAACAAACGATGACTGTGAAGTTAATGGCGGGCAAGCGGGAAAGAAAGATGAAAATGCCAACATCGAAGAGATCGATTCAAATCACTTAGAAACGGGAGAATGGCCTGACAATGATCCGTATTATTTCTTGCGACATTTACCACCTCTCACTGATGCAATTCGTTCTCATTCAACGCCAGTTTTGCCTTTGAGAACACGTAGTACACCAGAGTATACATTGGTCTTAGATCTAGACGAAACTTTAGTACATTGCAGTCTAAATAGACTCGAAGATGCAGCTCTAACCTTCCCTGTACTTTATCAAAATATTTCATATCAAGTATTTGTACGTACGAGACCGCATCTGCAACAATTTCTCGAGAAGGTAGCCGAATCGTTCGAAGTCATTCTATTCACCGCATCGAAACGGGTTTACGCTGATAAATTGATTAACATTTTGGACCCGAAGAAAAAGATATTTCGGCATCGATTATTTCGTGAACATTGTTTGTGTGTACACGGCAATTACATCAAGGATTTGACTATTTTGGGCAGAGATTTGACGAAGACTATGATTGTGGACAATTCACCGCAAGCTTTCGCGTATCAGTTGTTCAACGGCATACCGATTGAAAGTTGGTTTGCCGATCATTCAGACAGGGAATTACTTGATTTGTTGCCGTTTTTGAATCATTTGGTCGAACAAGGAAGCGACGTACGGCCTACTATTCGTGATCGTTTTAGAATGCATGAGTTACTTCCCGTGGGCATAGCATGAGGTGAGAAAAAGACAATGTTTTTGTAGCTAAAAACTGGCGCCAAAATTTACAAGCAATCACGGAAGCATAAGTACGTTGCCTTGTATGCAGCACTTGTTTATTATATTGATATAGATCTTGACATTAGTTCAGCTTATCCAGAGTTAAAAAAGGGTGGGGAAAACGCCGTATAGAACAGCATATGTTCGTATATAACTCGAGTTAGGTGGCTCTATGTAAACTAGATAAATTGTCCACCTGTTATAAAACAGCATGTTGTTCCCGCCATATTATATTCCCATAAAAAGTTGATATTCGCCACTTCACATGTTTACGGACGTACTAGATTTTTAACGTAATAATGATATTTTAATGTTGTTTTTAAAAAACACTAAGTATGTTAGTTTATATAATCCCTTGAACGCATTTAAAAGGAGTAAATTACTAAAATTAGCAACAGTTGTGTCATTTTAGATATAGATTTTAGAAAGTATACATAGTCATATATCCAATAAATTTAGGATTCTTATGTTGTATCAAATATCCAGCATTATATCTTTTAGTTATGAACTGTTGAATAGTTCATCTGTTTATGGCTGATATTGGCTTTTGAATGCAGGGTTCTGCCCATGGTGGGTGGCACTGTGTGGCCGTGCCCAACACTCATTAATGTCACCCAGCACTCGGGGACCGCGGAACAGGGGGGCTAATTTGTCATACATATTGTTATTTCTAATACACATAGGTTTAAACATATAATTTTTCTCAACCATAAAGAAGTCAGACTGGGCATAAAGAAAACATTGTATAATTATACAAGATCTCTGTAAGTTATGTCTAATGCATGCTTATTGTTTATTTAAATCTAGCAGGGAATCATTGGACTTTTTGGTGCTACTTTTTAAAAAGTATGAGTGTTTTAGGTATTAAATTAGGCACTTTATTCTCTCCTTTAGTCTTGGCAGTTAATACTAATTTGTTGCATAGGTACGATCGGTAGGTTTGGTGGTCAGCAGCTTTTCGTTCGACCAAATATTTGGAAAGAATTAGTCTTGTGACATTGCTCTTAAATCTGTTTGAATGTTTTATTATTAGAGATAAAAGACATTGCAACCAAAAAGGTTGAAATACGTCAAATCTTACAAACATCTAAATGTAACTAGGATATTCTAGATCTAAATTTACATTAATTAGATAAGATTAAAATACTTTATAGTAGATAAATATCAAAAAAGGTAATACTAATTATCTGAAGATAAAGTTTAAAGAAATGTACAATGTTTATCAGCCCCAACCGAGGATGGGATATACAAATTTTTAAAACGATTTGTTCTACATTTATAAGGAACCAGTTTATGCGGAAAATGCAAATCGTAATTAGGGCTATGTTCATATTTGACAAGTTCAGATAATATACCAGACTGCTGTAGAACGTTTTTCTTGAAGAAAGACGAACATACAGTAGAAGGTGTCGCCTTGAAACTAAAGTTGGTAGATTATACTTTGCCAACATATCACTATATGATAGAGATGAGTCAATAATTCTCATTGCTCTCAACTGGATCCTTTCTATTTCCACCGCTAAATAATCAGGAATGTTATAGTGCCACACTTGTGTACCGTATTCCACGACTGGTCTTATACAGGTTACATAAACAGAAATAAGAGTCCTAGTGTCAGCGCGAGCTCGTTTTAGAAACCTTAACATATATAAACGCTTCGAAGATTTCTTTATGATTTGGCCAACATGGTCGTTCAAATGATCATTGAAAACCACACCAAGTAATTTAGCAGATTTCACGACTTCAATCGGTTGATTATTAAGCATAAGCGGGGGTACATCTGGATTATTTTTCCAAAAACAGACCAAAAGCTCTTTACATTTCTTGGTGTTGAGCATCATACCGTTTTTTTCGCACCACTGGTTAACACCATCCAAAATTTGTAACGTAGATGGTTGATCCCTAGTAAGGGTTTCAGTAAGGGTAGAATCATCAACGTACTTCCACCGGTCTTGGTAATCCGTTAGCAGATCATTTATCATTATAAATTTATAATAAACCAAATTGGGTCTAACACTGTCCCCTGAGGAACACCTCCGTGTACTGGTTCCAAACCAGAAACAAATTTCCCTATTCTTACACGCTGCTTCCGGCCAGTAAGGAAATTTCTTACCCATGCAATGAGGATTGGATCTATTTCCATTCCTTCCATTTTTCTAATAAGGATATGATGATTTATCCTATCAAATGCTTTGCTAAAATCCAGCAGCAGGATTCTTACGCACTGGTTAGATTGCTCAGAAAGGCTGTAGAGTTGATGGAAGAAGGACACAAGTGCGTGTGTTGTGGACTGTTTCGGTAGAGATCCAAATTGCCTTCGATCAACTAAATGATTAATCTGAGTCATAATCCACTCGGCCACAAAATGCTCTATAGTCTTTGAGAGAATAGCAGTCAAGGATATTGGGCGTAGGTCGTTTTCAGCTTCTTTAACTACTTTGGTCTTCGGAATTGGGACTACCTCAGCTTCCTTCCATAGGTCAGGAACTAGGCTCTCCTGAATAGATGCGTTAAACATTTTAGCAACTTGGTGAAGAAAGCTCGAGAGGAAATCTTTTAAGATCCAGCTTTGCATATTATCAGGGTCTGACGCTTTACCTCTTTAGATTTGATAGTTTCTTGTAGACAACTTGTGGAGAGATATAGTATTTCTTTAGATTATAATCCATAACATTGGCTACGTTATTTTTGAGCTCGGGTAAAGGTGGCAAATAATTTGTGGTAGAAAGGAAACTGAGGTTAATATGCGTTGCCAGTTGTTTCGAGTGGACCTCTTTTCCTGACACGATCATACTAGATAAAGTCTTATTTGTTGGGCGGCCAGAGAGTTGGTTAATAGATTTCCACCATAGCGCTGAATTATCACAATTCTTAATCTTCTTCTCAAAGAAGGAGCTCCGAAGTCTGTTGTTTAGTTTATTTACTTTGCTCCTTAATCTTTTAAAGGTAAGTGGGTCCTTAAACATTGCTTGTTGGCGTTGTTCAATGAGACTCTTTTATTCGGAAGTGATCCAAGGTTTATCGATTGGGTGTTGCTTGTACCTCCGTACAGGGAAGAACTTACCAACAGCGAATTGAATGCATTTAGTTTTTCTGCACAGTTGGGCAACATTTCCAAGAAGGACCAATCTGTTCCTGAAAGCCATCTTCCGAAGTAGGTCTTCGAACTTGGTTTCACAGATCTTTTTCAGCTTTAAATTTTTTAACAGTTGTGGAAGGGCGGGTAATTAAGGAATTATGGTCACTTAAACCGATGCCGGGTAAAATTTTGGGCGTACTGTAATAACACGAGAGATTCGTAAAGATAAGATCAAGAGTTACATTCCCGCGGGTTGGGTCTTTAACGATTTGTCGTGGGTTAAAATGATTGCAGAGGGATCGGCAATCCAGGCGGTTAAAGTCGCCGACCAACAAAATTCCCGCGTTAGGGAACTGAACCAAAGCCGTGTCCAATGACGAAATTAGGTATTCCGTACAAAGAGCATCATCATCTTGTGGTGGATGGTATAGTACCCCGATAATGATACAAGAAAAGCCTCGGGGTAGTCTATTTGGGCGAAGATATAACCAGAGCGCTTCAAATGAAGGACTGTTAAGTTCGTCTACAGTTGTAAACCCTATATTGGATTTAATGTACGCGCAAACGCGGCCACCCCGTTTTTCAGGCGCCCGGTCTGTCCGTACCAACGAGTAATTTTCTATTTTAACTAAGGATCTGGTATTTGATAGGAAAAGTGACGTTAAGGTAACATTTGAATTTGTATTGCGACTTGATGCGTTTGGTCTAGATTGGGTATTATTTTCAAGAATGCGTGGAATTGGTCTAAGGGCGTCGAAATTACGGCTTCGTCTCCCCACATAATGGCCTATACGAGGTGTAATTTGCACCGGGATTCTGTTCTGCGTGTTTCTTGTAATCGCAGGACATGAACTAGTTGCTAATACCCTCTCGTTGTTCGAGTTACAAGGTCGAGATAATCTTGCCATTCCTTCATATTCAAAGGACGGAACGGCTGCCGTAACAAACGTTTCTTCCGACGTCGCTTCGGAAAAGGAGAACGATGTAAATGGGTTCTATTTGGGCGTTTATTCGGAGGCGACGATAGTGTAGCCCCATAATATCCTGTTTCCAAAGTCTTATGATTATTTGTGTTTTCAGTCGCAAAGGGCTTGGGTATGAAGGAATCATTACAGGGTTGCTGCGTAAACTCGATTAAGGTGGCTCGATATAGTAATCACAAAAACCTTATTCAAGAATCGCGAAAACAAAACTTCATACTCTATGAACAAATCCGTGTGACCATTTGTGCGCGCGGGAATATTAATTTAACGAAATAACTTACAAAATGATCTGACGTAAGCAGTTGTTCGCGCCATCTCGCGTCATTACGCGTGTTATATACCGTTTCATGTCAATTGCTGACGTCATTAAAAAATTCCATTTTTGAAAAACAATGCGCTATATTTCATTATTTTGTCCGGTGACTTATGTTCAAATTTTGCATGCTGTATTGCACCGCAAAAATCTTTCATTGCTTTCATTTTTGCCTTTTTCAAAAAAATGGCATTACAGAATTTTTTTATATTTTGCTTATTGTTAGTCTGTCTTGCAAGTAAAATAATGCACGAAAAAAAATTGGGGGTCACCGTGCTTCTTTTCCAACTACACGAGGCGATAGGCTATTTTAGAGTGAATTTCGTACGCGTATGTTGCCATAGCAACGAACTATGTGTTACTAAAACTAACATAATTTGAAAGTAGAAACATCAAAATATATGAAAACCCTGATACCTGATGAATAGAACCTAAAAATATGGAGTTTAATCATTTCAAAGTGTTGAACACCTGAATTTTTGAAAACTGTATCGAGCCACCTTAAGGGTAAACTACCCCATCCATTCATGAGCCTTTGTTTCCGAATTTATTCCATTGTCTGGGCGTTGCTCTACAGGGTGTATCAAAAAAACTGCAACCCTTTGAAATTTAATACAATAGTGAACCTTTTGAAATTGAACTTCATATTTGCATTTTCTTTCAAAGAATCATTGTACCCTATTGTATTTAATTTCAAAGGGTTCACTTTTTTTTGAGACACCCTGTAGTAGAGGGCATCATTAGCAATTATGTTCTCAGTCCCTAGGGGCTTTTGTGTAATACAGGGTGTATAATCCACTTTGTTCTTAAGAACAAAAGATTTTAGGCCCCTGGGAATTTAAAATAGCTTCTAATCGTATTCCAGGATCTGTCGAATTACTACACACTCGAGTGCATAAAGCAGAATTGAATAGAAATTATAAACAACATATCGCGGACTGCTCGTCTTATAAAATCAGGCTGCCGTCGTAATGCATCGAACTCGTCGGATATTCGCTGCTGTAACACACCGATATTCTGAGGAGGGCCGGTAGAAAACACTTTATCCTTCAGATATCCCCACATAAAAAAATCGCATGGGGTCAAGTCCGGAGAGCGAGGTGGCCATTCCACATCATGACCTAACCCTATGACGCGGTTATTCCCGAACACTCCGTTCAGTCGATCCCTTAATGCGATGAGGCGATGCGCTGGAGCCCCGTCTTGAGCCCACCAAAGACCCCGAAACATACCCTCCCAATGCTGGTTTCCAAAATGCACAGCGAGTTGGGGTACAACGAATTCGTTCAGCATGTTAAGATAGGCCAGTCCGTTTACATTTTGATGGAAAAGTATGGCCCCAAAATGACACCATTGCCGCACAGTGCTGCCCAGACAGTGAGTTTGGCACGGGATTGTTTCGTTCAAAATTGAACGCTGGTGGATGTCCTTTTGGTGCGTACTGCCGTACATTCTGGGAGTTGACCTCTCCATTCATTGAAAATGCTGCCTCGTCTCCGATTATGATGGTTTGCAAAACATTTTCGCGTTGACATCGTTGAATGAACCATTCTGCGAATCGTAACCTGCGCGGCAAGTCCGTTGCCAATAATGCGTGTCGCACATGCATTCGATACGGGTGCCACCTTAGGTCTATAGCCTGGTTATCCTGTTAAAACCTGCAGATGATACTTCAACAGGATTGCGCCGAGCACTCACATGGCGTGGATTTTGCTCGAGCAGAGCTCTAACAGCGGCAACATTTTCCACAGATCGCGCTGTTCTTCGCCTGCCAGAATTGCCTTTGTTCAGGTTAAGGCTCGTTAGCAATTATACAGGGTGTATAAAAAAAAACGCAACCTCGGAATTTCCCAAGAAATCCACTTTGTTCTTAAGCACAAAAGATTTTAGGCCCCTGGGGAATTTAAAATACAGGGTGAGTCAGAAAAAAGTGATGCCTTTGAAATTTAATACAATAGTGAACCTTTTGAAATTGAACTTCATATTTGCATTTTCTTTCAAAGAATCTATTGTACCCTATTGTATTTAATTTCAAAGGCATCACTTTTTTCTGACTCACCCTGTAGTAATACGACCTATTAGTAATTCGACAGTTATGCTCCTGGAATACGATTAGAAGCCACTCTCCTCCGCAGAGGCTGGGAGCTATTAAAAATAATTAGTCGTTCATAGTTTAATAGTGAGTTCTTGAGCATTTTCATTAGATTCCCTGAAAACTTCGTGTAAGACTAATGAAAATGTTCGAGAACTCACTATTAAAAACGACTAATTATTTTCAATAGCTCCCAGCCTCTGCGGAGGAGAGTGATTAGAAGCTATTTTAAATTCCCAGGGGCCTAAAATCTTTTGTTCTTAAGAACAAAGTGGATTTCTTGGGAAATTCCGAGGTTGCGTTTTTTTTTATACACCCTGTACAGGGTGTATAAAAAAAAAGTGAACCCTTTGAAATTTAATACAATAGTGAACCTTTTGAAATTGAACTTCATATTTGCATTTTCTTTCAAATAATCTATTGTACCCTATTGTATTTAATTTCAAAGGGTTCACTTTTTTTTAGACACCCTGTAGAGGGCACCATTAGCAATTATGTTCTCAGTCCCTAGGGGCTTTGTTGTAATACAGGGTGTAAAAAAAAAACGCAACACTTAATATTCTAAGATATTCATATTGTTCTTTAAGCACAAAATATTTTAGGCCCCTGGGAATTTAAAATGGCTTCTAATCGCACAAATCAGCTAAACTAATAATGGTGCAGCTCACAACCGAACAACGAATTTTCATAGTTTTACAGTACAACCGAAATCAAAACACAACTGAAGTGCAAAACCTTTTTCGAGCAAGATTTCCTGATCGGGACCCTCCTCACAAAGCGACAATCTTGAGGAACGTCAGGAAATATTCGATTGAAGGAACGAGCCTTAATCTCAACAAAGGTAATTCTGGCAGGCGAAGAACAGCACGATCGGAGGAAAACATTGCCGCTGAATTCCCAGGGGCCTAAAATCTATTGTGCTTGAAAACAAAGTGAATATTTTAGAATATTAAGTGTTGCGTTTTTTTTATACACCCTGTACAGTAGATTCGTTACTCGGTTGCTGCATGAACATATCGATTGGGGGTAAAGGGCATTCTTTAGCAATTATTGGCGCTTCTTGACAGGCATTTTCAAAAGCCCAATGAGCGCTGTCTTTGACATAGGTATTGTCGCACTGGCCTAATTCGCCCGTGTGGTCGTGGTTTGTCTGATTTGACTCTGGTTTATTACAGCTAATATATTCACAAATGGTTTTAACGAGTCTCTCTCTTGTTCAAGTTCAGTCAGCTTGTCTCGAAGCCCCTTAATAATGCCGTTGCATTAATCTATTTCTCTGTTTTTCTTGTTTAAAATTGTAGAGAACTCTTTAAGAAAAGTTTCGATTCTAAGGTCGTATGGTAATTGGGGCTTTCTGAGGGGCTCAAAACGTCACTAATAGTCTCAATAATAGCCTTGGAGGAATCGATAACGTTGTTCATAGGTTTAATTTGCTTTTGCATAACTGCAATGTCTAATTTAACCATTTTAACGTCCTTCATATCATTGGCATGGACTCTGCAAGAGCAACTATGACAAGGCAGGCGAACATGAATAAACTTCTGTATTTTTGTCCCTAACAGTTTCGCATAGTGTGACACAAGGTGACTCGATTTCAACAATCGTTTCATTAGCCGTATAAGACAAACAGCAAGTATCCGTGTCTATTTGATTAACGCAGGTCGTATCTAAGACACCCACCGGTTGTTTAAGCGAATCGCCGTCTTTTCCTTGAAACAACAAAGAATTTTGCTTACCAGGTCGCAGTTAGGTCAGAATTTGAGCCAATATATTTCTTAGCTTTACCATAGAATAGGAAATGACTAGAAGGGCCACTTGAGGCCGCACCTTTGAAGTTTTTGACGCTGCGCATGTCGCATTACGCATGTTCATTACCATTATTCTAGCCAGTCAATTGCATTTTCTGACCAATAAACACGCTGAACTGGCTGGTCCGCCATTATTCTGGCCAGATAACTGCATAAAAATAGGGTGTCACGTTGCACTGCTGAGTGGCCTTTCTGGTCATTTCCTATTCTGTGGCTTTACGGCCGGTGTCACAGCGGATTTGGTCCCCCCGGACCAAATCCGCTAGCGGATATGGACCCCCTTCCGAGGAAATGGTCCCCCCTATGAAATCATAGGCAGACGAGAACTTTGCAAACAATAAGTATATTACTGTTTACAAAGTTCTCGCGCAAAAGTCTACAAGTATTTTTGAGCTGCATATGATTTGGTTTTAGAGTAATCGTCTGAATATTTTTCTTCGGTTAAAAATTTTTCCATATTGGCATATAAAATTAAATATCTGACGTTTTGATTAAGAACGGCAACAAACATTTACGAAAGTTAAGTAGTAAAAAACTTTATTTAAACACGCTGACTGTCACCATGTCAACCTAAGCTGTTTTTCACAAGGGCACGATTCAATGGTCGCGCGTATTTATATGTAGTCACATCACCATTTTTATCTTATGAGTCATCACCTATTGTTTATGGGATTCCATTACGTTCATTGCGTTCAAAGCGTCAGTTTAATTGAAATGATAAGTTTATTTAAATTCTGTTAACATTTACAACTTTGTATTTCCCGCTGCTGAGACATAACATTTAAATGGGAACTACAGTCTACAGTGAAATGTATAGTTCTGATTGCAATAAAATCTACTTCTCGTAGTTAAATATATTATAGTTGCAATGAAATATATTTTTGGGAGTGAAATGTAGTTTTGGTTGCAGTAAAATATAGTTCCTCCAGTCCAAAAGCGCGAGAAAATTTACAAGAACATTTTAATCCAAAAAATCTTCGTACACTTTTTCTCTGTTAGATGTAAAGATGATTCAAAACGTTTTCATTCGATATTTAATGTGCCATACGATAGATTCGCGAGGGGGTCCAAATCCGCGAGAGGGGACCATATCCGCTAGCTGATATGGATCCCCATAGGACCATATCCGCTAGCGTTTAAAATTTTCACATTTAACTGAACTCGACAAATCATGACCTTCCGCCATATTGGGATCAAATTATGCAGGCATATTGGGATCAGATTGTGCATGAAATGGGAGCCCGGGGCCCGGGGAGCATGCCCACATACCCCCCTAAAGGTCTCGCGCCTTCAACACTCGATACTAGTGTCGCTGTGCTCTTGGAGATCTTTAGCCCCCCAATCCAAAAAATTGGCACTCGCACAATCACACCAAATTATGTGGACTCTTATTGTCTTCCACCCAGCACTCAAAACCTATCAAATATGTGATAAGGAAACTTCTATAGTGGTCTTTAAATATACAGCGGAAAAACAGTGTAGTTCGATGTCAATGTGTAATAACATGTAATTTAACACATGGTCATGGTCATGGATCATAATCGTTTTTGACAAAAATCTCTTCATGGTCATTAAACATGGCCACACAAGTACACAACACTACCTGTTACTGACACAGACGGTAGATTCTATATAAAATCAAAACACTGGCACTGCACTGACCACTGCATGTAGATTTATGTCTTCGGCTTCACAACCTCGACTTATCTCCGGATTCCTTTATGAAATATTGCAAGTGCGCGAAAACCAAATTATACACTTGCTTTCATTTACATTTAGGTAACCATGGGCATGAGCCACATGCCCACGTGTAAGGCTTC
The DNA here is from genome assembly GCA_016169945.1 of Trachythela sp. YZ-2020. Taxonomy (NCBI): domain Eukaryota; kingdom Metazoa; phylum Cnidaria; class Anthozoa; order Malacalcyonacea; family Clavulariidae; genus Trachythela; species Trachythela sp. YZ-2020. The sequence continues at coordinate 2,922,110 of JADLSH010000395.1, forward strand.
GAAACGACGGCTTATATGTCATAATTATCTTGCTGAGACTGACATTTCATATGGATTTTGTGAAATATGTTTACATATTGTCATATGGGACCGGGTTTTATAAAATATACTTACATTTGTTCCGAAGAAGGGGCCAAATTTCCTAGGAAATATGTCCCTGGGGGACATATTTAGGGGTAGGTGGCAAATTTCCTGGGACCCCGGTCCAGACATTAATGCTTTGGTAAAATCTAGCCTCCTCCGCAGGCATCTCTATGGCAGAACTATAGTGGTCAGGGTGAGGATCTACCACGAAAAACTATAACCAGCAGGCAGCATGGGTTATGAACATTATTGCGAATCGCATTCTACAAATTGTTTCAAGTAAACAAAACGGTTTGAAGAAAGAGTTTTCATTATGGGAGCGAGTAAATCTATTCCAGAAGAAGGCAAAGTGAAAACCAAACCTGAATCCACACTCCTTTACCAGAAGAATTTGAGCCTTATCAATTAGGCCCACCTCTCGAATGTGTACTGATCACATGAGTCCCTGTACGCGAGTAGCCATTTTGTTTCTGGGTTTAAAGCTGGCAAGAACGTAGTAACAAAGCCTTGTTACACCTCAGGATGCCAACGTTGAAAGAAAGACGCGATAAACGTGTGGAATTGATAACAAGAATGTCGTCACCAGAGCATCGTCTGCATTATTTACTTCCAGGAAAAGTTGGAGAAATGCGACAAAGAAGAACAAGATCTAAGTATTATAATTTTAATAAATCTTAATAAATAGTTATAATAATAGTTTTTAATTAACGTTTTATATATCGTATGGCTCCATTGTTTTAATATTTGATTCTAAAATAATGTTCATAGGACTGATAGGAGTAAATTGTGGAAATAAAGTGTATAATATTTTATTCATTTCTTAAATTGTTGTAAATACATGGTAATTTAGGTTTCCTTTTTCATGTATAATTAAAAAAACCCCAGTAATAATAATAAGCAACGTTGATGATTATTATCCTATTCTTGCTTGCTGGAGTAGCACGCAAGTTCATAGGCGTACGGCACGTGGGGGCAGGGGGGGCACCTGCCCCCCCAAAAATTTGTAGATTGAAGTAATTCGGGCAAATGGTTAACGAATATTCGGGCAAAATAGATTTATTTAGTTTGTATTTAAACCAAAAAAACAGAATTTTATAATTAACATTACTGTTTATTTATATCTTTTGCAATTTGTTGACAAATTTGTGGTTTTTAACACAAAAATCCGAGTTTTGGACCTAAAAAGAGAGTATAAACTTAAGAGTTTCCTGGAAAATAGGTTAAATACAAATAAAAATGGTTATTATTGTTATCAAGATGTTGTTATCAAAATTCTGGCAATTGGTCAAAGTTATATCAATTCGGGCAAAATTTTGGCTGCCCCCCCAAATAAAGTTGTGCCCATACGCCTATGCGCATGTTGGAGTAGCGCGCATGTTGGAGTAGCACGCATGTTGGAGTAGCACGCATGTTGGAGTAGCACGCATGTTGGAGTAGCACGCATGTTGGAGTAACATCAGTCAAGATGGTACTCGCTTACTGGTTGAGAAATCTACCGTGCATTTGAATGGGTTCAGAGAAGGTGGAATACTCAAACCGTCAGCAATCGGGACATGCAGTTGCAGACACGTCTGATATCGTGAATAAAATTACACACCATAGTGCTATATAGTAGACTGTTGATTTGTGTTTATTTAAAATCAATGGATATATCTCCAGTATTTACCACACAAGGTATGTCGGCCTCTAGGTCTGGCAAAGGTCCAGGAATTGGCGTTGATGTAATGTTTGAAATTTCCAACCAACCTACACCAGCGACGTATGTGTACCAAGTTATAAATGTACCCATTGGCGTGAACGTTAAGGCAGTCTTGCACCCCGAGTTATATTGGATTGTGATTGGTTAGGTACATTAACGTCGTATCTGAATCAAGGTTGCCAACCTAGGTTGGAAATTAGTAGAAGTTTTTCTTGATCAATCCAAACAACCAGGGGATGGGATTTCATCAGCTTACATTATGAATACCATTTGGTTTTTTGAAAAAGAATCCTCGAAACTCCAACACTAACGGTGTATGATTGTTCTGTTAACTTTCAGCCGAGTACTTTCGTAAGATTTCGACAATTTGATATCGTGCTATCTATGTACATGTAACAGTGTTACAACTAAATGCCATAACAAATTAAGCAACTCTAAATCGTGCATGCTTGCCTTGCATGCCTTGATGACATTTGTAATATCAAAACTGGTTTCTGCATACTACGCGAATACAACCTTAGGTTTAGCAGGGCGATGTAAAACACGTTTTTTACTGCGCTCTATAGCCTATAGGTGTAGCTATAGTAGCTTACTTTGTTCAGTAAGTATATTGGCATTACGCATTTTTTAAATAACAGATTGCTGTTATATATACGTATGGTCTGCATCCTTTCTGGTGGTACGTTGACTTATCCTCATATATAGAACCCCTATACAAAGACGTAAAAAATATAATTTTATGGAATGTAGAACACAGCCGAAAGCAAGTGATTTTAATATATATTACAAACACTCGTGGTTATAAAAGAAGAGTTACAATCCCACTAGTGTTTGTATGGGGTTTACAAAGGCATACATACATGTGACGTTATACATGTCCACCGTGTGAAAACAGCTGTTTTTCTTTCTCTTATATGGGAAGTTTCAGTATAACCGGACAGTATATTCGCCTGTAAAAATCAGAAAATGTCAGAAATTTCAAAAAATTTTGTGCATTTGTTAAATCAGCACAGTATTTTGGGCATAGGCATGCCAGTTAAAACAGCTTTCTCTTACCAAAGATGTGAGGGTATTCTTGATCGTGATGAGTTCCCTCATATAGGTGGAGATACCAGTCAGGTATAGGTGGAGAATACCAGTCATTCTCGCCAGCGAGAATCGAACCCACAACTCAAGGGTGAAAGGCGCTTGCTCTGACGACTGCGCCACCGAAGCCCCATAGAAACGATGGCTTATGCCTTATGGCAAGTTCATATAAATTAACAGACATTGTGGGATGTGCAACAACGCTGAAACGATGCGGTGTCTACTATCAGGTGGACTTTAAAGCCTGGTTCACACAAGTGAAATAAGCACAAACATAAGGAAAGAGAAAAGGTAAAACAAAGGGATGCAGTGAAGTTGCAACATAAACGTCGACATAAGCACAAGCCTCTAAGCATAAGCTAAGCAGCCTTGTCTTTTTAAGCCCTAGAGGGAAAGTTTACTTTTGTATTTCTGCTTATATATGCTTATGTCACTCGTGCATGTGAACCAGGCTTAAGTATCATCTCTTATACGTCGCAACAAGCTTTAACGTTGCTCAAAAGACGTAGATATGCTTAGTTTAACGATGTGTTAAGAATGACAACGCTGTTAAGAATCCACCTGGAACAACAAATTATTCATTATTTTTGTCTTGCATGCGTAAAGGTAAAGAATATATTTGTCAGTCACGAAGAATATATTTGTCAGTCATGAGCTGCCGTGTACTAGATCTTAATTCTCGGCTATTGCGGAAAATAGCGGAGTGTTAAGAAATCGCGTAATAATTTAAGTACAATATTGTGAACCCCTTTGGTGATATTAGTCTCTCCTCCGCAAAGGCTTACATGAAGTTTCGGTATAGGGAAAAGTACAGGGAATGACGGGAAGAGTGAAATAGAGAAGTTCTGTGTAAAAGCTTCAGGAATCAGGAAGCTCTGCGGAGAAGGCAGTGATATTGGTGGTGTCAAAGTGAAATTTGATGATATTTTATAGTGGCAGGTGAAGTATAAATCACTAAATCACTAAATCACTCCTAGAGAGTTGACTAGCTCTATCTCTAAATCATCATTCGCTCCTGTTTGATCATTTTGCTTATTTCATTGTTTTCATATTTATATTTTCATATAAATGTTACTACTTATTAGAGAAGGGAGGTGCCTTGCATGGGACTTCTATATAGTCTCGTTCGCACCTTCCCTTTTGGGCCAGTTGATATTGTACTTTATTTTAATGTTGATATTGTACTTTATTTTAATGTAATTTATGGCACCAATAAAGTTGTTAAACATAATAAGATCATAAACTATAAAGACATTGTTAACAGTAAGAGCAGCAAGTATCAATTCAATAACAGCAAGTTATCAGAATCTGGGTTGAACGGCCAACGAAAGCGATGACATGTCATATCTCAATCGAAAAGAGTTCCTAGGAACGATAAACTTTTCCAAGTTTATTCCAGTTCAGTCAGGTATACTGCACAGAGTCGTATGAGCACAAAGATCTTGAGCAATTGAGATATAATGTATAAAATCACCATCAAGTACTGTATGTTCCTGGAAATTTCCTTAATATCATGTCAAGAATGAAGTAGCCATGAATGTGGTGAAAATGGTCCGGATAAAACCTTTTTTCGACAAATGAAAACAGGCAAGTGTTGATTTACTCATTTTACTGCCAACAGTCGTCGAAGGGTTATTTTTATGCATGGTTGTCCTGACGGCCTTTCAGTTGTCAGCAGCTGCGTACGTTAATCTACAGCATTCCCGGTGACCTTTTTCGAACAATATTTCACTTTCCAACAGATCTGCGAATGCCAATAATTAACTTTAACTACTCTACAAGAGTGGGTTTTTAAGATATCGACATCGATACCGTCTTCGAATTGCTCCCAGTCCCAATGTCATGGGTGAACAATCGGCCCGATCGGAAATTGCACAGAAAAATGGGCTTATGGGCATAAGGCTGAGCTTTCATAATATGGCATCGTGGGCTCAGTGAAGAACTTTCGCTGCATCCTCCTCCACGTCAATATTCAGAAAAGCAATTGTCGGCAACCCACTCTGGCACTCTGCTTTTCGCTTAGTTTACTGTCACTTATATAATCGCTCACACTTATAGCCTGCATTGCAGACGATCTTCGCGCGCGAGGTGGAACACTATTACTTCTATTGTCCATTCATGCAAGTTGGTTGTTAGAGGAGTGTAGAACATTTATTTAAGTGTACGTACTTTACAGAGTTTTAAAACATTTTCAAACAGCGATAACGGTCCCGAGATCCAGCTGGTTTCTCATTACATTTTTAAACAGTCCTAATGCATGGAGTAACGTGTATGTAATGATTTGGCGCATGCACACATAAATATTTTGACACACAAACATGAAAACATTTACATGTAAACAAAAATTATAAAACTGAAATGGTTTATACATCGATCCATTTATAAATATTTACTTATGCTTAAGGTGGCTCGATACTATTTTCAAAAAATTCATGTGTACAACAGTTTGACATTTTTAAACTTCGTATTTTTAGGTTTTATGCAGCAAATATCAGATGTTTGTATATTTTAATGTTTCATCTATAAATATTTTTAGTAACACATAGTTCGTTGCTATGGCAAAACACGCGTGCGAAATTCACTCTGAAATGGCCTATTCAGTTCGTGTAGTTTTCGTGCATTATTTTACCTGTAGAACATAAACTAACAATAAGCAAAATATAAAAAATTCTGTAATTTTGCGATAAACATTTTTTGGCATTACATTTTTTTATTTTTGGTAAAATGACAGACTTTTGTGGTACGATACAGCATGCAAATTTTGAACATATGTCACTGGACAAAATAATGAGATATAGCGTATTGTTTTTCATAAATTGAATTTTTTTAATGACGTCGGCAATTGATATGCAAGACACTATATAGAACACGCGCAATGGCACGAAATGGCGTGAGCAACTTGCCACGTCAGGTAATTTCTGAAGTTCTTTCGTTAATATTCCCGCGCACATGAATGGTCTCTCGGGATTTTCAAATAGCATAAAGTTTTGTTTTCGCGATTCTTGCTTAAGGAATCTTATGAAATTAGTATATCGAGCCACCTTAAGTACAAATGAAAAGAATAACTATTACATCACAATGTGGAGTATCAATGATAAAAGGAATGTCATAAATATATTGCATATAGTATGTACTCCGCGATTCAATGAGGATGATCTGAAATGAAAGAAGAGAACGTAAATGTTTACTGTAAATGTGAACTTGTAGGTTTTGTATGGGGAACCTGCGTTGCAAATGAATCTGTGACACAGTCGACAAACCTGGACAAACCGAGCCTTTTTTGGGGGGAGGATGCGATACAATAGTCGATACCGAGTGTTATTACATATGCTCTACTAGTCTTTTGAAGCTTCACTATAAGCAACTATTACTTCAAAGAGAAATGCAGAAATGGAGCATTTGCAGAGCTGTCATCTCTGATACCTATATATATATACATTGTTAATTTTGAAAACACGCTCTCAGTCTGTTTCAAAATTGTTTACCTATCAGATATACATTATTACTTTACTAACCTATGATAGACGTTCAGTATAATACTTTCTTCTGTTGCTAGCTCTGTTTGCCAATTTGTTGACGTGATTGTAGGGAATGATTTTACTACTTTATTCTTCTTTCTTCTATTTGATCTTAATTTCTTCTTTTTATGCCTTTGGTCGTTCATCTTGTATCGTCTAGACCTAAAACATCAATATAGAATAATAATAGCATTCGACAACATTTGTTCCAAATATTGTATTTAATGCTGCCATAGCTATACAAGTCAAACTTGATCATTTCCAATTAATATATTCTTGAGAAAATTTCAAAATCTATAATTATACCTTGCCGGAAGTGTATCTTTTGCCAAGATATGTCTTGGTTTGAACCCCTCTGATTTGAGAAGATCAATGATGCTCCCTTTACCTACGAGGTGGCCTGAAGAAGAGAGAGAAGCATATTTGTGACTTTCACTCTTTGATGGCCAAAATTTTACATTGATATAGGTTTTAGTGAGCATATAAAGATGACAAGAATAAAAAAATTGCAAAAAATACTGAATATATATTCTGCATAATTAAGAATGGACACCCACATAAAAATCACAAAAGTCAGAACAAGGGCATTCTTGGGAACAGTGTATGACCCTAATTCACAGGGGTGTAGTGGAGGGAGGCTCAGCGTGGAGGCAAAGGGTTAAAATTCCATGTTGATTTAGGGGGGCTGAGCCCCCGTATATTTTTGCAAATTGCAATAATCCTAACCTGGAAAGTTCTTTGGAACCGTACTATAAAATGATTTAATAATCTCTACTTGATCACTTTGATCCTACCATTAGATAATTTATGCGACTCTAGCATAAAGTAGCTTTGCTATGCTATAAGTTGAATCTTTTCTTCATAATAAAAAACTAATTGAATAATTACTAGAACCAAAAATAAATATTGGAATTTTCCAAATTTATCTTGTTGTGACACCCCCCTCCCTTTTGAGAGTCCGCCCCCCCCCTTGTTAGCGTTCCAGGACTACACCACTGCTAATTCATTTTTAGGCAATCAAAGTCTTTGGGTGATTCTGGGTGATTCTAAAATTCTATTTAAACGTTTGGACCACTGACGTTTGGACATATATTTTAAAGATGCAGTTGAATGTCTAAAATATTTTATCAATCTTATCAGTAAATGCATGAACTCCTTGTGTTGCACAAAGATAACTACATTTCCGACTGAACTGAGTGCACTTGGCTTTGTCAATATACAATAGTTGAAATTTTTCTGTGTTTAAAACAAAAATATAAGAATTGACAGAAACTATTATAGATACGTTTTCGAAGAATGCAGAGCATGCACTACTTGCCAGTATTACTGTATATATGCATACAATTTTTCGTAATTATAAGGTCACTCCTGTACTATACATGACCAGGGACCAGTTGTACAAAACTCTTAAGCTTACTTTGTAACTAGCCGTTTTGTAATTAAATACTAGTTATACCTCTAAAATAAGTATTTCTGATTGGTTAACCTTCGCACTAACTATATATCAAGTACTGTAAACTTTAACTATACTATTTTATACAACCGGGTCCAGGGCGCTATAAATCGTTTCCAAATGCTGTTTTCTTGATGAAATTAAAGTTTATATTACTCAGCACTCACTAGTATGATAAAATTATAATAAACACCATGATAAGGCCAGATTAAAACAGTCCATACATCCATTCAATTGAGCTAATTGTTACAATTCGGCAATTCAAATTCTCACGCAACTGCTTTATGAATTTAATTAAATTATCTTTTGATTTTTATCGCAATGCAGTTTGTTTGTTTCCAAAGATATAATCAAATTTAACAGACAAGTGACAGAACAATATTAATGCATGAAATGAGATAAAATCTTGCGTGATGCCGTGAGAAGTTGATAGGTTATCAAAATGTGGGATCGCTGAATAGTGGATCAGTGAATACTTGCGTCGTTGCGACTTGATGTAGTGGATGATTCTGCAACATTTTAATTTATGATAGATTTGAGAATAAGAATACCATCACAACCTGCTCTAAATAATATTAAAAAGTGGGAGACTTGGGAGCAACGACCAGTCGCAAAATCTCCCGACGTTCGTAATATGTCTCCTTATGCCAGTCCCCTCTTAAATTCAAACAGATTGACCTGTGGCTGAATAACTTTTCTATTTTCTCAGGCCATTTCAGACATTGTCATTGATAGTCACAATTTACACAACAATAACGTGATGAGATTTTTAACTCTCATATTAACTCATATTCAGTAGTTATGACGAAGTTTAATCACGCAATTGAGACTTTTTTGGTCGGTCAGGTCATAACTCATAAGCATATACCTCCTTTAAATCCCGCCGACACTGAGTGGAAATAGAGGACATGGTTTATCCATAAACGAACAATGTTGACAATCAACTATATAATACGTACAAAAAGCCCGAAAAAATAGATAATATATATAGTACCAGTATAATATAGTACCTGCTCCTATTGTAAAAAATATCCTTCTGTTCTTTCTCTTTCGTTCAAACTTAATTTCCTGAATTATTTTTCTCACCATTTGTTTGTTTCGCCGTAGAAACAATTCTTCTGTCAAGGATTGTTCAAAGTTTTGCAATGTGTGCAACCTTGACGTTTGAGATGAAGTATTAATGTTCATTTTAGAAGAAAATACATATTTGCTGAGGTTCCCGCAGATGTATTGATACATTAAATTGTTGGTAACTGGTTGATTATTTTTGTCTTTTCTTGCAAGATTATATTTTGTTAATAGTTCGTCCAAATAAACTATAGCCTGAAAATGAAATAGAAAAACGAGAATAGAATATATACAGTGATAAAATATAATAGAATACAACATGCATGGAATAAAATATAGAACACAACACAACACAACACAACACAACACAACACAACACAACACAACACAACACAACACAACACAACACAACAAAAAATACAATAGTATTCATAGAACACAACTTATATCCAACACAATATATACAACATATACGATATATTGCAAATACAATACAAAATACAATACAAAATACAATACAAAATACAATACAAAATACAATACAAAATACAATACAAAATACAATACAAAATACAATACAAAATACAATACAAAATACAATACAAAATACAATACAAAATACAATACAAAATACAATACAAAATGCAATGCAATGCAATACAAAATACGCAATACAACACAACACAACACAACACAACACAACACAACACAACACAACATGCAATACAAAACATGCAATACAAAACATGCAATACAATACAATAATATGCAATACAATACGCAATACAATATGCAATACTACACGATATACAAATAATATAATAAAATATGAAAATGGTTTTACAGCTGACTAGGTTTTAGTCATCTTCAGGAAGATGACTAAAACCTAGTCGAAACGTAGAATAAACCATTTTCAAAATGTTTACTGTTTTCGGAGTTACTATTGTATTGTATTTATCAAAATACTCAGTGGTTCCCGCAATTTTTGACAATACCAAACCTATGTGATTTGTGAAGTCCAACATTGTGCAGGGCTAATTTTATACTGTGGTAGTGTGGGTGGACATTTCGAGCAGTAAATGAACACACAATAATCGAACAGTTCGAACCTGCGATTCAAGAATACAGCTTAAACTAAAATATCATCACTCATAAACATGTTTCCATATACCCCCTCTGCCCCACCGCCCCACGTTTTTTTCCGAGTGAAATAAATGGCCCTACACATGAAGGCTAAGAGCGCGAGGTACTGGGTGTTTCATGGAATTAACAGAAAACAAACAAGGAGCTGCAGGACTGTACGGGGACCTCAGCAGTATCACATCACTTCGTGGAAGGATACTAAAGAAAAAAAGGAGATATTGGGAAGTCGAGTACTAGCCAAGGCAAGACGCAAGAAACGAGGAAGAAGGAAAGACCGGCAAATTACGTACGTTGACCAGTTGAGGAAAGACACTGGACTAACCACTGAAGAACTGAAAATTATTATGGATGACGGTGAAGAATGGAGTCAATGATGCCCGAGCTAACTCGATCTAGTGGTAGTACAATGTACATATTTCTCTTGTATCTACTTTACAAGAACTTGAAGGACTCATATACAAACAAACCGTCAATCATCGCACTATGCCATCCATTGAGTGGCTGAGGGTGACACACAATATTAGTATTACTGACAAGAAATTCGCCAGGACTTGACATTACACGCAATATAGATAAGCAATTCAAAAACGATAAAACTCTTAGTGAGATAAACCTTTGGCGCCAATGTTTGAATTGGGTGACATCGCTATTTCCTGTTATCCTGATAACCCATGAAAGGTCGTTAAAATATACTTGACAATTATGAGTAGCTTGCTATAAAGGATTATCCTCTACAACAAATATGCATGGGCACTGTTCTCATGTTGGAATAACTCATTCATTGCAATATAGGTCTTAATCTTGAGTCACGTACGCAGAAAACTCCTAATGGAAGGCACACAATGACTGAATGTTATACTTTAAGGGTCGAGAAGGGGTTGGGGCCTTGGGAGGGGGGGGGAGGGGTTCATTTTCCCAGCTAAAATTTGTCTAAATCCCAGACACCCGACCCACTGATTGACTAAATCCCATTTCCAGCAGCAACTTGTTGGTGCAAATCGCATTCCCTGAGTGGTCCAAATCCCATTCCAATTTTACCCCTTCAGAATCCACGAGAAACTGCAATTTTCAATTCTACATATAGGATTACTGTATTAACATTAAGCATGCTTTTATTTGTTTGATTGAGTGCAAATCTTATTTTTTTTAAACTCTTTTCCTTTTCATACCTCAGCAACACACCCACGTACCTATCTGCTTATCTAAATCTGCCTTTCGGAAGGAAATCTACCAACTTATTATATTAAGCTGCTTTTCAAACACTGTAACGGCGCAACGTCAACTTTCTTTGTGTACTTCTGTATATTCGGTCATTTAATTCATACAAATAATTATACATCAGTGTTGTTTCAAATTTAGGATTATTATTAAACTGCAAATGTTTTTTTATAAACTAATGATTATCCTAAGGTTATGGGCTGAACCTGACCTGGTTTAAATCATGTTAATAGGACGGTCGCGTGCTACATTAAACCAATGAAGCAATGAGTGACTGAATTGATGGCATGGAGAAAAGTGGGATTTTCAAAACAATGAAAAGACAATAAACATTCCGATCACTGGATCGTGATTGAATGGAACGTTTGTTATGCTAAGTGTTACGAATATGGGGGTTAATAGAGAGGGGGCTTATTGATTTAGCCGAAACGCCGTAGTTAAAGGTCAACTAATATATATAATCAGTACACAATATAGTTCTTTGTTGTGAAGAAAGGACAGAGGATACTAGAAAGACAGGGAGCTTCATAAATTTCTGCCATTAAAGAGGGAGGCTTAGCAGAGAGGGGGGGGGGGCAGAGAGGGGGGGGTTATTTGAAATGTGCATCAGATGAGGACTTACGGTACATATGTTTGGGATGTTGTGTTTGTATTAAGCATACATGTGCCAAAGTGTTGGCGTGTTTATACGTATGAAGTGTCAGTGGCCATGCATATGCCTATATTCGGAGGTAGAGTATTTAGTGTACGTACAATTTTATGTTCTCTCCAGGAAAATGCTCCAAAATTAATTAATACTACAGTATCCTCTACAAAATACAATTTAATTAAGAGAGAATTTTAGTTAAGTGGATTTCTAATCATGTGCAAAGTACATAAGTCATAAGTGCTACATCTGGTTATAATTCATTGTCGCCGCCCACTCCGCATTTTGCATGCTACTCATCATACATACCTGACTTGAGTTCAAATTATTCAGCCCACAATGCTCTTCGGGGCTTTCCAAATGTCCAAAACGTTTTCTAGCCTTCTCGCCTTTCAAAAACATATACAAATCTAAAGGTGGAATACCCATTGACTGTACATATTCCTTCTTAAATGATGCTAACTGTAAGAGAATCCATATAGGTCGTTTTTGTTGCCAATTTCTGGTCATGTCTTTAAACACTTCGTCCGCTTTTGTGGCTTCAGCTTTGATTTCGTTCTCGTTGAGCCACTCAGGTATTTGAGATTGAATGTAATGTAAGTAGTTTTGTAGTTTGTTAAAAGTTCCTGATGGGAGCACGTCCATGAGCGTTTGACTATTTGGAAGGTACTGACACTTCATGATTGTCAACAAATATTTAGGACTTGTTAAATCGATTTCAAAATATAGCTTCTTGCTGGATCTGAAAGCTCTTTTCACATTCCTAGGTATTTGCCGCCAGACTGAGGTATATGGTCGATGTACGCTGCCAAATAAGTACACAGAAGGAGAGTTTTCTAATGTCCATAGGTATGAGTTCCCCTTGCCTGCCTAGAGGTGGTGATAAATGGAAGCATGTGTTTTTAAAATGGCGTGTGCCATATTCTTAAATCTCATTAAAAGCTTGTTACACAAGGCGCGAAAATATTATCACAAGTATGTACAGTACCAAATCAGCCCATATCGTATCAATAAAGAAAGTCTATTCCACGTTTTATCACTAGCTACGGTTTTACTGCTTTCAGTACTCATAAATACAATCGAAACTCTCCTCACGGGCACCTCTCTAATACGTACACTTTGCTGTGTCCATTCGGTGTCCGTATTCGAGAGGTCCGACACTCCGATTTTAGGTTTAAGATTTTAGGAGTACATGCACAACGTCGAAGTAAATTAAAATGGAATGCAGTCTTCAAAACTTGACCACACTTGACGCTTAAACTGAATTTACCGCACTTTTATCATTAATCATTGTGGTTATACAAAGGAAATTAACAGGGCATGTTCTTAATCTAATAATTGTAACAGGAACTTGTATATTATTAAAGTACCATGCCGGCCTTGAACAAGCAATAATCAGTACATTGCACCTTATAGACATAGTTGTTAATTTGTTTAATATTTATACTGCATAGATTGACATGTTAGAAGGGAATTTATTTGTGGATGTGTTGCCACAGAAGAATAAATGATTAGCATATAAACCATATGGCCCTCCACTAAAAACCTCATCAAGTAATTATATGAGCAATGAGGTTTCATTCCATGGCCGCCTACTGACCATGACCAAAGATTCGAGATTAAAGACTTTAAATAAGCTGGGTCATATTAAAAAAAACGTTTTCTTGACCTATAATCCAAATGTAAACACCAAATAATATGATTTGTTACATGAATTTGATTTTATATAATCTCTTCTCACGATCAATATTCAGTGATTCATTCAGGCTTCAAAATGGGTAACTGACTACATCCAATGCTCCAACAAGATCTATATATTATATAGTCTTCCGCTAGCGAGGTATCAGAGATCACGCTTGCTCAAAAGTTAAAAAGCAAACGTTTTGGTCGGAAAATACTATAATGTCTGTTATGTAATCACGGAACTTCAATAAATGTGCAGTGTACTGATTTTTAAAGGAATGCGTTTACCTTTGTGTCTCTTGAACAATGTTCTGTCAATGGTTTATCAGCTTCATTAGATATCAAGTTCAACACAGGTTGAGCGAGTAATAAAAGCTAAACAATATCAATAAACAAACACATCAGTACAAAGTAAACAATATAATTTCAACGCTATATTAATTATATAACAAATGTTTACCAATGTGAGGCAAAGCGAAGAAGAAGGCACCATGTTGTCGAAGACCTTCAATCAAAGAGCGCGAGTTACTTGTGTCAAATGGTCAATACAAATGCTCATATGGACATATTTTCCCGAATCAAATTTCACAGGCCAAACGACGATTGTTAGATTGTTATCCTACGTAAGTATAGTTCCTTCAACAAACTGTTGAGAGAATATACTTTCACCGCCTCTCTTCTTTTTTTCTTTCGTGTTGATTCAAACGGACCACACAAAATTATAGTCAGATCTAGAAAGGAAATTTCAACTGAATTCAACCTATCGTCTTACTGCCGCGTGCTAACCTGAAGTAGACACTTTAGCATAAGGTAAAGGACTCTTATCTTGTCATCAGAATTCCATTTTGTATATTCCTGTAATTAATGCAATAATGGGATAGATAGAACATGGACCATCTGGAGCAATGATTGAATATGTCTCGAGCTCCTATCCATCACTTCACTCACTTCGACATATCCTTGTAATTAACATCAGTGTGTTTTAATTCGGATTATCTTCCGCTTTAATAATGCAATGTATATTGATCACGCGAATTTGGTTAAAGTTATTTGTAAAGATAAACATTAAAGTTAACACGAGGAATGATACATTTTTGAGATATACGACCTAAGTCCATATGCAGTTCTTTGGGGGAGCAAAGGTCCGGTCTAAGACAGTCAACAGCAATAAAACAGGGTAATCAGTCTGAGAAAAAAGGTTTCGAAAAGGCAGATAAAAGATGAGCATGAATGTCGATCTCTACAAATTCTAATATTTCTGTAAACTGGTAGAGAACTCCGTTGAAGCAACCTTTATCTCTTCACTTGTGTCACCTTGTCTTGGATTTATATAAGAATGATCACCTAAAACTTCCTTAACTATCTGCACGTGTACTGGGATTATCAATATTATTTGACCGATGTTGTTCCTTTCTTCTTAATTAGCCTGATCTGGTTGCCTTAGGACAGGCGTCGGCAAACATTTTATCAAACGGGCCACTCCCCGTTTTTCCCCCTGTTGGTGGGGCCACAGATGTGGGCTACAAACACGCCGTGAGTCTTCCGCGTGTGAACAATTTTGTTGAAAAAGATTACATTTTTTGCGCATAATATCTTAAAATTGTATATCTATAATTATAATCCACATCACTAAATTCCTAAAACATCTTGGCGGGCCACACATCATACGCAGAAGAAAATGTTTCGCGGCAGCGCAAATGGATCGCAGGCCACAGGCCACATGTGGCCGCTTATACTGCTGCCTTAGGACATTCAATCAATTCATTCATTCATTCATTATCGCGCTGATGTTTCCAGCCTGGCATTCTGCTACCTTGTTTCATACCGAAGAAAGAAATGACATCATTGCCCGTACAACTCATTATATAAGTGTATATATATACAAGCTTGTGCTTTAAGCCTTGTCGCTTAGACATTTTTGAGCAGTCTTTCGAGTGCTTTTGCTCGTATAATATAATGCAGAATATTTAGACGGTTTCTCAAACCAAAGTGCAGCATTATTCCAAATCCCAATAAAACTGAAATGCAAAATACTCAGTCATCAGGAAGTAAAAACATTTAAGAAATCCTCATTCGTCCTCATTACTGTACAAAATGCGACAAGTTGGTGTATGTAGGAGATAATATGTCGAAAGATGACAAAAGCTAAACTCCACTTACTAATGACAACTTCAAGGGTTTAAAGTGGAGAAAAAGGTAAATGACGTGCTGGGAGTATGAAAAGGTTAATGGAATATCAACTTATCAAGTGATTTCAATCATGTTTGTCTGTTGTATTGCAGATTAATATTGTTATACTTAGACACGATAAACTGTCTTGTTTTATTTTGACTTTGTCCATTTTTGCATTTAATTGGTCAGCATGAAATCAGTGGTCGACCGGGGGCATGATTTTGGCCGGGGCCGGGGGTGCATGATTTTGGCCGGGGCCGGGGACTGGTCGAGCATTGATATTATGTGATGTTGAGCGATGTTATTTAAGCGGGATTTGGATAGGCCAGTGGAATTTACTGGACAGCGGTTTATTGCTATCGTCAGCCATATTGGAAACATTTTACGAGAATAAGACACAATGATGAATGATCTCTTAGACACAGTGATGAATTACTAGACACAATGATGAATGATCTCTGGAGTCTGGACTCTGAACAATATAGTTACATGATAATATACATTGATATAATTCATTACTGTTGAATCAACAGTGTCACAGTTTAAAGTCACATTTTTAGTCTCTTCTTGCTTTACTACTAAGGTTCCCTGAATCTTGACAATTATAAGACAATAATAGAAACTCAAATTCTTTCTATTAGAAATAATTTGACAAATTTGAGCTTGCATGAAATATTGAAAAATTCTTACATCACAGGGGATGTTGGGTTGGAAGTTGTTACATAGAACTGACATGAAAGGGTTAATGGTATATGAAGTGATTTCAATCATACTTATAGTTATTTGGACACTGAACTACCTCAATACCGTTAAAATTGGTCAGTATATATGAGTCACTGGATAAAAAAAATAGATAATAGGGGGAAAAGTCTGGCAATATCGGTGATGTACTGATTGACTAAATCGGACTCACATGTGTGCATGCAGGAATTCTGCAACATATCGTACACTGGAAATTAACGGTTTATGGACAGAAAAGTGAAAATTTCGAACTTTCAGGTTGCGCAGTGATAGAATAATATTAGAATTATCATTTCCAACATTTTGGTGTTTATGGTCAAAGTTTTCGAAAAGCTGGTTGTAGTTTTTAACACTGATTGAACGGTTGTTGGCGTTGTTACCTCAATTTTTCCTCAAAACAGTCTATTATAATCAGTGGCGGATTACCAGTTACGGGGCCTGTAGGCTAGGTAAAATTCGTGGGCCTTGGTGATATTTTCACGCCTGTAAACGGTGACACATCTTCTAGCGAGGTCCGGGCCATGTTTCGCCCGAAATATTTGGAAATTTAAGGTCTCGGAAATGCTATTTCCCGCTTTCTGGGGCCGTTTTGCTTAATTAAGGACAAAAAATAATAATTTTAATAAAAAGTGCATTCTCTGAAAATCGCGGGCCTCTTGAAAGGGCCGGGCCTGTAGGCTTCAGCCTACTCTGCCTATTGGGTAATCCGCCACTGATTATAATTTCGGAAATTCAAAATGAAGTTGACAACAACGCTGGTATTGATTCACATTGATGCATATTTTCTAGTCAACAGTTTTTACTTTCCCGGATTTTTTCTGTTTTCACGATTTTTAAACTTTTTCTGGATTATTGTAGATTTTTGCGAGATTTTTCAAATTCAGAAATATTTTCAAAATTTCACCACATCTACAAAGGGTTTTATCTGCAAGGTCATTTTCGGAGTAAAACACCCCTTACTAAGCGCGGGTAGGCTCGTGTAATGCGATTAATTATTTTATATTTTGCGACTGCAGGATAAGTGGCGATTAAGATGTTTATTAAGTGTATAGTGCATGTAAGACAAGTAATGGCAGTAGACGCAAACTCGTAGTGTAGCGTTGATGAAAAGCGTACTCAGACAGCCAATATGACGACGTAAGGTTAAAGTGCCTATATTGGTGGGTTTCGCGTAGACTTTTCAAAGTCCTTCGCTGTAGGTTTATGGTAGCGCCGGTTTTCTATATATTACCTCAAAACTGGTCTGCAACAGGCTGTTTCATCTGTAAAAGAATCATCAGCATGTTGCAGACCAGTTTGAAACAGCCTTTTGCAGACCAGTTTTGAGGTAAGCGAAAATCTATAATTTGCTCTAACTATATATGTTGTCGATATATATATAGATTTTCGCTTACCTCAAAACTGGTCTGCAACAGGCTGTTATTTCAGCTCTTTTGTTGAGTAAACAATTGTTGTTTTTTTCTTTCAAAATACAAAATGTTTCTTCTAAACATAAATTGCATCGTTTTGATCCTCCTGTGTACGAAATAGAATGTTTTAAAATTTGCCAATTAATACTGAAATCCTTATTGTTTTCTTTCAATGTCCAAATATATTTCGAAAGTTCCGTGTCGTTTGCGTGCTTTTTATGCTGAAAAGATTTAGTGTGGTTGGCCAATCGCTCTTTGAATGCGGTTGCAGTCATGCCAATGTAATTTTTGATCGTGTTTGTGTTGCTTACTGTGACTGTTGCTTTATATATACTACGTCCCTAGTCATGCATTGTTTTTGAAGCGGGCAAATGGTGTTATTCCTAGATATGCGTGCATTGTGTTTAGTGATTACTGACTTGACATTGTTCATGCAGTCAGTTGTAACTTAAAATGTTTGTCAATTAGACTAAGGAAATTACGTCCTATGTTTGTGCTAACACTCTTGCTAAATGGTGATGCTCGGTGGGTGATTAGAGTGCATATTTATGTATAGTGGATCGTCATTGGGCTTCCTATAGGGCCTATGTTTTCCATGCAATCTCTAACTTAGCGGGCGGGCAAGTCTAGGTTTCGCTTTATAAGTGTTACAGAACAGCAAATGGTCGTCAATTTCAGAAGTGTTGCCATGTATATATAGCTGTTAAACCAGTACTGGCAATAATAGACAAAGATTCGTAGTGAACTTTGATGAAAAGTATACTCAGACAGCCAATATGACGATGATAGGTTAAAATGCCTATATATCACTCACTATTAATTTCAAGGTTAAGGGGGTAAGAATATACGAATTCGAGTTAAAATGTCATAAACATCAATATGCTATAATTATGAACATAATATGAGCTACATTTGGTGTAGCTTTTTAAAAGGCAAGACCAACAGCAAAAAGGATAATTATGAGATTGATTCTTTACAAATCATGTTGATATACATAAGCTTTATATATTTATAATAATTATTCTTCCTCACTTCTGTTAACATCTAATGCAATTAGGAAACTTTAAAAATTCTGCAAATCAACAAATGCTTTTTTTAAATTTCAGTATTTCGCTAACCCTCATGTACAATTACATACCAAGAATATTGAATAATGGCTGAAAGACACTTTAAAATGTCATTGATGAAACAAGTTGCGGTCATACGAAACACTTCATTCAAGTCTGACATACTACTTCCGTAGCGGTGAATTTATACAAATTTGGGTGTATTTATATTGCATGCCACACGTTTTCAATTAATTTAATTAAATAAAGAATGACAAAACCAGATTATGTTAAAACGTGGATGCGGATGAGCGGATGGATAGCGGACGGACGAACTGATAGCGGACGGACAAATGGATGGACGAGCGGAAAGTGGACGAACGAACGCATGGCAAAGGAACAAACGGATGACGGAGGGACGGACGGATGGACAGACGGATGGCGGTCGGATGGACGATGTATGTTGTCATAACACGTCATACCAAAGTCATATCCATGTTTTATCCTTTGGCATAGAAGTGTTGTATCCATGTTTTACTTTTGGCTAAAACACGGCTATATAGATAAAAATACGTATCTTGACTTACAAAGCAATGTTTGATTTTATCGCTTGGCATAATTTTGGTAATTGTATCTCACTCTACCGTGTTAAACTTCTTCGTCATCATCAGTGAAGTCAAGATCCAAATGTTTCCAACCTATCAACATTACACATGATGAAAAGTTTAGTCCAAACATAACTAAACTAAAATTCTCCAGATTGTCCACATTGCATGGACTCTATCCATTATCGTACATTACTCTATCCATTATTGTACTTAAAGATCCTGGCTAGATCGAAAGCTTTGTAATAATATAGACATACGCGAGGATATACGTGGTGTTTTCCACAAACCAAACAAAACTATATTTATAGCCATGCAAACAAACAAAGAACATATACTTTGAGTGGTATTAAAATCACTACAATAAACGCTTTTGAGTATATGATATATCTTCGCAAAGGATCTAGTATTTTTAGGTAGATATTCAAGATAACGACACGATGCTGCCGACAACGACAACATGTAAGCCTAATAGTGTAAACGTTGGCACACTTACTTGACTGTTCTCGTGACAAACTAGAAACTAGATCATCCATTGCTTCCCCTACCATACTTGCCGCTGTAAGCAAGTATTGCTGTTGTTCATCTGAAGAATCAGAATCTGCAAGAAATAAAATAAATGTATCTAGAACGATTCGCCATGAAAATGCACTTACTCACTGCACTCTTGAACTATAACGAATTCATTTTCATAATATACAATTAGGGCTTAATGCAAATTAGGGCATTTTACAATATGTACAATAAATGTTCTGACTGGACTAACTTCTCCTTCATTGTTTGTACATAATGCAAACAGACTGAAACTATTTTCTTAACTAGCACTATTAATTAGCGTTGACATGACTCTCGTGCAAATTAAACCTTTGCACCGAAGTCTTACCATGCCTCCAGTTACACTCTAACTATTAATGAAAAGTCAATTGCGTTTCGGACGAATATTTTGGTAATGTGAGATATCTTACCAGGATATACAGGAAGAGTGGTTTGTGATTTAGGTCTTGAGTATGGTTCCATCCCAGGACTGTCTGCTTCTAACAGTTCTTCCAACTGGACTTCAATTGCACGAAGATCCTCGTCCGAGGACATTGAGGTACTGGGACCGAGCATACCGTTACTCGTACCAGACCCAGGCTCATCACCCGCATTCTCTGGAGCAACAGATGGTCTGACTAAATTTCTGGAGGGTGGAGGGAGAAACACAGTACTTCCAGTGTCCCTTGGCCGCTCAGGCAATTTTGGTTTTGGTCGGAGTCTTTCGTAACTGCACGACGAAGAGTTCGAATTTTGACGGTTATTGGTCAGGTCAGGTGGGTGAGGAGTAGATTGCAAGGGGTTGCTCAGGATATCATTTCTGCCAGTTAGATATGTTTGAACGTCATCTGCTCTGTACAAGCTATTGCCGGGAAGGGTTGAGTTTTTCTAAACAAAGATTATAGCAAGTCATATTATGGCAAGTCAGGCAATATCCCATACAACATGAACTGAATACTACGTATTCTTGTTTATTCAATTCCACTTATTTATTCGCTTTCTTTCTTTATTTTTAGTTTTACTTTTTCAATATAAACATTCTCGATTTTAAACCAGCACCACTTTTATTTTAAAATTATATATGCGATTGTAGATTAATAATTTGGCTATTTTACTTTACTGATTAGTTATTTTTTACGGGACGGTTTCACCATAATTCATTAATCGCATAATAATAATAATAATAATAATAATAATGCAAACTTACCGAATTGACATAAGACCGAGCGAGCGTCGAACGAGCATGCGAATAGATGAGCAAATATAATTCCATCAAATATACCACGGAATGAGATAAAATTAACTTGATTCATAACGTTACTCAATCTCATTAATTAATCAATTTCATGCTCAATAATTTTGTTCAAAACTAGAGCCAGCTCAAATTATAAGTGGAAGTTAGTGAAGCAAAGGGCCAGGTATAGTTGTATCCCATGATATCATTGTATCCCATGATATCACTGATCTCAAGATAATCTGGACCGCCATTGCTTGTAAATTGCTTTGTCTGCCTTTAAAATTTAATTACGGAACACTGAACAATGTTTCACCAAATAGTTTTATTTTGAGACAAGTAACCAAATATGACGGCAGATTAACAACTGAATTGGAATTTGAAGAACTCCATGTGTTGCAATTAGTGAATGAAAAGAAACCTACAATTTGCGTTTTGAAAAGCCAGCGTAACTCTGTCCTTCCCTAAAAATAGGTCCCTAAAAATGTGTTGAAAGAACACAACCCTATTGTGTTTCCTAATTTTCGAGATTATATTATTATTGATCAACATTTGGCGCATGGTACACGTATTTGTGCATGGGTGTGTGTTTGGTGGGGCGGGGGGAGGGGGGGAGGGCTAAGAATAAAGGTACATTCAGATGTCAATACTATAGGTTTACTTATATTACAAATTACGCTTTTATTTAATAAAATTTATCTACAGAATCATTTAAAAGATGTTATCCCGACACATTGTTTATATAACATATTAATTATTGTTATTTATTATTATTGCAGGTCACGTGATGATATTGAACAATATAGATTTATATATTATTATATTAATCTATTTATACACTATCAATTCATTTATTATTATTAATATATTTATTAATCTATTTATTGTTATTGGTCACGTGATGATACTGAACAAAGTAGTGCATTCTAAAACCCAATTTTGACTTACAAAATTCGTAAATTGATAGAATTAAATGTCAGTTCAAATCCACAACATCGTTTGCTCCAAATAACAAGTAAACGGGCAGCAATTATTTTTTCAAGCGCAAAGATTTATCCCAAATATGTTCAGCGTAGTTTTTAGTTTTCTTAGTTCTCCATGACCAGGTTTTAAGTACATCATGTGACCCAATTATAGTTGGCTAATTTTTCTATTAATGCATGTTATAACATAACACTAATCAGAGTAGAATTACTCATTTGTTACATGGTTGAATAACCAAAATACATTTGTAAGTTTATTACAAAATCATTTTAAAAGATCTAAATATATGAATAGTATAAAAGAAAATGTTTTAGATAAGGCTTTATTTGCTCTCAGATTAATCTGATTAATTCATTCATTATACACTAATTGTTTTAAACATCAGATCCGGAGAGTTTCCGGGAACGAATTTTACGGTTAACAGGTTGATGTGTAATATTCTCACTAGATAATTCTACCTGGTGTACCAAGTGACGAAGTTTAGTAAGTTGTTCTTCAAGACGTCTATTATGATCTTCTAAAACTTCCTGTCTGGCTTCCAGTCGTTCATTATATTCCCCCATTGCTTCTCGTTCATCTGACTGAAGTGACTGGGATAAATGTCTCCGAGTTTCCGAGTCTTGAATGTCCACGATTTTTTCTCGCAGATATCTGGAACATTGGTCAACAAGAATATATGATTTTAATCTTAATATTTAATGTCCAGCATTTTACTCCATCAAATCACTAATAATTTGTCAAGGGTAGTAGCTTTATACTTGATAAAACACTTTTCACTAGTAAACATTATATAATCTTTATATAAATCCTCCTCCTATATTTAGTATTCTTTTAATCTTTACCACAATTTAAACAATAAAATATTTTATAAGGAGAAATTATTTTAACCAAAAGATTAGGTGCGAAATTGAAATGAACGAAGATGCAGCATATCCTATAACAGCATAGTACTCAGAACTTCTTTCTCATATACTCGTACTGATATTTTCCAAAAATACTGTGACCATGGTAATCTGAACTCACACTTTACGTGTGTTTATTAAGAGAGATGGGAAATATACTTCTCATGAGCAAAACACAAAGGAAATCACCACCATATCGTTGTCTTGATACCATGGTAATAAACACCCATAAATTAACTCAACTTTCGCGTTGAATTTCTCTTTAAATACTGGTTTGTTTGAGAAGCTATATCATACACTCAAAGTCGTTTATTATAGTGATTTAAAAACACCTCATGTTAAAAAACTCGGCTAGCGCCTTGTTTTTCAACACACTTTTCGGTATTTCAAATCACTATAATAAACTCCTTCTCGTGTATGATATATTACCTGTTATCTTCTTCTAAACTCACAACAATCTGTTCCATTTCTCTCACTTGATCTCTATCCAGCCTGGCAGCCGGCATTGGAGTACTAGTCTAAATATTAACAAGAAATGTATATATAGTCAGTGTATAGCCTACCTAACATTATTGCTTACTATTTAGAGTGTTTAAATACATGCATGCATGCATGCAGTATTGCCTAAGAATTGCCGATTGGTTGTTGCATGTCTTCAGTAGTACAGGAATAGCAACTCGTGGAGGTTATCGATTCCCAGTTCGACTGACATTCAGAAATTGATTTTTAAGCAAGTGTTCCACTCCATTTCGACCCTATACCAATATACATGTTTAGACGATCAACAACCCGGCACTATTCAATGAGTTTATTATACCGTTTATTAAGTTGACGAACATTACTTACAGTTGGTGGAGACTTGCTATTTAAACTAAAAAAAGAAACAGAACAACTATACATCAACTGCAATTACAGGTGAATCCTTTTCTACGATATAGATATGGCAACATGAATATTAAGATAATATTTGATATTATATGATAGAGATTGGCTACTATATAACTTCCAGACGAAGGGCCTTCGCTCGAAACGTCGAAGTTCTTATTGTATTATATTCCAGTAGATTGATCCAACAGAACCGCAATATTATATTATTTAAACTGCACCTCATATCAAATTTAAAAAGGTTAAATCCAAATGGTGCAGTACAGTTACGACAGCATACCGATCAAGTGCCACAATTGCCCGTCTTCAAGCAACGTTGTTTACAAGCTATTTAGTGGCAACTGCCAACTCGTGATGATATAGGAATATTGAGAAACCGTTAAGAAGATAGAAAGACCAAAAGTTACAGACGTACCGTGAGGTATAGTAAGATATCAAATCGTGCTCATCATCTCTGAAAAAAGCCGTTAAACTATTTTAATACGCTTTTCATACAGAAATGGATACGTTAAGTTGTATCGCGATAATAAAGAATAATATGCAATATACAGGTAGTATGTTCATTTGCACACCGTTTACGTCACGCTATCAAAATACCTGTTTGCTGGTAATAGCAATATAAAAATATGACGTAACTGACGCGCAAATGCAGCAATAAGAAAAACAACGGACTGTTGTGCAGTCGTTCAACCACATTCTACTGTATATGAGCTATTGCAAAATCAAATACCAGAAGAATATTTAGTCCACTTTAAGCTTTACGACTACAACACTTACATATCAGGACTGGATGTAAGGACTTCTGAGGAGGAATGTTTATTATCTTTCTTTGGAATCTTTTCAGCTTCAGATAACCTTTTAATTGAACCAACAGAGTTTATACTACAGTATATACTTTTGTTTTCCGGAGTCTCAAAGTTTGGGCAACATTGAGATTCGAGGGGCAACAAAATATTCTATTATAGATACTGTATTATTTTGATAGACTCATGGAAAAACCTTATTTCTAAACTTTCCTCAAGGAACTTTTCCCTCCTTCGTGCAAGTATGAATGTGTTCTTTACCAAATAGAAAATATCAATCATTCAATTCATTATTTTAACATACCATAATATTTAAATTTTGAAATTAACACACAAATTACATATAGTTGCAGGAAAGTTATATATTAATAAACACACATATATAAACATACATCTAACATATGTAATACAAACAGTAATACAAACACTCGTAGAAGTTCGGGATGACTCGAAATGGAAACACTCGCTCTTCGGCGTCATATGTTTCCACTTCAATTTCTTGTGCATGGATCCATGACAAAAACCCCGACGACAAAACCCCACATTACTGAATTCCGACAAAAACCTCACATTTCTGTATATCAATTTTTTAAATCTATTTATCAGAACAAACCTTTTAAAACAATATAATTCGTAAAGAAAAGTGGAAATATTGTTTAAATAAACAAGAGTGAAGAAAGTATTGTGTAAAGTTACTGTTCATGTGACTATCAAATTTGAATATTGTGACCGACGCCACGCAGCATTTGCGCCAAAGCCTTGCGTCTATTTCTGAAGTCTACGCATAGGTTTCTTGAGTCATCGCTAATTGAAATCATGGTTGAAATCCCTGCGAGCAAATTAAGAAATTTCTCGGCTTGTCGTCGGGGATTTTGTCGTCGGGGATTTTGTCGTCGGGGATTTTGTCGGTGGGGATTTTGTCGGTGGGTATTTTTGTCATGTGGGGGTTTTGTCGGTATCCAATTTCTCGTCTCTCTCAAACTTCACGCATGTTTCTATAACTCGATGGAAACACAGAAAATGTTTTTAGCGTTCTCTTAGATTTGTAGTTAAATATGAAATGGTACCTTTCTGATTCATTGTCACGGGAATCGAAAGATGTTGTACTTTCATTATCTGCATAATCCACATGGTCCGTGCTATATTGAAATGAAACAAGTACATGAACTTAAATACCTACCATAAATACAGAAAATTTGTTAGCAAGGGATTTTTGCCTCTAGAAAACATGTATTTAATCAAAGTGTATTGCAACTTCTGCATATACGTGTATACATTTATGTTTAATTAATCTGTTTGTTCTTAATAATGTGATGATTAGGTTTTGCATTTACTAATTTCAAGTTACTCAACTACAGTAACTCTTGCTTTTTATTCGGCATTGTTTCGAACTTCACTCTGAATCAAACGTATATTCACACCCAGACTTGTTTCAAGTTTCAACTTCGTCTCTCATGGAGAGTTCAAATTGATCCCGCTGTCATTTCCGACATCTTTTCGGCGGTCTGGCTTCGGGGGCAGTGCTATACATCCAATCCCACGAGAAACGGAGTTAAAAAGAATCTAGTCCACAATACATTAAATTGTTTAACAGAAACAACCAGCAGTAACAATAACTGTGAAAACATATTAAATATTTTATGTTTAAATATCTTACTCTTCATCCGAAGCACGAGTTGTAGCTTCATTCGTGATTGGAAGATATCTTGCTTTTGCTGGCGTTTTCTTCTTTTTCTTTCTAACTTTACTTTTTATGACTTTGGTAAAATCTTTGATGTCCTCTTTTTGGGTTGCCTGTGTAACAGTAAAATAAAATGAATCAGCCCTCGGCGTTGATCAAAAACAGCCTCTCGAACTCCTTTCAGACTGGGAAGAACCACAACCCAACGAGTTTCTGTCCTTAATAAATTTCGGCTTGTACATAATTTCTGCCGTTTGCCATCGAGTTGCCTGCGTAGTAGACAATACCTACCGGTAAACAGTATTCTTGTGTTTGGTGATGAAGTTTATGATTTTTGGCCACTCGTCCAGACCAAAAGCAATTCTGTGAAATAAGGTAAAAGGACAGTAAACGGACATTAAAATATTTCATACTGTAAATTTATGGCTTATTCACATTTTCAGACTATACAACATTACCTGGCACATATCAAAGTTGAAGCATTTCAAACACCGGTACCTTAAAATAAGATATAGTCAAAGGCTCTTCAGGAAACTGGGTTCAGACTTCCCGGGGATTTCACATTCTCTATATGATTTCCTTGTCTACACTCTATTAGTTTTCAAGAGGAGACTATAACTGAGGTGCATAATGAATTACTGTACAATAAAATGTAGTTGTATGCACGTTGCTTACCTAAGTGTAATGACTGTGGGATTAGACAGGAGTAAATTATATTAGATTACGCTACTCATCCTCCGCTCCACAATCCACCTCGAGCAAGCTAAAAAATTGCTTGACCGCATGGGAATCGAACCCACGATCTTTGGCTTGCTAGTCCAACGCTCTACCAACTGAGCAACGAGGTCAGGTCGGTTCCAGTAGTTGATATTTCGGAACTTAATCTAGTTATTTCGATATCAGTATATATCTTATGATCATAAGTGTGATGATTGTGGGGTTAGAACTCAGGTAAAATAGATTAGATGACGCTATACTCCGAGTGGCTCCACATGCACCGAGCAAGCTGAAAAATTGCTTGACCACAGTGGGAATATCGCGACCTTTGGTGGTTTGCTAGTCCAGAGTTTGCTTACCTAAACCCAACGATCGGGAACATCTTACAAATATTGCATTTCCCTTCGTGTTTCACTAAAAGATGTCAAATAAAGATAACATCGCGCTTGGCGTTAAAATGATTAATATTCTGGGGATGCAGGAGATGCATGCATGTTGACAATATAATTTTCTAATAGTATATAAAATTATATATACAGGTGCGGGTGAGGAAATCTTTCAAGTTCACCTCAGACAGTACACGGATTGGATGTTACGTTACGTTACGTTACGTTACGTTACGTTACGTTACGTTACGTTACGTTACGTTACGTTATGTTACAGTATGTTATGTTATGCTATGTTAACTCTGGTAGCGATTTGACAAATCTGGTAGTTGTCAAACCACTTTAACAGATTTTCACAAATTCCAAACTGACGTAATTTCATCACAAGCAGTCGATGGTCAACCCAGTCAAAGGCTTTGGCAAAATCCGGATATATGGCATCGGTTTGCACTTTCTTATCAAGTAACTCCACCTCCCTTCCCCTCCAAGTTCATGTAAAGGGTGCAGCAGTTGAGATGTTGTAGTGCAGTGGCGCAGTGCGTACTCTGCACACCTCCAATTGTACACCTCCAATTGTACACTACAATTTTGTATATATTTGTTTAGCCCAGTCCTCATGTAGGCATCTCATACGGGATGGAAAGTACAGTATTATTAAAGTTGATATCAGTTATATACATGTACGTAGCTACCTGTTTCTGACATTGCAAGACGATGTAAGGTTGGCAACCAAACGAGAGTCTGTGGTTCATCAATCATCCAGTCCAAATATTCCTGTAAACTTATTCTCTCCGGAATAAATGCCTATAAACAACAATAAAGTTTCAAATCAGCAGACAGTTATATATGTGACACTTTGCGCATTTGTCATATATATATATATATATATATATATATATTGAGGTTCAACTACTCAACAAATTTTACTAGGCATCTTTATTACTATTTAGTTTCGTACCACAAGATGTGGCACTCATCAGATAAATTAGCCTAATGACTAGAAGAAAAAACTTTACAGTATTATATACAATATTACAAGTGGATGAAAGCTGAAAATCAATCCTATTTACAAAGCACGCAAAGCAATTTTTTGTTGCATTTATTTTTTACCCGATCAAAGCAGCTGTTTACTGTGGGTTCAATACCAGATCTTCCAAAAGAATGATACTCCTTGATATATTTTAAAATCTAAAATTGGATTAATACAATTAGATATTTGTGCATATTACAAATTTTCAAGGAAAAATCTTACATGCATGCATGCATTTTAAAACTTTTTCCAATCATTTTGATTTCTAACTAAAAGTAGAATTGAAAATCAATCAAAGGGCAGTAGGCATGTTTTTCTTGTGTTAATTCATTACTTTTACGGAAATCTCCTAAAGGAGTTAATTACTGGGAATGCAATCTTGAATCTACAGTATACAATTAGTTATATGCGTGAGAGCTCACCATCAATGCATCTTTTAAAAACACACGCAGTCGTTTCTTGTCAATAAAACCTGTGCTTGATGAAATTTGATCGAAAAAATCTGAAAGTGAAGTTGAAGTAAATTGGAAATTGCATATTTAATCTTGATTTTGAACATTTTATAAAGAACAGGCGGGGTCAGTTGTACGAAGCCCGTTCAGGATGAACGGCACATAAGCCGAAATAACCTTCCTACACATCTTTCAAATCACTAAACTAAAATATTATCACCTAAATATGTTATATGTTGTTCCCACACGTCAAAATTAGTTTGGTAAGTTGTTCAATGAATATATAATATTGTCTATTAATTCTGGACCTGAATACCGCTCACCGCTCTTGAATACTGCATGAAGGTTTCTCCTGCTAACATGCACTAACACTAATAGAGTTGTTTCTATAGTGTTTTTATGAACGCGCAAGGATTACCATCGATCCCCGCGCATCCACAGCATATCCATCCTGTTGCGAAGAGAACGAGTGTATATATTTAGCAGTTATTCTACGAACTCGAGTCGTATATGAGGTGATAGCCGACGAGGCGCGATAGCGCCGAGTCGGCTATCAGTCATATACGACGAGAGTGAGTAGAATAACTGTTTTATTATATACACAAGCTCTGGATATGAACAGAACATTTTGGAGTAATTTTTTCAAGTAAAACTTTAATTTCTTTACTTTTAAAAACTTTACTTTTCTCTACTAGCAGGATATGAGCTACTATCCTGCTAGAAGAGAACCAATCAGATTGCAGAATACCTCATATCCAGAGCTTGTGTATATAATAAAAAGTATTATATACCAATAATGGTAAAATATAGTTTAAACGCTATATGCAAAATTCAAACGAATACTGTATGCATGAGTATCTTACATTTGTACTTTTCTTGAACACTTGCAACTGATAAACAAGCCAAACCAATTTTTGCTGATAAAATACAAATGGATCCACTTCGGGTCCTATAGACAAGTAAACAATTTGATTTCGTTTAATACGCAATTAACAAAGTACATTATGTCTTTACAGAAATATGGAGTCAATAATTGTACAGTAATTGTACAATCATTCTACAACCATTGTACAGAAGAGTCGTCTTAAATGCTAACACCTAGTAAGTAACTGTCGATGCTGTGTGATCTGGTCTCCGTTAGAACGCTTTAATTTTTCCCTTTCACTTCACTGAATTTATCCCGCAATGCCCTATTGAATTCATTTATAATCTCTACACTATATGCACAAAGGTCTTTTTACCGTCTGCGTTCGTAGATTACCTATATATATGTACCAGCACTCAGCAGGTATGTAGCGACCTCACCACTGAGGTGAATATCACATAAATATTAAAAAAGGTGATTGATAATGACATAATTTTAATATTTTTTTCACTTTCAGACTCTATCTATTTGCTCGTTATTCACCAATTTCATTGAAATATCTGACAATTTACATGCAAAGTTCCGCAGACTTACTGATCATAAACATTTAGCAACCAATTGAGTGTTAGTTCCACACCAATCGCCACGTTCACATCTCCACCCTTGTCATGTTCGCGGGTGAATATTTCTGTCAATATTTCTTCAAGTTGTTGAACGTCAATTTTGTTTTCTGTAAAACTCTCTGCGTATCCAAGATCATTGAACGCTGCTCTGATGGTTGGCAAGTTTATTGAGTCAACTACGACAGAAAGATAACTATCAAGGGACCAAAATATGTGAAATGAAATCGAGCTCTTTATTACAATTATACATCTACCTTACCCTGAATTTTCTTCTCAATTGCTCTCAGCTTTACAGCAGTGCGATATGCGGCATACTTTATGTTATCTGCCAATGCTTGAAAAGAAACGAATCGTTTAAAACACGGATATACAGAATTGACATCCGCAAGAGTTATGAAAGGTGAAAATAGAAAGAGGAATCTTTCTGGCTGATAGTTTGTCGCCGCTATTGTTTGTGAAATCAGTAATACCAGTGGTAATACCCCTTTTGAGAAAGGTCAAAGCCGGATACGCGGTTTGGGGGAAAACGAAGGAGTAATAGATCATTTATTATTCATGGATGACTTGAAACTGTATGGAAAAACAGAAAATAACTTCAAACTTTGGTGAATACGGTTACGATTTTCAGCTCTGACATTTGTATGGAATATGTATATTAAGAATATGGCATGCTAGTTATGAAGAAAGGGAAATTCGTAAAAAGCGAGGGAATTAAACTGCCAAATGACGAAGAAATAATGGAAAAGGCCAAAGGTACTTAGGAGTATTAGGAGAGGACGGAAAAAGGATAGGAAGATTAACAGAAAGAAAAAATAAGAGTAGAATATCTTCGAAGAGTTAAAATCTTACAATCAAAGCTAAATGGAATGTGATACAGCCATAAACTCATTAGAGCCATTTCCATTATATGATACGGAGCGGGTATCGTTCATAAAACAAGGAAATAATTGACAACATGCATATATTGGACATTCCATCGCCATGGAGATGCCGATAGAGTGTAATGTAAAAAAGAAGTTATGGAGGAAAAAGTTTGATAAGTGTTCAAGACTGTGTGGACATCAGGTGGACACAGAGACTAACAGCAAACAAAAGTTACTGATTGCAGTAAAGAAGGGAGAGATACTTGTGGAAAGAAAGGACGTCGAAACTGTGCAATCTGAGAGGCAGGACAAATATAGACGTGCATGAAAAGATTTTAAGAAAACTGCTGAAGGAAGAGATATAAAAACATGGGAATGGCTAAGAACAAACGGGTTAAAAATGGGAACGGAAGGTACGTTAATAGCGCTACATAAGATTATATGCCATTTATAAACTAAGAAAACATCGAAACTAAGAATATTCGTAAATTGCTACCAGTAAACGCAACCTGCAGAGAAGGTGTTAACTAGAGAATGATATTGTAAAGTTGCTATTAATGCGAGGAGAAAGAAAAGTTTGAAAAATATCAGAATTTAACAAGAGAAATATGACGAATTCGCAAATGCAAAGAAGTGTTCATCATACCAATTGCGAAGTTTAGATATGTTGGACCTGGAATAATGCTTCAAAACAATTGAAAATACTTGTTTGTTGAGATCAACAAGTATACTGAGATCCAACAGTCAGTTACTATTATAAACAAATACTGAGAGAAACATTCAAATAATGACTATATTTGTCCAGGATATCAAAATCACTTACTTGGTACAGTGAGGTAGTGAAATTCAAATTCGAGTAAAGATATGAGTTTCAATCCGATAAAAATACCGAAGAGAAAAGTTTTACTGGATTTTCCGAAGAACGCCGGCAGCTCTGCATATAATGAGTAGTTTTTAAGATTTTTAATATTTATTTTAGATATTAAGTTATATAATCATTAATCTCATGCGTACTCACACTTGAAACGCTCTTTATGCATTCATAGATTTAGGGTCATTTCTGTTGCAAATGACAGTGCATGTACACTTTTTCCATTCACCCAAGCAATTAGTTAACCTAAAACAGTTTTGGCTATGCCTATGTTTGTCCATACGAATTAGTAGTCCACCTCTCGTAAAAACGAAGGAACTTGTAAAAAATATGTACGCTGGATGTACATACAAACGAATGACCGTTAAATTGTTTGAAAATTGTAACAGGAGGATAATTACACAACAATAATAACTATTTAAAATACATAAATGTTAGTACAAGTATCCACTAACTTACACATTTCATTCATCAACAGTGTCATTTCTGGATGGTCCCATTGCGTTGTTTCAGTAGCATGACTAAAATATTTTAAAGATTTGGAAACTAGGACTATTTTAGGATACATCCATCTGTACATGGTGCATGTACTTTAATTGCAACATGAAAATTTTTCATATTGTTTAAGTTACTGAAGAATATTTCAAAAAGACAATTGTGTAAACGTCTATTGAGGAACGTTGAGAAAAAGGAACGCTTTGGCGAGTCTATGCTGGCATCACTCTAAAGATGGGTGGAAGAACGATGTTTATGCAGCCCAATGGTTATTTTCTTGAAACAAAGAATGGCCTTATGTTGTGGAAAACTAAATTACTCAATTGCAGCCTTCACTAAAACTAGCAGATAAATCATGAAATTTCACACATGCGGCTAGGGGAACTGTCAATAGTGTTCAACCACAAAGGTTTTACCTCTCCTGAAAATATTTTTGTCTGCCTGAGAATTCTTGGAATATGTGATTAAAGGAATTGGATGCATGATTAGAAATTGAGGCATAGAACGAAATCTTATTGAAAATAAAAATCTATTAATTACTTGACATAATATGGAACTCCAGCCAATGTTTCAGCTCTCTGCCAGCCTGATGGAGAGCCTGCAGAAACAAAAATAATGTCACAATGTGACCATTGTATGTCAGCATGTGACCATTGTATACTGTATTTTGGTAGAGTTGACCAATTGATGTAGACCATATTTTGGTATACTTGTCGATTTGTATACTTGACAAATGTATACCATATTTCAGTATACTGTATGTATACTACTTGACCAATTAATGTATACCATATTTAAAGAATGGGTATACCATATTTTGGTGTACTTGACTAATGTGTGTCACATTTCAGTATACTTGACAAATGTACTCCAAGCATGTGCAATCGATGAAAATCGATACCAATCTATATCAATTAATTTATTGGAAATCAATGAGCAATATATCGATAACCCTCATGTTTGTGATTATCTATTGGCATTAAATTGATTATCAATACTAATCGATAATTGATTGGCATGGGATTTTCATTGTGGACAGCTTTTCATTGTATTCAGTTTTGCTTCCTGCACATCCACAAATAATGTCACAATGTGACCATTGTATGTCAGCATGTGACCATTGTATACTGTATTTTGGTAGAGTTGACCAATTGATGTAGACCATATTTTGGTATACTTGTCGATTTGTATACTTGACAAATGTATACCATATTTCAGTATACTGTATGTATACTACTTGACCAATTAATGTATACCATATTTAAAGAATGGGTATACCATATTTTGGTGTACTTGACTAATGTGTGTCACATTTCAGTATACTTGACAAATGTACTCCAAGCATGTGCAATCGATGAAAATCGATACCAATCTATATCAATTAATTTATTGGAAATCAATGAGCAATATATCGATAACCCTCATGTTTGTGATTATCTATTGGCATTAAATTGATTATCAATACTAATCGATAATTGATTGGCATGGGATTTTCATTGTGGACAGCTTTTCATTGTATTCAGTTTTGCTTCCTGCACATCCACATTTGGAACACAGGCTACTTTTTGGGCAGCATATTATTGATGTAAATTCTATCATTGCATTGGAACTGTTGCAGAAGAGAGTCCATAAATTACTAACAATTATGATTAATTCAATAAAAGCAGGTGGCACGATCCTAACCCAACAGTGTGCATATCAACTTGGTAGAAATTATAAACAGCTGGATAGAGGTCACGACCAAATCTGATTATGCTAGTGTAAATAACAATCAATGGAATCGATAAAAATGGATAACAATCTATGAAATTCTCACCAAAAAAACCTTGTGATTATCGATTGGTTATCGATTGACCAAAAACAATTGATATCAATAAATAAATTAGATCGATTGACATTGATTGATCAATTGGTTTTCCAAACATTGATTACCATGGATTGCACACGCCTGGGTATACTGTATTCTGGTACACTTGAATAATGTACATACTGTATTTCGGGAGACTTGACCAATGTATACCTGTTAGACTAAGTATATACTACTTGACAAAATTATACCAAATCTTGGTATTTTCTTGACCAATGTATACTGTACTTTTGTAAAGTTGACAAATATATACCATATTTCAGTATATTTGACCAATGTATACCACATTTTGGTATACCTGATGGTCCTGACCAATGTATACTGTATTATATGGTATACCTGAATAAAGGAATGCCATATTTCAGTATCCTAGCTTGACCAATGTAATTACCATGTTTCACCAAATGTGACCATATTTAGGTATACTTGACAGATGTATACCATATTTCGGTATACTTGACCGATCTATACTGTATTTTGGATTATGTGACCAATCTATACTGTAATATGCAGCATTTTGAACAATGTATACTATATTTCGTTATACTCAAACAACATTTACCATTTTTTCTTTATACTTGACAAATGTATACAATATTTCAGTATAGTGTACCAACGTATACCATATTCCAGTGTACTCAACCCCTGTTTACAATATTTCGGTATGGGATTAGATGCATGTATCATATCACATGAACCAAATTAAGACTCTTGGTTAACTAAATTTGCACCTTTAATATTTTTTGAAGGGCTTGCCACACTATGGTTGACTAAGTCCTTTATACTTAAAATATCATTCTTATTCTGCCATATAACACAAGTCAATTCTATTCACCCAGGTGACCACCCTTGATGCAACCTTTATATGTTTAATGTGTTAAACATGTTGTTCACAAGCTCACAACGAAGATTCATTTGATACTTGAAGTTCGAACAACACAATAATATCAGACTTATACTGTACAAACTAGCCAATACTGCCAATTTCAACTTGCAAATATTGAATTTTCATGTCTGATGATATAAACCATAAACTTACCTTTCATTTCGTTTTCAAACATAATTATCTTTCTTTATCATTGTTTATTTAATGAATTCATTTTAATACTAAATTATAGAAACATCAAGAAATATTATTCAAATATACGTTTCCAAGGACGCCATAAATCCAAAATTATGCGTAATGCTGATTTAGTGGGCTAATCACTGGGGCTAATCAGCAAAAATTATTCTGATTATCTGCATTAGCTGTTTTAATGCTTCCAGTTGCAATGTTGTAGATTTCCTTTCAACTTGGCCATAATTTTGCCAAGTGAGAACAAGAATTGACTATTGAGAACCATTAATTTCCATTTAAGAAAATATTTTGCCAACTTAAGAGTTCTTCGCTTTTTGTTGGATTTTTTTAGTGTGAAAACACCTGGATTTGTTCAGGTTGGGCAGTTGGTTCGATTCGGAACCGAAGTTGTGGAAGCACATACAGAATGACAAATCATAAATCTGTTCGGTTTTCACTTGTTTCCATCTATCAAACTGACGTTACGCAATTTTCCCGATTTTCATATTCGTTTTTCTTGATTTTTCTTCATCAATTTGGTTAGGGTTAGGTTAGGGTTAGGGTAGGTTTTGGGTTATTAGGGGTTAGGGTAGGTTTTAGGGTTAGGGTCAGTTACAAAGTTGAAAAAATGACGTCAGTTTGGTAGATGGAAACAAGTGGCGACCAAAATCATATTAAGACAAAATGAAATGACTAAAAAAAATTTATGAAAACTTATGAAAACATAGTTATGAAAATATCAAATTAAAATTGTAATTGGTTTATGAACCTTCATAAACAACAAGATGGCGGTCAGGCCTTACTTGAGTAGGAGTGAAGTTTGGCTGGCAAGTGGCAACTTTCGTGTTGCTTATAAATTTCCGCTAGATTTTCATCCCAGTGCGTTTATCAAGTGGTATCCTGGGCATATGGCTAAAGGTTTGTTGCTTAAATAGCTATGTCAATTCTAATGTCTAAAAAATGGCTGAAAGAACTGTACATTTTGTGGGCCAGATCGGCACTTTCTCGATATATGAGCATAGTTACCCTAATAATCCCTAATGCCTATTTCGGTTGCTCATCCCTGGGAGGGGGGACCCTAGACAAGTGTGAGGATTGGGGCAGTGGGTGAGAGGTGTGTCACAACTCTAACCTTGAGGACCCTTTTATTTTTTCCATAAACTGCATGATTCTTGAGTAGATTTCTTTGAAACCATAGGCTTAGATTCTCTAGGGGTAGGAAAAGCACCCACCAGAGAAATCAAGCATACACTATGTTTTTATGTAAATCTCCTTTTATGCCATTTTGACATAATTTACAGTGATGGTGGAGGGGTGCACCTCTCACCCTCCTTTCTGAAAAATATGCACCCCCCCTCTTATATGAACCTGGATCCCTCAAGCTATGAGTGTGATATAGATAGCTATAGTTGGAGCAAATCTATTGGAAATGTCAAATTACATTTTTTACTTATATTGACTTTACTATATACCCTACCACGACAAGTAAAATCGTCTGGCATTAGACAGAGTAAAATACTAAAGTATGGTGCATCTGGGTGCATTGCAAGCTACCATTAATTTAAATTTGTTATTTAACTCTGCCATATTTAATCTTGCACAGAGTTTTATGAAGCATTGGGGGAGTGTGCAGTCTCGAGCGTTTTTATAGTCTTACACAAATTACGCTTGCATTTGCAAATCTCTTATTTTCCCCATGTGTACCTCATGCTCCCCCCACGCTTCATGAAAGTCTGTGTAAGACTAAATATTAAAGCTTGCAAGCCTCTGTGGAGGAGAGTGACTCTGCCTAATGCCTGATGATTTTACTTGTCAAAGAGATTTTTGTACAGTATGTTGTAGGTAAAATAGATTTTGTTTCTTGTTTAAAAATTATATAAATTTGTCTTCAAATACCCACACTCAAGTTATTTTGAATGATGGTTCTTCTATTTTCAAACATCATGGACCTGTTGCATATCCATCTTTTTTTGTGTGTTACAGTTATTATATATTTGTAAAATTTCTTGTTTACTATAATTGTTAATATATTAAGATGTACAGTTTGTACAATCTGACTATAATCCTAATCAATCTATAATAGATACCTCTACTTTTAGGGTTACGTATAATGGAATCGAAAGTTGCAAAGTGTGACTGTATTCTTGAAGTGCATGATGCTAGAGTATGTGCCAAATGCTTACTATAAATGTATATATTATATACTTAAATTACCTGACCTAAATGTTAGTAGGGTTATGCTTAACCAAAGCAAAGAAGAAGGTTGGGTGAACTTTGAGCATATAAGTGTACCAAAGTCAGATAACCTGGTGGAGAGACTTTCTGAGTCTTCCCCTTAGAAAGCTTCTTCTTTAAAACTGCAGGCATGGTCCCTTGTTGCTTATTTAAAATTAATGTTTCTCACAGCATTATCAGGAATTTGTTGGTCTTTTCTGGAAGACTGGAACAAGCCATATTCCAAAACCCATATTCCAAAACCCATATTCCAAAACCCATATAATTATGCAAAATTCATATATTAAACAATTTTTAAGCAAGCTCATCTGTAACAATCACTCTCCTTCGGAAAAGAAATAGTAGTTTACGGAAATCTGACGGTTGTTAATGTTATGTATATTTGAGACATTACAATGTTCTGTTAAGATACTTTAAAGAAAGCAGTTAATTGTTTGTGAAGTAGGATAGTTATGAAAACCCCTGCGTTTTAAGATAATATTCTACCCCAAAATCTTATTAGGGAATACATGGGATCGTGGCCTGATAGACATGCTTTCATTACTTCTCTTTTACCTTTTATGCACCTCATTTGCTCAAAGAACATATTATTTTGATGAATTATTATTTAATGAGAATTTTGGCTTGTTAACCGGTCAGTCAAATGAACTAAAGCGTTTTGTCAGACTGAATGTGAACCAATTGGTACATAGAGATATTGTGTTGATTTTAGACAGACTTAGTGGAACATAAATGTTGCACGGTTATATAATTTATATATATATATATATATATATATATACTACGGATAACGCTTTCCATGCATGTGTACCATGTATAAATTATATAGTCGATGTTCGTTCTCATTTATCTGCACTTTAGATTCCATATAGTGGAAGAAATGAAAAATTTGTGAGAAATTTTGGCAATCGACCTCACGTTCTTGTTTTAAACAAAGCAGATCTGGGTGAAGGGTCAAGAAGAGGGGTAAAGATTACACATATTTTAATCTTTATAGTATGCACTGCCACTGAGCTGAGTCTGAGGTATGAAATGGTGAGAATACCCAAACCTTGTGTTTATCATAGTTCTTTGTTCACAATTTGTCGTTGTTTGGTCTGACAGTAACCTGAAAAATCAGATGGACGGTTAGTTTATTTTAAATATATAAACCAATTGCTGCAGTTACTCAAAACGTCAAACTGAATTAACCTGTTATTTCATCTAGCAGTTATAATTCACTTGTACCTCAGAACAGTAAAAACGAGTTTTAAACTCTCAGACACGTATTATATTGGTGAAAATATTTATGGCTTTTTCCCTGCTTTTCTTTCTATATCATTAATAGTGATCTCTCTGCCAGTAGGGACTGTAGCTCCTTTTTCATCGCTGAATTAAATGTTAAAGCATTTACGTTTCAGCTGCAAATCGCCATTGCCCCGTGCCTGTGGCCCTACAATGTCATTCGGTATTTTGAAACATCACCTTGCTTTGAGTCTTTTTATTTTAGAGCATTTCGAAGTCATTAGAAAGAAATGGAATTAGACCAGTGTTTTTAAACAGCAAAGACGTAAAGCAGAAGAACATTAGAAAGGTATAAATAATCAATGTTAAGGAACGGAAACCTGGAGAAATTTTTAACTGCATATAACTCGCGAAAGTTATAGCCAGAAATTTGTTTATCATGTCGAGTGACTTCTTTTATTTTGCTATTTTAGATAGTTCAACAAGTACTTGATTCAATACAGATTGCGGAATATGAAGGTGTTTTCAGACGAAGGGTTCGTAAACACAATTGTTACGATATTATATAATTATCTAGTCATATGTGCATCGATATGATCTATCATTGCGTCTAGATATTATATAATTATCTAGTCATATATCCATCGATATGATCTATCATTGCGTCTATTTTAAGAAGAATACTATGTCTTGATGATATTCATCCCTGTAGCAATTAGAGAAAATTGAGATAAACTCCAATCTTCACATTAACATATAATTTTGTAATTGAACTGTACGTGGTATTACGGTAGCCTGGAAGAATTTATTTTTGTGGCACAGGCTACTACAACAGGAGATGACCATTGAAACTATAAAATATCACACCCAAATGTTATCACGAGAAATATGTGTACACTGTACACATGTATATATAGTAATCAGGTTTAATTGGTTTGTATCTCGTTTCAGAATCCTGACCAGGCTTATCATTTGCTCGTGTGTGGCTTGCCAAACGTCGGAAAATCTTCTCTCATTAATGCATTTCGAAGAACTTACTTAAAGAAAGGTATTAAATAGTATTTACTTATTGATAAAAGAAAACAGGAAATCGGAGGACGGGAGGAATTGCGAAATCTGCAGAATTAATGGTTTAATTTGTTTTGACTTTTGGTTTGTGGAAAACACCACGTATATTTATTATTGCAACCACTTCGTATCCAGGCGCTTTGGTTGGCAACCTTTGTCACTGCATGACGCGCGCGCACGAAATTTCAAGTATACTGTAGCGCCCTGTATACTGCGATCACGCGCCCCACGCTCGCCCGCCAGGCAGCGGCGTAGCAAGCCTGGATACAAGGCAGTTATTGCAATGCTTTCGATCCGTAAGCCTGATCTTCATCAGTGTTACAGTAATAATATGACTTGTTCCAATCACACGCCCTTTTATACTAAAAGTATCGTGATCTATTTGCTCGCTTCATTTGAAAGTTAATTAAACCTTCACATAAACACGTCATTTCAGCTCTTTTTAAAACATTTAGAAGCGTAGATACTCTAATATAGAAATACAGGATCTAGACATTGGGTCATAAATAGAGATCATAAAACGGCTCCATTAATAAACTGTAAAGAATGATCTGTTCCATCATTTTCAGGAAAAGCCACAAGAGTCGGCGGAGATCCAGGAATAACTAGATCAGTTTTGCAAAAAGTTCAGGTACGTAGTTGCGTTGGTTTTGCTATTTTTAATTATGTTTAAGAGTTAAAGTCATTGCAAAAACAGGCGTTTTTAACTTTCTAAATAAATTTTTCCTGACCGTCTTCGTTTAAAATTACGCAAAATGTGAAATGGATTTGTTTCTTAATATGTTTCTGTTGTATTGGGGATCGTATTGCATTGCATTGTAATCTTAGTCGTAATATAAGATAAAAATATATTTTCAATTCAATAAAGATGATTGTACTTTTACTCGTGCAGATTTGTGACGAACCAAAAATGTATGCACTTGATTCACCAGGTATGTTTGGTGCAGCCGTCATGAAGAAGTTTCTTTTGTCGTTTGATAGTGCAGATATACAAACTCCTGTTGAACAGTATGAACATTAAATTATTACGGTCAAATTCTTTTTAACTCTATTGTAGGCATTACTTCTCATGAAATTGTCACGTTAGAAACAGGAATGAAATTGGCTCTTATTGGTACGTCACGTTTAAAATATGTATTTCTTGAAAATGTTGTCTTATTGAACACTTGCAAAACACTACTGACGGTACTTTTTGTAAATAGCTGAATTTCTATCAGAGATCGGAAATGTTGCGATGAAAGCCCGTCATGAAAACAGTTGGGTGATTCTAAATTCACGTTGAGTCGCACATTACACGACCAGTAGCTGTATGCAGGCTATCTTTAGAACTGGGAACGGGGAGTGGGAATGGGGAATTGGAACGCGGAGTGGGAATGGGGAATTGGAACGGGGAGTGGGAACGAGGAATGGGGAATTGGAACGGGGAAGGGGGAATTGGAACGGGGAATGGGAACTGGGAATGGAGAATTGGAACGGGGAATGGCTACAGAAGTGGGAATGGGGAATGGAAGGGGGAATTGGAACGGGGAATGGGAATGGGGAATTGGAACGGGGAATTGGAACGGGGAATTGGAACGGGGAATGGGAACGGGGAATGGGGGAATGGGGAATTGGAACGAGGAATGGCTACGGAAGTGGGAACGGGGAATGGGGAATTGGAACGGGGAATGGCTACGGAAGTGGGAACGGGGAATTGGAACGGGGAATGAGAATTGGAACGGGGAACGGGGAATGACTAAGTGTAGAAGCCTCGGGAAATCAATATCGATTGAACTGACCAAGTGCGTAACTTCCTTCTGCCCAGCCGCAATATAATAAAGTGTGAGGTATACTATTTAAAAAAATGAAGTGTCATTTTCATGTGAGCGGTCCCTTTGCGTCATGTCAGTGTCAGTATTCACACTAACTTGTATCCTTATTTCTTGCTGCGCGCATGATTTCATTCGTATTATTTTATCTAACAGCAATAAAGCAAACGTTGTGGTTTCAAAGCACGCATTATGGTACTTAGTTCGAAATATATTCAATCAATGATGCTATTAGGGTTGTCACTTGTAAGGGCTGTCAGCATCGAGATAGAGGTATCATATTCTGCAACATATCCGACGCTCGGTTGGCAAATGGCTCGGAACTGCGTCCGTATAACTCATCTATTCTGTCGCGAAATCCCAAGTCGTCGCAGCCGGAACAATTTATCGAATAATTACGAACGCACAAATGAAAATGTACCAGATAAAATGTATATATTACAAATCCTACCAGGAGATAAAAGTGGAACCAAACCTCCTGCATCCCCTCACCCTTCTCTATTACAGCTCAAACTACTGCCTACTGGTTGTTTTTTTGCTACCCCGGGCCAGTGTGAACGCCTCAACAGGCGTCTTGTTTTAAATACTATAGAATACCTCACACTTTATTATATTGCGGCCGGCTGGGTAGAAGGAAGCCAAGAACTTGGTCAGTTCAATCGATACTGATTTTCCGCGGCTTGTACACTCTACATTAATAATATTAGGGACATTCCCCGTTCCCATTTCCCGCCCCCGTTCCCATTTCCCGCCCCCGTTCCCATTTCCCGCCCCCGTTCCCATTTCCCGCCCCCGTTCCCATTCTCCGTTCTCAT
Source organism: Trachythela sp. YZ-2020 (assembly GCA_016169945.1). Classification (NCBI taxonomy): domain Eukaryota; kingdom Metazoa; phylum Cnidaria; class Anthozoa; order Malacalcyonacea; family Clavulariidae; genus Trachythela; species Trachythela sp. YZ-2020. The sequence continues at coordinate 2,965,080 of JADLSH010000395.1, forward strand.
CCCCACTTCCGTTCCCATTCCCTGTTTTAAAGATAGCCTCTGTATGTACGCCATTTCGTATCTATATTTATTCCTAGGTTGCTTTCCAGATCACATGATTGGTCATCATGTTATTGCTGATTACCTTTTATACACTCTAAATAGATACAATCAGTTTAGGTAAGTGCGAGTAAATCAATTTATACATACGCTTTTATAATTGTCAAACTCGTGAATCTGGGTATACGAGGTAGAACCGTAGAAGTATGGGGATGTTTGATCAGTAGAATGGAACCCGCTGTTAAGGGTTATTCGAAAGCTTGGCAACACGGATGTCACCCGCAGAAAATCGAGCCCGACCGTTCTTACCTGAAATCATTCGCATCAAACTGCATATATGTTGCCGTTCTTGATTTCAACACAGGATTTCAAGCTAGAATTGCTCACGCCAAAATGAACGGCTAAATTATGTACGCGTGACGTCGGTGTTGACAAAAACGTCGAAAGCTTTATAGATTTCTATTGGCGTTTTGGTTGGACAAAAATGAGACAATATTAGTTAGGATATTGAGAGGATGACAGTAAGGCAGAGGTCCACTGTACTCACATCAGGTATGCGGTCAAATATACCCAGTGAGCTTCTGGCCGAGCAAATCCAACTTTCTGCGTACTTCAACTATATAAATTAAAGTGTACAGTGTTCTTATTGTAACTTGCGTTGGAATGGTCCCGACAGAAATCACGTCATTGACACATATTCTCACAATCATTGAACAACTTGAACTGAAGAGGTGAACAGCTTGAACTAGTAATTGTTTATATGATGTAGTGATTCTTCCATTGCATCTTAAAAGCTTCCAGCTTGATGTCTCGTCAAAGCCTGGGTACGAGGGTGCCAAGTATTCTTTCAAGGCTCTGTCAAGTATTCCTTTGATGATACGGCACAAACTAGACTTGCTCCAAGTCTGTCTCTTATAGGGGTTTTTATTGGGGAGTGCGAAAATGCGGGCGGGAGGAAATTAGGGCGGATGGCGGGCAGGCGGGACGCGATAAAATTGGAAGAGGAGAGTCTCTCCTCCCCCAATTTTCTCGCCGCCCGCCTCCCTCCCGCATTTTCGCGCGCCCTAATATACTCCCCCTATAAGAGACAGACTTGGAGCAAGTCTAGGCACAAACCCAATGCTGTGTAAATTGCAATGCCTATGCTATGAACAAATTAAAATCTGCAGTCGATGTTTGAAATTATTATTGGAATTACTATTCAATATGCATGTCCCACGGCATACGATTAACACTTTGAAGAACATTATTTGGGTGAATATATCGTCGTATTAGTAATGTTGTCTTATTTACTTTTGATGCAATTTTTGCGTATTTTCCAGTTATGTAGATGTTTATGATCTTCCAGACCCAAATGACAATGTGGATATAGTTCTACGTTATATCGCGTGTAAGATGAAGTACGAAACTGGGGGTACGTTCATGTTTTAATGCTTTGTTAATTTGCGTAAGAGATTTAAGGAAAAGCGAGAAGTACCGTAACTAATGTATAGAAAGTGCAGGGGGAGCGATAGCCCTTTTCAGCACTATATCTGCACGGTCTTCCGTCCGGAAATATTCCCTGTTAAAAAATTACATGCGTACTTTCGAGATAAATTAAATCCCATTTGCGAGATTGTGCGTCGATTAAATTGGAAACGAAAAGACGCCCCCCCCCATAAAAATTGAAGTTACATCACTGCCACTGGCCAGGATTCGGAGTCACACGAGGACAAAGTGGTGCGTCAATGTGACAATGTCTCCGTATAACGGGAGGAGATGCCATTAAGATAGTTACACTAGAACAAATGAATAATTCTTAATATTAGGACAACTACGCCAGGGTATTTTTTAAAGTGCAAATCCACGTAACCCATGTTTGGAAACCCTGGTTAGTTTTCATAAACGTGTAAATTATTATTTCAGGTGGTTTGCCAGATTATCATGCTGCTGCTGTCAACTTTATCTCAATGTACCGAAAAGGCAAATTAGGAACATTTTATCTTGATTCCTGAACTGGAATATGGATCATGTATTACATGCAGTTCCAAGATTATAGTCGACACAAATATCACCATTGAAAGCAGTTCAGTCTTTCCATCACACCACTCACACCCTGCTGTGAACTTCAGCTTACCGGTGACGGTGTGAATATCAAGAAATATTGCTGGAACTGCATGGACAACACAATATCGTGTGGCCCCCCAGTAAACTATCCCCTGTCTAAAATATAGACAACAAAAGGGAGAACGACTTTGTTCAGAAGAGTGTTTTAACATTCTCGTAACAAAACCTTACTTTTATACTGAAAGCTCAGTACGTTAATGCGATGGGATCAGTGTTGTAGAAGTTACTTTTTTTTTGTAACTAGTTACAGTTACAGTTACTCTTCCAGAAATGTAACTAGTTACAGTTACAAGTTACAATAATTAAAAAGTAACTAGTTACAGTTACAAAGTTACTTTTCAAAATTTGTAACTAGTTACTTTTAGTACAAAGTTACTTTTATTTCGTCATAGAATGAACTGGAGTGTCAGCGTACGCAGCAGTATAAAATACCCAAATGTTGTCGAGTCTCTCGCAAAGGCCTTTGCTCGAAACTTCAATGTTTTTATAAAGTAATATATATATATACATGTCATATAAAGTTCCCATAACAACTATATAGCAAGTAAGTTAGGTAAAACCGTTGTTTAATTTAACAAGAATAGAGTTTTCAAAGTTATTGTCAGTCATCGAGGAACGATGTGGTCTGAAAATTAATCCTGCACAGCTGAACAGCCTTTCACATGCTGCACTTGCAGGGACAGGTGTGTTCAGTTCAATGAACAACTGACGGTTTCGCCACCTTGTATATGCAGAAACTTCATCACTGGGGCTTCCGAGGAACAACTGCAGCTCATTGCAGATGCACTTGTCGACTTTCGAGTAAAGAAAAAATCGCCCTCATCTTCCTCAACAGAAGAAATTGAGGTTTCAGCTTTTCAACGAATTTAATTAACTGGCACCTCATCAGCTCATCCATCCATCTACCTTAGAAACTACTCTAAAAGAATACGTTTTAGATAGGGACGGTAAATGATAAAATGTGCACATTGCAGCCTATCACAGCTTATTAGGTTGAAAGTGAAACTGGCATTGAGGTTGAAAGTGAAACCCTGGCCCTGTGTACGAGGGTGTTATAGGGGGTGGAAATTGACATGTTCAAGGGTTAAATATTCTTCATAATTGACAACTGTAAAATGTAATTTTCCAGACACAATTTCTATTCACCACTAAATTTGGTTAATACATGTATGATAGACGGCTAAACTAGAGAACATTAATTTATAATACTACATGTCGAGGCTAATAAATAATACTGTAGTCTCTAATCATTAAATCACCATTGCTACTCACTGGTAGTACATTATAATTTGACATAAGGTCAAGTCAAGCCAGATTATAACCCATATATTATAATTGAAATGTAAATCCCCTGGTATATCACTGGGATTTTGGATATACTGTATGCCCATTTTCAGCCCTAGATTATTTATAGCTTTTTGGTACCAAAATATTGTTGAAAACTGCCCAAATAAGTTATACCAATACGCCCAGTGGTGGTGGTGTTATGGGGAGGGGGTGCTTAAATTTGATTGGTGCTTATGCACCAGGATAAGTGACAAGAGCAGGCGTATAAAACATCCCATTTTATGTGGAGGGAGGGGTGGACGTGTTTATCCACATTCAATAGCCATTGAGGGTTTGAATCTGGCTTGAGTTAACTTAATATTGTTTAAGTGCATTGCTGTTCATTGTAAATACTGTTCATTGTAAATACTGTTCATTGTAAATACTGTTCATTTCCATACGACTGTCAGTAATTTAGCCCTGTTCTTTGTCAAGCTATCTAATTACTATTCAGATTTGTGTACTTGTACTCTTTGAGCGAAAGCAAAGACGATTCTTGTAATAAGCTGATCAACATGGCATTCAATTTCATCATACATCTTCTGGTCCTTGCCCATCAGTAATTTCTTTATAAATTTTGACTGAGATGCCCTTTCAGTTATATGATGGCAGATTTTCTGAAGTGTTTCCTTCAAATCACTGTAGAATTCCGATCGACGAATGAACGCCGAGTCTGCTCCGTTTAGAACTTTGCTGAGGCGTTTTGTAATGCTGGTAAACTTCTCTACATATGCTTTGTTGTGTTTGGCTTTCGCAATGGTGAAATTAATTTCATCGACTATGCCGAGTGGACCAGTGGTCGTGTCATTCACGTGTGTCGACTTCGCTTTGCCTTCTTTTGAAGATCTGGCCATCTTTAAAGCGTTAAATTTCATTGAAGAACTCTCGTTTCTCATTCTAATACTACCCAATATAATACTGTCTTTTCTAAATTCTTTAATACGACTACAACGATAAATTGTTCATTAAAAAGTTCGCTTTTCTTAACTTCCTTCGTCGAATACGACTTGCCTCAGTCGGTTTCCAGCTCCACAGAAGGCGTCAAAATCGTAGCCATAAACGTCTACCACCGATAAACCATTAAAAGCGTTGATCATAATAGGAATGAGACCAATATGAGAGTTAAAACAGAAAGCTTTTAAAAAGAATTGAGCGATAACGTCCCTTCTTCCCCGAGTGATCGGTAGAAAGAATGCAGTAGGGTTGCACCACACGTCATAAATGCATGCAAGCGCGTCCTCGATCCAGTCAAAACCTGCTGTAGCTAGACAAACCAGAAACCGCATGTTTTCATTTGCATATATATGCCTAATTTTTGGTGACCATCAGACCCAGAGCTTCAGACCATAGAAGCACCATCACGTGACTAAGCTGGCTGTTACATGTTTTGTATGTCATTAGGGACGGACCATTGAGGGGGGTGATAAATCCTTAAAAACATTGTTTGCAAAAGCAAAAAGTCCAAAGAAATTGTTTGCGCATACGAAAAGTGAAAAAAAATAGTTTGCAAACTTTATAAGCTGTTTAATAAGGTTTATAGCCTGAAAACAGACCTACGTTTCGCCCGCCCTAAAATTCACGGTTCGCCATTCCTTGACCCGTGAATTTTAGGGCGGGCGAAACGTAGGTCTGTTTTCAGGCTATAAGGTTTATGCAATAACCAAGGTTTTATGCTACAAAAATATTTCATTTGTGTCATGTGCAGCTTGCCAGGTGGATATAGCCATATTCTTGCATGATACTATTTCTTGAACTTGTGAACTATAATTATTTCTAATTTTTAAGTTGACACATTATTTCGCTCACATTTTTATGGCAAAGACACACGAGTAGGTTTCAGTCCAGTTGGCGCATGCGCAGACGTTTTTCCGCGGTCTTTCCGCAGTCACTAGCTAGAAAACAATTGTGAGCAGGTTTGAATAATTCGTATTGCTGACGTCAGTATTATTTTCAAAGGCCGTTAAAAGCTACGTTTTTTCTGCCATCCAACATGGGGGCCAAAACACAAATGCTCAAAAAATGATGTGTTTTATAACAAAATTCTATATTCTATTTATCATATTATAGATTGCTTTTAAAAGCGTAGTTTTTAACGTCATTTGAAAATAATGCTAACGTCAGCAATACGAATTATTCAAACCTTTTTAACTCGCGAGGGAATAATTGTATCGACTTGAAATTTGTTAAGAATACTTGTTATAATGACATACAAAACATGTTTAACAGCCAGCTTTATAGGTTGCGCGAACATAGGTGCAATCTAGTCGATTTTACTGCCGCCATCTTGTTTTCGTAAATCTCGCGCATGCGCACACAAATTGTACCTATGTTGGTTGCACGTTAAAGATTTTAGAATTTGGTCACGTGATGGTGCAACACTTCTATTAAATTTATAGTATTAATTCCCGCTCTATCATCCTCTATCACTCAGAAGTATTCCGTCACCAGCTTCTTCCCCAAATCCATGCAGTTTTCTTTCCATCTAGTTTCTGGTTCTCATAATAAAAATAGGTCATCTCGCGTCCCTCACTATTCTATCCACAGTACCAAACACCAGAAAAAGTATATAGACTATTTTGTATTTTCTATATACACCATCCGAGAAGTTTCCGTTGTAAATGTTTTGTCATAATTAATTACTACTCACTACATACGATTTTTTATTTGGAATTATTTGGAAAAGCTTTCGATCTATAATCCCGGATCGTCATGCATCAGTGCGAATATACTGAAAATGTGGCTAGTTTTATACCTATCAGTACGGTTTTGTGTTATAATCAACTTGTAGTCATAAACCTAATCATTTCGGTTCATGGCGACCCCGAATTTTCCAAATAAGATAATCGCGGTGTCATTCACAAACACAAAACAAAAATAGGTATCGCCATGGACACATGCAAGAAGTTTCTACTAATAGTTGCAACGAAAATAGAAAACTCCCAAAATAAAAATAATGATACTTGACGATACAGAAAAGCATATACTGTACTCTGTACTGGCAAAGGACGAATATTATTAAATTGCTTTTGGCCGACCTTGGAAAAGGTGAAATTTGCATTTTATGTTTTGAGTACGCCAAACAAAACAACGCAACAGGTGTGTATATTTGTGTCAGTTTCCAGGCAACTGCATTTGACCGAAACGAAACTAGAAAAAACTCTTTGCATTTCAGAGTCGTGGTGTAATCTGTTATACTTTACGCAAACTTGAAGAAACAAACTTCTTTCCACCTCTTCCCTGTTTGTTTATACGCATGCGCATAAACCGATTCTTGCCAAATATAAGCAAATATATTCTAGGTAGCGAAAATACTTTTAAAAATACAAATTAAGCACACTAATGTAAGTCCCTCTCTAATAAGCCCGCCCCCCTTGAAAGGACGAAATGTATTAAGCCCCTTCCCCGTCACAACAAAAAAATGCATTGTGTATATGATTAGATTTATTAAATGACCTGGTTACTGTGTTTCTTACTCGCGGCGTTTCGGTAAATTAGTAACCCCCTCCAACCTCGTTCCCAGGGCTTTTCCCTGGGAACGAGGTTGGCCCCCCTCCTTATTAAGCTCCCGGCTGGAATAAATAAGCTCCCTGGGGGGCTTAATAAAGTATTTATGGTATATATAGAATTAAGAAAATAATATTAAAACATACATATTAGGATATACCCCCACTTTATTACGGTATTTTAATCTGCATTCAAATTATACCTCAAATCATATAGGGAATCTCGACAACTAGTAACGCAATTTCAAAAACAAGGCCAAAACTTGTGCTGACGTTTTCCTCACATAACATACCCAAAAGTGGATACCACACGTAAGGACGTTTACTGGCATTTTGAAACCACTGGAAGGTTGAAAGTGAAACAGTGAATAAAACATTGCAAAGCCTGGCAAAGGACAAAGGTGGCTATAATAGTATAACGGGGTAGCGAGAGTCAAGGTTATGTATTAATCAGTTTGACTACTGCAATAGGCAACTGGCAAACGTATAGGCTATACCCAGTCAAAAGCCTGCATGTTGGAAAATTTCCAGCTATTTTGAGGAAGGTTGGGTAAACCCAAAATCCTACCCGGAGGAAGGTTGACAACATTTTACTACTCTGCCAAAAGACAACAGAAAAATGAATGATAATATCGGCGGAATAAGACGCGGGCCAAGCTCGCAATTTTTCTCTGAGTAATTTTCTACATAACATGGCTCTGTGTCTGAAATTGCGTTGTAAGTTGCAGAAAATTTGCTTTAGAATTGAACAGATAAAAATTCAACATTTTGATAGCTATGCCTCTCACATAAAATGACATCTTTAGTAGTTCACATAAAACAATGCACTTTAACAAAGTTTTGTAATGCATATTTATATTTTATGAAAATAATTCGTCCTATAGGCACATAACATGAACATTTCATTCACTATTGACTATTCCACTTATCTCATCTGAATAGTAGACATCAGTGTCAGTGATTTTATCTATATGCGCAGTCACAACTAGAAATTGGTTCATGAACTTCAACAGAACATAAACATTAAATACATTTTTTGTACTGGTAAAAAGAAAATAGCCGTAAAACCTTTTAAACTTTGTTGATGCCTATTCATAAAATGCATCCATTTACCACACTGTAGTAGTGTAGACGATCTATGATATCCCTCACATGACAAGGTGCATGCATTAGCAACATGTCGAAATTGTATAAGAAACACTAATAGTATGCAAATAAATGTATTAATACGTAATGTATATGACAAAATTATACATATACATGGCTACATCATACGGTCGGTAGACCTTGACATATCCATGGAGTCAGCGAGATCTTTATAGCTTACTCTGAAGGTATGGTTTGAATTTGCAACTTGGCAATGTTGGCATATATTTTCAGCGCTGGTCCAAGTTTGAATTGCAAGGACGTTACGAGGTCTGTTCGTGACATGAGCATTAATGAAGGACCATCAATTTCCTGGAAAATATTATACAGAAATATTAACCATGAGCATCTGCAAAATGATTACAGCATTTGTATAAGCGAGTGTCAGCTTCTTACATAGTATAACCCGAGATGAATATTATTCTCGTTTCTACCTGTTCCTCAAACACAGCAGCTTCTTTAGGAAAACCGAGTGATTTAATGTATTCGACAACATCTGTCTTGTCCCAGTTAAATGCACTCTTTGGTCTGCTGAAAATCGACTCTGGTGCGGGTATTGGGATCTCGGTTTTGACATCTTCTCCTGGTAAAAAAAATCAATCTCAACATTCAGAAATGTTAAATATTCATTTCCGAGCTTCCAATAATTAGCGTCTTCCAGGTCTTCTCCGGGGCGTGAAATAAGGTGATTTGAGAAAATTTGGTACCAACTTAAGAAATCGTAGATTTAGTAGTTTAAAGCGACATAGAATATTAGATTCGTCTATTTTAAGAGTGAGTCAAATAGTTATCACTTATAATAGCACGATGTACATGATTGTACTTCTTCAACCTGTCTCACTTTGTAGCGTAGAAAAACGAATGCATATACTGTATAAACAAATACATGTACAGCAACACTTTCATTGAATACAAACACTCAAGCAGGGAGACAGTAAACTTGAAGTCCAGATAATATGAAGCTTATTGACAAACTTGTATAATGTTTCTTCTATTCTACCCAAATACATTTTGATATGTACTCGCTATTGGAAACTTTTCAGGGGCAGGAGTAAATTGGACATTACAGGGAAATTCTTACCCCCTTAACACCACCCTAAAGATCCGCCTAGCTATGTCGATAGCCTGTGATAAAGTGAAGTTCGTAGTATCAAACCTGAAGCAGTACTAGAGACGATGTTTGATTGTTCAACGTCACTTTTTACAGGTGAAGTGTTCATGGATGTATTTGCAGGTATTTGTAGTTGGACGTCATCAATCATCGTCATAGGATCAAGAATTTCACATGACAGAAGCGGAATTTCAATAGGTTCTGGTTCTGAAATAATAAGTAAGAAAAAAATGAGTGCAATAAGTAGACTCTCATCTATTTTCGTAACATTAGAGTTACGGGTTGGCCTTATACATCTTAAATGTCTTACACTCAAACGACCAAAACCAAGTCCAAGGTATGGAATGGAAACACTCACAGTAATAACTGTCACATTAACATTAATACCATATCTTCATATAGTAGACCCAACACTGTATTTTTAACCATAAGGTTGAAATTAAACCTACATATTCAACGAACCGTGTTGACGTACGCCCTACCAATTGAGCTATCGAGTCAACTGGGTCGCGCACACGAAGTTCAAATCTCATTTAGGAGCACGAGATATTCTAGTGACTAATCAACTTCAACATTATTTCAGTTACGGGCTGGCCTTATACATTTCAATAGCATACAACTTAATAGGCCGAAACCAAGTCTATGGTTTGGATTGATGATGGAATTGTAATGGATAAAACGATCATAACTTCTAGACGAAGGGTCTTCACTCGAAACGTCGAAGTTTTCTCCATTTCTTTCAGGTAGTTCCGAGCAACAGTTCACAATCATTATTACCTGTGTAAACAATTTCTGTCGTAGGTTCTGGTATAATTTCGTCACTGCTCAAAGCTACCATATCCATTGGCTCTTCATCTTTACAAGGAGAAGTTATTTTTGAAGGAATGAAAGTTGATGGTGCTTGAATACTTGCCATTACTTCCTCCGGGGATAACGTACTCACACAGTTGAAGCAAGCCCATTTCCCTAAAGGACAAAAATAAGGTAAAGGGGTGCTTAAGGAGTGCTGAATTGCGAAGGACGCAGACCAAACGTGATCGTGTCAAAGACCTACTATACGACACCTGTGGCTGGCACCATACGATAAACAGCTCGTAGTACAACTAAGGGAAATGTTTGGTTTTTGGTGAGACGGGGAAAGCGGAGTATAATGTACCCGTTTATGGTTAATGTACAACTATATGCTTTGTATAGTTGCAAATGAAGGTACTACTGCACACATGTTTCACTTGTACCTGTGGGCATAGATTGTAACTTCGGAGTATGACATTGCATATGATAGCCTTTGTCACAAGCATCACAAAATAGAAGGCTGCTCTGAAAAGTAAAAATATAATTATTTAAAAAAAAATTGATTCATTAGATTGTATTCATTGCAAGCGTTCGTTGTTTTTCATAGAAACTTTAACTGTGAAATATACGGTACAGGATATACAATAAACTACCATTACTACAGTATATAAAGATATTTTGATAACTTACAGGGTCTCCCGAGTCCTGACACATGACACATGCTTTACAATCAATACATTGCCAAGATCCACCATCAGCTCTTATCCTTGCTGTCAACTCCACTGAATAATCCATGCATGATGGATGCGCTGTAGTTCAAATGAGAATAAAATGACTTATTTTGAAATTTAAAGTTTATATCAAAAAAGATCAACATATAATTGAAAATAATGCTTTGATTGAAAAAAATCAGTAATAAACCTAACCAGCTATAATTAACGCGCGCGTTATCACCCGTTGCTACTTGCTACCCAACTCACTCACATATTATGTAACCTAAAAGCTCGGTTATACCTATGTTCCATTCTATACTAAATCTTACATTATCACAACAGTTAGTGGTTGGGATGTGAGTTATCCGAAAATGTAAAAATGGTAGCAACGTGTATAAACAAGCGTTAGCCGATAAGATACTTAATAAACAGCAACGAAATCGTATACTAAAGCCTTGGCTTCCACTTGGTCGAAACTGTCGTGACTAAGTCATGTTCGACGATGTGAAATAGTCTGCATCTATGTGTGCTTCTTGTGTGCTGTATATAAACCAGTCTTTAGTGATTGCAGAGGTATATATCGACACTCTATTGCATCGGCCATCTTTATGTGTTAACGATCGTTACGACTAAATCGAAGCCAGGCTTAATACAATTGCATTAGATACGTCTTGCATCAGGTGCATTACTAATAAATAAAACTGTGATGAGGAGGACTAACAGGAGCAAGTCTGAGAAACAGAAAATTTCCTTGTATATCAAAGTATTTTATACAAGATTTTCAATAATATAGGTAATAATATATTATATGCAGTTCACACTAGTTAAATCTCGCCTTGCCCAAGTACACTGTTTCCTTTAAATGACCACAGTGTGGTAAGAAACTAGGAACAGCGTCCATTGGGACATCAATCATAATGTGCAACAAGGAAATATTTTTGAAATTGCGTCACAAATAGCTTCTTGGTCTGGGCGCCTAGTTATCATAAATATTAACGTCATTCTGAATAACTGTTTATCACATGGTTCAAAGAAAGAATGTTATTTCAATTCTATTTCAGAAGCATCCTCAAATATATGAAAAACACTGCATGCAGAGAACAACGAATTATTTGTTATCTCGAGCGAGATTCGCACTCGCATCTTTAGTTTTCTAGACCGCTGCTCTACCCATTGAACTATCGAGTCAACGAAGATTAGTAGCGATTTTTACCCAATTAAGAGCAACTGTTGCCAAGACACTTCAACACTGGCAATCACAGTGTTTCGGATATGAAAATTTGAGATCTCTGTCCCATTTCATGCAGCAATGATAGCCGTAAGAGACAAGAATCAATGAGCGCTTCTCATACATTTAACTGTTATCTGTCCATGCCTGTCATCAGCAAACATAGACAGATATTCTACATCTCACCTCATCTCACACATAGTTTCGTAATTTCTCCTATTCATGTCTTTTTCACCTTTCTTTCCATGTTAATTTTGTTATGTGATTTCCATAGTTTGTTTATACTTTGTTTTGACTAAATCCGACTTAACACTTGTCTTGGAGGACGTGCACGCGTATAGACTATAGTGTTCAATTCTATTTTAGAATCATCCTCAGAGATATGAAAAAGTGTTTCATATTAATGTATCAGTTTATCATACAGTATCTCTGAGGAAGAAGCTCAATGGATAGAGCAGCAGTCTAGAACCTGAAGAGGTTTTTTACATTTTACATTTCATGGGGGTAAAGGCATATGTCAGATATACATCTTTCTTCATCTCAGCCATGTTGAGGTATACGAGGTATGCCTATTCTTCTTCTTAACCCACGTCCAAAACAAATATTGCCTATACTAACTATATATAACTAATATATAGTCTATTCTGAAAACTATAGTTTTTAATTTACACAAAACATAAATTCTATATACAATACCTCTGTTTCCACAATCTCTGCATATCAACAAATCTTCAGGTTCACCTTTCCTGTTGCTATCAGCTGTTTGTAGACAAAAGTCACAGACCAAGCTTCTGTCAGGAATTTTTCTCTCGGGGCTCTTCAAGAGAAAATGTGGGGTCCAGTGTACTGTAGGTTTAGTATTCTACAATAAGCGGTGGTTTACGTCTGAACTGCTGGAAAAAGAGTAAAAGGCGAACGCTCTCTGTAAGGAGGTTATAGTAGAAGGGGACGGGAAAACGTGCGCTTACCTCCTGACGAAGGGCTTCGCTCGAAATATCGGAGTGTTTTAATCATTTTCAGGTAGTCCAGACACAAATCACGGCAGCTTATACAATAAATTCCAATTCTGCTTCGGAATCAGGGCTTATTACTCGGTAAATAGAAGCATCTTAGCATTCACAATAAAGAGGAGCTAATAAAGGACATATTATTGGTGATTAGAAAATAATCCACAATTTTTAGGTTTATTTGTCATCAGCCAGTATTAAACATTCATTTGTCATATATCTGCAGTTTCGATAACCTGTTTTGACCTGCATACAGTGTTGCGCATTATCCACTAAACTTGCTTTCATGCTTGCTGATAGTTTGTATTATTTACTTCATGCATCATACAATCTTGCAAAATTTTGTCAAATAAAATCCATTAAATCTGCACTCACTATCGTATGATGAAGTTTCTATGATGGGTGCATTTTTGGTTCTTGTTAGGTTTTGTTGACGTTTGTTTGCAAATTCAAACGTCTTTGTGTAATGCCAGATGATTTTACTTGTTAAGAGGAGAACCTTACGTATCGATAGGTTAAACCAACAAAGCGGTGACACCATTTAGCGGCTGAGTCGGGTTTGTGTCTTGTTAGATTTAATATTCCCGCGCTACCCGTTCTTGGTACTCGTTTTTGACCGGTAGAAGACAGTTTACCAGTTCTACGGCTTGTTTTTTGCTTTATGACATTCATAAGGTTTATGTACATTGCAGTCTTCACACAAATGCATTATTAAAAATAATTAAGGTTCGGGACAATTTTCAACGACTATTTGTAACGCAATGCGTTGCTGAACGAATCAAATTTCGTACAATATCATTTGTATTACAAATCGCTGTTGAAAATCATTCCGCGTAACCTCGCCTTTAACTTCTCTAATAGTAGCTGATGTTACTTCTACTGCAACCTGACGTGCATAAGTGCATTCTTGTCTGGGTTATAAATGTTCTTTTTGCAGGTGTTTTCACGGGTGTTTTTCGCTGGTGCACTTCAAAACATAGTTGAATAATGAATATAGAATTCTGGAGTTACAGGCCAACTCCAGAAATCATGTGAAGGCAGAGGAGCTATTTAAACCTGGAGGTACTGGCTAACAAGTCCAACTGGTGCCTTTTGGATTTCCTATAGTCATATAGCTTGTGGATGCTGCTATACAGTAGGTATTGGACAAGCAAGTGAATGTATTGATCAGTGTGTGCCTTCATGTTATGTCAAGCGTGTTGTGATTGTTATTTTCTATTCCATTACAACCTGCACAGCTAAAATCACAGCGTGAACTGCAATTGATCATTAATTCCACTCTCTAGTTTTGAGATACTTTAGCAATTTGATTGTCTGAATTAAATATTTCATCTAAATTCTGTTTGTCATTCTGTAGTTTTGAAGTCCCTCCATCTGGAAGTTAGTACTGTGTTTTTATAGTGTACGGTATACAAAAGCAATCACATGACAAAAAATGTACCAATCAGATGGATTTAATTAGAACAAACTATAAACAATATACGGAAATCACATTACAAAAATTAAACATGGAAGAATATGAGAAAATATGGAACTACAGTATGATGGGATGAGTGAAGTGAGTATATCTCATTTCAAAGATTTGTGAACATTCGCAAGTAAAACAAGTAGGTGCAAGTCACTCTCAAGTGTTGTGGAAGCAACTGTAACTTGTGAGAATGGCATGTCAATGATGTCATGGCATCAAGTTAATTAGAAACAATATAAACTACTCGACGAAAGACCTTTTAGATTTACTGACTGACATGTCCAGATTCTCAAGAGCTTATAGCTCTATGCTGTGGCTGTGAACCCCAACAGTTGAAGATTTACTTAGGGGCCACCTCCATATTCAAGTTGCCACGCAAAATGTCAAATTGACGTTTTGGGTGGGTAGGTGGGTCAAAACTATTATGCTGTGACGTTTTTTATTATGGACTGAACTTCAATTCATCAAATTTAATATAATTGTGCAATTATATATTCAATCAACAAACCTCTGCAGTTTCCAAAAGTCGATATTTTCCTTCAGTAACCTGCCAAATCTTGCCTAACTCTAAATCTTCTTTTACAGCCCCTTTAATAATCTTTCCCTTTAAATTATGATAATACGGATGACTTGTCATGACCCACTTTTCAATATCCATCATACAAACTCCTTGTCCTGAATCTAACTCTTTCAAAGCTTCATGAACCCATCTTGCCACTCTAGAAGAACGTCCAGGTACATGGCTGAGACCTCGTCCACTCACATTACGATACGATATCACTCCTTTAAAAGCTCTACGACTTACGACCCCTTCCTGAACCGTGAGTTCTAAATCACGAACAGTATCAGCATGGCTGACCCCGTGGCACTTGAGCATTATTCTACATATGCGATCTAAGTCTGAAAACGCCGATCTACGAATTCTAACCAAGTTTATACACTCATGGATCCAACTGGCATATTTTGGACGATTGTTAGCCATTATTCTCACATCAATACACGTTTTTCCTGGCTATTTTTCAGGCAAACATGATTAGACGTTTTCTTGCAAACAAACAGGAAGCCAGCTGTACTGCATCTACTGCTGTAGCGTCATGCGCCCACGTTGATTTATGATTTGATCCATACGGGTACAGCGGGGTACTTCATTTTATAACGAAAAAGTACTGGCACCTTGTTGCATTTTGGAACCTGTCGTAAGTGTCGTGAAATATTGAACCGCGTATGCTTTTTTCTCAGCGAAATTTATCAGAACGCGGCTATCAGGGCTTGTCCGTTGTACAGAATGTCCGCAAGTAAAGACTCCACTGTATCTTAGGACTGGACATCCTTTGCATTTTCTAAAAGGATACAGCGGACCTCTACTAACGGACACCCTATACAACGGACACCTCAATACACCATTCTGATTACAAACAGCAGAATATATGCATTGCAAGTAAAATTAACAACCTCTTTTATCTATATAACTGAGCGGATAAAGAACAAAATACAAATTATAAGCATGAAAACTTTATCCAAGTGCCTCTAAACTTTGGTCCCAAGATGTCCGTTATACGGAGGTTCCACTGGCGCTATATATGTAAACTCATGTACAGTCAGTGGTGTGCACTGATTTGAAAAGTAAACTGAATAGCGCAACCCATTGTTCACTGGTGAAAATGAAGCCATTTAAACATTGCTAGACAAAAGAAAACCGTCATGCCCCCCCCCCCTAATTCCACCAGTCCCCCCACCCAGATAAAAAATGAACGGTCCCTTAAGCCCCGTTGGTCCAACAATGTTGGACGATGTTCCACAATGTTGGCTTCGTTTGAACGGACCTTTAACAACCAACAGACTATATGCAAGTAGTTCCAACAATTTCTTAACGTTCTGAAATTCAGTTTCTTACAATTTTATTGGTGACAACCTTACGGAACTTGACCTAAGGACTAACGACCACTTAAACTAAACAGTTATAACTTGTTAACTGTTGCGTAACCATTTTATTGAGCAACTGCGAACCAGGCGAGCAGGGCAGTGCGTCTGGATGGAACCAAAGTGATTGAAGTGCGTGATTTGTGAGCACGTAGTCATCAGTTGGATGCAGAAGAAAACCAGCTTTGTCAGGTGATGCATATTGAGAACGCCAATCCGTCTGTTGCTCTTGACGATATTACGTCCGAAAGACAGTCGTATATCACTGCTTGCATAGAGGACGCTTGAAGATGTATATCGATGTTTTCTCCGATATCAAGAAAGTGCTATGGAGAGAAATGGTTAAAATTATGATAAATTAGACTCATAAATGCTGAAGCGATCGATAAAATCTTAACTGAACACTGCGTCAGCAAAATCTTAATTGAAGTACCTAGTTTTCATGAACATCTAAACCTGAAACTAAAGTATTGAACCTAAAAATCTAAAAATATTTCATGATGGATAAGGATTTGATAAAGTTCTAGGAATGGATAAAACTTCATGAATTGGGAGATGCAATTCCAAGGACCAAGCATTTACAATTAGTTCTAATCTTCGCCTTTGACTGTAACTGCTCGGTCTTGAAACCCAATCCAGTCCATATTTTTAGATTTGAAATATTACTTTAAAAAGGCAGGTCAAAAAACCATAAAATCAACAGCGATTCAAATTTCAGTTCCCACAGATTAGCCCACACGTCTTTACGTCACCGATACGATCACTCCAATGTCCACCAAAACATCAGTTTTCATGCCCTATTCTTGATATCAAATAGAATGATGTTTTGAAACTATAAATTACCTTCTTTAGTAACTGCGACAGTTGTTCCTCTGTTGGATGAAATAGAAATCACTCGTAACTTTTCTTGAAATTTCACTAACGTTGGTTCATGTGTATTATCTTCGCTCCCAGTCCCCAGTCTACCACGCGCACCTTTTCCCCAGGTATAAATTTCGTTATCTAAAATAATGTAAATTATTGTGAGTTGTTTACAGGGCAGAGCTAAATGTTGATGGCCTACTTGCTCTACAGACGATTTGTTAGATCTGGGCTCAAGATTTCAATAGAATCGAATATCTAAATTATCTCGTGTTTCCTGCTCACTTGCTCGACTTCTATCTAGAGACAAGTATTATTGTGGCTGTTGCAAAATAAAATTTAAGAAAATCCTTTCTGTTTTGTCTTTGTAAGCCGTTGTTTGTATTCTCGCTTATGCATGCGTCGCCACGGTGAAAACCAAGCTTAACATGTGGTTTCTGGCAGAGGCTTCTTCCATGCATG
The DNA here is from genome assembly GCA_016169945.1 of Trachythela sp. YZ-2020. Taxonomy (NCBI): domain Eukaryota; kingdom Metazoa; phylum Cnidaria; class Anthozoa; order Malacalcyonacea; family Clavulariidae; genus Trachythela; species Trachythela sp. YZ-2020. The sequence goes on from JADLSH010000395.1 coordinate 2,982,762, forward strand.
AAGCAGCTAGTATATGTATTTCGCTCAGTGTTTGTACTTCTGCTGAGATTGATCTACAAATTTCAAAACGAGGGAACGGAATTCCTCCTAGCCTATGCACAAAACTCATAATTCTGGGAGAAAATCCAAAATCTTATATGTGTCCCTCACAACCTTACGTACTTTAGCAAAGTTCAAAAACAATTTGTATAGACGTAGTCATTTTAGTTTCTAGTCTGTTTAAGTAAGATTGTACATGAAGTTACCAGCAGTAACGGCAACGGTAAACGTATCTCCACAAGCGATGTGATTAATAATTTTCTCTTCAAGTGATTTCACGAGACGAGGACGTGGATTTGAAACACTCTTTGGAAAACCAAGTTGACCAAATGAATTTGAACCACATGCGTACACGTTTCCTTTTTCTTAGAAAAATATAAAGAAACAGTTTTATTATCTACTCTATTGACATGCAAAGTAGTCAAGTTCTTCCAGGTGCTTGTTTGGCGTTTTAGTTTATATTATTTATTATATATAATCAGGGTTTCGGAGAAGGAAATGTGAATGAGAGTTGGTGAAAAGCGTTCCTAAATCAACACGATACGAAAAAGACAAAAGTGATGGATTAGTCACACTCTGTGCTACGACGAAGGCAGGATGGAAGGAAAGATAGGTCATAGAAGAAAAACAATAGCATTCCTAGATGAATTGATGGAAAGCTCTTGTGTGGAATTAAAGCAGGACGCTCACGACAGAACGGATTGCTAATGGATGTAAAGCACAGCCCCAAATAATGATAATCCTAAATATTTGGAACATCTTAAATCTCGGCTTGATGAAATGAATCGCAAACCGAATCTCCTATTCCGTAAAAATACACATATTGGCTTGAAATAATAACGCTGAACTGATGCTCTCTTTACCTTTTAAAAGACAGCCTAAAATACAGTGACCTACCTGTTAAGAACGCGGAGTGAGATACTCCAAAAGCAACTTCTTTAAAACAGAGAAGCTGCATTTGTACAGGAACTAAATGATCCATTTCGTCTATCACTGTACCATCATTGCCATTTAATGCAAGTTTATTGAATCTAAAACAATTACGTAGAGGAATTGTAAAGTATACTTTGAGGCAAAATTTCGCTCTCCTAATTAAACATATAGAACCAAAAGATCGGAAATTTTGAGTAAAGATCCTCTTTGGACCTTGCTCAGTGTCTTACTAGAGTAATACCTTGACCGTCTTTGAAAAGGCTATACTCAAATCAATGAAGAACATTAAGCAGTTTGACAGCCCTGAAATTTTCGCCGAGTTGGACAATACGGAGTGGGGTACTGCGTCCTCTCGACAACCTTTACGTGTCCATAGAGATTATTAGAGTACGTTTGCATGCTTGCTTCGAGAACAGTCATTGGAAGTTGTTTCATGTACGATTTATGTCCTCTTGCAAAAGGTAAAGAGCGAATTGTGGAAGATAAATCCTCAGGTAAAATAATCCAGTTTTCTCGAAGTTCTCTCGACTATGTACTACTTGAAAGTTATACAAAGGAAGCTTCTGGATTTCATTTATTATCGATGGGACAACCAGGTACATAACGCGGAAAACCACTAGCACCCCCCACTTCGTTTCGTCCAACTCGTTGAACATTGCTGACTGCTTCAATGACTGTCAGGACTATCAAACCGAGCTATCAAACCGCTGAAGACACGGGCAAGAATTTTTGAAGGAACTAGAGTTTTCGTTGGTTTGAACAGCCTCTAAAAGACAGTTAAAAACCTCAAAACATCTTCAGATATTCGTTAGACAATAGCCATACTGAAATGCTTTAAAATGCGTGACTACTATACGATCAGAATTCACCTGACGCATCGGGGTTAAGCGTAATGATGCATAAGGTCCATTATTTTCATCTGAAACTATCACAGTGTACTTACCTATTTCCTCCACATGCTAAGACTGTATTTTGATGAGTTAAAACAACTGAGCAATCGGTACCACAAAAACACGACAGTGCTTCCGTATCCTCTGGCAGGGAAACTGCTTCTGGTTTGTTGCACATTTCATTATTACTATGACCAAGACGTCCTAAATCAATGAACGACATGTCCGAACTGCTGCATTATAGAAAAAGAATGCAACTTTTTATCTACTCGTGCATAAAAGTAAACCAGAAAAGCACATGAATAGCAAACCAAAGCGATCAAACCTATTGGGCGAATATCTCCTTTTCAAGTCTTCTTAAGGTACGTTTACACGCTGCGATTTGTCGGGCCGATTTCAGATGCACGTTAATGATATTTGAAAAATACGTAGCAAATGTCAGCATGACGACATCACCAACTCAAAACATTCGTCATTAACATTCAGCAAAACCTAAAATCGGCCTGACAAATCGCAGCGTGTAAACGTACCTTTAAATTAAAACGTTTTCAAACTTTAAATTGAATGTAAAATAATGGCTACCTGAATCTCCCTTGCCCCAGGAAAATACCGAATGATCCGCTGAAAGCAATTGTATGTAAAAGTGAATCCAGAGATGTTTATACAGAGATACATGCAACTATATGTGGTACTAAATAATATTATGCAAATAATGAATGTTTATGAGTGCAATGGTAAAAATATTTTCATGCGGTGAAAGATGGAATTTTCCATTTCACGAGGCGATAGGCGAGTTTTCTTTACGACAATTTAATAAGGTGTTGTATAAATATACCTGTAACAGCCATGACATGCATTGCACCACACGAGACTTTGATCACTTGCTTTCCAATAAGCTTTTCAACAATTTTAGGCTGAGAAATATAAATTCTCATTAATAAATATTATCGTTTTTAGTTAGTAAACTATATGCATCGCATCATACTGCTCGGATTTGCTTCATTGCACACCAGCATAAACCAGCATAAACCAGCTAGCATATGGCAAATCAGTACCTCTTTAACATCTATTAAATTCCCATGACCAAGACAGCCGTTTGCACCATTACCAAACGTCATTAATATCCCAGAGTCTAAAACATAACCAAAATCAGTCATAATATCTCACATTGGTGGCAATGTACTTACCATAAATCCTCTATTAAACCTCCTCTCAATAACCTCCATCTCTAATAGCCACCTTTTTCTAGCAAGAAATTTTTATTAAGTATAAACACATTAACGTTTATTGACTAAATTCAGTAATAGGCCATGAAATTTCACGTTATTGTATGTAGTGCGTTTCTTACTTACTGCGTTTCCGTCATTCAAATTCCCGTTGTCTCGATGAGACAATCTCTGACCAAATTATTTTAAATAACAAGCTTTCGGCTATCTGACCTTCAACGGGTAAATAAGCTAACTAATATACTGTAGGATGACGTAATCATGTAACTAGGTAATTAATTATGCATGCATGTACTTCACTGATCTCAAAACTAGAACGGGATAGATCATCCTTTGAATTCAAAGAAACAATTTTGGAGCCAGAATATTTCTGAGTAGAGATTTTTAAATCTGTCAAATTCTTTACGAGTTAAATCGTTAGCTGTTTAAATTAGTTTTATTATCGAGCAAATATATTTTCCTATGTAACTTGAAAAATATAGCTTCCAACATGATCTCATTAGTTATTGACGGGTAAATTTAAGAAGGAAGAGTGGCCACTGATGACCAATTTTTATCCATACAATGTATTTCATGTCCTACCAATAACCAGAAACTGTAAGAACCTCTTCTAACATGTCAGCAACTCGACCGTAGATTTGTGGTGGTCACATCAATATGGCCGCCAGATGCACTATCCAGTTCTAGTTTTGAGATCAGTGATACACATATATAAATACTAACTTCCATACCATAAATATTTCATATGCATGCATGCTTTCTTAATTACCTATATAGCTGCATGATTACGTCATCCTACAGTATTTGAACGCTATAAGTCGGATAGCCCAAAAGCTTGTCATTAAAAATAATTTGGTCAAAGAACGTCTCAATTTCAATAATATATACCACATCAATATCATGAAAAACATAAGCGATTTTTGGGCGAGTTATATATGTCGGGGCATAGGATTGAAAATAGGGAGATAATATCCTTCTGTCAAGAAATGGGGTGCCCTCATCCCCCAGAAGTTGCGGCTATGACATATAGATTGTATTGATATCTGGTATATAAAAAAACCCGGCCAACTAACCAGTGAGACAAGCATTAAACATATCTCCACAGCTAACTTGAGAGATAGACACGCCAGTATGACCATCAATAAATCTGGGAATGGTAGAAACACTGTCCTTACTGTCCTCTTTATTCGCAGCACCGGGAAGTTCATCACGACATACTGATGTCTATAAAAAGAAAACTTTGCTTTAGTTTTTACACATGCAAATACAGTATCTACAGTGTAAAGCCTTGTGGTTAAGCAATAAATTGTTTACAATTTCTAATTTTATTCATTTTATGTATTTTTAAGTATGTATTTTTTTTCTCCAAAAAAGCCAACTAAAGGGCAACGATCAGTTGTTCGATCGATAGCTGATGGTTTGAAACTGATAGCTTGGAGTACGTAAGTTAATATATAACTTTTAAGCCATCACTTTATGTGACATATAACTTTTAAGCATTCACTTTGTGTGTGAACTTTGAAATCTACTTCCTCAAATCTTTTCTCGGCTGATCGAAATTTAAATACAATACAATATTATACTCACCTCCCAAACAATAAGACGACCTTTGGATGTTACTCCAGTCTTACTAGTCCTACCAATTGTAACTTGCGTAACTTCAACGTCAGATTTTCCAGGCAGAGGAAGAGTGGTAGGATTCAACACACCACCACCCCATCGGTATACAACAGCAGGCAACTCATGTTTAAATATTTCCGCCTCTGGAATATAGACATGATATAGACATAACATTTTCAGTAGATTTACGTACCAGTATGCATACAGTTGGGTATATAGTATAAAAGATATATAAAAGATATAGATGGGTATATCGTGACGGTATCAACTCAACTGGAGTAACCTTGAAGATAGTAGGCGTTGCCACAAGGCAGTTCTTATGTATAAGTATTTAGAATTATAATATAACATTTACAGTACGCGCGTGCTGATTGATCGAGAAGCGTGTTTCTATTTAACAATTAGATTATGAGCTCAAGATTTCTATGAGGTGACAGTTGATGAGGGCGAAGCCCGAATCAACTATCATCTCATAGAAATCGAGAGCGAATAATCGAATTGTTTTAGTAGAAACCAGCAAGAAAACAGTATTTCAAAACGTTTTTCATAATTTATTGAAATAAATTCGTTAAAAATCGCGCCGATGAGATGGCTGTTTCGCTACTCGCTATCTATCGACAATTAGATAGCGAGTAGCGTAGCCAATCAAATCACAGCATTTGCAATAGTATACTAGTATGATTCTACTAAAACTGCATAGAAACACGGAAAATGTTTTCTATTTCTTAACTAGAAGATACTAGAGGGTATTAATATTGGCCGTATATCTGCCATATGGATATGGAATCGCATAACTATAACAGTAGACTAAAGCAAAATTTTGTCCAACCGAAACCTAGAACTGAACAATTAAAAAGAACATTTAGATACGCTGGAATTCTTTACCACCAAAAGTTAAAGAGTGCATCAGTGCACCTCAAAAATCTTTCAAAACTTCAAATTTAATAACTTTTAGTAATTCTACCTGAATTTGTTTTTGTTAGCTATTCTATTTACTTATAGCATGATAATTATATTTCAAAATTTTGTAAACTTTGGTAATTTAATGCTCAGGACCTCCAGGGAAAACAGTTTCGACTGATGGAGTCACCCTGGAGAAATAGAGCTTACAAACAGACAAACGGTAGCAAGCATAATTATATAGGCGGCCGTTTTATTGCGATTTTCAGCTGAGTTTGGAATGCCTATAGTCAGTTCAACAACGCCTTGACAACATCTGTATAATGCTTTGACAACGTGGTGACAACGCCCTGCTCGCATTACGCCAAAACTATCTGACGTTCAAACGTCGAAACATTGCGATAAAACTATAGGCGTTTCAAACTCAACTCGAAATCGCAGTAATAGAATGTCAATTTGTCTCTACAAGACTAGTATAATACGTAAATATTTGACTTATGTGTCGAGCCAACACAATATTATGACTATTGTATGCTGCATTATAAAACTTCAATATAGCAAAAGGTATAATTACCTAGATATGATGATAAAGATGTCAATGAAGCTTTGCCAGGTCTGGGACGTCCAGGAACTATCGAAGCAACCCCAACAGTTGGCGCTGGCACTCTATAAAATATTGAAAACGCGAGTTTTCTGACTAGACAAAGCTCAATTAGCCATTTCAAAGTTCATGAAATGTATGGAGTTTGGAGGTAAATACAATAGATGTCATAGTAATTCTTGGAATTTTTAAAAGCTCAGTATTCATTCCGTATTTGTCCAGCTGTCCACTTTGTATAGGTACAAATTTTGAGGTGCTCTTTCCAGTGGTTTAGTTTATATCTAAATTTTTAACACTCGAACCCAGTCTCTTCATCAACTCTGGAATGGCTAATACGGAAACCAGCGGCGAGTAAAAATGTCGACTATAATTATGATACTGGGTTTGGTGGATAATCCAAGTGAGTAGATATATACACAATTTAAGATCTAACCAGGAACGGTTGCGAAAAATGCAACACTAGGTCATCTGGCAGGAATTGAACCCACGGCAAGTGCAAAAAAATCTTTCAAGTTTACCTTATCACAACCCGCACACCCGATAACCTATATATACAGAACTTACGGTTACAGCTCAGCAACTGCATGGCCTCTGTAGCTCAGTTGGTTAGAGCGCTGCACCGGAATCGCAGGGCCGTGGGTTCAATTTCTGCGAGAGGACCTAGTGTTGCATTTTTCGCAACCGTTCCTGGTTAGGTCTTAAATTGTGTATATATCTACTCACTTGGATTATCCACCAATCCCAGTATTCTAGTTCAACCAAGTGAAGTGCAAAAAAATCTTTCAAGTTCGACTATAATTATACCTAATTCCTTTTGGTCTCCCGACGTTTAATGGTAAATCCATGTGCGTATTGATAAGCAAGGGGTTAGCCAGAACTTCCTTTACTGTTGGTCGTTGTTCAGGATCAAAATTTAACAGACTCGTCACCAGTGTTTTAATGTCATCGCTATATTTACCAGTCATTGGAGGTACATCTCCTGTCAGAATTTTTTTTACTAATGCTGGTAAATTCTAAAAAAGGTGGACACAAAAGATAATAGTAAAATATTTTTTAAATGGTAGAAATCTTTAAAGTCTTAAATTCTGGTGTGCAACGGTCATTGCTGCTGGCACAGTGATTGTTAGTTCATATACATTTCACCTCTGCACTGGTTATCGAGACCTTCAGTGCGCTGTTATCTGATTAAATCATTTCGCCTAGGTCGAACATGAGTGCGACGAATACATACATGCAATCTAAATGTTACGGGTTGAAGCTACGTGTGGGACTCATGCAATCTGTCCGACATCTAACAGTGACATATTGTTATTAATTACAAAATATTTTCTGAAGTAAAATATATCACAGTAATTACAATTAGTATACTACAATATACTGTACATACAAGAGCCTCAAAAGCTCTCTTCAGTGTAATCATCTCGTAAAGAATGCAACCTAATGCCCATATATCACTCTTTTTATTGTATCTGAATATTAAGTTAAGGGTCAGGAGTCAAGACTATAATTGAAAGAACAAGAGAAAAGTTCATTTCCATATGTAAAAAGGATACGGTTGATTTTCACAAAGTTCTGGAGAAATATATGCTGGAGTACCAATAATCTGAAAATAGTTTAAGAGAGATTAAATTAATCAATCAAACAAACAAATCATATATTGATCAATATTTTATCCTTTTATCATAAATTGACAATATAGAAAGTCCTATAGATTATATATAGTATAAATTATCTTAACATAACATTTTAAATTAGCTGTTATATTAATATTTAAATTGTAGTAATTTTATGCTGAAAAGCCCATTTGGGAGCATATCATTAAAGTATCATATCATATCATATCATATCATATCAATCAAACGATTAATTCATTAATTTATAAAATAATTAATCAACGTGGATCACTCATTCTATCAATCAGGTAATAATCAATCTTAAAAATATTTAACAAATTCATACATAATTTGTTCAGATTTAGCAGTCCTTCGCGGCCGCTGTTGTTTAGAAATACGTTGAAAAAGGCTAAATATAGAAATATGGTAAAACACTTGTCGAATTAAAAAGGATAATTCCCTTCACGTGTAAAGTGTGCCCATAGTCAATGGAATACAAGGTTTGGAAACTCGATAGAGATACAGTAGAACTCATTGTCTATCTTTTTATCTAGGTTTATGCAATAAATGGTCGTGTCATCGCCACGTGTGTATTGTATTTTTGCCCAACGAACCAATAGCAATGTGGTTTAATTACCCATCTGTGATTATATACAATGGTCAACTTAAAACGTTGTTGGCTGCTTTGGCGAAAATACAATACACACGTGACGATGAAACGACCATATTTTTGCAAAAAACGTAAACCAACATAGAAAACGAGTTTCCATTGAGTTTCCTAATCTTGTTTATTCTATTCAAATTGGCAAAATAATCCACGGAAGCTGATTAAGTGTTTGAATTTGTTTAGTGAATAAGTAATGATTCAGGATGCATAAAAAAGCGAGTTGCGTTTTATACAGCCCTTTCTGTGCTGATCGCCACGGTTGATCTGGTGTGGGAATAAATAAATCTGTCTCTCTCCTTATGGCTCAAAGACCTGTTCAACCTCCTGAGTTTGGCTTTGAAAGAATAGTGTCAATGTGTTTGGCCGTGAGAGAGAAGTGCATCTCGCAATACATGATTGCTTGAGACTGGGCACATGTAGCTACTGAGTTGGCTTTGAAAGAAAAGTGCCAATGTGTTTGCCTCTAAGAGAGAAGTGCATCTCGCAATGCATGATTGCTTGAGACCGAGCACACATAGCTACTTAATTTGATTTTGAAAGAATAGGGCCAATGTTTTGGCCGTGAGAGAGAGGTGCATCTCACAATGCATGATTGCTTGAGACTGGGCACTCGTAGCTATTTAATTTGACTTTGAAAGGACAGTGCCAATGTGTTTGGCTGGGAGAGCGACTTGCATTTTGCAGTGCAAGATGGCTTGAACCCGTGCACACTCAACTAGTATCCAGTGTTAGGAGTGGGGTCAGGTTTTATTAGGGATTAGTTCGTTTTGGGTTTATTGTTGGGACGCATGTTCGTTCTGGGGTGTGGCGTACAGGGTTTTTGTTTCAGAATTGCATATTTGTCCTTTGTTCTGCACTGAGGAGAGGTGATTAATTATTTCACGCCTCCTTTTAGAACCGTTTGAGAGAGATGCAAGAGCGCATTGAGCAGCTTCAGAACGCTGCTGGGGGTATCGTTGTTGTTGGTCCGCCAGCTTGCGTCACGTTCCGCCAACGTTTTCGATCCGTACGCCCTCATTGGTGCACTAGAGAATTTAGAGGATGTGGCCCGACGGTCGGGCCATAAAGATGTCCGGCGGTATGCAGCCGTGTTGTCCAACTGCAAGAAGCTCTCCTTGAATCCCGGGATGGGGAGATTTCGTCACGCACGTCTTGGGTTACGATGTTGAGAAGGAGGTGGCAAAGATGGTGGCGAAAATCTATCAGGCTCCATTAAATCAGTCAAGTGGTATGCCATCACAAGTTATGGTTCCTGGCCTCGCCCTTCAGACCCTGGAGTACGGTGTTACAATTGTGGACGTTTGGGGCATTTTTCCCGCAGTCATCGAAAAAGTGACAGTTGCATAGGATAATTCCATAATTTAATTACATTGGTGTTGTGTGTTGTCAATAAATATTTTAGGCATATGGCTAGTGCTTTTATGCTGTGCAGTGAACAAATACAGATCTATTTCCCTTTTTGGGATCAATTTGGTGTGATTTAATTATTTTTCTGTGTGAACTGTGGTTTTGTTTATTTTTGTTTCTGGCTGGTAGGGGTCAACTTTCCCAGGGCTATCTAAAGCTCTTTGTGCTCGACTCTAGCAGTTGTGCCGGGACTGTTGCCTTCTTCTGGTCCTTGGGGGTTTCCTTAGTACTTATTAATTAGGTCCTCCTTTTTTTGCCTAGCCACCACTCAAGCGTCTTCGTTCTCAAAATGTTGTTGTTGATTTTGATCCGATAGCGGCTAGTGAGAAGTTTGGCAAGCGAGAAATTAGGTGGAAGAGCCCCCCGGGAACCAGTTTTGTGGCATCAGTCCCGTGTGATTGGATCGTTGCCTGCCGGGTCTATTTCTTCGGACGAGGACACATCATCTCTGTTAGTACGTGACCCAGAGACATTTTGTGCAGGGGAAATCCACAAACATCCTGACGTTTGGGATCGTTTGTCGGCGGAATTGATTAACAAGGCAGAAATTATGGCTTGGATAAATAACCGGGTCTCTGCACGTGATTATTTGCAGCATTTTAAGGGACAATTTGGCGGTGTTGCGTATGATTCGGATACTCCTGTTCCCAGGATATTTCAGAACAATATCTCGTGTAAGCCGTTTGCAGCCTTCATTTCACGTACTATTTGTGATCGTATAGAGGTTGGTGCTGTCAGCGTGGTTGGGAGAGTGAGCGAGTGCCCGCCGCCAATTTTAGTCATGCCTTTGACTGTCGAACCAAATAAACTGCGTCTATGCCAGGACCAGCGCTCAACTGCTGGATCAAAGATATGCCTTTTCGTCTTGATTCCGTGGTTGATTTGACCCGGTACGTGGGTAAAGATCATTACCAGTCCAAACGTGATGATAAGTCGGGTTATGACCATGTTCTTATGGATGACGCGAGTCGTTCGTGGATGGAATTCCAATGGGGTGGTTGGTGGTTCGTTAATAATGTTATCCCATTTGGATGGAAGATATCTCCATATATTTATCAGACTTTGGGTATGGTCGCTACTCAAGAGTTGCAAGCGCACTCAGCACATTCCATGTTCCAAGTATATTGATGACCGACACCTTGGGCAACGTCGGGCACCTCGGTCGAGTGAGTCGTATGCTGCTCACAAGTTGGTTGTTGCTGATTTTCCGAGCAGTTTTGAAAGTGCTTCCCAAGCTGTGTCCATTGCCGTTATGTGTTAACATCCCTTGGTTATTTTCTAAATCTATTGAAGTCCGTTACTATTCCGGTACAGAAGCTCATTTTTCTGGGTCTGGCATGTGATTCAACCTTATTAGCTTTCCTTTTGCCTCCTGACAAAATCGAAAAGTTTGCTGTTCTTCGTGAAAGTATTCTTTCTCGGAAATGGGTGACAATGTGCCTTCAGAGGCTTATTGGCAAGTGTGTTTCTTTCTGTTTGGTGGTTCCTGCTGCTAAGTTATTTACACGAGAGATGAATATCGCCATGTCCAGAGCAATGAAATCTCGGCAGCTTATGAAGATTGTGGGTCCCCTTCGCGAGGAGATTCAGTTTTGGCGTTCTTTAGACAAATGAGAGGGTCATATGACCTGGCGTCAGTATACTCGATCCCGGGACATGCTTGAAGCGTTAAAAGAGCTCTTTTGGACGACGGTTCGTTTGAATGTGGCACTGTGTTTGAAGCATGTTCCGTCGAGTGCCAGTTTCGACGACCAACGCCATGGCGGTTAATCTGTTTTCCCAGAATATCTCGGTGGATGCAAGTCTGGTTTTTTCGCGGTGTTATGTCTTTCCTCCATTTCTGCTCATTGGTCCCCTGTTACGATTTTTGTGTGAGCAGAAGGCAAGATGCACAATTGTGGTTCCAGACCCATATCCTCGACAGTACTGGTGGCCGATCCTGTGGACTGACAGCGTCCAGTGCCAGTGTTTGGCCCGAAAGGGGGAGAGTGAGGTCCTTCGTCGTCCGAGTAAAGCCGGATTGGTTGAATATGGACCAATACCTTGGGATTTGTGGGCTTTTCATCATCTTTGGTATGGTATGTTTTAACGCGCTCACCCGCCCACCCCTTTTTCCCCATCCTTGCTGGAACTTCCTTTTCTCCAATACTTAATCAGTGACCCGTGGAAGAATGGTCAGTTTGGATATTTTACTATTGACTATGGTGTGTCATTGCACGTCCTATACACACTGCATATCAGTTTATGTCATTGAATATTAGTAACACGTGTTTAAAAAACATGGCTTGTTACGGTATAACCGGGCGCACATGCTACGATTTCAGTCGGCTGATTTATTCTTTAGATGCATGTTAAAACAAGAAACAGTCAGTGCACGGTATGATCTGCATGTGCATGTGCTTATTATTCTCATTCCTCTACATTAGCTTCATTAAATACCATGCACCTAAACTATAAATCGGTCGACCAATATAATATGCTGATACTTTCACTCACAGAAAAAGCCTTGCTTTTGTTGGTGTTAAGTATAATGGATATGCCAAAATCTCCAACTTTGACCACGTCCAAAGTCTTATTGAGGAAAATATTCGATGTTTTCATATCCCTATGTAGGATACGTTCTGAATGAATAAACCTTAGCGATTCAGCAATCTGCGAGAATAAATATAGGATTTTCTAAAATGAAAAGAGAAGTTTTAATAAAAAACTAGCACTGGAGATTTTATTTACAGTCTAACTGTCGATTCACGGACAACTCCCTTGAGCGGACACCCCCTTTTAAGCGGAACGCATCTCCTGACACAATGTTATACAGTATATTAAAAACTATTATCATAATATAACCCTCTATATCATATTAGGTACCTTTTTTAAGCGGAAACATCTGCAAGGTGATTTGACTGCATGTATTACTGATAGTTTGACGTATTTTTTAGCTTATTGAACAGCTTTAAAAAACTCATTAGTATGCTTTACATAAAAATTCATAGCAGGACTTCCTTCAGAAAAAGACCCTAATTGAAAAGGAGTGTCACACCACGTGACATATACTATCCGTGACTTTATTCGCTAAGATACTATAATTATAAAATATTAAATTGAAATTTGAGTTCAAAAAGGAACTAGGCACTTTTAATTACCTTTTCACTTATTGTCTTTCCTTTTGCTTTCAGTTTTTGAATATAGTCCAACAGTGTTCCTCCTGCATGTCAGTAAATATTGTGAATAAATGATAATTATTATGAACAAATGATAAATATTATGAACAAATGATATTATGAATAAATGATAAATATTATGAATTAAAGTGATCTTATCCATGGATAATAAGAGCATGCAGGTCACAGTTGGTAGGCTTATAGTTTGAAAACAATGGCACTGATGCAGTGTTAAACAGGAGATTTTAAATCATTATGGAGTGTGTGAAACTGTTTTTCATTTAATGAACATGTATGCCTGCAGCGCATGCGCACATGACCGCGTCATAGAGTAAATATTATATAGAGGGTTCACTCTCTTGGGAACCTTTGAATTTTTGGGGGTCGCGCATATCGCATTACGCATGTTGGCCGCCATTTCTCTGGCCAGTAAACTGCATATTTTTGCATAAAAAACCGAGGACACGTTGCACCGCTGAGTGGCCCTTCTGTATACATCTTTATTCTGTGACCGCGTTCCAAAACACCTTAAACACATGTTATAACATGAGTAGCACATGTGATTTTTAAACAAAAAGGTGGAATTTTTTACCATTTTGTATTTAATTTAATAAAATTCCTCGAATATTGAAGTGTTTAAAAATTTCATGAAATGAAATAATTAAACTAGTATAAATAATTAAGAAATTGAGTATATTACAGGCTGTAATTTACAGCCACAGTTTTCAACAAGAACGATTTAATAACTATAGTTTCGGCTTTTAGTTTCCAAATCTGGTATTTAAAGAAATCCATCATAAAATTTAAAATAGTCTAGTCAGGATCACAGACCCTGATATCAAAACCTTATTTTTTAACGTTGGCGTTTTGGAGCATTGTAAATATTATACTCTGACAAAACTTCGAGTTTAAAAAAATAAGGTTCTGTGTGCCAGCAGGGTACAAAATAAGGTGCGGGGGGGTCTGGCTAATGGTTAAAATGTTTCACAGCGTACCTTCAGCATATTCCATAACAATACAAAGCGATGATCCATGAATGAAACTATCATACAGTGCAATGATATTTGGGTGGTTTAATTTGTCTAGAATCCTCACTTCTTTCATAGCAGATTCTCTATCATCAGCATTCATGTCTTCTAATGGGATCTGTTTCATGATCAGTTCTGCATTGTCGCCACGGCGGTGGCACAGGTACACAGTTCTAGTTCAAGTGAAAAACAGCAAGTTAAGCAAGACGGGGATGGCTCCATTTTTATCTGGTTGAGGATGTGCTGAGAGGGCACTGACAAAAGCCTGATTTTTAAAAGGCTCATTCGACATAAGTAATGCGCATATTAACCATTACTTATCTCTCTTTCCGGTGACTCTCCTTCCGGTGTCAAGTTCTTCTCAAACTTTGGACCTTGCACCTGGATACAGGCAAGTAGAGTTGGACCAATGGGAGAGAGAGGGAGAAATCAGCTTTTGTGACCAGCTGCGGATTATTTGATTTCAAAGTATTAACGCCCTTTGCAGTATTGAACTTTACAAATTACAATGCACCAGCACCTTCCAAAAAACTAATGGAACTAATTACTAACACTAGTCAGACTTCAGTGTGATGTGTGTACGTGATATATGATTGTATAGCTTAACCATTAAGCCGCAATGCGCCCTAATACGCCCACTTGACATTTTACTCTGTCTAATGCCAGACTATTTTACTCGTCAAGGGGGAAATGTTGGGTGTTAATGGGTTAACCAGACTATCTGCCCATGTCTCTTTTTAACCCATTAAGCCGCAATGCGCCCTAATGCGCCCACTTTGTCATTTTACTCTGTCTAACCAGGGCGTGGTCTAACGCCAGACGATTTTACTCGTCAAGGGGAAGTGTTGGTCGTTAATAGGTTAACCAGACTATCTGCCCATGTCTCTTGTTAACCCATTAAGCTGCAATGCGCCCTAATGCGCCCACTTTGTCATTTTACTCTGTCTAACGCCGGACGATTTTACTCGTCAAGGGGAAAGTGTTGGGCGTTAATGGGTTAATGATATAATCGTATTTTCCAAAACATTTGATGAACACTTCGTTCAACTACGCAAGGTATTATGGTGTCTTAGTGAGGCCAGATTGAAAGTGAAACCACAGAAGTGTGAATAGGTATAGCCTGCGAAGCAGTCGCTTTGAGTGGTTGTTATACAAATGGGCGATAAAATAACCGGGCGGAAAAAATTAGCGCCTGATTATTTTATCGCCCATTTATATAATAACCACTCAAAAATAAAGCGACTGCTTCGCAGGCTAGAATAGGTAAGGACCCAGGTTAGATTCCTTAGCCATGCACATTATCAGTGTAGGCGATGTAGCGACTGATCCTGAACGTGTCACTCACTACTGTGTCAGTTAGTGTCTTAATGTGTCAGTCACTGTGTTTCAATCAGGGATCCAAAACAATCTTTGGTAAGTTGTTGTTTTGCACTGTGGGACTTGGTATTTTACTGCGTTCGTGTTTGTGAATCTTGTACGTCTTATTGTTTTCTTATGCCAGTAACGGACTGGAAGTACATGAAGAGTCTGCAATCTGGATGTATTACTAACAGAACTAATGAATGGAAGATTAAGGATGTAGTGTATTCTGCTGCACGTCTTCGGGATCTTTCTAGTGTAAGCATAAATTCAATAGATTGGGGTGTCCAGACTTGCTTGGAAGATCATGGACGTGGAGAAGAAATAATGGCTTGGCCAAGGATAGAACCTTGCAGTACACCAAATGTGACAGGAAGAGGATCTGATGTTGTGCGAAGAACGTAAAGCTAGACCTTCCAAAGTATTTTTCTGACCTCTGAGATTTAGAGAGCCTTAGTTCACAAGCTGGTTGAAGCCAAAAGAGCTTTAACAAGACAAGCTCAAGAGACAGAAGACATATTACAACAGGGTTCCATACCAGAAGGGTGATAAAGATAATAGTAGAAGGTGTTTGTAGATGGAATACTCGAACGAAAATTTATATACATTTTTTAGACCTAGCCAGGCGCGCCCTGTAGCAGGAATTGAATCTGCCAGAGGGTAGGATTCGCATTTTTCGCAACTGCTCCTGGCTAGGTCTAAAAAATGTATATAAATTTTCGTTCGAGTATTCCATCTACAAACACTTTCTACTTTAGTCCTATCGAACGAGATGCCGAGAAAAAATCTCGATAAAGATAATGTAGAATTACTGTACCGCCATGAAGTGTAGAATATCAAAGAAATTGGCAAGAATTTTGGAAGAATCGAATTGCAGATTCCCTTTATCATAATTATTCAACAATGTAAAACAAGAAAGAGAAAGATAGTCCACTTAAACTGAGCTTTGTCCATTTAGAGAAGGGATTAACAAGGGACGATTCAAAACCATCCCTAAGGAACCAAATTCGTCTCAACAACCTCTAAACTGTTAGTAAGTTAGTAACTCCAACAACAATTAATCCACTCCTCATAAACTGTAGCAGTGATGATGAACTATAAGATGATAGTTGACAACACTACACCACAGTTATACACCAGCGTTGTACATTCATTCCGTCCTGGAACCATAGCATTTTGATATTTATACAGTTAAATATATTTCATGCAACTTGCAATGATAATGATCAAAAATAGCATAAAGACTGCAAATCTGACCATAATTGGTGCCAAATCTTCTGGTAAAAGCCAATATGAAGCCATTTAGTGTGTAAACATTGCAAAACAAGTCACACGAAGGTATGTTACATGCTGAAATCTGGCTGCAATGCTGAAAAAAAGTGGCTGCAATCATTGCCAAAAGTAGAACCTTACATCCACTTCCGCAGCATCGTATGTTGCAAGACAAGATACATGAAAAATTGTATTGTATGTGCCTTTAACTGAGAGACAATGATGAATAAAGACCGGCAGTCTAGAATTTTGTAGTTTTTATAGATTAAACCACACCCAATCCTAACCCCAAACCTAACCCCAACCCTAATCCTAGAAAGTTTGAAATTTTTTTAATAAAAAGCACTTGCACGGATTAGAACCCGCAACATACTATTCCATAGGCACACACCCTAACCACTACGCCACTAGCAGGGTCGCTGAAAACATTAGCAAAAAATTCGTTTTATAGTGATATTAATCTAAAGTACAAAACTATGACGGCTGCCGGTCAAATAGTCACAGTGTTTTGTATAAGTCCATAGTAACTCCAACTTAGTAACTGATGATGACCAAGACATAGTCAAAACCTTGAAATAGAATATTGTTTTTATTCGGAGTTACCTTGTTGGGTATTGTTGCATATGTTTCAACTCAGTTTGATGATTGGGTTAATATTTGAAAGAAATTTGACTAAACAGTTTCTTTAATATTCCTAACCATTGGTTAACACCTTCGTTCACCATACTTACCTGTTTGGATGGCGAGGTGTTAGCCCTGATGACATAGGGGTGGCCTGGGACAACTGCTGTTACTTGGACTCAGGTTAAGATCCATGCAAGTGGTATCTTGAGCTGACCACCCCCTCAAGAGCTAACACCTTCACACCAATTAATTAAAATCAATTGGTGGAAATGCAAAACAAATCACGAAAGCAATGTTAAAAAATTAAAATGTTTGCTCCTAACACGTTTGCTTAGCACACAACGATAACTGATGCCGCACACTCGACCACTTCCATGTTACATACCCCCTCAGTCATGTGATATGCTGATGTATATCAACGCATGGTTACCTAGCTGGCTAGCTGTTAACCTTGGTTATTGCATAACTCATTATAAATTTTTAAAGTATCCACTTCTGAAGAACATTAATATGCATGTTGTTGTTATCGCTTAGATCTTGGTTGATTAACAGAAATCAAACCATTGTTGTGGAAGGTGAAAATTCAAAACCAACCAGAGTTACATCTGCAGTTCCACAAGGGACCATACTGGGTCCATTAATGTTCCTGTTGTACACCAATGATATCAACATAGGCATAAAGTCAGATTAAGCTGTTTGCTGATGACACAATGTTTATGGACTGGTCAAGGGTCTTCAGCATGCTGCAGTTCTCCAGAAAGATCTTGATATTCTGTTTGAATGGTCCAAAGCATGGTAAATGTCATTCAACACAGACAAATGTAATATTTTTCAGATTTGCAGGTCAAAGAATCCAACAATCTTTTCATACACACTAGGAGGAATACCCTTAAATTCGCTTGCTCACCACCTATACCTTGGCATTGAACTTACATACAATCTTGACTGGGGAATTCATGTCACCAACCAGTCGCTAGGTTTGATCAGGCGTTATCTTGGCAGCTGCCCACAGAGTGTGAAAGAGAGGGCCTACACTGCACTAGTGAGGCCCCGTTTGGAATATGCACCGTGTGTATGAGACCCCCACCAGAAAAACACGGGCAAGACATTGAAAGTGTACAGCGCAGAGGCAGACTGGAATCTGTGCTGTACGCGGAGAAGATCTTCTCCGCGCAATTTCTCAAAACCTTAATGTTATCCGCAAAAAATTGAAAATTTGGGTGCCATCTGTGCTACAGTGTATGTTTTTTTAACATTATATGCGTAAATTTGTTCTTTGGGTGGAGTAAACATTGTCTAAAGAAATTAAAACATGCAGTATTAAACATATTTGTCACTTAAAATGCCACTGTTGGTATATATTTTTGTTTTTTTTGCTCATCTGCGCAAAAAATAGGAGGCTATATTTTTTCCCCGCGCGATTTGCAAGTATTCCAGTCTGGGCGCAGAGCGGCAAGGTTTGTGAAAGGGCGTTATTGAAATGAGCCAGGGATGGCAACAAATCTGTTAAAAGAACTTAAATGGCCGTCACTAGAAATGCGCAAGACTAATTATGTTATTTAAAATTGTGAATGAACTTGTACAGATTGAGCTGCCTCCTGATGTTAAAAAACCCTCCCAGGTTACAAGATCAGCCCATCCTAAGCATTTTATAAACCTTGGCAGCTCAAGTAACACATATAAGTATAGCTTCTTCACAAGATCGATTAAACTTACTTCCAAACAATGTTATAGAGGCACAAACCCTAAGTGCATTTAAAACTGCACTGCTTGACCTGTATCAGCCATAACTTATTTATGTACAATTATATAATTTTGTTGTTAATGTTTTTGACATTTTTTGTTATATCCACCTTGATGCGAACGCTTTGTGGATTATTGAATATAAATAAATAAAATTGTTCATTAAAATAGAAATACAAAAACAACAGCTTCGATCAATACTAACGTGCATTTTGTAAGATAATGTATTCATGTTGAATTATTGGTCTGAATATTTATGATTTATGCAGGCATTGTCATGCAAATGTATTGAAATATTGCCTTTATCTTACCCAAATGCGCCTTGCCCGACTACATGCAACCTGTCATAATCTTCCATTCGACCCTCTTTTACTTGTTCTTTCGACATGATACAATATCTCAATGAATTTTACTATTTCATTTCAAAATTTTGAGTATATATAAATATTAACATTTGAAAATCAACTAACCAACAAGAAATTGTTTGGGTACCGGGCTCGTACACTCTAAATGTGATATTCTACCATCGGAATTATGACACCGGGTTTCCGTTTTGACGAAGCTGAATTTGGAACTTTTGAAGAAAAATTTATTAATCTCAGAAAGGTCTCATGAATTTTAGGCAGAAATACGGATAGAAACGGATAGATAGAGATGTAATACATTTTTGACAAAATTATTGAAGTTTGATTGAAAGAAGATTTAATTTACAAATTACAAATGAAAGAAGTGAATATTGATTTGTGTATGCAAAAATTAAAAATTCAACGCAAGAAGAAAGAAAATTAGTTTTTGAAAGTGGAAATTCTTCTATTAAAAATTTTAAATCACATTTCCGCTCAAAAATAAATATACAAAAACAAATATTCGCCCAGAGTGCAAGAGCTGTATGTTTTGAAAAAAAAAGCGAAGATTTGCACTTAAGATTTGCGTATTATGATGTTTAGTTAGAAAGAGAATCTTACCTTGGTTTAGTGGATGAAAAATGACTGCAAACCATGCCGTACGGATACTTGAGCTACAGACTACAGTCGATTTCGAAAGACAGTTTTTCCGTCTGCAGAAAGGTAAGCTAAAATTTATTATCTTTTTACAATCTTGCTTTTATTTGAAGTTCTTTTATACCTGTACTTGTGCAATATAATAGTATTGGTTGTACGGAAAGCATGCAATCCTAATGCAATCCTACAAGTTTCTTTGGTGCGTGCTGCAGTTCATGACTTCATGTTTGCTCAATTGCTCGTGTGGAAAGTCACGTCAGTTACATAACTCATGCGAAACAAACCAAAATTTTGGTCAAATTCCCCACGGTGTCAGTGTGGGTGAAAACCATCGTCAAATTCTTCACTGTACAGGTAAAAAAATAGTCAAATACCCATCTGCCTCGTAAGAAACGCTGAAACGGTAAGATTCCCATATATAAATTCTTAATGTGTGTGTGAAGAGAACCAGGACTTTAAATGTATTTTGTTTGAATGAAATAGTGTATTACTTTTACCATTTTTAACAACTGGAACATAAAGTACTCCATAGATGGATTTTCAAATTTTGCTCTGGGGGTTGCCAAAAATTTAGGGGGGGTGCCAAAAATTTATGGGGGAGGTGAGCGACAGGGTGCGTAGCGCCGCTGAGCAAGCTGCAGCAGGGGTCTGGGGGCACAGTTGCCAATGGTGGTAACGGGGCGAAGCCCCCAGAAAATTTTGAGATTTTTGGTCTTATTTAGTTCAAAATCCTTGTTTTTAGTCTTACTTAGTTCAAAATCTTTATTTCAATCACACAACTGTCATTTATCCCAATGAGCATTTAAATTTTTTGGGGGGGTGCAAGTTTCTCTAGGTGGGGTGGGAAAACTTTTTTGGGGGGTGCAAATATCCGTCTATGAAGTACTCTAACAAAACAAACCAAACATTTTGTTCATATACATGCATGTATACTTGCTGTCCACACTTTTTGCAACTCATGCAGAGGGTTCTGATCTTTTTCCAACCGGAAGTAAATTGAGCCGTTATAGAGGGTGACAGCCGTTCTTGTTTGACATCACGAACGTGAAATTAGATTGACTACCATTCTTGATTTCAAGCAAGAACTGCTGACACCATAATTAACAGCTAAGTTATGTATGCATATTACAGTCTGCTGTTCTATAAACATCCCAGGTGCGGTTCCAAACTTTATACAAACTTTAAGACATTTTTAAGGCAGGACTTTATGCAATAAATTTCCACATTTCCGTGTGAAAACTTCTCAAACCAATAAAATTAGTTGTAAAATCTAAGCACGACCACTAACCAATTTTGCACGACCGCGAAATGAGTCAAATGCCTGATGGGGTGGGAACGGTTTTGCGTCAAATTCCCACGTATGCAGAATTAAACCCTGGTCAAATCCCGGATTCCCGGGGGTTGGTCCAGGGGGGATGATCGCAGTTGGAATTGAATCATACATTATAAATGGTAGCTAGTTGAGTTCGTCAGATAGAAATAATTTTCCCCCAATGCGTCCTTCCACAAAATATCAACACCTCCTCAGTAGTCGTCACCTCCCACACAGAGGAATTGAAAGTTAATTAGTTAACCTCCCTCCCCCTTCAAAGGTCCTGCTGTATTTTACTATAATTATAGAAATGGAATTTCCCCCACTCCCCCTCACGATGGCAGAAATTTCCTCAGTCCATATCTTTTCCAAAATGACCCAAAGTGATACAGTGAAATCATCTGGTGTTAACCAAACACAGCCAGAAATTGGACAGACCATATTGCTGAACATTCATTGCATGGCATCATGGGCTCAATCAAGAGTTTTCACACTCTCTAGGGGAAATGCAAAATGAACAAAATGGCCTGGTTTCTGCATGTCAAATCTTCCCCAGAATGCAGGAAATGCCATTTCAGAGACTCCAGATTTCAAAATTCCTAGAGTTTGTCTAGACCTCCAACCAAACCAATCTTCCGCTGCCACTGGAATGCTTAAGAGTCATTTTGGTTGATAAAGGGGGATTTATAGCTGAAAGGTATATGGTTCAGTAAAAGTACAACTTACTCCATGATATTATTTTCTGGTGATGTTTCCCCATGTAACAAATTTCTGGCCACATTCCAATTAATCCATTTAATTGCAATGTGCACTAATTAATGTTAATTATACTCAAGGATGCACTTGCACATTATGACTTGATTTATGATTTATGATTTATTGAGATAAAATAATACATTGCAGCCCAAAGCTGAATTTCGTATTATATACAGTGTTTACACGTACAATTTAAAATATGTCAATTAATAAAAGACTAAAATTTAAAAGCTGTGGTGTATTGCGTTAAGGCAATTAGATATTATAAAACTGTTTTTACACCGGTTAGTCTTAAATCTTGGTGTAGTAAACTTGCGTTTTAAATTGTAATTTGAAACATGAAGGGGAGGCAATAAGCTATGAAGTTTGTGTGTGCTGTCACTTGTGATGGAATCAAACATCGACTTGCATATTTCACGATGATGAACTTCCAAACGATCCATATGGAGTTCCTTCAATGCTATGTCATACTCCTGATTAGGAAGAATGATTGACATGACGCGTTTTTGGATTCTTTCCATATCTTCAATTCTAAAGGTATTTGGCGAGAGAGCTGTGAAAAACTAAGAGTTTGACGCTGTCAATGACATCGAGAGGTTTACCATTAAGAATAACATGATTAAAATCTCTCTGATATTTAGCAAAGGATATTCAGAGCTCTTTACACTTTTCCGGATTGCGTTGGAGCCTGTTAGAAGTTGAGCGACAAAGCACCTTGTCAGCGATGACTTGAGCTCAGCTCGCGTTTCCTTTGAGAACGGTTTCGGACGTTGTCGTATCGTCAACATATTTCCATCATTTAGCGTTGTCGATGACAAGGAAATTGATTACAATTAAAAAGAACCAAGGTCCAAGGTTTCTTCCCTGTGGTACGCCCGATGAGACACTTCCCCACTTGGAGAAACACCCTTCGACCAGCTTAATTCTTTGATGGCGATCTGTCAAAAAATCAATTATCCAATTTACAACACTATGTGGCAAGTCCAGATTGCATAGTTTCTGAATCAATATTCTGTGGTCAATAAGATCAATTGCCTTTCTATAATCGAAAAGAATAACCCTCTCAGTTGCACCGTTAGCATCAGTGTCAATTGTCCACTTGTGAAGCATATCCAATAGGGCAAACGAAGACCATCTAGGAGGATTCCAGACCATCTCAGGATGAAAATGAGTCACATGCCTTGTGCCTGCAATAATTAGTTTTAGTACTGTACAAGGCTACGAGTAGCATATCAGTTTTTCAACAAGATTACTCTAATCTTGGTATAGGATGCAAAAATATGAAGTGATTGACAGAAACTGGATAAGCTAGCTTGCTTCAATTTTGTGTTGATGCATGTTGTTTTTTGTCACATATAGAAAATATTATAATTATTCCGACTATTATGTTAGATGAGGTTAATTGAGGCATACATGATTGATCACACACCATTCCCAGGACAGCCTGTTATTAAGTAAACCATGATCAGTTAAAGTACTGTATTTCCAGTATTCTAGTACAGTTGATTAGTATTGCATCTGTAAGTAGTTACAGACTTACAGTACTTAACTACCACATTCCAGGTCCATAAAAACACAATGATCACACACATCACTTATGTATTTCCATCTCTACCCAGTCCTCCAAGCTAAAACTGCATCCTGTCTCCTCCACAGGCCCTTGTGCCTAACAGGAAGGTCGCAGTTTCTAGAGGGCGTGCCAAATCTTGCAAACAAAATGGTGTCCGATCCCACCATACTCCAGTAATGCCGCTTATCAGTAATGTCAAGGCAGTCAACCTGAATTAACCCAGTTACACTGCACACTTTACTTCAAAAATTTATGTGGAGGGATCAAAATAAATAACTACAATATATCTAAAATAACCTCTGCAAAATGTTAAAAATATGCTGCCAATCAGTTCTTAAGTACATCCTTAATAATTCATAGTTGATAATGATAACTGAACAGATGCTTTGTGTGTCCAAATAAGGTCATTTATCAGGGGGTCAGGTGGTCGGAATTCACCCTGATTTTATAGTAAATGTTGACACATCATTATGGTGGGCATTGTCTTGTTCATCACCGTGGCATTCAGGGGTGACGTTGTTAACTTCCTGTTTGGCATACTCACAACTGGATAGACATTGGAACTCTGTTTCTTTCTGTGCGCCAATTTCTGAACTATTGACAGCTACTTCTCTGAATAGGTAAATAACAAAAGATTGTTTTTTGTCCTCTTCCTTCTTAGCAATAGAAAATAATTATATAACTGGATCATAATGGTTGACGTTTCTGCAGTTTGAGATTTGTTGTTGGTGATCTTGATATTTTTTTCTCCGAGCGAAGAAGACTATGAGTATGTGTCATTTGTTACCACCTTGTTGGACTTTGTATACTGGTATACAGGCAGTTCATCTGCCTGGTGAAGTATATGCTACTTGTTATCAGTCTTCCTAGCTATCTTCCATTTTTTTCCTTGGGCTCTATCGCTTCTATGGTTTCTTACTAATATGGGTAAATGTCAAGATTTTTCTCGGCATCTCGTTCGATAAGATTAATAGTAGAAGGTGTTAGTAGATGGAAAACTCGAACGGAAATTTATATACATTTTTTTAGATTCAATTCCTGCCAGAGGGCCTAAGTTGCATTTTCCGCAACTGCTCCTGGCTAGGTCTAAAAAATGTATATAAATTTCTGTTCCATCTACTAACATCTCCAGGCTGTAAGATACCCTTTTGCATGATCATCATACAGTACATTCTCTTGTTGACGGCAGATTTCTTTTTCAAATGTGGGAAAGCCAGGTTTTACATTAGCAAGCTGTTCTCTCAGGTCTTCAGCGCAAAATATAAAGTATATGGATCAGCAACCGTGATGACTGGGGAAACATTAAAGATTTGCGAGAGTATCCTATTGAAAAAATGTTTGCAACATGTGTGTACCAATGGAGATAAGCAATCTGGACAGTTTGATTTCCTGTCAGAAAGCGATTTTTCTGTTTACCATTGCGAAGCTTTTTGCCTGTAAAGAAAGAGATTGAATAAAAATATATTAATGTTAATGCGGACATGACTTACTGTAGATTAAGTTGTTTCTTGTCAAAGGAAATAGGTACTAGGTGTATAGTTTGTCTAATATTTAGGCATCATGCAACGCAAGGTCTGAGCGTCATCATTTAAAGTTAACTGGTTAATTTATGGCAACATATTTCTCCGGCCAAAAGCGGGTATTGCATCCCTAGCACAAACACATTTGGCCCGACGACGTGATCGTCGCTTGTCCGCTTGTTATTTCGAGCCTTGTATGGTGTGGTCAATGGTCATTGTGTTTTCTCTGCTGGTCGTCTTGCAGAGTAGTGGTCAGTTTCAACTCGATTCTATTAGTAGGAAAACGACAGCTAGCACCAGTTCTATAAGCTGAAATGACAGAAGTCAAAGGCGAACGCGGTGAGTCTTGTAATTAATAGATCTGGTGCATGGGTCAGAATTCTTGATGTATGCTTCCACGATCGGCGACAGACTAAACCGGTAAAAATGCTGGGCTACTACTGTAGTTTAATCGTATTATCCTTACTGAAATGGTCCGAATCATGCAACGCGCGCACAACTACAAGTCAGAATGTGACGCGCATTCGTCACAGCAACGCATTTTAAATTTTTAATGAAGCTTAAAAGCTCATTAAGAATAAATTAACAGAAACAGGAAATTCCTTAGATTCACGATACTGACAGTAAACGCACCTCAAAAACAATAATTTACCATTGATAGGAGTTAAAATATAACTGTTTATTGATATTTATCGAAAATTCGATATAATTTCCGGCGATATTTTTCGATATATCGAAAAGTCAAATATCGCGACAGCCTAGTCCTCACGAGTCACGACAAATAGGCAACAGCCTAGTCCTCACGACATTAAACTTGTTTCCATAGAGGTACTGCTTCCGTTTCAACACAGCGAATTCACGACAGGGAATTATGGATTAGTGCCATTAAACTATGCCAAGACTTTAGCTTCTAATGTTATAAGTGTAGGTGTCGCTATCTTGCACTCGGTATAATACACCTCCATGTGGGTAACCAGATGCGTCGGTTTGCAGAGATGGGATATAATGACAATCAACGTCTCTTGTGGCCTTTGATATTTTTACTACAACTAGTAAGAACGACTCTTTGCAACCTTTTATGACCTATTTGTGGATTGGTGTGTCTACAATGACCATGAATGGATGACCAATATTACCTCTCAAACTCTAGGAAATTAAAAACCTAGTTAATTCTCCGTGCGGGTTACTTCATTTGTTAAGACATACCCGTAGTGCACAAGTCACGTATGACATTTAACATTCTTTTCTCATTTAGATGTGAAGCTCAAGTTTACAATCAGTCCTTTACTGCAACCTTACCATGGTAAACTGTTTTGCAATCATCCAGAGAAAGGAAAGAAATTTAAGCGTAGATTATATCAGGAATTAAAATGGCAGAGGTCCTCCAAGTGCAAGTGTGATGATGGTGACCGTTTTGCAGAACTTGAGACGCATATCCCAGGATCTTTTCATTTCTATTTTCAATATTCTGATGATGGAGGAAAGTAAGTCGTGTTTTATGAAGAATGCTCAATATTCATGCACAATCTTTTAATATATGATAGTTGTTGTTGGTGGTTGTGGTGTTGGTGGTGGTAGCACTGGTTGTGGTGATATTCAGTGGTGGTGTTTTAGGGGTGATTGTGATGGTGGTATTGGTGTAGTGGCGGACACTTCGCGAAATATTGGGGGTGCGAATTTTGGTTGCAATTTTGGTTGAGAAGCTTTAATTTGGAAACAGCCAAACATACGCATTCACTGGTACTGTAACTGTTCTAGCTATTACATATTAACGGATATTTCGTCTTGATTGACAGCGGCACAGACTCGTAGCCAATGATCCATTCCCGTCCACCATCCCCGTCTCATTCGCCTTCGCCCCAGTGAACTTTAAGTAAACTGGAACGCTAACTCCTATGATCAAGTCCTATGATTCGTTGAAGCCAAGCTAGTTTTTCTGAGTTTTGAGTTGAAATTCTTAACGCCGAACATTGGGCTGTATATGAAATTGAAGCTATTAAAAAGTTCTATTTGATATAAAAACTTCAAGACTTTAGGTAAAAGGGAAATACTTAAACCTTTGAGGGAAAATTTGCCGTATTTTACAAAATTGCGGTTGTTTTTGTATTTTTTAAGCATTTCCATTTTGCCTAAAGTCTTGAAGTTTTTATTAAAAACTTAAAAAAGTAACGCCGCTGGCTTAAAAGCTGGCTTCAATCCCCCCCCCTGCGTTAGCGTTCCAGTCTATCATAGTTCAATGCTTCGCCCTCATCTCGGGTGTTCCGCCACGCGGTTAGACTGTCTGTCGTCGTGCAGGCTATATCGGTGGTGATGGTGTTACCGTTAGTATTGGTGGTGACGGGATCCCCATACTGCCCCTGTAAACGTCCCGGCAAACCTCTCGTCTCGCCTCTTATATAAAGAGAACCTCGAACGTCCCTCCATGTATTGCAAACAAGCAGATCATGATACGAGCAAAGTTGTCAAAGAACTGATAGTTATACATTGATCATAAATTTGTTTCTGCTTGATCTTTTTTATAGGAAGACCAAAAAAGTTTCAGGATTCTTTGTTGTAGATCCAACGTTGAGCTTGCCCGACGAAGAGCATTTACCATTGGACTGCATTGCTTTACAAACATACTTGGCAAAATGTTTAGGTCCTTTGTCTGAGTGGGAAGCACGACTCCGTGTAGGCTATGAAGCTGGGTATAATATGATACATCTAACACCAGTACAGGAGCTTGGTGGCTCTAACTCTTCTTACTCACTACATGATCAACTTAAACTGAATAGCTCTTTCAATGAACCTAACAAGAAATATGATTTTGATGATCTCAAAAAGAATATTGAAAAACTTCATAAACATTGGAACATGTTCTTTATATGTGACATAGTTCTTAACCACACTGCCAGCTGTTCACCATGGTTAAAAGATCACCCAGAATCTGCATATAATCTTGCAAATTCTCCTCATTTACGACCGGCTTATGTGGTCGATGATGCAATATGGAAATTTTCCAGTGATGTCGCACGTGGAGCGTATGATTCACAAGGAATTCCTGTGTATATTAGCCACGAAGAACAACTTGGTGCTTTGCATAGAATTCTAAGGTAAGTGTCATAGATGTGTTTTTATATGCAAGTGAGTAATGCAAATTATTATTAAGTTACTGTTAGTTATGCTAAATAAATGTACATCATGTACTTCGTGATCATGATCACCATCTGCTTCACAAGCAAAAACAATATAAATTATTTTCATTTTATGCAATTATGTAGTTTCATTTTGAGCCAAGTAAACAACCTCGTAGCGCGGGTCTTTTCTCTCTCACACTCAGTGGGATGGCACCAGAGATGAGAGTGTGAGCGAATAGACCCTGGGTACGAGGTTTCCAAGTAAATATAATTGAGAAATGTATAGTTTAATTATCTTGCTACAATAAATGTCAACAGATTTGAAGTTTACCACAGGGGTGTATACAGCTATTTCAATTAAGGTTGTCCCCGAGCAAAGCGGAAAAGTCGAATACGAGCGCGAAAGGCTTGCTGGGAATCGCTAAAATATTATTGGCCAAGAATTTGACAAACCTCAGTGGATTCCTAAGAAATTAGCAATAATATTTCAAAGTAGAAACGTATTAAATGTTTTGTGGGCTGTTTTTTGTGGGTAATTCCTTTGAGACGTTTTTATGCATCAGTGGCTCAGAGCTGTGAATGAATCAAGGTGGCATTTATGGCTGACATACAATTTTGTGATGGAACATGTTCGAGGCATTTTCCACTACGTTATAACGACAGGA
Organism: Trachythela sp. YZ-2020; assembly: GCA_016169945.1. Taxonomy (NCBI): domain Eukaryota; kingdom Metazoa; phylum Cnidaria; class Anthozoa; order Malacalcyonacea; family Clavulariidae; genus Trachythela; species Trachythela sp. YZ-2020. The sequence continues at coordinate 3,011,782 of JADLSH010000395.1, forward strand.
GTCACGAATAATTGGTATACAGGGTGTATAAAAAACAAACCTTTCGAAATTAACATATTCTTCTTAATTTTATACCCTTGGGAATTTAAAATGCCTTCTAATCGTATGAGTAGCATAAAGTCTTGTACTTAAGAACAATATGTTAATTTCTTAGGAATCCACTGAGGTTTGTCAAATTCTTGGTCGATCAATTTTTTGGCGATTCCCAGCAAGCCTTTCGCGCTCGTATTCGACTTTTCCGCTTTGCTCGGGGACAACCTTAATTGAAATAGCTGTATAATTACCAGCGGGGTTACTTTTTTCCCCACCCCCAATTTTGAAAGGGCCACTTTCTTGGTATTAGGTTTTGAGTGGCTTTGGGGTTCCGGGGCCTTGCTGCCCTCAAATTTTTCAATTTCTGCATTTTCAGGGTGAAATTCTTGCAAAAAGTTGTACAGTTGGAAGAAAATCTTACTTTAAAGATTCCTCTTTTCCCTCATTCCCTCTTTAGGGTCACTTTCTTCCCCAAACCCCTGACTTTCTCCCCGGGCAAATGGTAATTATATACACCCCTGGTTTACCATCATCTGCTGCTCCGCAAGCTTTACTAAAACCCACCATTTAATGAATTAGCCTAATTTATTGCTGTGTTATATTAAAACTTTTTTCTCCACTGCAGTGAACTAATTTTACCTGCGTTGAATTTGTGGGAATTTTATGGAGTTGATGTGAACAAAGTTGTGGAAGATCTTAACGCTGCTTTAGTTCAGAAAGCAAACGCTTTAAAGAATTCTCAGTCTACCCTCAGTGATTCAAATGTTTCACCTGAAGTTATGATTGTACAGGATCCTGAATATAGACGTCTAGGGAGTACTATTGATATCAAGAAAGCTGTTCACTGGTATATATCTTCAAGGTACGGGACGTATAACAATTTTCAAACAAAATTCTTTCCGTGCATGTTTAATTACTAGCATAGCACAGTACTTTCTATAATGGGTCCATGGGACGATAATCATAATACGGTGTATGGTCTATCCTCGCTAAAGGCTTTCTGAGCTTCTCAATGAAGGCGAGACGAGAGAAGACGTACCAAAGAGTAATAGATAGATAGAGTACATTTTTATTCAGGATGAAACACTTCAGATAATTACATCTGTTGTCAATGTGTGTCCAATGAGGCACATTAGGGCCATTTATACGGGAGAAAATAAGTCGCGACTTACATAAATGGTCAAATTCTAATAAGTCGCGACTTATTGTGGAACAGCCTGAACCCCTGTTCTTATTTAAGTCGCGACTTACTATAGAATTTGACCATTTATACGAGTGTGTTCGCGTATTATATAAGACGCGTCTTGTGTAAGCGACGACTTATTTTCTCCCGTGTAAATGGCCCTAATGTGGCATGAGATAAGATGCTATAGAACAAAGGATTGATTTCACCTTCCAGCGCAATGCCAATAATTTTCTCGCGGTATGAGAAGCCTCTTATGAGGAGAGAGAAGTATGACTAATGACTACGGCATGAACTATCAACACGTAAAGACTGACAAGCAGCCGTAAATAAGAAATGAGATTATGAACATCAGGATAAAATTTGCGTACTGTATCATACAAAATATGCGTGTCCCAACTCTATATGTGATTGTATAATACAACATTCGTCGTTTTGCACAGACTGCATGCTAGAATTGAACTGCTTTTGATTTGGTAAATTAAATGTTCTGAATGTGGATTTGCCATTTTTTTCTCAGTTACCGAGCACAGTACGTATTAAAAATTTTATCCAGCTTTTTTATCGGGTTTTCGTCCACATTTGCTTTCGCTTTGTATAAAAACCATTTTATCCAACACAACATGTACGAATGGATGGGTGTAAATATGGTAAATTATTATATACACAAGCTCTGGATATGAGGTATTCTGCAATCTGATTGGTTCTCTACTAGCAGGATATTAGCTCATATCCTGCTAGTAGAGAAAAGTAGAAAAATGGCTGGCAGATTTGGACAATTAAATGAATAGGAAATTCAAGTTTTATTTGAAAAAAGTACGCCAAAATGTTCTGTTCATATCCAGAGCTTGTGTATATAATAAAACAGTTATTCTACTCACTCTCGTCGTATATGACTGATAGCCGACTCGGCGCTATCGCGCCTCGTCGGCTATCAGCTCATATACGACTCGAGTTCGTAGAATAACTGTTAAATATACCTTACTTTTTATTCTTGTGAATTAGGGATACATCTCTAAGTGAAACAGAGTGGATCAATCATTGTTGTTCTTCACTCCGTGTTATCCTGGAAAGTCTAAACAACAAGATAATTCATGAAGATATCCCAGGTCATATTAGAACTATAACTCACAATATTGTATCAACTGTACGTTATGAACGCATTGATGATAAGGGACCGCACCTTGGATATCTGACGAAAGAACATCCTCTTGTTAATCGGTATGTGAAACAATCAATTTTAGAAAGTGGACTTTTACAAATTCAGCTAAGACAGTCTGGAAAGTGGGTGGCATGAGTTAATTGAGTTTCGGATGTTTTTTAAACTGATTGATATACCAATGAATGCTCAGCATTGATCTGTCTGGTCGCTCAAGGAGTACAATAATCTGACTTGGACAGATCGATTAAAACTTTTGAAAAGAGGCCAGGGAACAATATTTCAACCCTAAAGACGTTACTTCCAAAAGAAAATTGATACTGATTCTGTAAGCCAAATGTTTGTGGTAGTGTTGACAATGTTCGGTGTGTGGCAACAAGCGTGAACACGCGATAACCGATTCAGTAGATCTATTAGTTGTCATCGATTCATAGGATTTATACTGTAGGTTGCAAACTGCATGTTAGATTTCTCGTTGATTTCTCGTGCCCGCTAATATATACTGCCTGCTACGCAACCCTGCTTTCAAATCAACTCCATGCATACTTTTTCAGATATTTTATTGATCTGAGTGAAGATGAAGAAGATACGACGGAGTTGAAAGAATCAATAATGTACACATCTCACAACAAGTACATTGCTGCTCATCCTGGTTGGATCATGGGAGGTAGTGCTTTAGATGATTTCGCAGCTGCAGGATCCTTCGCGTATTTAAGAAGAGAAGTGATTGTATGGGGTGATAGTGTTAAATTAAGATATGGTCAGAGACCTGAGGATGCACCGTTCTTGTGGACTCATATGTTGGAGTATGTCAAACTTACTGCAAGGTACATGATAAAATAGGTGCACGGGTGTGCATATACATGGTTTGCATCTGAACTATACTTGAAAAAGAATGAAACCACTTCAACCTTTCGAGCGAAGTCTCCATAAGGAGGTGAGTAACGCTTCTAATGTTACGACGAAGGACCTTCGCTTGAAACGTCCTAGTGTTTTTAATCTTTTTCAAGTAGTTCAGAGTCAAACCATGGTTGCCTATTGTAGAATACCTCCACTATGTTTGAATGAATGTTTAAGCTAAATCTTTGGCTCAAGGGATCAGTGCTTATTCCCTGTTACACTAGAATACTGTATTTCCCTGGATGGCACAATATTCCTTCGCATGTTACTATCCAACGGAAGCTGGTATTCATTCACTAGCTGTCAGTCAACTGGAAGTGAGGAACAGATGAGACTACAGCTGCTATATATTTACTGTCAAGGTAGAGCACCCCATTCCAAACATGGTTTCCAAGCTGGTGGTCAGTCGAGCGTATATATAGGCTACAGTTTTAAACCCATCACCATATTACTCTCTTAATTTTTAGTATTTTTCATGGTATTCGTTTGGATAACTGTCATAGCACACCAATACATGTTGCTGAGGTAAGAAAATTATCGATTGTAATGTTGTGGTTGTATTATCAAACTTAGATATTTTCCATATTGAAAGCGTGGTGCCAGTGTAGGTAGAGTCTAACGAAGATTCGGTGGTGGAGTAGGATAAAACTACCTGAAAAATACAATAAGAACTTCGACGTTTCGAGCGAAGGCCCTTCCTCTGGAAGTTAGTAGAGTGGGTCGGGGAAAAACATGTGCTTTTATAGGGAATAAACAATCAGATGGATTTAATCAAAACAAACTATAAACAAAATATGGAAATCACATTACTTTTCCATATTGGTCTTTATCATGACCATCCATAGTGCACAGTTCTGTGAAAGTACTATATTACACTATTTAAACCTTTAGCGCAGTCTTTATATTACCCGCTCAATATATGTATTTGCGGTATCTCCCACTACTGACTACCTATTTGAAGAAGGTACGAATTTGCGAAGAACACCACAGTACCTCTATCCATGACTTATATCCAACATAAAAACCATATCATTTTATAGACATTTAGGTTTTGTTTCTTTTGCGAAGGACAGGTGTTAAAATGTGTATTTTTGCATCTCTTCTTTCCAGTATTTCATAGATGAAGCACGTCAAGTGCGCCCTGATCTCTATGTCATTGCTGAACTATTTACGGAATCTGAGTTCACTGATAATGTTTTTGTAAATCGACTTGGCTTGACTTCGCTTATCCGAGGTATGATTCGCCCTGTATATACTGCATACCACCCAAGACGAGCGACCTATATGCGAGTCACGTGAATAATAGAGAGTTTAATATCAGCCGCAATTCGACGACGCGGTCTCAGTTTCATCTCAAGAATAGTTAAACAATTTGATTACTGTAATAAATGTTCAAACCAAGTTAGGCAAAAACGATGCGGTGTCTGCTATAAGCTCGACTTTAAGTAACACCTCTAACGTCGCAAACGTTGTGTTGAGAATGACAACGCTGTTGAGGATACCCCTGGGATCACAAATTATTCATACTTTTTTAACTTGCATGAAGAATTTCTTTGTTTCGAAGTCGCGTCGTTGAGTTGCCGTCGTAGATCTTAAACTCTCTAATTAGTTTGTCGCGCGCACACGACAATGTTGTTTGATGGTATGTTCACCAGCATGAAAGCGTGTCTGAAAACAGTCACGCACACGACAATGTTGTTTGATGGTGTGTTCACCAGCATGAAAGCGTGTTTGAAAACAGTCACGCACACGACAATGTTGTTTGATGGTGTGTTCACCAGCATGAAAGCGTGTCTGAAAACAGTCACGCACACGACAATGTTGTTTGATGGTGTGTTCACCAGCATGAAAGCGTGTCTGAAAACAGTCACGCACACGACAATGTTGTTTGATGGTGTGTTCACCAGCATGAAAGCGTGTCTGAAAACAGTCACGCACACGACAATGTTGTTTGGTGGTGTGTTCACCAGCATGAAAGCGTGTCTGAAAACAGTCACGCACACGACAATGTTGTTTGATGGTGTGTTCACCAGCATGAAAGCGTGTCTGAAAACAGTCACGCACACGACAATGTTGTTTGATGGTGTGTTCACCAGCATGAAAGCGTGTCTGAAAACAGTCACTCACACGACAATGCTGTTTGATGGTGTGTTCACCAGCATGAAAGCGTGTCTGAAAACAGTCACGCACACGACAATGTTGTTTGATGGTGTGTTCACCAGCATGAAAGCCTTTGGGCACCTTCAGCCCATGTTTAAACAAGTTCGCGCGTGCCGCGCCAAGGCGATCGTAATGGAAAATGACCCTAAGTAGCGCATAGTAGCTGTAAAATATCTTCATATGGTAACTTCTTTTTCCATATTGTTAGAGGCAATGTCTGCTCATGACTCTCGTGAACAAGGTCGTCTTGTGTATCGTTATGGTGGTGAACCTGTTGGTGCATTCTTTCACCTATCTGGCAAACCAATGGTGAATGGTATAGCTCATGCCTTGTATATGGATGTCACTCATGATAATCCGAATCCTACTGAGGTTTGTGCACTTGATGGTACATGTTCGGGTTGTTATTTTTTAACTTAACTAAACTAACTTTAATCCAAATTGGATGTCAGCTTTTCCTAGAGATCCACTATGAGCAATCCCTGTTTGGTGAGCTAAAACTGGAGTCACGTTTCTTGCATGCGACTGAAGCAAAATTATGCAGTAATCATGCAGTAATCATGCAGCAATCATGCAGTAATCATGCAGTAATCATGCAGTAATCATGCAGTAATCATGCAGTAATCATGCAGTAATCATGCAGTAATCATGCAGTAATCATGCAGTAATCATGCAGTAATCATGCAGTAATCATGCAGAGAACAGTATATTGCACTAATCAAACCCCAGTCGCAGATGTAGTGAAGGCACATGCACCAACCAAATGCAAATCAACTCCAAAAGGAGAGGAAGCCACTGCGTTTATTGGAGGTTTTGTTCACTTACTGTTCTTTGACAAGTTGAAATACTTTTGGACTACCTTCACTGGACGTTTTGTTACAGGTTCGCTCCGTCTTTGACTCCTTTCCAACAGCAACTTTGGTAAATATGGCGTGCTGTGCAACTGGAAGTACTCGTGGAAACGATGAGTTTGTGCCACATCATGTAAGTAGTCCTCAGCTCTTTTACAATACCAGACAAACGCTTATATTAACGTTGTTACCCAATAATACAAATTACTAGCATTTGTTTATTAACCATGATTAATGCGCAATGTGCCCAAGTGCGCATTTATTTAGTATATTTACACTGTCTAACGCCGAACGATTTTACTGGTCAAAGGGAGACACTAATGAGTCAGCTAATCGACAAACATTAATGAATAATCCATCGTTAATGCTCCAATACGTTTAGTTAATATTTAAAACAATTCAGAGACAATAAAGTACACACAATGTTGTGGGAGAAGGGTTGTTGGGGAGAAATGCTCCGATTATACTTTAAACTGAGGCCAAAGTGTCATCCCACAGACTCATTGTTTAAACTAATTAATGTCCTCAGGGGGTATTGGTCCCCATGTTGGACTCTAGTGTAATTGACGTCCTCAGGGGGTATTGGTCCCCATGTTGGACTTGTGACGTCCTCAGGGGGTATTGGTCCCCATGTTGGACTGGTGCAATTAATGTCCTCAGGGGGTATTGGTCCCCATGTTGGACTCTAGTGTAATTGATGTCCTCAGGGGGTATTGGTCCCCATGTTGGACTGGTGACGTCCTCAGGGGGTATTGGTCCCCATGTTGGACTGGTGCAATTGGTGTCCTCAGGGGGTATTGGTCCCCATGTTGGACTGGTGACGTCCTCAGGGGGTATTGGTCCCCATGTTGGACTGGTGCAATTAATGTCCTCAGGTGGTAGTGGTCCCCATGTTGGACATGATCTACTTTAATCTAATATTTTAACTGTATAGTACATCGATTTGTGAGTCTATGGGGTTGAGGGTGACCTTTGGGAGCACTCCATCCCCACAAATGTGCAGCATGCGCATTCCCCATAGACGAAAAAACCCTCCCCCTGAAAGTTGGACCAGAAATTTTATTGAGATAGAATTTCAAATCTTGGCCAGTTTGGCTGCAACATTCAATAGTGTTGATGAAGGAGTTTGTATATATCGTTCATAACAATCCGAAGACCAGCTACCCAAAGTTTTAAAGAGCCAGGAAGGTAATTTTGCTGCGGCTGCTGTAGTTGCAGCACCAATTCTGTAGCTATGACCCGCAAAGTTTGAGGCGTTGAACCCAGCTTGACTGAGCAATTTCCTTGTTTCGAGTGTTAGGGCCTGTTTTGTGAGTGGTTTACCCGCAACATTTACAAACAGAGGCCCTGATTTTGGCTGCCTTATGGCTAAATATTGTTTCATGGCCAACACTGGACAAAGGGATGTGTTTGTTCCTCCAATACTTATTAGATGTCCTACTCTGAAGGGGTCAGTTTTGGATTCTTTAATCCGTATGAACATGGCAGTAGTTGTTGTAGTTCGTTGGAAAAAAACAACATCTTCTGGCATTAGGTGGGAATCAGAATTGAATTTTGAGTTGAATTTAACTCTCCAACCACAAAAAAACACACAAAAAATGCCAATGTTATGGCAGCCCAAAACATAATTGAGTTGAAACTTGTTGTGACAGGTATTGCGGAGTTTGTATATAACGTTCCTACAATATTTGGATGGGTAAGGGCAGTAGGCATTTTTTTATTTTTTTTTGAAAATCTAGGTGCCCTCTGCCCTTCAAAACCTATCCGGCCCCATCCCTTAAATTAGAACATAATTGTGAAACAAGCGTTGGTTCGGGATGTCCTGCTAGAAAATCTTCTACTTTAGCTACAAAAATAGGTGTTAGTGGTCTAACTACATTACTATCGTTTATCTTGGTTGGGATGGCGCTGGCTGCCGGATGAATGAACTTTCTCTTTTGTTCTATGTGCTCGGGGTCTTTTCATCATCTGGACAGTAAAGTCCGGCATGCTCCCCGTCGCAGCGATTACAGATATACTTATCGATGTCCGTAATATTCGTTGTACACTGAGTGGACGGCTTAACTTTAATGATAGAGTTTTCGAGCGTTAACATAACAGGCTGTTCGTCTACTCTACTAAATAAATTTCTTTAGCAAAATTTTAGACAGTTCGGAAAACTCACCCGACTGGATATTCTTCACACATGTGCGTGGCACGCGAAAGCGTGGCACAGATGTTGTCTCGAGTGCTATTTGCTCTTGTGCTATTTGCTCGCGATATCGACAATCGTCTCGGCTTCTGTGGCGGTATTATTCGATGAAGACGTTGAAGCATGTTGTTGCAGTCTCGCGATCAATGTGTTTCAGCGGCCGTGGTCAGACAGTCCTTTGTCTATAAAAGCATTGTTGTCGAAGCTCGTTGAATTGCATTCTCCGCGCGTTGTCGTCGAACAGGAGGCATAGCTCCGCAGAAGTATGTCCAGGAGTTGCGGTATATTATAATTTCTATGTCCAAAGATTGCGGTTTATTATAATTTAAATCAACTTTTCGCCGCAAAGGGTCCTTCGCTATTTGTTTATTAACCATGATTAATGCGCAATGTGCCCAAGTGCGCATTTATTTAGTATATTTACACTGTCTAACGCCGAACGATTTTACTGGTCAAAGGGAGACACTAATGAGTCAGCTAATCGACAAACATTAATGAATAATCCATCGATTCAGTGGTAATTGATTTTTGTTTGATTTATTTAATTATTGATTGTCGGATAGCTAGATCTGTACCCAATTCCGTACCATTGTAATGAACTAAACTCCTCTATGATAATATGACTTCTTATTCTTCAATTCTCTGGTTCATTTCGTAAATTAACTTGATTTTCAGGTGAATGTTGTGACAGATAACAGGAAATACTTATCTTGGAAAGAAAATAATCAAAATCCCCCAAGCAACAGTTCTCTTTCTTATTTACCGCTGGGTTCGGGTATGGTGTTTGCAAGACGAGCATTAAACAAACTTCATCGCATGTTAGCAAAGGATGGCTATAGTCAGGTATTGCCTGCAAAGATATTTCAATATACAGTAAGTCCTCCATATCAACGCCCGCGGCCTATTTATTTCAGACATCTAAATCTAAAAAGGAGGGGCTAAATCGAGAGGGGGTTTATTGATTTTGCAAATACGCAGTAACTGAGAAATGTAGTAAATATACATATGTTATGAATATAAAATATCATTTATCGACAGTTAGACTATTGTGTTGCACTTTAAGATAGTCACTTATGCTTCATATTTTGAAATATATATAGTTTAGGATATTTTTCATTGCCCCTGGGTATTTCCCCCCTCTGCCTGCCCTTCTCACCAGCCTTCAATATATCAATGCCCTATGTCACCGAGGTGGTGGGGAGGGTGGGGATTGGTAGGAGACATTTCCCCTCAGATTGGCCTACCGACAATTCATACTTAGTTGCTTTAAATTGTCTTAAGTCGCCTTAAGTCGAGCCGTCAAAGACCCGGAGTAGGCCTCACCTTAATAATATTTTTAGGTTTATGTTGATCAAATGAGTAATGATATTGTGGCTGTGACACGACATTGTCCTGAAAATCATGCGACAGTTGTTCTTGTTGCTCACACGGCCTTCTCAAAACCTCCAGATAACATGGTTCCTACCACAGATAATAAACATATACAGACGTTTGGAATAAAGCCTCTGCACGTGGAAGGTAGTGTGCTTTTATTTTTTATCAGCAGTGGAGGACACTTCACAAAATAATAGAGAAATCTTCAAATATATTTCCACCCGTTTTTTCCTCCAAATCTAAATCTTCTCGGTCTGAATAATTATTGATATCATGCGTAAACCGAATCCAATAATTGTTTTATTATACATTCAAAAACCAGACAAGAAAACCAAGACTTGCTGCCGGTCGGAAAGATGCAAAAACACATAAGTTTATAACATTGAATAAATACTTGTTGAAGAAGGTTTTGCATTGTTTCGTGGCCTTTTTGTTGCAGTCACTGTCTTTTTCTGGCGATAATTAGGACATTTTCTCTTCGTTTATATAGGCAAATTTTAAAAGAGCCATTTTGTTTCGGCTTTTAAAATTTCGCGGGCTTCTTTTTTACAAGCTGCCGACCGCGCAGGGGCTTGGATTCTACAGCGTGCAATACTATTGCACGCTGATCATGTCAGCAACGGAAATAACGTGAGAGCGACTGGATATTGAGAATTATCCAGGGTTTGTTGACCAATCAGGAACCAGAATAAAGTTTGAATGTACTGTATAATTCAATATAATTGTGGCAACTTATATTCAAAAACTCAGTTATTGTTTAAGGTGCTCCCTACAGTGACTGTACTTATTTGTTGAAAATCAAAGAGTCTGATTTGTATAAAACAGTAACTAAAAAATCATCCATAACTGCCGCTGCTATGGGAAAAAGACGTTTCAATATGGCGGATATTTTGACTTTAAAATAATTTAACTCGAAAATAACATCGGTGACCCCCATATTTTATTTCATAAAATGTTTTATTTTGGTATATTAAATTATCATGGCAAAAATATGTTATTAAAAATAATCACATTTTCCTATTTTGAAAAAAATTGTCATGACAGAATTTTTTTAAAGTCTTAAAATAATTCAAAGTACTAAAAGAAAGCATTTCATGAAATATAAGTTGAGGGTCACCGATGTCATGTTGGAGTTAAATTTCTTTAAAGCCAAAATATCCGCCATATTGAAACGTCATTGTTGCCATAGCAACGGCAGTTATGGATGTTTTTGGGGAAAATTCAAACTCTTTAGTTATTGTTTTATGCAAGTCAGACTCTTTTTGATTTTCAACAAATAATTATAGTAAACAAACTGAGATCTAAATCGGAAATCTTCCATTTTTAAGAAAACTGTAGGGAGCCACCTTAAATGCTTTCAGGGATAATTAAAGGCTGTGCCCCCCCCCCCTCGCCCTTCCCCACAGTATCTACCCTTGTAACCAATTCGCGATGGTGAATAGATTTACACGTATGTCGTTCTGTCATGGTTTGTTGATTTCTGTGTCTGTCTGTTGGTGTTGTGTATTTTTCCAGGCATGGTCATCTGTCGATTATAACAGTTTTTCTCGGTCTATTTGTTTCTCTGTGTGCTTATGTTGGTTTTTTATCTTCTCTTTGTGGAAATCAGACTGTTAAAGTTTGCTATGCTGCTGTATATGCCAAAGAACGTAAAATTTAATGAATTTGTATCGTCGAAAAGGCACCTTGCAGTACGTCAAATGACTTTTAGACAAAGTTTATTCCCAGGCATACAAAACCTCCGTCAGCCATTATTTTCAGAATGTTTAAACTACCATGCAGTGATATGATTACCATGAACTATATTGGAATGTGACATGACGACATGTTATAATAATTAAAGAGTTGAACTGAATCTGTTTTGCTTGTTCGTTTAGGAAATATTGATGAAATAATATTAGAAGGTCGAACCCTGATGAAAGTTGGTGCAGAGGAATATATAAAAAGTTCAGATTTTATAAACGGACTTGAGACCCATGTCGTGGAAATACATGAACATTTACAAGTTGATCAGTCACAGGTATTATTCAGTTTTCTTTATACGTATTAACCTATCGTTAACCCCAGTGGGCTGTTCTCTACTTCAATCATATGTACTAAAATTATAACAAAGTTAACAAACTGATTAGAGTATCAAAAGTTCTTCCACACTGTAATACATAATTGCTTTGCACTGAGATTGAACATACATGACAGGATGAGTAAAACCTGTGAGTTCACACCAGCCTGGCCCCTTGATTACAAATATTAGTCAGGCAACTGTAATGTACCGCAGATAATTCTATATCACTTTGGTAACCATCTCTTTTCCAGTCCAAATCTAGTATAATTGCGTCAACACACGAGAGCTTTCGTTGCCTCCATCCATATGCAGTTCAAATACAGTCACCGTATAGACACTTTAAACGTCGGGGAGGGGCAACATATGTAGATTTTCGGTATTAAAGTAGTTAACCCTCCTCACCTCAAACGTTCGGTCTTTACGGTAAAATATTAAACCTCACTCTTGCCGTATTGACGTCGCTATCGCTCGGTCAATACGGCAAGACCTCGGTTGAATATTTTACCGTAAAGACCTAACTTTCGGTTAATAAGTAGTTATTATTTTAAGAAATACGTTGTTTTGAAAACTACTTGACATGTCTTAGTCATATTTTAAAAAAAATCTTTAAATGCATTATGTGAACATTACGTTATTTTTGTTTTTTATTCTTCGTAGTTTGTACGAATTGAACATACGGAAGGAAGTAGGGAGGTATATTTTGATTCTTTCCCACCTGGAAGTGTTATCGCTTTCAAGATTTCTTTATTTCCACATGTCAAGGAAGCAGTAGATTCCGTAAGGTAATTATTTTTTTTTGTCGTTTTGAAATCTAAAAGTGCGAATGCATCAGAAGCTTATATGCATTCGCACTTACTTAAAGTATAACGTAAAAATCGATCAATATATTATCATTAAAAATACTCATATTCTATAAGTAGTATGGAGCGGGGCTTAATGGACCCAGTTTTATGCGTAAAATTTAACGAGTTATCCCTGCATAATTCATGAGTTAATTATGTTAATGATCTGAATTAATTAATTCATTTCCGAGGATAATCCGAACAAATCCGAGTATGAGTTATGCATATTAATGAGCATTTATAATTAGAGTCATTCCGACGACGTTAAAACAACGAGAGGTTTCCGACAGTTCGCCATTTTGTTCCAAGATGGCAGAACAGCTAATTCTGGATGTTTTTAAGGAAAATAATGTAGAATTAACGCAGGATACTTTACGGTTTTATATAAAACTGCTTTTAGAAAAGCATGAACATACATATAACTCCATGATATGTAGTATTGTAAGAGATAATGTGTTTGAAAATTTATGTCAAACATATGAAGAGACTAAGCCTTTAAATTCTGGTAGAATTATGGCTTACTTGGCTTTAGTTTACAAAGTGAGCGATTTTTGTGACACTGAAACAGTGCGAGAAGCCGTTCGAATATGTGTAGACGATTTAAAACAATTTGATTTAGCGAGCTATGAAATTAAACTGTCTTGGTTTCAACGCTTAATTTCATGGTTGGTGGGTTAGTGTTACAGCTTAACCGCGTGTAATTTGAATATCACTAATTGGAATTGAATAGCGAAAGTCGTTAAGAAGTCATTAACTGTTGTACATGGGTGAACACATTGTACTTTAACGACATTGCCCAAACCATTAATTTTCCTCATTGACTTTAAATTGCTTAAGCAGAACAGAAAGACTGAACACATTGTACTTTAACGACAGTGCCCAAGCTTGATTTTGCTGAGCTTGTACAAAAGGTTGTTAACGACTGGACTAGCCTGATCTTGTAGTTCTCTACACGGCGAAGTAGGGAGCATACATAGATAGCACAAATTGAAAACTTTCGCTTTGGACCAACAACGTAAAAATCGTCGAAGTTGTACTTTAAAAAGATGATATTTACATGGTTGACGAAAGTCGATTATGTCGGAACCCCCTCAAATTGTTGGAAGCAATTTACGCTGATACAGTTGCAAATGAAATTACGCAGTTGTGCCAGGAAAACGAATGGAATACAGACGAAGGATGGCAGACGTACGGTATAGAAGCTATAGAACGTGTTAATAGCAAGCATTTGGTTTGGGACTCGTTTGTCGAGGCTGCAAGAATACTGAAAATCAATTGCCACGAAAACGTCCTTGAGCGTTTAAGAGAATTAAAAAAGACACCAGAACACATGTTCGTTTACGACTTGGAAGAATCGTATCACTGTAGAAAGAGCCACCAATTTCAATGCATCCTAAATTATTTATCTTTTTGGAGGGAAAAGTAAACAAGTCAAGGATATCGAATGCTCATATCCGTACGTGGTCAGGCAATATTTCTATAGTAAAAAGTAGTTGACGTGTTATTATAATTATAAAGATGTTAAGGCGATAAACTTTTAATTCCACCTTTGGGATAACTTTACTTTACATTAAAAGTTATACGTAAAGCATACTGTAACTAAACATTCAGTTATATTACGTGTGCATGCGCAATTGAAAATAGAGAAAATATACGTCTTGTGTACAATTTTATTAAAATATTATTACACTTCGCATAGAGTATATTATATCTGTTTATATAATGTAGTTGAGGAAGTCTAGTCTGAATCAGTATTTTCGCCCTCTTCAATATAAGCATTGTCTTTTAAAAGACGTTTCAGAAGAAACTTTCTTTTATCAACGGCTGCTTCCAAAGCCTCATCATGATCAAAGTCGTCACTGTTTATAAACACATCTCTCGTGTTCATTACTTTTTTATGTACATGATTCCTCCTAAGCTGTCTCATCCACAATAGACGTTCCAGATAAACACTTTCGAGCTCTTTTTGTAGTTTAGGTAATATCAACGCGTACGCTTGCTTGTTGGAAGTTTCGTCATCAAGACCGTTTTCGATAAGATTCTGTTTTATTTCTTCGTACTCGCTGGCATATCTTTGTTTTGCTTCCTCTATTAATGGTTTCAAGGATCACTTTCATCTTCTAATTCAGATCCTGATTCATTTCCATCTACCTCAGAATTTTGTGCATTATCACTATTTGACGCTTCGTCATCTGACTCCATGGGTACGGAATTGTGATCTGTATCCGACTCTTCCTCTCGGAATGGGCAGTATTCGTTTTCGTGTCTGCGCAAATTAAAGCGACGATTAAAAGATTTACCACAAAACTTGCAGCTCATCACTCTAGCACTGTTAGTAGCAAATGAGGATTTTAAGAAAATTATTGCCTCATGAGCACTTGCTCTGTTGTATAGCTCATGAATGAGCGTTGACGTAGACAAGCTCACGACGACCACTCATAATTACTCATACCCCATGAGCACTCTGAAATGCTCATTTTCGTTGAGCAGAGATAAAAGATGGCCCGAGCAAGACGAAAACATGATCCATTAATTGACTTAATTATACGAAAATACAATCTCTCAAGATGCGACTATAGCGAAATTAACTTGCGGATATAAGTAATGTTCTATTTAATACTTGTAATGTTGCATACATCTCTCACCAATAACTTCTATATTATTCTTCTATACATTATTTTCGTTCAGCTTGGGCCACTACTCATATATGCTCAACGTAAATGAACATTGTAAGCCCAGTATTTTTATGAGTTCTGTATGAATAAGTTCAATAACATATCGTGAGCGTAGTTCAGCCGTGCTCAATCGATCCCTTCCGAGCGAGCCAAAAAGCAGTTAATGTAAAGTCAACAGGGTTGATTGGCAATACAAAGCAATACCGCAAAGCGAAAATCATTTTACGACCAAGAGTTGAGAACAGGCCTAGTTTCAGGTTAATCTATTTGGTGTCTTCTAAAAAGACCGCTTGGTTTTTGAGCCTATACTATCCGTAGCAGACATGAATATCCTTTCTGTCTAATCTAGTATGCGGCTAAGTGGGGTGTTGAACAGACATAAGGACCAAGTCACTCAAAGTCAGTAATGGATCATGTTTTCGTCTTGCTCGGGCCATCTATTATGTCTGCTCAACGAAAATGAGCATTTCAGAGTGCTGGTAAGGCATGAGTAATCATGCACCCACCATGAGTGGTCGTCGTGAGCTTGTCCACAAAAGTGTTGAAAATACTATATCTTCGTACTTTTCAACTCGGCTTCCAGCAGCCAGCAGTCGTTTGGAGCATTGTTGGCAAAGTAGATAGGGCATGAAAATTCTTACAGGTCTGGTAGCCAGTCTGAATGAGTTACGGGACATCTGTCATGTTTTCGTCTTGCTCGGGCCATCTTTTATCTCTGCTCAACGAAAATGAGCATTTCAGAGTGCTCATGGGGTATGAGTAATTATGAGTGGTCGTCGTGAGCTTGTCTACGTCAACGCTCATTCATGAGCTATACAACAGAGCAAGTGCTCATGAGGCAATAATTTTCTTAAAATCCCTCATTTGCTACTAACAGTGCTAGAGTGATGAGCTGCAAGTTTTGTGGTAAATCTTTTAATCGTCGCTTTAATTTGCGCAGACACGAAAACGAATACTGCCCATTCCGAGAGGAAGAGTCGGATACAGATCACAATTCCGTACCCATGGAGTCAGATGACGAAGCGTCAAATAGTGATAATGCACAAAATTCTGAGGTAGATGGAAATGAATCAGGATCTGAATTAGAAGATGAAAGTGATCCTTGAAACCATTAATAGAGGAAGCAAAACAAAGATATGCCAGCGAGTACGAAGAAATAAAACAGAATCTTATCGAAAACGGTCTTGATGACGAAACTTCCAACAAGCAAGCGTACGCGTTGATATTACCTAAACTACAAAAAGAGCTCGAAAGTGTTTATCTGGAACGTCTATTGTGGATGAGACAGCTTAGGAGGAATCATGTACATAAAAAAGTAATGAACACGAGAGATGTGTTTATAAACAGTGACGACTTTGATCATGATGAGGCTTTGGAAGCAGCCGTTGATAAAAGAAAGTTTCTTCTGAAACGTCTTTTAAAAGACAATGCTTATATTGAAGAGGGCGAAAATACTGATTCAGACTAGACTTCCTCAACTACATTATATAAACAGATATAATATACTCTATGCGAAGTGTAATAATATTTTAATAAAATTGTACACAAGACGTATATTTTCTCTATTTTCAATTGCGCATGCACACGTAATATAACTGAATGTTTAGTTACAGTATGCTTTACGTATAACTTTTAATGTAAAGTAAAGTTATCCCAAAGGTGGAATTAAAAGTTTATCGCCTTAACATCTTTATAATTATAATAACACGTCAACTACTTTTACTATAGAAATATTGCCTGACCACGTACGGATATGAGCATTCGATATCCTTGACTTGTTTACTTTTCCTCCAAAAAGATAAATAATTTAGGATGCATTGAAATTGGTGGCTCTTTCTACAGTGATACGATTCTTCCAAGTCGTAAACGAACATGTGTTCTGGTGTCTTTTTTAATTCTCTTAAACGCTCAAGGACGTTTTCGTGGCAATTGATTTTCAGTATTCTTGCAGCCTCGACAAACGAGTCCCAAACCAAATGCTTGCTATTAACACGTTCTATAGCTTCTATACCGTACGTCTGCCATCCTTCGTCTGTATTCCATTCGTTTTCCTGGCACAACTGCGTAATTTCATTTGCAACTGTATCAGCGTAAATTGCTTCCAACAATTTGAGGGGGTTCCGACATAATCGACTTTCGTCAACCATGTAAATATCATCTTTTTAAAGTACAACTTCGACGATTTTTACGTTGTTGGTCCAAAGCGAAAGTTTTCAATTTGTGCTATCTATGTATGCTCCCTACTTCGCCGTGTAGAGAACTACAAGATCAGGCTAGTCCAGTCGTTAACAACCTTTTTGTACAAGCTCAGCAAAATCAAGCTTGGGCACTGTCGTTAAAGTACAATGTGTTCAGTCTTTCTGTTCTGCTTAAGCAATTTAAAGTCAATGAGGAAAATTAATGGTTTGGGCAATGTCGTTAAAGTACAATGTGTTCACCCATGTACAACAGTTAATGACTTCTTAACGACTTTCGCTATTCAATTCCAATTAGTGATATTCAAATTACACGCGGTTAAGCTGTAACACTAACCCACCAACCATGAAATTAAGCGTTGAAACCAAGACAGTTTAATTTCATAGCTCGCTAAATCAAATTGTTTTAAATCGTCTACACATATTCGAACGGCTTCTCGCACTGTTTCAGTGTCACAAAAATCGCTCACTTTGTAAACTAAAGCCAAGTAAGCCATAATTCTACCAGAATTTAAAGGCTTAGTCTCTTCATATGTTTGACATAAATTTTCAAACACATTATCTCTTACAATACTACATATCATGGAGTTATATGTATGTTCATGCTTTTCTAAAAGCAGTTTTATATAAAACCGTAAAGTATCCTGCGTTAATTCTACATTATTTTCCTTAAAAACATCCAGAATTAGCTGTTCTGCCATCTTGGAACAAAATGGCGAACTGTCGGAAACCTCTCGTTGTTTTAACGTCGTCGGAATGACTCTAATTATAAATGCTCATTAATATGCATAACTCATACTCGGATTTGTTCGGATTATCCTCGGAAATGAATTAATTAATTCAGATCATTAACATAATTAACTCATGAATTATGCAGGGATAACTCGTTAAATTTTACGCATAAAACTGGGTCCATTAAGCCCCGCTCCATACTACTTCTATAGAGCTACAGATTCTAGTAATCAAAGGTTTTACTGGTTGCCCTGTATGGAGATTTCATCAAAATCCCATGCATCAAGACGGACCACTTTACCTTGCAATGTATGACTAGAGGGGTCCCTATCTGCCTCGTCCGCAGGTTAGTTGAAGTACGTGCGTGGAGCCCTTTGAACTTTGCGGCATTGTTTAATAAAAAAGAGCCCGCTCAAGAGGCAGGATCTTCCGGAACATAAATTAGAACTATGATGGAGAGAGAAAGTTGTCTAAAATTTACGCATGGCACTGTGCGTAAATTTTGTAAAGCAATTTATGTTATATAATTATTATGTTGTTTATCCATTAAAATAATTATAGAAATGTAATCAGCAATTGTTGTGGCAGTGAATGTGACTCAGTATTTGAGACATTAAACCTTGATGATATGAATCGTATGTTATATCGTTGTGATGCTGAAGAAAGAGCTGACGGGTTTGGTGGAGGAGTTTATGACATCCCAAATTATGGACCTTTTGTTTATTGTGGCATTCAAGGTGCGCATTACTTATACTTTTTATAAATTAGTAATATTATATGTGAAGGCGAGTACAGTCACGCTCTAGTCAAGCTAACTAACAGCAAACAGTGAGAATGCAACGTGACATGGCTTTGGCACAAATGACAAATCTTGTATATTTCTATTCGAGTTTAATCCGAAGCTCATTATATGAGAGGAACGATTTATCGTTTGCATATGACGTCACGTTAGGTCTTTGGACGCCACATTTTTTTATATTTTCTTAAGACAATTCCTAAAATACCAATAAAGGCATCGATTACAAATGACCAATTACGTACACTGCATGTAGGGGAGGGGGGAGAGGGGAAGCGCCCCAATTAATTTCTTTAAATGGTGGCTGATTATCTGTGTGTAACTGCACCTGCTTAGCACCCACCTCTCTAACAGGTCAAACTGGGTCCACCCTGTATTACATTTGGGATTTTCAGTTTTGTTTCATCAAAACAGGATTTATGTCAATGATTTCTTCAATCCGTACGAACAATGATCTTGGTCACCCACTGTGTCATAACCTAAGAGAAGGCAATTGGTTGATGGATTACACCGCACAACGTTTAATGCGCTTTGAGGGTACAAAAAAGGTCAGTTTCATACCCATTTGTAATAAAAAGGCGTGTCCGGGGCAAACCAGGAAATATTGATGAGGATACATCTGAAAATCTTGATGTTTCCTTAAGGGGGTCCTATACCAAATTTTTTACGGTTTTCAAAATATTTATGAAATTTTAGAAAACCAATAATTATATACTTTAAAGCCTTCTCAATAACCTCCATGGGTTTTTAGTTCATGAAAATTGCTTTAAATCGGAGAAAAAGAGCACATTCCTAAGTGATTATCTTGTAAATAAACTAAATATTTGACTTTAAAGCTGTTTTTCTCAAATTACCGAAAACGTGTAATTAACAATATTGCGCGCAGGATATCTTAAGAAGAATTAAAGCTATCTTGCTGAAATTTTCAGGGCTTACTCTATATAACCTGCTCTAGGAGACATAGTAAAATAATTACCCTATCTTCAATAATTTTGAAATTGTAATATCTTAAGTGAGGATAGTGATGTTCATTTTTAGTATTCATGGCGTAAAACATTTATTATAACACATATGCTAACAATTTTACTTCATCTCCTAGATAATGTCGTTAGTTAATAAATAAAAGTTATTCTATGTCTTTAACATTAATACTTTTTTAGTTATCATGCTTATAAAAGACCCCATATTTCACCATATGGGGTCTTTTATCTTGGTAACCATGGCAACCACTTCTTCCAACTATACCTTTTTTTGGTCAGGGTATCTAGCCCAACAACATACTAAAAGAAGTGTTTCATATCATTAGATTAACAGTAAAAAAAAAATTTGGTAGAGGACCCCCTTAAATGTTGCCACCCTCGAGAAATTGTTGCGGAAACAAAATCTCATTTCTGGGAAGCAAAATGTTTTCCAATAATTTCAGAAACTTTTTTTTTGTAAGTGTACTATTGTCTTGCAAACATGCATTGTTTCCTGTAACCTGTATATCTAGACATGCCACAGCCAGTATTTTTTGTAATTGTGCGCCATTAAACGTACTCTACAGGCAAATGTTTCTGAAAAATGTTTCCTGGTTTGCCCACCTCCATGGCCAGGAACAATAACTTTGCAACAAAGTTTCCTAGTTTTCCTTGGGCCTTGAAAACATAGACCAACGATGAACAGTAAATAATATTTGCCTTTGCAGTTTGCTGCCTGGCTTCAAAGCGTGATTGATCACATTTCAGAACTTCCCCGATATATGGTGCCTGGATATTTTGATGTGTTTATATCGGTAGTATACAGGCGTCTCATAGAACATGTTTTGGCGCAAATGAACAGGTAGGTAGTGTACCATGCAGCAATTATTTCTTTAAACTATTTTCTCTATTAGATTCTACTTACAAGATATTTCGAACATGGAAATTATAACCTTCAGAAACTGTACGATGATGAATACAATATTCGCTAAAGACTGCATGAGACTGGAACTGTTACCTGAAATCGGCCCGAAAAGAGCAAAGTGTGTAAACGGAGCTTCAGATTATATAAAATATATTG
The DNA here is from genome assembly GCA_016169945.1 of Trachythela sp. YZ-2020. Lineage (NCBI taxonomy): Eukaryota > Metazoa > Cnidaria > Anthozoa > Malacalcyonacea > Clavulariidae > Trachythela > Trachythela sp. YZ-2020. The sequence goes on from JADLSH010000395.1 coordinate 3,032,975, forward strand.
TCTATATTATTTAGCTTCATCCAAAATGGTTCTGTTTTTATTAAATCCTTGGCATTGGGCTCTGTGCAGTTAGTTGGATCAACCTCCTCAGCTCCACTGCCTGGACTTTCTCCTAAACTAACTAACCAGAAACCAAGTGAAGACTCGTTGCTTCTTACTATATCTGCTGGATTACCGCACTTCTCGGTGGGTTTATGGAGAAGTTGGGGACGAGATACGTTTATTTCATTGCGAGGACTGTTGCTCGTCACAGGACGGTTTCAAGAAGCTAGGTACGTGTTTACAACGTCATACCAATGGCTTTCGTTAATTTTGTGCAGTGGTAAAACTGTTTTACTTTCTATTTGATATTCTATTTGGTATATATCCAACGCGTTTTTGTACCTTCGAAAATGTTTTTCCCCACAATGTTAACGCCTTTTCGCTTTATCATCCCCATTAGTTTATCAACAACCTTGCTTGTCTCTTAGTATCTTTTTATGCCCTCAACATTTTGTTTTGCTCCTCAGCCTTAATATTTGCTATTGACTATCCGTATTTAGTATAAACTTAGTAATAGACTATCACTTTTCCTGCGTTCTGATATTTACGCGATGCCAGACTACTATTAGTGATAGCTTAATACTAGTAAAAAATTAAAACAATATGAAAATTCAAATTTAAAATTAATATTAATACTTTTGTTTACTTTTGCACAGTCTCCTCCTTCAATAATATTTAGTTTATATTAAGAAAACAGAATTGGTCTTACCTCGGCCTCGTTGACCGCTTGAATGACTGACTTCGCTTCGTTGACTTCAACGGCTAATTAACAGTAGTTAGAATAAATGATCATTGGATAAAGTTGAGCATGATATCAGTCACAGGTCAATGTTATCTTTCGAAGACGAAAGCTTGGACGGATAACATTCACCGACGTCTTGACAATTCTTGATGTCATGCAGCGTTAGCCTAATCCAACAATGGCTTTTTTACATTCAAAACAGCGAGCAGAAAATATTTTAACGGGAAAATGTTTCGAAACTTCGTATTTTGGTTTCATGGATTTTGGCCAACGGGCTGCCGACAATAGAGGTGGTGGTGCAGCGTTATTTGCGGTCAATGCAACGTCAATGAAAACGTGTTCATTAACAATAGCATTTTTGCTCAAAGGACAAAGGCGACTATCAATTGTATTCCCTTGTGCATTCCAGTACGCCATTCTTGTTCAAACTAGTACGTTATTTACATCATTTCTACGTCTCATAACCGCACCAACACTTCTAACGTTCTAAGTCGTTTGCAGTGTTTTATGTAAATTCACTGACTAGTGCTACTTAATGTATGATTTTGCTCGAATACAAAAATGTAAGTAATTTTGTTTTATGCCGTTGCCGTTCTTACTTCCCAAACTCACTATACACGAATCGCGAAATTCGGCTGCGCATCCAAATGACGCGTTCTGAGTCGGGCAAAAATCGCAGTTTAAGAAAACAAGTAGCTGTGACTGGATGATTTAAAATATGCGTATTAAAGTATTCAAATGTTCAGTCGTGCATTCGTGTTTTTATTGTTGTGATATGTAATCACGAATGCATGACTGAACATTTGAATACTTTAATACGCATATTTTAAATCATCCAGTCACAGCTACATGTTTGTCTTTAACTGTGATTTTTGCCCGAATTTCGCGATTCGTGTATTAACCACTGTTTTTTGCCATTTGTAGAGACTTGATTCTTGCCTATGGTGGTTGTGTTCGTCATGGTTTGATACCAAACCTACTAAATGGTGGTACTGGTGCCAGATATAACTGTCGTGATGCTACATGGTGGTGGCTTCAAGCAATACATGATTACTGTCGTATGGCACCCAGTGGTCATGAGATATTGAAATGTCCTGTCACTAGAATGTATCCTAATGATGAGTCACCTCCTTTATCTCCAGGAGAAGTTGTAAGTTGAAAAGCAATATTTTATCATTTTATGAAGATATATCAAGGATGGCTAAATGTTTGTTCAATGTATTGACCTTACAAATGTTCGTGCTAGAGAATATTACTTTCTCACCTGAAACATTCCCATCTTAATATCCGTGAATGCTTTTCAACAATAATAGTACCTCGTGGGCTCGATTCCCCAAGTTAATGTTGTTGAGAGCCATGGCTGAGTGTTGTCTGTATAGACCTGTTTGAGTGTGGACTCATTACGTGCACACTAGAAGACTCATTGCGTGCACACTAGAAGACTCATTGCGTGCACGCTAGAAGACTCATTGCGTGCACACTAGAAGACTCATTGCGTGCACACTAGAAGACTCATTGCGTGCACACTAGAAGACTCATTGCGTGCACACTAGAAGACTCATTGCGTGCACACTAGAAGACTCATTGCGTGCACGCTAGAAGACTCATTGCGTGCACACTAGAAGACTCATTGCGTGCACACTAGAAGACTCATTGCGTGCACACTAGAAGACTCATTGCGTGCACACTAGAAGACTCATTGCGTGCACACTGGAAGACTCATTGCGTACACACTAGAAGACTCATTGCGTGCACACTGGAAGACTCATTGCGTGCACACTGGAAGACTCATTGCGTGCACACTAGAAGACTCATTGCGTGCACACTAGAAGACTCGTACTGAATTTGAACTGAGACTGGGCCTGAATACAGGTCAGAATTTTAATATTTTACCATATATGGCAGCCCACTTTATGTTGTCGATAGCTTCAAACTCCTGGGGATAACCATAACTAGTGACCTTTCCTGGAACAACCATAACTAGTGACCTTTCCTGGAACAACCACATTACAAAGTAACACATGTACTAAAGCCAGCAAGAGACTATATGCCTTACGAATACTGAAGCGTCACGGTGTTCCAGCAAAGAATCTAATTGCCATCTTCTCTTTCATCCGACCAGTGCTAGAATACGTGCAAGTTTGGCACTCCTCTCTGCCATTGATTTTATCGGACGAAATTGAACACATCCAAAAAAGAGCTTTAAAGATTGTGTATCCACATCTCTCGTATGCCGCATCTCTCGATAAAGTAAAACTTAAAACACTTCATGACCGACAACGAGAACAAACTGACCGAACTGCTCCCTACTCCTAATACACAGAAGTACAGTTTTAGAAATCCTAGAAAATATCCATTGTTTAAATGTAGGACTAAACGATTTAAAAACAGTTACATTCCATATTGTGTTAGTAAATGGGATTCACTCGATATCAAGTGAAACAAGTTTGTGTTTGATAATAGTGTAGTATGGATAGGTTCATTAATTAGTATTGTATTTTAAATTGTATTTTATACAATTGTGCTGCTTTGGAGTTTGTAGAAAGTACTATTTATTCAACCGTGACAACACCCTGGTCAGATTCAGAAGTAGGAAGTCGTGGGTTTATATCCTGGCCGGACTAACACGAAATATTCTTAGAACAATTGAAAAAAAGATACAGCCATTGCTAAAAAGACTGCAAGCTTTCTGTAGTAAACATAATAAACTAAATTCAAATTTGTTCTAAATTCTGGTGTGTTCCGTGTTTCTTCAGGAGCAACCTTTGCACGATGTTATTCAAGAAATTATGCAACGTCATTTCTGTGGGATTGAGTTCCGGGAACGGAACGCCGGTCCAGATCTCGAGAGAAACTCGCCAGATGAAGCTTTTAACGTGAAAATAGGAGTTGATCGTGATACGGGGTTTGTTTTCGGGGGTAATAAGTGGAACAACGGTACATGGATGGATAAGGTTGGTGAATCACTTACAGCTGGGAATGCCGGGATACCTGCAACTCCAAGGTGAATGCTGTTTTTTTGTATTTACGCATATTTGAACTGATAGTGGCATGTAAGTTTGTCTAAAAATTAACTAAAGTAATCATACACGTCCTCGATGATATACTCTCTATAGCCAAAAATACGAGAGCAATTATCTGACGTTTTGAGCAAATATCTTTACAAGGAACGATTGAGTTATGGCTCAACCAGGTGTGTTATGTCACGCTGATACCACGCAAAATTCAAACTCTCACGACAACAGCCCTTAATTACTAGAAGCATTGAAAACTTAGGCTAACGAGAATTTACCAGGTAGGCCTCGTATTTGAAGACCGCGCTTATGACGCTAAGCGACCACAGTTTAAAAGAATAACGATATAGGTTCATGGGTAAATTTTCGCTTCTCTGACATAAAATAGAGTAAAATTTTAGGACATACTTTATTTTGACATGCGAGGAATGCGTCTATTTTAGCAATTCATATTTCAAGAAATGAATTTTTCCAACAAAAACCACACATTCTTCATTTTTGGTATTCTTCTGTTTCGTAATTCGTGTATATTTCTAGGGATGGAAGTTCGGTTGAGATTGTTGGTCTTTCTAAGTCAACCGTGAGATGGCTTGCTGACATGGCTAAAAAGAGAATATTTCCATTTAGTGGGGTAACAGACGACAATACTGGAGGTACTGCAAAATTGTTGTGGATTTCATGAAGTAGCTTTATGCGAAAATTATTGTGTTTTCTATAATATCAACAGTCGTTATTTCTCATCTCTCTATTTTAACTAATCTTGTTTATTTGTGGTTTATACTTTCCACTTGTTTGCTATGTTGGCGACAGTCTCATTAAATCCGTAAATACTAAATCTTAGAGAACGAAATTCCAGTGAAACTAATTTACCTTACATATTGCGGGGTTTTATAGTATCGCAACTTGTTTCGTAAACTTCCCAATGAATGTTAATTTTTCACAGAAACTTGGTCATATGCTGAATGGGAAAAGAAAATACAAAATGTTTTTGAAGAAAAATTTTTGATTTCTGAAGAACCAAATTTGAAGAGAGAAGGAGAGGAGACAGGGCTTGTACACAAGAGAGGAATTTATAAAGATTGTTATAAAGCAACACATCGTTTTACTGATTATCAACTCAGACCTAATTTTCCCATGGCAATGGCTGTGGTAAGTATTTTCTCTTTTGACGGCGTTTTTCATTAATCTTGACGATATTCGATCCTTGGATATATTTCGAGATGATCTTCTGAACATGCAATGTTTAAAGAGGGCTAAATTGTAGAATATCCGTCCATTTTGACACCTCACACCTATTTAGTCCCATAATGACATTGCATGGTCACTACCGTACTTATATTGTAGCAGTCTATATATATCGTCAGCCTGCTAGCATAATTGCCTAACTCATTTTCTGACATTTTGAGAAAAAACAAGAAAAACTAATTTTCTGACAAACGGAATGTTCTTTTTTTCTTGATTTTCTAAACAAGAAGATATGACTACAATTACTCCCACAAAGATTACATAACGGCTATATATGACTTAGGCAAATCTTGCAATGAACAGCCTGTGAGTTAGGCAATTTATCGTTTGAGTTAGACATCATATTTCTTTGCAATTATGACTTAGGCAAGTTTGTCACATTTGTTTTGATTGGCTAACGACCTAGGCAGTTTTGCATAAGATGCAAGAGCTGATTTGCGGATGAGTTAGGCAAAAAAATAAATTTGGACAAAAAATGAGTTAGGCAATTATGCTAGCAGGCTGACGATATGTACCACGCGCCAACCGACTGTGTCCCAGGAGCTACACGTCACTGCAATTCTGCTGATTACTGTAGTTCTCGTCATATGTATTAAAAACACATGAATACTATGTTCTTATATACAGGCACCAGAGATGTTTAGTCCCAAGAATGCTTGGACGGCTCTTGAAATGATAAGGAAACGTCTACTTGGTCCACTTGGAATTGGTACTTTGGACCCTGAGTAAGAATTTTCAGTTGTTTCACTATACAATATATCCTCGTAGATTTAGTTTTTTAATCGAAATTTGTTAGATAACAGAACAACATTGCCAAGATGGTGACCGTATAGAAGATTATAGCTAGCCTGTTCCCAACCTAGTATCCCTGCAGGATATTTGTGGTCACGTGACAGAAATAATTTATTGTGAGGGAGGGGCGAGAAAGACTGTAATTGCACAGAACAGTTGTCAAAACCGGAATTACAGCGTAGCGAGTGTTGTATGATTCACGTGCCCTGTCTGTGTACATTTATTATCAACAATCCACGTGTCCTCCAATAACCAGGGATAGATTTTCTCATATGCGAGGTGGAAGGTTGGCCTGTCCCATTAGAAGCCAGCGACGGATCAGGCCAGCAAAGCTATCTTAGCCGTTCTTTCAGCCAGAGCAATTCACAAGCCCAGTTATTCCTTTTTACCAAAAGTTCAATATTTTTCTCAAGTGATTGGGCATACGATGGTGTGTATGATAACTCACAAGATTCTGATAATTACAAGAATGCTCGTGGATTTAATTATCATCAAGGACCGGTAAGTAGTGCATCTTGTTGATTATTGCTGCTCAGCGATCAAAATTGTGGAGCCAATATGTGAATTATACCTCCCATCTTCTAATTTTTTGCAAATAACTTTTTAGTCAAAGACTCAAAGGCTTTATTTTATACTAGTAATAAAACAGATCTGTTTCAACCATACTTTTGACAGATCCTAATAATTTCTTGTAGGAATGGCTCTGGGTTTTGGGACCTTACCTTCGAGCTCGGTTACATTTCTCGAAGATGATTGGTGGCAGTAGACAGTTTAGTGTAACATGTGACGAAGTAAAGAGAATACTATCAAAGCACCATCAACATCTCATCAATTCACCATGGCATGGTCTACCTGAATTGACTAACGTGAATGGTGCTTATTGTAAGGACAGTTGTGAAGATCAAGCTTGGTCCATGAGCTGTCTTTTAGATGTATTTTATGATATGGAGAAAATGATGGAATAAGTTAAGTGCATGTTTATAATTTGAAAAAATAACTATATCATTATATGTCAGTGACAATCGGCCAGTAACATTGTGGAACATTCAGAAACGATTGTCTGAGTTTAATGTGATGCTAAATAATATACAGCTATTTCAATTAAGGTTGTCACAGACAATAGTCAAATGTACAATATGAGATTGAGCGCTAAATGAATGATGGGAATAACCATAGTTTTAAATAAGTTTAACACATCAGTAGCCTCGTGAATACAAATGGCTACTGAAATACTATATTTGTATTCCCACGAGGCTACTGAGATGCTATATTTGTATTCCCACGAGGCTACTGAGATGCTATATTTGTATTCCCACGAGGCTACTGAGATGCTATATTTGTATTCCCACGAGGCTACTGAACTTATTTAAAACTATGATTATTCCCATCATTCTTTTAGCGCTCATATTGTACATTTGACTATTGTCTACGACAACCTTAATTGAAATAGCTGTATACAACATGAGAGACTGTGTTGTACAAGATATACAAACACGAGCTGAAGGCGATTGGTGGTTATATCTTATACAACACGGACACGAGTTGTTCGACAGGCAATGATATCTGATACATGTTACATCATTAAGTACAATGACATTGTCATTATAATTGCTGACGTTGACTAGGGGAGATTTTAAATAACAAAGGAAGACTCTCGGACTTTGCTGACGAATATAGCGACTGGCGATGTATAACAACCATGCATTTAACTCGTGAATAAAGTCAATAAACGCCTCATTGTTTAGGGAACAGGCCCGATGGAGAAAGATTGCTAGGCAAGCTCTACCGGCGATAGCTTTTATAACCTATTTTAAAAAATCGTTCGACCTTGAGTATCATTGCATTTTGAGCTGTTTAGGGACTCAAAGTTCTTCAAATATATTATGATTCTTGTTACAAAGAAGTACATTTTTAAAATGAACGTATTTGTTTAAGTGGTTGGTGGACGCTGATCTTACCTGAAAATTGGTGGGGTTCAACAGGCTCTTTCCATAGATGCTAAAATAATAGGTCATACCAACGAGTGACTTGGAGAACAGTGGGATTTTCAAAACAATGAAAGACAATAGAACATTTCGATCACTGTATCGGAACTAGGTAGCACTATTGTTATGCTACTAAGTGTTATACAGGGTGTCCCAAAAAAATGTCCCCCTTTAGAAATCACTCTTGTGCGTTATTATACCTTTGGGGATTTAATTGAATTGTACATGAACGGCGGAAGTATTTACAACTTCCCTTCGTCCAAATAATTTAACGCGACGTATAAGTTGTTACGACAAATACTCGTTGCTCTGTAGTCAATTGAACCATTCTTACTCGAAGTGACGGTAAGACGAATTTGACATTTTTGTGTTGCTGTTCGTTTTAGAAGCTATTTTAAATTCCCAGAGGTATAACAACGCACGTTTAACAACAAAAGAGTGATTTCTACAGGGTGTACCAAAAAAAACGCAAACTACAGGGTGTATAAAAAAAAACGCAACCTCGGAATTTCCCAAGAAATCCACTTTGTTCTTAAGAACAAAAGATTTTAGGCCCCTGGGAATTTAAAATAGCTTCTAATCGTATTCCAGGAGCATAACTGTCGAATTACTAATAGGTCGTATTACTATTTTAAATTCCCCAGGGGCCTAAAATCTTTTGTGCTTAAGAACAAAGTGGATTTCTTGGGAAATTCCGAGGTTGCGTTTTTTTTTATACACCCTGTATTGAAAATAATCTATTGTTAGAATTTCAATGGCCGAGCACTAAGCTGAATGTAAAGAGTGCAAAATATTGACAGGGTGCATATATTAAGTATTGACTTATTAAGAAATTAAATGCCCTTGGGAATTTAAAGCAGCTTCGTAAATAAAAACTGTTTTGTGTGATGCACGTAATTTTCCTGGCTGAAACAGCACATAAGCATTCAAATAAAATAATTGCCATGCATAAAATTTGATTCCATTGCGTTTACGAACCCATGGGTTTAGTTCGTTTTGTCTAACAAACATAAACCGCTTCGTTATGCATAATATTTACTTATGTCAATAATTTATGCACTCGTGGGTTTAACTTAGTGCTAGGCCATTGAAATTCTAACAATAGATTATTTTCAATAGTTTGCGTTTTTTTTGGTACACCCAGGGTGTATAAAAAAAACGCAACACTTAATATTCTAAGATATTCACTTTGTTTTCAAGCACAATAGATTTTATACCCCTGGGAATTCAGCGGCAATGTTTTCCTCCGATCGTGCTGTTCTTCGCCTGCCAGAATTACCTTTGTTGAGATTAAGGCTCGTTCCTTCACTCGAATATTTCCTGACGTTCCTCAAGATTGTCGCTTTGTGAGGAGGGTCCCGATCAGGAAATCCTGCTCGAAAAAAGTTTTGCACTTCAGTTGTGTTTTGATTTCGGTTGTACTGTAAAACTATGAAAATTCGTTGTTCGGTTGTTAGCTGATTTGTGCGATTAGAAGCCATTTTAAATTCCCAGGGGCCTAAAATCTATTGTGCTTGAAAACAAAGTGAATATCTTAGAATATTAAGTGGTTGCGTTTTTTTTGATACACCCTGTAGAGGGATTTTTTTTGGGACACCCTGTATTTTCTAATTAAAGCGAGTCAACCGTGCGGAAACTAATTGTTCTTCGAGCAACTTTTGCATATTCAAATGGATCAGTTGAACAGTTGAATACTTCGATATGCATATTTTAATTATTCTAGTCTCAGCTACATGTTATGATTCAACTTCAATTTCATCTCGACGCAGAACGCGTCATTTGGATGCGCAGTCGAAACTCCGAACTGGCTTATTTGGTCGTGTCTGTCGCGACCACGTGGTAAACCGTTCTAAAGGCCGTTTTCCATTACGGTCGCTTTGCGCGGGCGGAGCGAACATTTTTCAATGTGTCTAGCAGGGCGCCCTGGTGTCTAGCGTGAGAGTTTTCAGTCCGCTTTACTGCTCGCGGATACGCATGAAAGTTGAACTACATTCAACTTTCTTGGCGCCCGCGCGACTAATTATTCACGTGACTCGAATCGGTCGCTTCGCCCGCGCGGGCAAAACGACCGTAACGGAATCCATTTAGCGGAGTTGGAGAATGATGAATTTGAAGTACTGCATGTGGGTTTTACTCAGACCTCATCGCCTGCCTCGTGGAGTTAATTCCATCGTTGTTGGTGTTGTTTATCATCCCCCCTGGGCAAGACAATAAGGCTCTTATGAGTTACATCGAATCAACTTTAGATAGTTTCCTTGACTCCTTTCCTAATGCGTTCATTATTCTAATTGGTGACTTTAATCATTTTAATTATCGAGATTTGCGTTCCTCATTTAACCTAAGACAACTGGTTAAAGTACCAGCACGAGGTAAAAATATTCTTGATCTGGTCTTAACTAATCTTCATAAATACTATAACCAACCTGAAATTCTACCCCCAATTGGAAGTTCCGATCACAACCTAGTACTTTTATCTCCCATGACAACTAGGCCAAAAGGAAAGAAATCAAAAGCGCTGGTACGTGATACCTGCAGTGCCAACAGACATCGGTTTTCTGAAAAATTAAAAACTGTGAACTTTAGTTCAGTTTTGTATCAGTTCTCGTGTCAAGAGAAGTACGAACTTTTTGACCGTGCCTTGAGTGATGTTATGGACGAAACTTTACCATACAAGACTGTTAAAACTTATTCTCTGGATAAACCTTGGATATCTGCGGAAATTAAACAAGCTATAGCCGATCGACAGAAAGTTTGGAAGTCATTAGGGCCACAATCGCCAGAGTTTCGATCATTGAGAAATAAGATAAATCGGTTAGTGAAAAGGACAAAACAACGCTATGTTAAGAACAAAATCAATAAGTGTGGAACAGCTAATACTCGACAGTGGTGGAAAGAAGTGAAACGCCTTGCTGGATTGAACAATACTAGCCAAGTGACTAGCATTCTTTATAATGATTGTTTGTTCGAAGGTGTTGACCTTGCCAACCATATTAACGATTGCTTCATTCAGGCGACTACTAATATGCGGGAACTATCTGTGCAACCTACTATCACTGAAGTACCGGATAAATACAGTTACTGTAGACGATGTTAAGTTAGAATTATCTCGTATTAATCCACGTAAAGCTACAGGTCCAGACAATTTTCCCAATTGGATTTTGAAGGACTTTTTAGATATTCTAAGTCTTCCGCTCTGTTCTATTTTCAATGCATCGATTGAAGAAGCTTATTTACCAACAATATGGAAATCAGCTGACGTCATACCCTCCCCCAAAACAACTCCAGTTAAGGATGCCGCCACCGATCTGAGACCAATTTCATTAACGCCCGTATTGAGCAAGATTGGAGAGTCTTTTATTTATATGTGGTTGTTAGATTCAATTGAAGATAGAATAGACCCGAATCAATTTGGTGTTATAAAGAACTCGTGTACCACCGACGCCTTAATGCTTATGATTCACCGTTGGTTTCAAGCTCTGGATGGAACTGGATCATTAGTTCGAGTGTACTTATTAGATTTTTCAAAGGCATTCGACAAAATTGACCATAATGTACTTATAAATAAGCTAAGAGATATGAATATTCATCCTGTATTGGTCAATTGGATTATTGCATTTTTATCTGGTCGCCATCAACGTGTGAAATTGGGGGGATGTACATCTAGTTGGATCAGTGGGAAGGCGGGAGTACCTCAGGGGACTAAGCTTGGGCCATTATTGTTCCTGATTATGATTAACGATTTCAAACCAACCAATGATATCATAAAATTTGTTGATGATTCTTCAATTTTTGAAGTCGTTTTACAGAATACAGGGTCTAAACTGGACCAAACTTTATCTAAAACCAGCGAGTGGGTCGAGCATAACTACATGGAATTAAATGGCAAAAAAACCCAAAGGAATTAAGGATTACATTCTCAGACTATGAGTTCGATTTTGGTAATCAGTTAACGATTAACAACGAGCCTGTTAGAGTTGTCAATAAGGCAAAACTTTTGGGTATTACCATCTCAGATGAATTAACATGGAATGATCACATTCACGATATCTGTTCTAAAGCTAGTAAACGCTTATATTTCCTGAGAATCCTACAACGAGCGGGTTTTGATGATGTGGATTTAGTAAAAGTTTTTTGCTGTTATATTCGGCCAGTTTTGGAATATGCTTGCCCTATATGGCATTCTTGTACCCCTGAATATTTATGTGAACAGGTTGAATCAGTTAAAAAACGAGGCCTATATGCAAGAATTTGCCATATTCAGAAAACAGGAAGACTACTGCATTAATGACACTAAAGGATCGAAGAGAAACATTTATATGTCGTAAATATTTTAATCGGATAAACATGCCAAGTAATCGCCTTTTTAATCTTTTACCATCTAGTAGTGAACATAATGACCGCCTTCCGTCTATTAAAGCCAAAACTGAGCGTTTTAGAAATAGTTTCATTCCATACGCAATTAGAACATATTCGTAGTTTTAGATTAAATTTTTTAATAATTTTTATACTCTTCTTATAGCTTAATTTTAACAAAGTTTTATATATATGATTATGTAGCTATGTATAATGTATGAGTAATTCAATCCTTGATTGCTAAACGTTTAATTATTATTATTAAAAATCGAATTAATGAACGCGGCGTTAAGGCCTAGTTGAAACGTCGCGCTTATCATGTGCCGAACCTAACGAAGTGATCTAAATTCATTGTTAGAGCTCATTTGCATTATTTAGGTGTTCGGCATATGAAACGTTTGATGTTTGAACTGGGCCTAATACAGAGTCGATATATCTCTGCAATCAGAAAAGACTGATTTAGAGTACACGAGAAACAAGAAAGATCTGGTCTATTTCACATCCGCTAACATGACTTGGTGCGTAACTTAAACGGATTATTTTAAGTACATATATCTTAAGTTAGCGATACGCATGACTGCTGCCAACCAATCTTTTTGGTCTTAAACTACACAATCTATTTTACCATTTTAATACTTTTACATCTTACAGTATTTACAGGAATATTAGGCTAAAGCATGCTTATTGGTTATATTTAGCATTTTCTAAAACACGTATTGCCGTCGATATTTCACATAAAACTATATAAATTATATTCTTCCTTTCTTCATTCAGTTCCTTTTCTTTGAAAAGCATTATTATCCAGTCTTCTAGGGGCTGTTTATATGGGCCGGACTAATCCGGATTACAATACTTTAATAAACTTTCACCTGTTTCACCACTCACAAGTTTCACCAGCTTTATTTAAAGTATTGAAACGGCAGTATAGGATGTGTCATATGGATGAAACGGCTCATATGGATAGCCCCTTATAAGTAGTCCCATATATTGCATGGGAAGTATATAACTCCATAATTTCCATAATTGTTACTATCCCAAAATGACGTCACAGGGAATAGGCTTAGAGTAAGGGGTAGGACTGGGATTAGGATTGCATTTATTAGATTTTTAATCTGGAAATGACCCGAAATCTCAGTAAACTAAAAAGCCTATCAATTAAACAACGTATAGTTCGCTAAAACACCAGCGTTTGTTTATAACCATAGCCAGTCCGAACCTAACTGTAATAGAGGCTTTTTTTCAAGCTGATACTCTTGTACTAGATTGTACCTTGTATATCTGTATGAAAACCTCAGATATATAATTACTCCACGTCTTAAACCTCAAACTTCGTGTACATTATGTACAAGTCTATTTAACCTATATATAAAATCAACAATAAATAATATATACAGTTTATAAATATTTACAGGGTTTTCAGCAACTCCCACAATGTTTTCACTAGTTCATCAATCACAACATCATGTGTATTTGGAACAGTACAACGTTGAGCGATTTCAAGCACTTTATCTTCTGGGAAGTGTAAGTTGTATATTAAATTGTAGTTATTCACAATACGGAGAACATCACGTCCTTTCAACGTACCTGCAGTATATACACAATGGAAATATTAAAGTTTAATCACAAGACACAAATGTTGGTAAAGAGGCAGCCCAGTCCGTTCTGCTCATGCGCACGATTTCTTTATTATAGTGCGCATTTAGACAACACTGATTCACGCGAAAGGTGAAATTGAACAGCTAAAGTAAAATTTAGATTCGGCGGTGGAGTAGGATACAACTGCCTGAAAAATACAATAAGAACTTCGACGTTTCGAGCGAAGGCCCTTCGTCTGGAAGTTAGTAGCCAAACTAACTTCGCTACTAACTTCCAGACGAAGGGCCTTTGTATTTTTCAGGTAGTTGTATCCTACTCCACCGCCGAATCTTCGTTAGACTCTACCTACACTGGCACCACGCGTTAAAGTAAAATTTAGACAAAAGTGTCTCTTCACTTTTCGAGCAGTTTCGGCAGTTGAGCGAAGTAAATGACGAATTTTAGCGTGTCTATTAACTGACTTAGACAAGCTAGGAGACCAAAGTAAAAAGTAACGGTGTGTGAAAGATACGAAATATACAGATTGTCATTCACTATATAGTTCAAAATTAACAGTACATACCATCTTTGTCAACATCAGATCTTAACAGAGCGGCGGTTAGATGAGAAAATCTTTCTAATTTTTCATCTAATGTTTCAGCAGTTTTCTCGCTATCTGTTGAGTCAGGTTTGTCACCAGCGTCCGGGTTGAATTGCATCACATGTACTGTACTACCACCGCTATCCGCATTCTTTCCACGACCCACTGTCAATATGTCATAAGATCTAAAACATAATTTAAATAAATTTATTAAGTGTACAAAATGAACAACAAACCGGTAACTCTAGTGTGTATCTGAAGTGGTATCTTCAGCACCTCTGCTTCAGCACCGTAAGAGAAACCAAACACAGCGAGAATACAATGCAAACTAAAGAACACAACAAGGACTTGGCCGGCATTTGAAATTTACCCGTCCAAAAACTGCAGTAATTGCGGCAGAAACGTGGTGGAAAACAGGGGACGGACATACGAGGCAGAAATGGGAGAGCAATGTATCCAAGCCATTGGAGGAGGGGAATGGAGATACCTGGGTACGGGGTAATTATGAGGACACTGAAACATGCGAATTCATTTGAACCAACTACATCTAACAATCTTACCTTTCTAAATTGCCTGGTGGCTTGTTATCAACATCCATTGCAGCAGGAGGGACTTCCCATTTCTTTCTCTCGTTCTTTATTTCATTATGATGAAGTTCATCTTTCATTTCAGAATAATGAAATAGACAAATTTATAAATGCCGTTGCATGATATTAAGTATATTCAAATATAGCAAACTACGTGCATGTAAAATTACGTATTTGAGCTAAAGATTAAATATTCCGATTAAAATGTTCGGTTGAGATAAAATACAGTACCACATTAAACCATAAATAGTCTCCTTTGACTGGTAAAAATATATGTAGTCTGTCAGGAGATCGGACAGAATGAAATAATGAAAGGATATACATGCAGTGAACGCATTGGGGATTGTCTATTGGGTAGTATTGAGACAATCATCTTATTAGTAATTAGAATTTTTAGAGACCTTACCAAGAAGAAGAAGGAAGAAGGAAGAAGGAAGAAGGAAGAAGGAAGAAGGAAGAAAGAAGAAAGAAGAAGAAGTATTTTATTTATCCCTTTTTTTAAATCTATTTACATATTAAATTTAAATTTGGTAGGGTTTCTGGCCACCAGAAATAACCGTAGAATAAATAGTACATTTGTAAGACAATTTTATCAATTTCAAGAGCAAGATATAAACATGGAGGATCAATAGTGCTCTAAAAGCTTTGTTTCATTTTAGATTTAAATAATGCAATTGAGCAGGACTTTAAATTCTCATCAACAGAATTCCACACTGAAGGACCTTGAAATCTAATACTATAACTGTATAATATATATACATGCAGGGAGTTCGTCCAGGATTGATGCGCTGGGGGAGCAGCTCGGAACCAATCAGAAAGCCGCTTTTAACACGGTATGGCATAATACTGTAAGTCAAGCCCATGTGTGGTTTTCATCAGTAAGGGACGGACATAGGTCTCCTAGGACCATTAGAAAAGTGATAGGGGCGGGGGTGGAAAAAATATTTCGCGCAAGGGAAAAAGAAAGAAAATAATTTGTGCAAAGGGGAAAGCAAAGAAAAACCTTTAAAATTCCTAAAAAATATCATGCACAAGCAGACGGTCCAAACCCCACCCATAGTACCATCACTTTTCTAATGGTCTGTCCCTAAACATGTATGTGGAATCAATCAATTGAGAAATATTCCTCATTTCAAAACCAACAATAGCGTGCGTGCAAGCCTAAACTCGAATTTATTAAATATCAAGTTAAATAATAATGTAGACCTACCACTAGTACCAGATGTCTGTTGTTCAATATGTTTTCTTGGTGAGACAGGAGCAAGTGGAGTCTGACTTTCCCAGAAAGGCAATGATGATCTTGCACTTATTTTATCAGAAGCACGAGAAGAATTTTGTTGAACAGATAATGGAACACCTTTTGCCAAGAATCCAATGAATTCTGTCCAGCTAAAAAGGTTAATATGTGACGTGATTGTAGACTGCTCAGACATGACGGTGTAAACTTGTTTCTAAAATATTTGTGTGCGGTACATGCAGTACCTACAGTGGCGGACACTAAAGGGGGAGGCGCAACTGCCACCTCCCAAAACGTTTAAATGCCTTTAGATTATTGCCGTGAGATTTAGAGCAACAATTAAGAGCAGTAATATGTTGGCAACCTAAATTCGCACCTTCAATATTTCCCCAAGTGACCGCCACTGGGTACCTACTGCACCTGTACAATTCAATTTAGTGCCAGTTTGTCTTTTAATGAAAACAACTAAGAAATTGAGCGAAAAATCCCATTAAGCCTTTAAGGCATTATGGGCGCGCGCAGGAAATTGGGAACTGACTGCAACAATGGTTCTTGCAAGATACTTACTTTATTTTACCGTTCGTTTTTACATCAAATCTGTTCAGAATTTTCTCCAATAATGAATGATGCAGAGGAAGATGCAGCCAGGAACATGTTCTCTCAATCTAAGGAAAATCAAAATATACGATAAAAACGAACTACTTCACTACTTCAGTGTTTTAAGTTCAGTCATGATACTGGCCCGATATATACTTGGGGGACCGGTATTGTGGCAAAGAAAAGAGATCTTTCAGACGAACTTGCGCAGTTCGCCTTGACGGATAATCCGCATCAGGTATAAATCGCGCCAACACTGGCAGAGAGACGATTATATTGAACGAACTTATTACAGTACTACTGTATGCACCTAAACCAATGTAGTTCTTAGTGTAACAATGTTGACTGATATTAGTATTACAAAGTGAAAATTGGAAAGAGAATTCTGGAGGGCAACTACCCATTACTCATTAGTCTCCGGGCTGTGCTTTACAAAGGAAAATCACCTGTTAGAGTTTCTTTGTTCTGCTGTTCTGTAACATGCGTAACAAGATTATATGGAAAAAAGGCAAATACAATACCCAGTGACATACCAAGACCGTTCTTATCAGGAACCTGTGCTTCTATATTGTTGTTGGCTAATACCAACCAAGACCTTGTTATAGTGCATATGACACGAAACTATTGATTATCGTAATAAAAGAACTCTTAAAACAGTAACATCTTTTGTAGATTTTCATGTTTCGTTTTTGAGTTATTTCATTTTGTACAAAGGAATGCAACCAAAGTGACGTCATAAATATTTTAACAAACATTTGACGAATATGGGAAGGAATTAATACTATTATGAATCCATTTTGCATCAGTTGGACATAAATTAAAGCACTATTCCGACTTTCTTATAAACTCTAAATCCTGATGAAGTGAAACTTGAGATTTTAGCACTTCCAATGAACCCTCTCAGATATTGGTAGATTATTTAATTTATCAATTGAGTTAGGAGTATATCCATCCAAATTAAAATCATTCCAATATTTAAAAATGATGACAGGACTGATGCTAATAATTACCGGCCGATATCGCTATTATCTAATTTTAATAGACTTTTGAAAAGATGATGTATAAAAGGATGCAGAGCTTTATTCAAAAACATGCTATTCTTTCTTCTTGTCAGAGAATTGCATTCAACTGAGCATGCAATTAATTATTTTCGTGTGGAGTATTTATTGATTTAAAAAAGCTTTTGATACCGTTGATCATGAAATCCAAAATTATGTTATTATGGATTTAGAGGAATAATTAATGATTGGTTTAGTTCATATTTAAATGGTAGAATGCAAACTACACAAATTGGTAATCACATATCCAAAAAGGCTGCAATAACCTTTATATTAATGACATTGAAAATTGCTCTAAGAAATTTAAATTTTACCTATTTGCTGATGATACAAATAAAGACCCTAAATCTCTTGAAAAATTGTTAATGAAGAACTTTGCCATTTATATGACTGGCTTAGTTCAAATAAACTTATTGTTATTTTTCATCCATATCAAAAGAAATTAGTATATCAACCTATTATCAAAATAAATATCTTATTCTATGAAAATGTACTTACATTGATGCATGATGTTAAAAATAGAGTTGCACCAGTAAATATCCTCAATCTTTTCCAGAAAACGTCAGATATTCATTCTTATAATACTCGTTCTTCAAAGTCAAATAATTTTTACATTAAACAATCGAAACTAGAAATTCAACGAAAGTCTTTATAAGAGAATTGCCAAAAGAGAAATGAAAACACTTATCCGGACATAGAGTCGCTCAGCTGTAAAATTAAGAAAAGATCATATTGCTTGTATTTATGTTATTATTGTTTGAATAAATTGAAAATTGAAAATTGAAATATTGACATCATTTACATATAATGGAACAATACTGAATGTTTTATATTTTTGTTACCATCAAAGTATTTAAAGTTCACCGTGATTAATGTTGTACCGGTACAAGAAATAAACACACACTGGAAAATAATTTAAGTTACTGTATGCTACAGTTTTAAGAATTTAACCCATTAACTGGCAGTACCCTACCACTGTCCCAGTGTTAGACAGAGTAAAATACTAAAGCTAGACAGTATAATTTAGCTTGCAATACTGGGCACATTGCAAGCTAATGGGTTAATAAAGAGTTTCAGGTCATATGCACTTTAAGGGCAATTTACCAATTATTATTTAGGCCTAATTACTAAATAAACTGAATGTTCATTTTACTTAACAATTCCTTGCTATTAAATAATTAATATTGTCCATTTCCTGCAATTAATTATTAATATTGTATCAATAATTCACGGCAAACGCAATGTATGTGTGTGCGAAATAGAATGAAAATTAGATTTTAACATTTTTGCCTTTTATTATAACATGTGTATTTGCATATACTAGGTATTAAAAGCAAAAATTAAGGTTAAATTTCATTTTGTCTGTTCAAGGTTTCACAGAATTATTTTAATTGCAGCGCAGTTCAGGCAGTTTGTATCTGGTAGCGATGGCTCATAGACATAGCTGTTTAAAACTTTAATTGACTTTACGACCACAGCAGCACAGCTGATTATTTGGAAAATATACATTTAATGGCTAACATGGACAATATTCTGTCTGGGCAATAGCGACAATTGTAAAAAATATTGTTAGATCGCTGCATTTGGGATAAATTTTTTATATCATACTTATCATCATTGCACCCATATATTATAAAACAATATTAAAATAGAATGATAATGAATCTTATTTATTTCGAACCTTTTCTATTTTAATTCCCTTGAATGTTTCAGTTATTGAGTGTCAACTTATTTAAAACATTGTAACAGTATACCGTGATGTTTTTTGAACATCATTAGACGTTACAGATATTGAAATTTCAATTATACTGCCCAATTATAATTTCAATTATAATTTCAATTATACTACATTTTCAAGTGATATGGGCAGATAGTCTGGTTAAGCCATTATCGCAAAATACTTTCCCTCACCTGGTGTTAGACAGAGTAAAATAACAAAGTAGGACCCATGCATTAGGGCACAATTGGTTAATATTGGTCAAAAATAGTGCGATTAACTCCCAAATCGCACTATTTTGAGCTGTGCTCGCATCATCTTGAGTATTAATCGCATCATTTTTAAACCAATCAGATTGAAGCTCTGCACCACCACAACAACCAATCAGATTGAATGATAGAATTAAACTAGCCAATCAATTTTTAAAAAAAATGTGATCTGGCAAATGACCAAATCTGTTCACCATAAATTGTCAATACTCTAGACTGCATTACTGCAGTTTTTTTCCATAAAAATCAACATAAAGGTGAGTCAAACTTAAAAGAATATCAAATAATTTTTCACAAATAATACTGGCCAAATTATCAACAAAATTTTGAATGAAACATTGTCAAAATGTCAACAAAAACAAGTTTCATTTGAGCAACAGCCAAAACTGAACACAAAGCCACAAGG
The DNA here is from genome assembly GCA_016169945.1 of Trachythela sp. YZ-2020. NCBI lineage: Eukaryota > Metazoa > Cnidaria > Anthozoa > Malacalcyonacea > Clavulariidae > Trachythela > Trachythela sp. YZ-2020. The sequence continues at coordinate 3,053,195 of JADLSH010000395.1, forward strand.
CATTAAAATATGGAATGATCGATCGTAGTGTCGATGTTTGAATGCACAAAATCACATGAAATGTTAAACTTACTTTTGCGGTCTTTTTTTTTTAAAAATCCACTCACATTTTGTCAAATTACAATTCATGTTGTTGCAATGCTACGGCATTTCAGGGAGTATCGTGGGTGTGTAATTGTAAACAAAGACTAATAAAAACCGCTTCCGGTTTAAAAAATTATTTAGATTTCAAAATGAATATAATAAAGTGGAAATTGAACTTCGTGTCGTGCAATTTTGGTCTGAATCGCGTTTGATTTCAGACCAAATTGCACTCCACTCAGTTCAATTACCATTATTAACTGGCAGTACCCTACCACTGACAAGTAAAATCGTCTGGCATTAGACAGAGTAAAATACTATAAAATAGGGTGCATCTGGGCACATTGCCAGCTAATGGGTTAACCAGAAATGGTACCCTATGTACTGGTATTTTTCAGCTGCCACCTACACTGGCACCATGGCACCAAACATTCAAGATTTTATCCTACATACAATAATTAACTTACTGTAAGTCATACATTTCCACAAATACCTGATCTGCTTTGACATATTTTGTTCCATTTCCAAGTTTTCTAAGATCAGTATGGAGCCTCTCAAGAGTAGTCAAAATTTGTGGTCCATTCGTCTTAAACGCTTGTTCAATTTGAACCAATAAATATGCTTCCTCCCTATCGTCCATTGCTTTCTTCACAAGACTTCGAGGTGAGACATACGAGGACTGATCTGACCTAGGACTGTTTGTGTCACCAAGGACAGGGCGTGGACTGATGCGGGGACTGACGGAACTATTGTTTATGTTATCAAATTTTAGTTCATTGGAAGGTTTACGCTCGTGGGGCACAGCCTTAAGTGAACTACCTTTAAGGCTGTATGAAAACAAGTACTTGATGAGATTTTCATAGTTAATCATATTTGTGTTAGTCTCAGAGGCAAACTTGTCTAAAAGTTGTTTCAATATAGTTGAAGGTATGGGTACTTTATGTCTTTTCAATGTCATTTCAACTTGATGTTCAGTTATATAACTAGTCAATCTAGGATCAAAGCCTGCCATCTCAGTGTAAATTTCCTTAAACTTTGAGGCAGGAAATTGAGATAACAAGCGTGACAACATGAAATCAACAGCCTCAGTTTCTGATGGGTAATCTTGCTTGCTAACATTTCTTTCCTTTGACTTTGCCTCGACATTTTGATGTTTTTTCCACACAGCTTCTTCTTGTGATTTATTCGAGGATAAACTCAAAATTGATGGTAAATACGGCTTGTTCGACTTTTTAGTTTCGCCAGGAAAGTCGTCCAGAAACCAAGGAGGTCTACTGGAGTATTTATAAGGCGTTTTTGACAAGTTGTCATATTTCCCGCCATTTTGTCCCTTTACTTCGAGAGCTTTGCCTGCGACGATTTTAACATTTACACTCGGCTGTTCATCCGTCCCAAATGGAGCATGTAAAGCCATTTTTAACACAGGAAATTAAAATTCGATGCTTTTTCTTCAATCCAAGTAATGCTAGTGACATCAAACAGTCAATGTGGATAAATTGTCAAATTCACACAACGACTACATTGTTATTTGTTAACTGTATGAAGGATGCTTTCTTTCAAAACGCTGTTACATTAGCTTACCGTAAGAGGTATTAGCCAAATGTTTGTAAAGCCATTTAGTTTGTTAGTTAATAAATGTTTAAATCCCTAGTTACTTTGTTTTTCTCGTGCAAGTCTTTTAAATATTTGATGCACAGAAGCCATAGAGACAATCGGTTGCTATGCAACTGACAAGTGACAAGCACAAAGGGCCAAGGTCATAATAACGCGCGAAATAATGGAATATAGGACATTACTGTATACTTTTTGCTTTTTTTGTACAATGTACATAGTAAAAGATACGAAGTTTAATGAATTGTGTCAAAGTAAATCGAAAAAATATTAGTATATAGAGCTCTGTTTGTTCAAAAAGATAATAATTGTAATAATTGCCTTCACTTCAGCTAGCCTACGTATTATGGCATACAGCACCTACGGCTACGCACAATATCATAGGGACCATAGGCCTAAGGCAGCCCAATGGTTACGCTGGTTTATTAAATAATGGATTAAAACATTCAAATGTTTAATAAAACTATTGTTACCTTGTTGAAAATGACGAAAATATAATAAATTTACTTGACAATAATGAGTGTCAACAGACAACAGTATAGCTATATAGTTGTAATTCAGTATTCCTTCCAGACGTTATCCCTGGGCCTGTACATTATATAGTTTATGCATTGCCCGAAATGCTGGCCCAAAATGCCCGAATTTGAATAATAACATATTTTAACAATCATAACTACTTTAATTGTTTTACAAATCAATGACCATCAATATGCTGAATTTTCAGATGTGAATTGCGTCTGTACATTTACCAATTGACTGGTTAGGAGGTTACACGTAAAGATTTCGGGTATCATGTAGGGTGTAAATATCAATCCTTGTTTGATTTGAATTTTTTGAATATTGATTAAAAATTAGTTGAATGGTTGCTACTCAAAATACTTTGAATTAAAATAAATTTGGAATTAAATTATATATAAACATTCCGTTGTTCTGTGGATATATTTTAAGATAAAGATAAAAACTTTATTTCGTGGCCCTCGTGCTATAAATTTATCGTTGGCCCTGTATTGCCATCGTTGGCCCTGTATTGCCATCGTTGGCCCTGTATTGCCATCGTTGGCCCTGTATTGCTATCGTTGGCCCTGTATTGCCATCGTTGGCCCTGTATTGCCATCGTTGGCCCTGTATTGCCATCGTTGGCCCTGTATTGCCATCGTTGGCCCTGTATTGCCATCGTTGGCCCTGTATTGCCATCGTTGGCCCTGTATTGCCATCGTTGGCCCTGTGTATTGCCATCGTTGGCCCTGTATTGCCATCGTTGGCCCTGTATTGCCATCGTTGGCCCTGTATTGCCATCGTTGGCCCTGTATTGCCATCGTTGGCCCTGTATTGCCATCGTTGGCCCTGTATTGCCATCGTTGGCCCTGTATTGCCATCGTTGGCCCTGTATTGCCATCGTTGGCCCTGTATTGCCATCGTTGGCCCTGTATTGCCATCGTTGGCCCTGTATTGCCATCGTTGGCCCTGTATTGCCATCGTTGGCCCTGTATTGCCATCGTTGGCCCTGTATTGCCATCGTTGGCCCTGTATTGCCATCGTTGGCCCTGTATTGCCATCGTTGGCCCTGTATTGCCATCGTTGGCCCTGTATTGCCATCGTTGGCCCTGTATTGCCATCGTTGGCCCTGTATTGCCATCGTTGGCCCTGTATTGCCATCGTTGGCCCTGTATTGCCATCGTTGGACCTGTATTGCCATCGTTGGCCCTGTATTGCCATCGTTGGCCCTGTATTGCCATCGTTGGCCCTGTATTGCCATCGTTGGCCCTGTATTGCCATCGTTGGCCCTGTATTGCCATCGTTGGCCCTGTATTGCCATCGTTGGCCTGTATTGCCATCATTGGCCCTGTATTGCCATCGTTGGCCCTGTATTGCCATCGTTGGCCCTGTATTGCCATCGTTGGACCTGTATTGCCATCGTTGGCCCTGTATTGCCATCGTTGGCCCTGTATTGCCATCGTTGGCCCTGTATTGCCATCGTTGGCCCTGTATTGCTATCGTAGGCCTGTATTGCCATCGTTGGCCCTGTATTGCCATCGTTGGCCCTGTATTGCCATCGTTGGCCCTGTATTGCCATCGTTGGCCCTGTATTGCCATCGTTGGCCCTGTATTGCAATCGTTGGCCGGGTATTGCCATCGTTGGCCCTGTATTGCCATCGTTGGCCCTGTATTGCCATCGTTGGGCCTGTATTGCCATCGTTGGCCCTGTATTGCCATCGTTGGCCCTGTATTGCCATCGTTGGCCCTGTATTGCCATCGTTGGCCCTGTATTGCCATCGTTGGCCCTGTATTGCTATCGTTGGCCCTGTATTGCCATCGTTGGCCCTGTATTGCCATCGTTGGCCCTGTATTGCCATCGTTGGCCCTGTATTGCCATCGTTGGCCCTGTATTGCCATCGTTGTTCTGTATTGCCATCGTTGGCCCTGTATTGCCATCGTTGGCCCTGTATTGCCATCGTTGGCCCTGTATTGCCATCGTTGGCCCTGTATTGCCATCGTTGGCCCTGTATTGCCATCGTTGGCCCTGTATTGCCATCGTTGGCCCTGTATTGCCATAGTTGGCCCTGTATTGCCATCGTTGGCCCTGTATTGCCATCGTTGGCCCTGTATTGCCATCGTTGGCCCTGTATTGCCATCGTTGGCCCTGTATTGCCATCGTTGGCCCTGTATTGCTATCGTTGGCCCTGTATTGCCATCGTTGGCCCTGTATTGCCATCGTTGGCCCTGTATTGCTATCGTTGGCCCTGTATTGCCATCGTTGGCCCTGTATTGCCATCGTTGGCCCTGTATTGCTATCGTTGGCCCTGTATTGCCATCGTTGGCCCTGTATTGCCATCGTTGGCCCTGTATTGCTATCGTTGCCCCTGTATTGCCATCGTTGGCCCTGTATTGCCATCGTTGGCCCTGTATTGCTATCGTTGGCCCTGTATTGCCATCGTTGGCCCTGTATTGCTATCGTTGGCCCTGTATTGCCATCGTTGGCCCTGTATTGCCATCGTTGGCCCTGTATTGCCATCGTTGGCCCTGTATTGCCATCGTTGGCCTGTATGGCCTTGTGCTGTAAATTTATCGTTTCACACAGAGAATCATGGATCGATTGTTTTATTGTTATCGTCTGTGTCTATAAATAATGGTAATTGAACTGAGTGGAGTGCAATTTGGTGTGAAATCAAACGCGTGATTACAAAGATTGTACGTAATTACAAGTTTGATTTCAGACCAAAATTGCTGATTCATTTTGAAATCTAATGTGAGTGGATTTTTAGAAATAAAAACCGCAAAGTAAGTTTAAAGATATTGTAGACTTTACATGTAAATTGATAAGCGTTTCTTGTTGTTTTGTGCATTCAAACATCGACACTACGATCGATCATTCCATATTTTAATACTTTGTGGCTTTGTGTTCAGTTTTGGCTGTTGCTCAAATGAAACTTGTTTTTGTTGACATTTTGACAATGTTTCATTCAAAATTTTGTTGATATTAAGGGACCGGTCATTATTTATGGCTGGGGTGGGGGCCGAAGAGAAAATGGTGGGGTAACTAAAAAATTAGGCAGGTCTGGGGTGGGGTAAAATAAAAAATGAGAAGGCTGACCGAGTGCTTAGTGCAATAAACTGAATGTTTAATTTAATAACGGAAAATCGAATTTTTAATATTGGTTGTTATGAAAAGGTTGATGATTTGGTGGGGTAATTTATTTTTTAACCTTCTATAAAATATTGGTACAAAAAAGGTGGGGTGGGAAAAAATTTTGGCTTTAAAACATTTTCTCTTCAGCCCTCACCCCTGCCATAAATAATGACCGGTCCCTAATTGGCCAGTATCCATTATTTGTGAAAAATTAGTTTGACTTGCCTTTAATTATGAAAAAAACTGCAGTAATGCAGTCTAGAGTATATTGACAATTTATGGTGAACGTACAGATTTGGTCATTTGCCAGATTTTTCTTAAATTAAGTGGCTAGTTGAGCTTCAATCTGATTGGTTTATGAATGATGCGAGCAAAGCTCAAAATAGTGCAATTTTATTTGGGAATTAATCGCACTATTTTTGACCAATCAGATTGCAAGAAATGCCATTGATTTTAAAATGAATATAAAAAAGATTAAAATTCAGTCAGCGTCTATACTAGCCTGCGTGGCAGGCGTTCTATTGTGGGGGAGGGAGTTCTGTTTAGAGCGCGCGCTTTTTTTTTGAGAGCGCGCGCTAGTCTCAAAAAAAAGCACGCGCTCTAAACAAAACTCCCTCCCCCACAATAGAACGCCTGCCACGCAGGCTACGTCTATACCGTTCTGGTATATTTTGAATATCTCGTTTTAAGTTGTTTTATACTTGCTGGATCTGTTTGAAAATCTCTCTGTGGACTGTAAATCGTGTTTCTAATGTCGTGTCAAGTTTTATTTTACTTCGTTGAAAGCAACTTCAATTATCGCGTTTTGTTCAATTTTCACCGTTGGGATTTTTGAATAATTTGCGGCATCTCATCTCGAGTTACCGTGGCAACAATTATTATTTTGTGTCTCGTTGTCTTATGTTTATGAAGTTCGTGTATATGTCTTGGAACTTCAATTACTTGTCATAGTACTACCGGGTGGGGCAAAAATAGTACGACTGTTTGATTTAGTATAACTTAAAAACTAAAAGAGCTATTACACTTAAGCAAGTTGCTTTGCATTCAGCCATGTCTAACTTAAATTTTGATATGTGCCATGTGCATTTTCATACAATATTGACCGAGATAGCTGCGTTTAAACTTGAGTAAACATTTTTGGAAGTGTCGAGAATTAGCTAAAAATGGCCTATTAAATAATTTGATATTATCAAATAAACCATTAGCATTTTACGCAAGTATTCGTTTCAATGAAGTGAAGTTGAAGTTAGAAGGCCAAATGTTAGAATAAAAGAGGATATCTACTCAAGAAACATTTCTAACTTCAACTTCACTTCATTTAAATAATACTTACGATAAAATGGTAACGGTTATCAAATTAGTTTAATAGGCCGTTTTTAGCTAATTCTTGATAGTTCCAAAAGTGTTTAGTCAAGAAAATGCACATGGCATATATCAAAATTTAAGTTAGACATCGCTGAATGCAAAGAAACTTGTTTCAGTGTAATAGCTCTTTTAGGTTTTAACTTATGCTAAATCAAACAGTCGTACTTTTTTTTGCCCCACCCGGTATATATCTGGCAACATTTTATACTTAAGGCTCGATCTTTTCCACTCATCGCAAAACCAACTCACAAGCCCGCTGCGAGTGCTTGCATCTAATTAAAATTAACTATCGAGCATTTTGATTGGATAAAAGTACTCGCAGCGAAAAAAAACTCGAAAAAATCCACAAATCCCTCAAAAATCCCCCACTGAAAAATCCCACTGGATTTATAAAATCCCAAAAAGGCCATCACTCATTGATCCAATGTTACTCAGCAGTAAACCTAAACGTTTAGCTAAACCTAGTTCTATCTGTTCTAAACTTTTCCCCTTACTGGTCCAGTGTTGCTACAGGAGGAAACTGGAGTATGTGGGGTAAACCTGTGGTATTTGGTAGCCAATGACATTCTGACAATAACATATTATTTTGTATTTTTAGTGGGTAAATGGACAACAGGCCATGTCTCATTCAGGAGGTCATCTACCTTTTGAAGCACAAGTGAACAAATTTCTTCAATATGGTGAAGCCAACAGAATAACAGTGGCAGTAAATAATACTCTCGATGCAACAACTTTACCTCCTGGAAAAATAGAATATCTTACTGGACCTCGGTGAGTTTGATGAAATATTATGGCGTTCGTTCTTGGTTGGTTGATTTGTTAGTTTGTAAACTCAATCAGTTTGTTCGTTAGTTCTTTCCTTAGCTAGTTAGTCATTCAGGTAGTTGTCGAGTTGACGTTTGTTGGTTAAGATGGTTTGGTAAATCAATCAATCAATTAGTTAATTAATCTAGTTATTAGTTACAATAGTTCAATTGTTACTTGGTAAGGTAGTTAATAAGCTAATAAGTTAGTTCGTTGATTGCTAGATTGGTTAGTTAGTTAGTTAGTTAGTTAGTTAGTTAGTTAGTTAGTTAGTTAGTTAGTTAGTTAGTTAGTTAGTTAGTTAGTTAGTTAGTTAGTTAGTTAGTTAGTTAGTTAGTTGGTTGGTTGGTTGGTTGGTTGGTTGGTTAGTTAGTTAGTTTAAACCACTGGCTTATAGAAGCAAAACGAACTATCTATTTCTCCCTTTCTTTCAGATACCCTCCAAGATATTTCATTCAAACCTACGAATTTGATTTCTTCAACTACGCAGGCATCCACCGTCCCGTTCGTTTCTACACGACACCTCAAGTCTACATCTCCGATATATCTGTCATCATTGACCTCTCGCCCGATAACACTGAGGGCAGCCTAAAGTTCAAAGCTCTGATCATAAGTTCAGAGAGATATCGTGGTTCTCTCATGATAAAATATGAATTATATGATCATAAGGATGGTAAGGTTGTGGCCAGTATATCGGGTCCTGAAGTACTAAGTGGTGTGTTGAAAACAGATGATATTCAACCATGGTGGCCAATTGGAATGAATGATTCCCCAGGATACCTAGGTAAGGTACGTATTTTGTGAGCTTTTGATCTGATTGAACAATAAGTATGTTAGGTCACAGCAATCACTTTGGTTTAAGTAAATGAATGCAATCCCCGAACAAATAACATATTAGGATATATCTCCAAATCTCCGTTCTTTAAACTTTTTTGCCTAAAATTTCATGCAAATGTGCATAATTTTGCATAATTTATAGCCTACCAATGCTTTCATGGTTGTAAAATTATTGTAGTTACATTCTTGTTGCACGATTATTCGGCTACCATTCAAAGGCTTCAGAAATTATTGGGAAGAGGGGAGAGGGGTCAGTTGCCCCCCTAGTATTCAATTCTCTTCAGTAAATGCGCGAAGCCCCACCTATACTAATGCTTCGTTATTTTGCTTTTATTTTCAACTCCAAGGTCACGGTGTCAGGCAGTGATATACTGGACGTCTACAATCTGCCAGTTGGATTTCGAACTGTTAAAGTGGAGAAGACACAATTTCTCATCAATGGCAAACCATTCTATTTCAAGGGATTTAATATGCACGAAAGAGCCAGTACGAGAAGTAGTTTATTGATCCAATGTTACTACAGGAGTAAACCAGAGTACCCGGAATCGGACGTGGTAGAGTCAGACTGGAAGTACTCAACTGGGTCAAAATTATAATGAGACAACTGTAACCTGCAGAAATGAAACCAGACTAAACATTTTTTCAACAAATATTATAATAATTTGTTTACATATTTATATATACAAAATACACTATAAATATACATATATATTGCATCGATAAAGATAAAAATATTAATATGCAATACGTTCTGTTCATTCTATATAAATATAAAGCTTAAATTTAGATATTTGATCTATTTGATCGGAAGCAGCAAGTAAAAAGTGAGCAACATCGACCAAAAATTGAACGCTTCTTTTTCTTGTCTTTTTTCTGATGATCGTTCTCTAATTGGTTTCCTTTTGGCTTGCTTTTATTTTCTATGTTCACTTGCTCTATAAAAGGTTTGAAACTTGATTTCAGTATACATATAAAGCGGACACCAACAACACAACGCAACGCAGCGCAACGCAACGCAATACGACACGACAATACACAACACAGCACACAACACACAGCAACAAAATATCAACTGCTACTTAACCTAAACTTCACCACGTTACACATCTTTTTTTATCAAAAAATCTGTGCCAGTAGTGGTGATGGTGTTGGTGTTTCAGCCAGAACCAGTGGTGGCGATGGTGTTGGTGTTTCACCCTGTGCCAGTAGTGGTGATGGTGTTGGTGTTTCAGGCAGAACCAGTGGTGGCGACGGTGTTGGTGTTTCACCCTGGGCCAGTGGTGGCGATGGTGTTGGTGTTTCAGCCAGAACCAGTGGGTGGTGGCGATGGTGTTGGTATTTCAGCCAGAACTAGTGGTGGCGATGGTGTTGGTGTTCCACCCTGTGCCAGTGGTGGTGTTGGTGTTTCAGCAAGAACCAGTGGTGGCGATGGTGTTGGTGTTTCAGCAAGTGCTAGCGGTGGCAAACGTGTTGATGTTTCAGCCAGTGATGGTGGTGGCGATTGTGTTGGTGTTTCACCCTGTGCCAGTGGTGGCGATGGTGTTGGTGTTTCAGCCAGAACCAGTGGTGGCGATGGTGTTGGTGTTTCAGCCAGTGCCAGCGGTGGCAAACGTACTGGTGTTTCAGCCAGTGGTGGAGATGGTGCTGGTGTTTCAGCCAGTGATGGTGATGGCGATGGTGTTGATACAACTACTATTACCTTCGATGGCAGTTGGAGCCACGTTGATTTTTGAGATGCGAATGGTCTCAGTAATGATAGTAGATGTCGTATTACTACAGATTGTACATGCTGTAAACTTAATATAACAGTGTTTTCAAGAAGTTCGCCCGTGTGCCCATTGTGAAATATGTCCTTGAGCCACCTTAAGTTTCTCATGGAACATCCAAGTTGTCGTGGTAGAATTTGACCTTCTTCGATGTCCCCAATCAGCGGGAAATTTCCACCAGCAGCAACCATTTTGTCGACCCGAATTGTGAGAACACCAGAAAGATCCCGATCACTCGTCGCAGAAAGAGACAGATTCAAACTTAAACATGAAGCCCCGGTCTTGCTCAACATATGTAAGGAATACTGCACGTCATTTCCACGACTCGTAACCTGAATACTTTCAGGGTTTCCACAACAAGCCAAAAGGTCGAGAGTAGTAGAGAATGATGCCACTGGTGGTGATGGTGTTTCAACAAGTGGTGGCGATGGTGTTTCAACCATTGGCAGTGATGGTGCTTCGGCCACTGGTGGTGATATTTCAGCTACTGATAGTGGTGGTGTTTGAGCTACAGGTGGTGATGGTGTAAGTGATATTTCAGCCAGTTTTAGTGATGTTTCAGCGAGTGTTAGTGACTTTTCAGCCAGTGTTTGTAATGCTTTAGCAAGTGTTAGTGATGTTTCGGCCAGTGTTGGTGATGTTTTAGCTAGCGTTAGTGATGTTTCAGCAAGTGTCAGTGATGTTTCAGCCAGTGTTAGTGATGTTTTAGCCAGTGGTGGTGATGGTCGTGATGGTGTTTCAGCCACGGCTGGTGATGGTGTTCCAGCCAGTGGTGATGGTGTTTCAGCCACTGGTGGTGATGGTGTTTCAGCCAGTGGTAGTAGCTCCATCGTCTTACACGGTTGGTGAATTTTGGGTTGGTGAATCAGCAGCTGTCTATCCTCCATCTTTGGTGCTTTTGGCAAAAGTATTGGTGGAATGTGGATGAGTTTAATAGTGACTACTTTGACAAATGGAGAGGGTGGAGCTGTTGTCAGATTTGTTCAGATTTGTTCAGATTTAGTAAGACGTTTGACACCTTTTCCAAGAGTGGTATTCTGAACCAACTTCAGTGGATCATTTAACAGCGAATTCTCAGTGGGATTTTTATCACTGGTTTGTTGCGCACTGGTAGTATTGTCATTACTACATTTATCGTTTACATCAACCTGTTCTGCATTTGATTGAATCGTCTTCGTTTGACCTATGTAACGTAAGATAATTTTGTACATGAATATCTACTTTTAAAACTATTTCTTATACTGCGCTTGTCACTGCAGATGACTACACGGTACGAAGCCCCACGGTACGAAGTGTTAACCCCCGGTCAAACGAGAATGAGAGTTGATAAGAGTTGGCAAGTGAGATTTTCATCAATTCTCGTGCCCCGGTCAAACGAGAACAAGAGTTGCATGAGAGTGGATATTACCACGCGTACCTGTCAAACGAGCAAAAACTCTCATCAAAATTTGAACAAGCTCGAAGTTGATGAGCGTTAATGAACATAAGAGGCGACGAGAGTTGGTGGTCAAACGCGAGCGAGCGTTTCAACTCTGATTAACTTTCATTCTCGTTTGATCGGGGCTTTAGACTTCAAAGTATTAAGAACAACATGTACAGTAATAGTAAATATCATACTTTTTTGTGTCGTCTCTTTTTTAAGTTCTTTGATCTTCTTTTCGAGATCCTCGCGCTCTGCCTTCGTACTTTTTCTGCTTTATATCGCAGCTCTTTTTCGTTGGTTTTCTAAGTACTCTGGCTTAAGATCGTCTGTTTTGTCCTCTTTTATGAAAACATCCAACTTTGCAAAAAGCCTGTCCAGCTTTTTCTCGTATTGTGTCAATTTTTCATATTGTTTTCGCGCAGCAGCAAGATTTTCGGGTAATTTTGCAATTTCCATATTTCTTTCTCGTTCACGGTATGCAATGAACGCCGTCAATTGCAATTATGACGGATGCAACTCTTGTTCTCGTTTGACCGGGACATGAGATTGACAGTAATCCGTATATTATCTCGAACAATCTCTGTCATATTGACCTTATGGCTGGCATTCCCTGGAATTGAATACCTTGAAAAAGACCGGACTGTCTTATTGTATACGGCAAATAATCTGATAACCCCTCTCCGTTTTCCTTTATCACGAAGCTTAACGGGAAAAAAATTGTTTCTCCAGCTAATCTTTTAACCGCACGTGATGGTCTATCTTTCTTAAAAAGGTCGTCCTTTGCATTGTTGCTGATAGTGATACTTCTGGCTATTAAATGATGTGCGCATGAATCCTGGTCCAGTCTGTGCAAATTTTCAAAATGCTCATCCAGTAACCCACGACTTAACTTCCCATATTACAGCAAAATTTCCAACTGTGTGGCAAACCTAAAATGTATTTCACTGAATGCACAAAGCATAAAGAGTTTTGTTAAATCTCCGAACCTTACAGCAACTAAAACATGCAAGCTGACTCTTTTTCAAAAATTTGTTTACTCTGAGAACTATGACATAATTGCCGTGACCAAAATGTGGTTGAATGACAGCATTTTGAACTCTGAGATTCTTAACTGTGGATGCACAATCTATCGTAAGGAAAGGGTGAATGGCAAACGTGGTGGATGGGTTTTATTCGCAATTAAACAAAGCCTTGAATCAACCAGACCAAGTAAGGACTTGGAGTGTGACGCTGAAATGATTGCGTCAACAGCCATAAGCTTATGGTTTCTGTATTTTACAGACCGTCGTCACCGAACAATAACACGGCTCTTTCAACAACGCATTTAACTCGTTCTTGTCCAAACGGAGTAATCAATCACTTTACTTATGAACATGAACTTGAATCTATACAATCTACTATTAAGTTCCGTGATCAACACCATCAATCACCTTCATGCCAAGCTGAAGCATTTAATCAATATTTTTACTCAGTATTTTCTTCTGATACATTTTCAATACTGACCTTAGATCATGACCTACCACAAGAAAGCTCTTCCGAAAATTATTCCGACACGGCTCCACTTAAATATCTGTTGCCGAAGTTGAAACTCTCTTGCATGAACTTGACCCAAATAAAGCATGCGGTGCTGATGCTTTTCCTACCAAAATGATTGTGCCTCAGAACTCGCTCCCTCAAAATGTAAATTATTTAATAGATCCATCTCTTCAGGAAAACTTCCTCAACAATGGAAAGAAGCTCGTGTAATACCACAAGAAAGGTGATAAAGTTCTCGTGAATAATTATAGACCTATTTCTCTTCTCTGCATCATATCCAAAGTGCTCGAACGTTGTGTATTCAATAGACTTGTGTAAATGGTCCCATATTCTCCTGGCTTAAAGACTATCTATCTAATCGGAACCAAAGAGTTTTGGTGAAAGGCATTACCTCTAATCCTCTACCAGTTACTTCAGGAGTACCACAGGGCAGCATTCTTGGACCACTTCTGTTTATTTGGTACATTAATGACCTCTCTGAATCGCTATCAAGGGACACTTTGATTTACCTCTTTGCTGATGATACCAAGCTAGCTAGAATTATCAATTCGCAATCTGATGTAACACAATTCCAAACTGATATAAACGTAGTAAGTTGGAAAATGAACTTCAATCCCGATAAATGTGAGTCACTTTCCATTACTCGAAAGAAACACCCAATCGAGAATGATTATGTTATGGATGGCATTCCAATTGTTACAAAGGATTCTCAGAAAGATTTTCGAGTGTTTACCACTAGTACCTTAAAATGGGACTTCATATATCCAACGTATAGCGCTAAGGCACAGAAAATGCTTGGATTCCTTCATAAGGACTTCTGATCCCGGTTTTGGCATCCAAGTCAAGCGCTCTTTGTATATGAGCTTAGTTAGATCTCACCTTGCGTGGTTATGCTAGTGAAGTGTGGTCACCACTCTCTGGTAAAGATTTATGTATGGTTGAAGGGATTCAAAGACGTGCCACTAAATCACAATCTCAATTACAAAGACAGACTTTTACCCTTAAACAGTTAAACTATTACCAATTTCGTATTGGCATGAACTCAAAGATCTTGTTTTCTCTTTTTAAACTGATCTACGGCATCTATGATATTGATATATCCCAATTTGTAACGCCTAAAATCGTAGTTAAAGCAACTAGGAACAGCTCACCCTTGGACTACATTGTCCCGAAGTGCAAAACATCCCAATTTCAAAAAAGTTACTTCGTTAAAACTGTGAAACTGCTTTCAAATCTGCTCTGTATAACCATTACAATACTGCTTTCAACTGTAACTTTGATCCTGATAATACTTCAACTTGGAAATCTATTTGTTTCAAATGCTCGAATACTCGAAATCTGGCTTCATCGTCCTTTCGTCAGTGCTGCCCTTAATAATTTTATTGATATTATATCTAACGTTTTACTGTCTATATGTGTGTGTATATCTGTTTTTGTGTGTTCGTATAAGACGTACTATAAAAATAATTTTAAATAGTCTATTTGAATACTAGACGTTTTTTCTGGGGTTTTTGGCTGTTTACCTTGTTGGGTGTAAAATCTGTCGTAAACTTGCCCCATTGTACGTAAGTTTAATGTACAGGCGCAACTTTTAAGCAATTGTACTGTTTCAGATATGGTGTGTGCATGTGATATACGCTGGTGTACGTCTGATGCTTGGTTTCAAATGGTAAAGGTAAACAACTGGCTCTAATACATGAACGTATGTCTATTTTGTTATGGTATTTTGTTTAGTGCCAGATTATTTAATTGTCAGTGGGAGACCCTTGCACCTTTATAGGTTAACAAAACTATTTGCCAATTTCTCTTATTAACCCATTAAGGCGCAATGTGCTGTGGTGCGCACTACTTTGTTCTTCGTAGAGATCCAATAAGGGGCATCTCTTGCTGGGGCAGTATTACTGCAGAAGCCGAACCTAGACTAAACTAACTTTTTTTATACTGGGTAGCTCTATCAGTTCTAAACTATTCTTCGTAAAATCCCACTTGCACTAACCACTGTGCCATCGTAATCATACACAATTTACCTGATCAATTGGCGATGGTCCTTGTCGACTTTCAACTGCCACAACTGCCTCCAATGGAATATTGTGAATGGAATATTGAATAAATTCTCTATGACAGGGGTTCGATTCCAGCAATATGCAGTTTTCAGATGATTATAATTTCGCCTCAGTCTCCTGTGAAGAGTTCCTCCAGTTCGACTCTACCAAACACCACAGGTTTTCTCTGGCTACTTCATCCTGTAGTGAACATTGGGCCAATAAGGGATGGAACTTACAACAGGAATATTAATCGCTCATTATTAATCTATGTAGTGACGTACGTCGCCCGTCGCAGGCAACGAGGACTAAAGAATTGCATTATTGTCAAGTAAATTTATTAAATTTTCGTCATTTTCAACAAGGTAACAATAGTTTTATTAAAAATTAGAATGTTGAATTCACGATATAATAAACCAGCATAGCCATTGGGCTGCCTATGACAATACTGACAATAGTGACTAAATTGTAAAACTCATTACTTTTTTAAAAATTGTACTCTAATTTATTGCCCCGCACAAACGAGCAAGTTTTCCTTAACATTAAGTTATATTTGCTCGTGTGTGCAACTTTTGATAAATTGATCGAAAAACTTGTTTGCCGTACACAAGAACAAATATACTCGTCAAGGAACTTGTCAAGGAAACCTTGCTCGTCTGTACGGGACGTAAATATGTCATTAGTAGTTTAACATGCACATCCAGGGTCGGAAGTAATTAGTATTCAGTCATCATTTGAGATGATGACGTCATTGGGGTGTGCGCACTAAGGAGGTGTGCGCACTAAGGGGTGTGCGCACTAAGGGGTGTGCGCACTAAGGGGTGTGCGCACTAAAGGGGTGTCTCGAGGGCATCTCTAAATCGGGCGTAAATATATCCAAATAGTTGATCTATTTTGATTAAGCAGTGTTTTTATGAGATAAATTTCATTTTGTTAATAAGCTTCCTCGTCGCGGCATGTTCTTTAGAGATATATCCATGACGAACACACGCGTACCAAACCTTTTCAATAAACCCATGATCAGTAAATATTCTTTCTTCACCATCATCATCGTCAAAATCAGGGATCCATTTCTTTCTGTCTTCCTGAATGAACCTTTGTTACAAGTCGGTCGTGGACAGAAAATATCTTATGATGAAGTGAACGATGGCGCAGGGACAAGCACAGCTGATGAGGTTAGCGATAACTTTTTTTACCATAACAGATGTTAAACAAGTGAAAGTGAAAAAGTTCAGCACTACAGGTATGGATTATACTATTCAATTTACGGACACGTTTGCTCATTTGGAGCTCTCCCAGTACCATAATCGCTTTCATGAAATATTTGAAAGTTTATTGAATGCCGTCACTGAAGATATTCCTCAGCACGATCAATACCCTATCAATCTTCCTTTCATGCCCCGTCAACAACTTAAAACCGAACGAGTTGTCATGTAGCTGAAATTATTGAGCGTGTTATTCAGTCTAATAAGGAATTTCGTTTGAATGATAGTGTGAATGTCAATTTGATTCATGTTGAAATGCCCCATGGTGGCAAAGGCACGAAGCGAAGTAAAATCAATTTGGAGAAGCATTTGGCTAAAAAAGGTTCGATTATTCGCATTCAAAACAAGGATGAATTGTGTCTAGCCAGAGCTCTCGTCGTCGTCAAAGCCAAAATTGAGAATGATAGACGGGATCGTCTTATACGAGATCATCGGAGACCGCTCCAAACACGTCTAGCGCAAGAATTACATCAAAATGCTTGCGTCCCCATCGGTCCCTGCGGAATGAATGAGGTGAAACAGTTTCAAACCTATCTCTCCGATTACCAAATCAACATAGTGTCCAAAGAGCGTCAAAACGTCCTCCTTTATACCTGTCCCGATCAAGAGAAAATAATTTACCTCTATCTGCACGATAACCATTACGATGTCATCACTAGCATGCCCGGCTTTTTGGCTCGGGGTATATATTGTCATACCTGTAAGAAAGCCTACGATCATCAGGGAGATCATCTGTGTCCCAACGCGTGTAAATGCTGTCGTTTTCCGAACTGTCCCATCGTATCCTGGATTCATTGTGACAAATGCAATCGGAACTTCAAAAGACAAGAATGTTTCGATAGACATAAACAATCGGTGGGAAAATCGAAACCATCCGCGCATTGCTAGTCAAATGCCCTGATTGTAACACAATCGTCAGACGAAATCAAAGAAAACCGGAGAAGCATCATTGCGGTATGAAGAAATGTCCTATATGTAAAGAGTATACTCGACCCGGCAACCACCGCTGCTACATGCAACCTGTGAAGAAACGAAACACAACCGAAACTTGTCGGACAATGAAGCCGATGATGACGAGGAAGATGATTACTGTTCTTCGATTTCGAATGTTGTCAAGAAAACGGTAACCACGAACCCAACTTATACGTGATTCAAAACGAAGCTGGTGACGAATGGGCGTTTCACGGGGATAATACGCGAAACGAATTCTGCGAATGGTTGTTTACCGAGGAACACAAGGGATGTGTCGTGATGGCACACAACTTCCAAGGTTAGCGATAGCTATTTCATTCTCCAATACCTACGCGAGAACGATGTTAAGTACAACGTTATCATGCGCGGTGCAAAGGTCCTCGCGTTGTCAGTGCCTATGTTTAACGTCAAATTCATCGATTCCCTGAGCTTTATCCCAATGAGGTTGGCGGATTTTCCCAAAACCTTTGGCATAGAATAACTCGCAAAAGGATATTTCCCTCACCATTTCAACAAAAAGGAAAATGAAAATTATATTGGACCCATACCTCCGAGTCCATTTTACCATCCTGATGGAATGAATCCTGATGGAATGAATCCTGATGAGAAAGAAAAGTTTTTAGAATGGCATAGCAATTTGAAACGGAACAATTACGTGTTCGACTTCCAGCAAGAAATCCTAAGCTACTGCCGCTCCGATGTTGATATTCTTCGTTGCTGTTGTCTCGAGTTTCGCGAACTGTTCCGTGATGGCACAGATATTGACCCCTTTGAGAAATGCCTTACCATTGCGTCAGCGTGTAATCTGGTATATCGAACGAATTATCTCCAAGAAGACACCATTGCCATCATTCCTCCACACGGTTACTTCCCGGAAAACAAACAATCCATTCTGGCGCGAAAATGGTTATCCTATACCGCTGAAAAGAACGAAATCTACATCCAACATGCTCACAACGGCGGAGAAAAACGTGTTGGCCGCTATTTGCTGGACGGGTATCATGAAGAGACCAATACCGCCTACGAAGTCCATGGATGTTTCTGGCATGGATGTTTGAATTGTTATGCCCGTGATACCGTGAACGCCGTCACTGATAAAACGATGCATGATGATGTACCCACGGCGACAACGAAAGAGCCATTCAAGAAACATGGCGTAACGTGGAATTAGAGAAAGCGTTGGAGAAAGGTGACCAAATCCTACAACTCCATGAAGTGTGGCATTTTCCTCGTTCGTCAAACAAACTATTCAATGACCATATCGATACCTTCCTCAAAATCAAGCAAGAGGCGAGTGATTACCGAATTAGGAATTGCATCACGGAGGAACAGAGACGGCTTTGACATATAATGTAGGCTATATGACACTAAGTATAAAATGTTGCCAGATATATACCGTAGTACTATGACAAGTAATTGAAGTTCCAAGACATATACATGAACTTCATAAACATAAGACAACGAGACACAAAATAATAATTGTTGCCACGGTAACTCGAGATGAGATGCCGCAAATTATTCAAAAATTCCCACGGTGAAAATTGAACAAAACGCGATAATTGAAGTTGCTTTCAACCAAGTAAAATAAAACCTTGACACAAAATTAGAAACACGATTTACAGTCCACAGAGAGATTTTCAAACATATCCAGCAAGTATAAAACAACTTAAAACGAGATATTCAAAATATACCAGGGACCGGTTGTACGAAAGGCATTTAAATCGCTATCCACCGATTCGTGCGAGTTTTTCATTAATAAACTAAAGATTGAGAGCGCTCCAATTAATCCTCTGAAAGACGTAATTGCAAACCAGACCAATGTACATACTCATAATTACGACTTAAGATTTGAGCCCAATAATAGGCGAAGAACAAATACAGAACGATTTAAAAATTTTATAACTGTAAAATACAATAATTAGTGTACATTTAGTAAATTCTACCATGTCATTCAGTTTATACTGCAATTTGGTTCTAATAAACCGATTATTATTATTATTATTAACTCGCTATCCGCCGGATAAAATTTAAACGCTCGAGAAATCGCGTTGTATCAAGCCCGTTTAGCGTTATCCACCGATTAAATTTTGCTAAACGGTAGATAAACTTATCCCGCGGATAAATTCGAAGTTCAGTCAAGAAAAACAATGAATATTTCGCATGAAAGAGGCTCTGATTGTGATAAAAATGCAAAAATCCTGTTCGAGGGTCCGCCTTTTCTATACCCAATAACTGAAACTTAAAAACTCACTTTTGACTCCTCAAGATTGTTCATGGCTATATTCATGGCTCTTTTCATGCCGTTGTCAGTCGGTTTATACAAGGTTCAGTATTCTGGCTTTTTCCCCCTTTCTTTTGAAAACAAGCAGTTATTAAAACCAACAACAAACTAGTGCCTAGTGGGCAGGGCCGTAGCTAGCAGGTAAAGGTTGGGGGGGGTGTAAGTCGAAAATTTCCGAATCACACAATTGTTTTCCGAATAAGTAGGGGTACGCGCCGTAACCTAGGGGCGTTAATCTAAGAGGGTTCGGAGGCATATTCCCCCGGAAAATTTTCAATTATAGGATCTCGGAAATGGCATTTCCCGCATTCTGAGAGCAAGTTTCAGAGAAATCAAACGATTTTCAGCGGCAGTTAACAGATTTGTGAATTGCGGTTTAACATAACAAAGAAGGCGAAAAATAGACAATTTAATTCTATATAGCTACGATAACGGTATCATAATTTATCTACAGTAAAATGGTTGCAGTTGCACACAAATAACATTAACTGAACGTCAAGAACTTTTGGCGTATAACGTACTTATTATTATTATTAAATAAACATTTACAGAGGGTTGAACAACATTATTACCTAAACGGTATTCTTCCTGATGGCCCTCACGCACATAATGATAATTTATAATCATTATGTACATAATCATTAAAAGAGGAAAAAAAAAATAAAATGTATTATATATATATATATTTACAAATTTTAAAGGGAAATATATATAACGTCATAGATACGGTAAAGCAAAGATATATATATATATATAAATATAAGAACTAACTTGGACTATAACATTGGCATCTCGATAAATTTTTACATGCAGTACATAGGAGAAGTTTGTCACATGATTGTTGAGGTCAAGGAAGAATTGTTTCAATTTCCTTTTGAAGGAGTTAGAAGAATGATAGTTATTAAACAGTTTAAGCTCAGTTGGCAAGGAATTGAAGAGCAAAACTCCACTGTAGGACAGTTTTGTCTTTGCAAACTCCGTGCCAACTTTTGGAATTCTTAAATCCGTATTTCGGGAAACAAGTGTACTGTCATATTTATATGGGTTTTTTAAAACTGAATAACTATGAAATACAATGCACTAATGCAGTACAACCGCCTTCATAACTCATAAGCTAAGAACTAATTCAGTCGTCTTCGGGACCAACTGTTAAGCCCTATATCGATTTACTTATCATAGGTATAGATTCATAGCTGAACCTAACTACCTCTTAAAAAGTAACAAAATGTAATTATAAAACGCACCTTAAATAGGTTATCTGGTGCGCCAGCGACTTTAAACCCGATATGCTTGTACGCTTTCAGATGAGCGCTATGACACAATTCGTTGTGTTTCCTCCGATAGTCCGCGAGTTCAATGTAGCGTGACAAACGAGACATTCAGGGGCGTAGCAAGGGCCCTGACTTTGGGGGGGCAAGCGTATTTAAGGGATGTCGGGTTTAGGTGCGACCGACCAGAAAGCAGCCCCGTAGCTGGCTCTCATTTCTTAGGGGGGCACACTTTTGCTTTTCGTTCATAATTCTTCTATTTTTATTGTCGACGGGGGGGGGGAGGAAAAACGACATCTAAAAATTTTTCACGGAAACTATTACCTTTATCTTCTCTTTTCAAGTACAAAACCTGCATTTTTATAATATAAACCAGTGTTTTTATCAACAAAATCACATTTAACACACCGATACTTAATTTTTATTTTTTTTTGGAAGATGTACAATTGCGCCAGGGGGGGCACAGGGGGGGCACAATTTTCCGAATATTCTAATTTCAAAAAAGTTGGGGGGGTGCGTCACCCCCCCAATACCCCCCTTCACTACGGCCCTGCTAGTGGGCTTAACTCTGCCAAACAAGTATACAAATTATAAACCGAAAAGTGAGACAACAAGACGCCGAAAGTCCAACATTTTTCGTTCGCTGCTTAATCGCATTCATGAGCCAATCAAAACTTGGGAGAAAATGTTCTTAAAACAATCATGAATCTAGTGCAAGGAAGTGGAAGGTCAAGGAACAAAATGTTCAGAATATATTAAAATTCATTCACAGTTTCTGTGCATGCAGTGTATAAAACAGAATCAATTTAAACAAGACAATGAAACTTACAGTATTTGCTATTGCAGTCGCATAAAAAGTCCTCGAAGAAGCCGAAAGTCTTTGAAACGAAATGCAGACTTACTGCAACGACTAAACGAGAACGTTGGCATTTTATAATAGTTTGAAAGCTTTGTGGATTTCAAAAGTTGAATAAAGCAAGAAAGAATACAAATTAAGTTGAAATGTTAAAAATGCCTGGCAACGGATGATGTAGAGGTAAGAAATTTCAGGAAAATCCGGTTAATTTTAAGGTTATCCGACGGATAGTTAAACGCGGTGCTAAACGGGCTTCGTACAACGCAATTTTATAGCGGCTAAACACCGTTTAAGCTTTTCGTACAACCGGCCCCAGAAGTATAGACGCTGACTGAATTTTAATCTTTTTTATATTCATTTTGAAATCAATGGCATTTCTTGCAATCTGATTGGTCAAAAATAGTGCGATTAATTCCCAAATTGCACTATTTTGAGCTTTGGTCGCATCATCTTGAGTATTAATCGCATCATTTTTAAACCAATCAGATTGAAGCTCTTCACCACAACAACCAATCAGATTGATGATAGAATTCAACTAGCCACTCAATTTAAGAAAAATCTGGCAAATGACCAAATCTGTACGTTCACCATAAATTGTCAATATACTCTAGACTTGAGCAACAGCCAAAACTGAACACAAAGCCACAAGGTATTGAAATACGGAATGATCGATCGTAGTGTCGATGTTTGAATGCACAAAATCACAAGAAACGTTTGTCAATTTACATGTAAAGTCTACGATATCTTTAAACTTACTTTTGCGGTTTTTATTTCTAAAAATCCACTCGCATTTTGCTTGTTATACTGACTACTGAGTCTTTTTAAATTTTGGTCAAATGTCAATTTGTCAAGGCAAACTTTTGGAGGCAAGGCAACCATGAATTGTGGGTGGTGTGAGCCAAATGTCTTCTAAACCCACCCCCACCCCCGCCTTCTCATGTGGAAAAGATCCTAACAGTATACCTCCTAAAATAAATAATATACAACCCCTATAAAAACTTAAAAAATAGCTTCTCTGACACAGTGTTTCTTACCATCAAGTGAAAAAAATTGCAGCGATATTGCAAACAAAATTACAAATATATACTTTAGAGTAGAATCTATGCAGGTGGTATTTATGGTAGCTTAGTAATGGAAAACCTTGAGGTTTGGCTATTTGTCTAAATCAAGTTGTTTCAGACAATAAAACCTGAACCTTGCCCGCTCCCAACCCCTTCCCTAACCCTAAAAGATCCGGCCACCCGTTTGCAGGAACTCACTAGTATTCTTTTTCTTATCCTGAGTGGGATTCGAACATACTTGCGAGTGCTTGCAAGGCCGTGGGTGGCTTAAACCACTGAACTACTACCTAAACCATCAACAACCTTGGCCTTACTCGTTTATTTATCTCTGGCTCGTCTGGTTTTTTGAACTGTGATCGATCCGCTGGTTTTTTGAACTGTGATCGATCCGCTTCGTAGGATTTGTCTATTTGTGTTGGTAGCGGTGAAAATGGTACGTTTCGCAATGAATCTATCAAAACTGTTATTCACAATATTTACCGAACAAGCCATCTTCGAACAAGCCATCTACCGAACAAGCCATCTACCGAACAAGCCATCTACCGAACAAGCCATCTTCAAAGTTAATTCACGAATGACATTTTGCTAAGCAGATAGCGCGCTCTATATATTGTGCGCCAGGCTTCACCCGGGACGCTCTCGCATTTCCATTTTCTGGCAATACTGTCTAGTTAACATTGTACACTTGCCAAGCATGTATAAATGACCTAACAGGCTCTCTACAAGAAAGTCTAGTGATAATGTGTTCTTGAGCAGATGTCATGCTCAGCCTAACCATAGGCATAGGCCTAACGCGATAAAGCTAAATTGGTTTGCACCAAGACGGAGTACGCGGTTTGCGTAAAAATGTAGTGTACCCATAGATATCTCATATAGTGTACCGGGGAGTGTATAATAAACACCGCATTTTATAATTGATTAGAACTTTCAGTATGCCATTGTTTGAGAAAATGAGAACACTCCGCATTCTCAGTCGTAGCCACTGACCTATACTAAATATAGGTCAGTGGTCGTAGCCCGCTGTATGAAAGTCGTTATTTATGAAATATACAAGATGAAGTATGATAAAAATCTTGGGATAATTGGTGATAAAAATGGTAATCGTGGGATATTTGGGGGTCTTGGCTGGTGTTGTTCACTTTTCTGGTCGATCATGACTCATGAGGACATGAGTTATTTTGACCAAAATGAGCGCAAGTTGATCTTCAGAATTCAATGCGTCAAAGAAAGCACTGTTTTGATTCGTTTCTAAATTCTAACACTATACACAGCTTGTTTTATCTTTTATTATGTTCACAGAGGAATATAAGCAAGTTTGCCTTTTAATATTTTTATCATTTACCGTATGGTCGGGGGTGAAAGCTACAAACCAGACACAGATTGCGACTGCAGGTGAGCACCATTTGCGCATAGAACTCGTATTTATATAATCTGGTCTTTGTATTTTCTAGGAAATTCATTGCGTATTAAACAGTTTGTTATGTATAAATCATAGGCTTTAAGACGTGAAACATTAAATTCAGTTTAATAGTTTATTCCAGAAATTTTACATGCTGTATAAATTAGGGGAGCGTGACCAAGTCAATTTTATGACAGCTAATTGTGCATTTGTGCTGCTGAGGTTGAATGTTAAAATTCCGTGTTTTATCAACACAGCTACAACCATTTACCACCAAACGTTGCAATTAATTTATTGCCATTTCGTATTTTTAAGTGGAAATTCATTGCGTATTAAAACAGCAGATAAAAACAGCATAGAATTGAGTCAAATTTTAGACAGTATCAACTCAATATTAGTGCAGTTACAGTAGTGTATTAACAATGTTTACATTATATTTCTAGTACGTATGTTATAAATAGATGGTGTTTAAGTTTAGTAAACATTATACACAGAAGGATAAGCTATGCACACAATTGGTTCATTTTGGCAGGAAGCACTTGGTATAATGCATCAGTCAATTCCAGCTGCGACCATCCCCCCCGGGCCAACCCGCGGGCATTGGTAAATTTTTTTATAAATAACATGTATATAACGTGTGCTCTGATTGGTCGAAACCAGTGTTTGGATCAGGCCATCCAAACACGGAAGACTCGTGTTGTTGTTATTTTATAAAACAATTACTTTATGGTTTCCGTGTTTGGATGGCCTGATCCAAACACTTGGGAATGTTGCTCGAGTTAAGAAAAGCTCGCAAAATCACTCACCTTCGGCTCGAGATTTTGCGCACTTTTCTTAACTCTCGCAACATTCCCGCGTGTTTGGATCAGGCCATCCAAACACGGAAACCATAAAGTAATTGTATAGTGCAAATGCCCGGGGGTAGGGAAAAAAAGAAGGAACAATGCCCCACCCCGGGGCAAAAGAGTAAAACAAATGTCCCACACCCGGGCTGACAATTCAGTCAAGATTTTATTTTTGACACTGTACTAAATCACATGCGTGTTACCAATTATTACCTCAGTTCCTTGTACTTTTTTGGATTTTTTGATAAAAGAAAGAAAACCATTGTGTTCAAACGAAAACAATGATGAAAGGCTATGACACACTTGCTACTCGCTATCTACCGTTTATTTTAGATACTAGGCCTTTACTGAATATTTTTTGTTGTAAAACAGTATTAAATTAAGAAAAATAATGCAAGTCATGTAACAAAGAATTCTCAAACATTCTAACTTTTACTTTTGAAAACCAATGGGAATATAAAACTAACTTTTATACACATATTATAAAAGACAGGAATGCATCAAAGGTTAATGCCATTTCTATAGTTAGAGAGCTTAAGCAAGTACGTTGCGTTACACAATAAAACTTATTCCCTAGAATTTTAACAAAACGTGGTTGCCGTCTACATGGAAAGCTACACAGAGGATTCTCCAAAAGTTGTGGCCGCCATCTTTTTAAAACTCTGTTAAGGACAAGTGCCCGGGGGTCATTACCCGATGTTGACAAATGCCCTGCCCCCGGGTGAATGTGCGCCTGCAAATGCCGGGGTCTGGGGACAAGTTGGCTTGCAAATGCCCCGCACTGTCCCGGGGGGGGATGGTTGCAGTTGGAATTGACTGATGCATAAAGCAGTGTTAAGCCCGGCGCACACTAGTGCAAGTTGTACGCACAGATGTCATTCGTGACCAATTACGTGCGACGAAAATCCTAGTGTGCGGGGAAAATATACAGGATTTTTGTCACTCGTGTCGTGAACAACAAATATCAAACGTGTTTGATATTTTCTGTCATTCGTGACAAAAATTCCTCGCAGCAAAGAAGTGCGCATGCGTGTTATTTCCCAAAACAACATGGCGGATAGTGAACAAACACTTGCAGCTAGCACAGGAATTGCGACGGGCGTTCATTGGTCAATATTCTTCGTTCTTTAAATGACTAGAAAGGCGGTATATTTAGCATTATATATAGTGGTTTATTGCAATTGCATTCAGCGAGCTAGTCGGTGGCGTAGTGGTTTAGGGCGTGCGCTGGCTACAGTTTCTTAGAGCGGCTGTTCAAGCCCGGTCAATCCCGGCCAAAACTTTTTTCTCACTTAAATTATTTTTTCTTTCAAATAATTTTTTCCGACTTGTTTTAACCCCAAAATTCCTTTTCAGACATTTCTGGTTAGGGTTAGGTTAAGGGTTGGAGGTGGGAAAGGTTTATTTTATAAGTATTTGACTTAACTATAGTCAGGCAAATGCCCGCCGCAATTCCTGTCGCTAGCTGCAAGTGTTTGTTCACTATCCGCCATGTTGTTTTGGGAAATAACACGCATGCGCACTTCTTTGCTGCGAGGAATTTTTGTCACGAATGACAGAAAATATCAAACACGTTTGATATTTGTTGTTCACGACACGAGTGACAAAAATACTGTATATTTTCCCCGCACACTAGGATTTTCGTCGCACGTAATTGGTCACGAATGACATCTGTGCGTACAACTTGCACTAGTGTGCGCCGGGCTTTAGGGAACACATGTGCCAAAACAGAGGTGTCACCCAGACTGCAGAGAGTTGGTCAGAGCCACCACCAAACTTTTTAAGGGAAAAGTTTTAGCACCCCTGGAAAGTGTGTCATTTAAACAATTTTCAGACTCTAACCTACCCCACAAATATCTAAATTCTCTTGACTTGAGTTGTGCAACTTGGACTCAAGTTGCAATTTTTGGGATTTGTTACTGAGACTGCAATGCAAGTCAAACGTAAACTTGTAAATATCTAGTTAAAATCAACTTTTCCACCACTGGCACTGTAAATTCATTCATCATCTCATCATCCTTGGGAACCTTTTTGCACCCCTGCCCCTAGATTAGTAGCTTTTACACCCCAGAGATCTTGTCGAAAATAGCCCAACTCTACAGTCTGGGTTGTCATTTATACAACAGTGCCACTTTCCTGGAGTTTGTTGTCTTCCATAATTAGACAGTCTAATAATAAAAGAGAAATTCTGTGCAATTCATTAATGTTGATTGTGGAAGAATCTTCACACTGTCCTTCTATTGGGGGGTGTTACTATTGGTCAAGTGAAAATGAACCATTATATACCTCCTTTTAGGCCCTGTCGACACATGTACAAATTTGTTGTATATTGCAAACATTTTGTTTCATTTTCCAAAAAATTTGCATCCATGCTTAGGGTATCTGCCTACATGAATATGCTAAAAACAATGCAAAATTGCTAAAATCACTTATAAGGCATGTGCTAAATACAGCATGACACAAGTTCACAGTACAGCTGTGGGTGTTATTAGTGTGGGTGGATATCAAATTTCATAGACTTTACATCAATGTTTAATTTGTTTTCCAAATGTTCATTTGATTTTCAAATCTTTTCACTCGCAGACTATTTTGAAACGTTTTCATTTTCGATGTGTGTGTTCACTGGATATCTGTGGACAGATCAGAAAGAAATGTTTGCGTTTACAAACAAATCTGTATGTATGTTGATTTTGCCTTACCGTTTCTCCTCTTTAATTCAAGATGGTTTTATTTGTCATGATATGACTCTTGTGCGTTAAAATACCATGCTCAGACTTTTATATTTAACCCATTAACTGGCAGTACCTTACCACTGACGAGTAAAATCATCTGGCGTTAGAGAGAATAAAATACTAAAGTAGGGTGCATCTGGGCGCATTGCCAACTAATGGGTTAAAGAAGCCTTGCACACCACTGGGCTTCATCACATTGGTGAACAATTAATCATGTGGCATTACTGTAATCCAGTAAGAACAAATTCTAAGTGATGCCAAATGAACAAATGTTAATGAATGGGGTGCGAAATTTGAGCACATTGAATAGGTTAAACCAAATTTAAGTTGCTATGAACTAACCAGTGATGTTCCCTTCGTACAGTAGTTGTTTTACTTTGTCTGATGCTGGAAGATCAGTTCTCTTCATGGGAAGTCTCATGTGCACTGATTAATGACTTAGTATACAGTATACTAAGTCATTAGTATATGTCTTCCAGACGAAGGGCCTTCGCTCAAAACGTCGAAGTTCTCATTGTATTTTTCAGGTAGATTGATCCAACACAACAGCAGTATATTGTAAGCTATATTTTCCTTAATCTGAGTATCAGGCTGATTTCCCTTTCTTCAATGCAGGTGTAGGAAAAGGAAAGAGGGCCTGATACAAATCCGTTCCTGGTCACATGTAAAAAAGTCTGGCTTTTGACCCGATTGGTCTATCAGCCAACGTAAATTAGCCCATTGGCTTGCAATGCACCCAGATGCGCCCTACTTTAGTATTTTACCAAACAATTTTACTTGTCAGTGATAGGGTCCTGCCAGTTATTACAGTTAATGGGTTAACAAAACTATCTGCCAGTGTCTCTTGTTAACCGATTAGCTTGCAATGTGCCCAGATGCGCCCTACTTTAGTATTTTACCAAACAATTTTACTTGTCAGTGCTAGGGTCCTGCCAGTTATTACAGTTAATGGGTTAACAAAACTATCTGCCAGTGTCTCTTGTTAACCCATTAGCTTGCAATGTGCCCAGATGCGCCCTACTTTAGTATTTTACTCTGTCTAACGCTAGACGATTTTACTTGTCAGTGCTGGGGTACTGCCAGTTAATGGTTAACTATGACTTTTTGATTGGCTGTTATGTGAAATTCACTTTTCCGCTGGGATATTTTGATTAAATACTAAATATAGATTTTACTTGGAAGCAGAAAGCGGACAGGTTGTTTGTATGACAATTAGATTGGTTTAAGTCTTATTTAACAAACCGAGAACAAGTTTGCATCATCAATGGCCATAGATCATCTTCCAAAAAGGAGATCATCTGTTACTCTTACTCTATATAAACGATTTACCAGCGAATCTACACAAGACTACTCCCTGTTTATACGCTGATGATACCCAAATATTTTCTTCTAATGATTATACTGAACTTATTGATAACCTAAATTCTGATTTAAATAAAATTAGTGAATGGCTTGTTAAAAACAAATTGCAACATCATCCAACCAAAACTAAGTTAATGATTATTGGATCGACACATAACCTAAGTACTAAGGTTTGTGATTATACAGTCCTATTAAACAGTAAGTCTATTTCTTGAATACGTTCTTTCGAATGTCTAGAGGATATGTAAAAAAGTTGGATCTGGTATCCCAATTATGAGACGGGTTAAGTCTTTTGTTCCTGCAGATACTCTGCAAACGATCTATAATGCCCTGATACAGCCATGTTTTGACTATTGTTCTCCCCTATGGGGAAACTGTAGCAAACAGCTCCAAGATAAACTTCAAAATTTCAAAATCGTGCCGCAAGGATTATTGCCGGCGCAAGCTATGAAATTAACTCAGCTGACGTTCTTGTATCTCTCGGTTTGGCAACTTTAGAGAGAAGACGACAAAAGACTAAGTCACTACTTTACAATCGTTGACTAGGATAAGGTCACTGCAGCCAAATTATAATCTTAGAAATAGTATTACTGATTTAGCTCTCGCAAAACTGAGAAGGGCATTCTTGAAAAAAGGTTTTAAATACAGCGGGGCAAAACTTTGGAATAGCCTTCCTTGGGAAGCACAACAAGCAAAATGAGTTTACTCTTTCAAAATGAGTATTGGTAATAAGAATTGATTACATACTGATAATTCATGGGTCACAAATATACCTGTAAATAGGGTTTTAACCGTTCTATTTATTTTTCTGTACATGTTAATGTGTAATATACAGTATTTTGTTAGTGTATCAATTTTGTAACTGTATTTTTATATTTGACACCCCTCATGGAAACCAACAATACGTTAATGAGGCTAGCGTCATTAAATAAAATACAAATAAAGCCTGACCCTCAGGTTACCATTTCCTCATTATGTGCAAGTTGAGGACGCAGGATTTTGTTGGTACTTCTGTAGGAATTTAACTGATGACTTGCTTTTCAGCAACTTCTTCTCTGATGATGCCAGGACAACCAACAGTGTCAAATGCAAATGGCCAAATACGACCAAGTATCACTGTTATATCACCAAGTAGTGTTGCAAGTAGCAAATCTATTACAGGTGGTAAACAAATACTTACTACAAAAGGAACGACAATGATTGAAGAAGACAAGATGGAACCCTGGGTTATCATTGTAATCTCAGCTTCAGCAGCTGTAGTTCTTATTGCTATTGTCATTTTAGTTCTTCTTTTAATCTTTAAAAGGTTAGTTTAGACCAGTTTTTAAATGCACCCGCTACAGTAGTTGTAGCTTACATAAGTGAATGGTATTGGTATACCTGTGACATACAGTATGGTACCTACCTGTACGGTAGTTAATTAACCCATCAATGTGCACGAGTCACCTTTGGACAGGTTGATCACAGTTAGGCACATGCTTGCTTAAAGGATTAAGAAAAATAGCAGATAATTTGGTAAACCCATAACTGTTACAGCTGCAATGTTCCATAATAAGACCGTATCTACTTTTTACTCTGTCTAATGTTAGATGATATTGTTAAAGAGAAATGATGTAAATGGGTTAAACTTGACATACAAGAATATCTCCCTCCCCTCCTGCAAGTACAGTAAAATGATATGACATTACTTAGAGTAAAATATTAAAAAGGAGAATGAAGTTATGCCACACCCATCATAATTTTGCTATATAACACACTTTCTGTGTGTCAATTATAGAAGAGGAATGCACTCTCTTAGTGAAGTTAATAAGTTCTTAGTGCACTTACTGTACTGTACTGTACTGTACTGTATTGTACTGTACATGTATAATTACTATATACCGAACAGCCATGTACGTTTGTACTGTGTGATAATTCACAAAATATGTTTCTGTGCAGCACAGTAAGTATATATATA
The DNA here is from genome assembly GCA_016169945.1 of Trachythela sp. YZ-2020. Taxonomy (NCBI): domain Eukaryota; kingdom Metazoa; phylum Cnidaria; class Anthozoa; order Malacalcyonacea; family Clavulariidae; genus Trachythela; species Trachythela sp. YZ-2020. The sequence continues at coordinate 3,084,286 of JADLSH010000395.1, forward strand.
TATACTGTAGGTGCTACTATAGTTGTTACAATAATATGTGATGGTTTGTTTTCAGACGACGTATTCAAAGACTGGAAAGAGAGAGAAATTTGTCCTATACCAACGCGAATTATGAAAGGTAAGTAGGTAAGAAGGTTTTAAAAACTAGGTCAGTATAGACTAGGTAATATTTGTTTCATCATGAAACTGTGTACAGTAATTTAATATCATGTTTTTTGTTCTATCTTTACTTGTGAAGTACGGTGAAGTTCAGAGCAGATATGGAGACAGACGGTACAACTTTAGAAAGGTATAAAATGCTAACTATGTTTGAATTTTTCCCCACATTTATTATGACCTGTAGAAATCCTCGGGAGATGTTTATATAACAAAAAGGCTTCTAACTTCTGAAGTTCTGTAATCCAAAACCAAATATAAAATTAAAGTTATTCCGAAAAATGAATGCATAATACACAATTTTTAAACAGTGTAAAAATTGTGTATTGTGCACTCATTTTTCGAAATATATATGATTCTACATCTGCTGAAACTATCTGCCGGCGAAGGATTATGTATGGCAACTTACCCTACTGTATATTAACTATTTCCTTTTGGCATTGGCCCTTGAAAGGATGTCGTGTTCAAGAATCAAGTGGATTAACTTCGTCACACGAGGAAACTTCTTGAGTTTAATTTAAAAACACAGCCCAATCTTGTGAATAACTGCATGCGTATTGTAGAAATTGACCCCTTTCATAGAGGTGAAAGGCCTTTCCATGTGCTGCCAGTCGTGCCAGAAGGAATAGTTGTGCATCACATGGCACTGTTACGAGTGCTGCATGTACTACATTTAAGTGCATATAATATACATCCAGTACTGTATATACAGCTAGTAATATATTTTATTTTAAGTGACCCAAGTACACGAAAGACAAACAACAACCCACGTCGAGATGCTGGTTATGAACGTGTTGACCTTCCTGGTGATAAGAAGCCACAGTATGAAAACGTCAACCCACAACATTCAGTAAAAGAAACAAATGAAACAGCACGCCCTAAGCAGCCGTATGAAAATGTCACACCTATGGTTTCTTCAGCCAATGACAAGGCTAAGGCTCCTGATGGTCGATACGAGGAGGTATTTTTAGATTCCTCCAAAGAAACTAATGACGATAAGAAAAAGAGGAACGATAAGTGTTATGAAAATGTAGAGCTCAAGAATTGATATTGCATAGAATAGTCAGTTGTAATAGATGCGAATTAAGGTGTACATGCATGTACTTCATACTGTACACTGTATTTCCCTATAAGGAAATGCCATAGAGCATTGCAGAGTATGCTATAAATTTGGACACTTCTAGTAGTGAAGATGAAGAGAGTGTTGCAGTGTTAGACACTTGGACTGTAATTTTTGTAAAACAGTATAGTTATTACTGCATGTTAGTACATTCCATACTGTTCATAGCCAGGGTTGCATGAATGCAAATTGTATATTTGATAGACTAAATTTGTTTATACACAGACACTTAGTTGGTTTCATATAAATTTTACATATAAGGCTTTAAATATTGATTGTACTGAATTATTGTATTAGAACGTATTTGAATTATTCTAGTTATACATGCATGTCGTAGGTTTCAATATTGATTTTGGACTCGTGGCCGGCTGCGTGTTCACCGTTCGACATATACTGTACAGTATTCTTGACTTGCAACCGATCTGTTGAGAATTAGAAGACAATCAATTGGCGACCATGTTGGTGCCAAATTCAATGAAAGATAATGAGATTATTTTGTTGAAATACCACCAACATGGCTGACGTGCAAGTAGTTGCAAGTCAAGAATATAGTGGCCATATACTCTATGCATGTACATCACATAAAAGAGCTAAAAACTAAGTACTACCTACTCATTTCGCAAACAAAAAAGGTCGACACGTTTTGGCTGACTTACTATGTCTGAGTGTAGTCACTATCTTGAAAAACACCGCTGTATACCAACGGTACTGCCGGAAATACATGTACATTTTGTTTGCCTTTCTCGAGAACATTAATTAAGGCTTTTAGCGAGCGTGGGTGCATGATATCTTTAGAACAGGAAGTATTTTGGTTGCCTTTGAAATTGTACTTGAATACTCTACATCGGTTGAATGAAAAAAGATCTAGAACGCCTCTTTAAAAAAAAATGGCCTATAATTAGTTATAAACCAATTTTCTTTTGAACTTCCGTAAAGACCTTCGCCTCTAGCTGTATTTGAGAAAAAAGAAGGCTTTCAATCAATTGCGTGATGTTTATAAAAAATATTTATATCAAAGGACAAAGGTATACTTTCGGAATCTTTTACGATACGAATTAAACGTAATGTAATTTTTAGTTTGGTCATTTTATTAATTTTTCGTGATATATCCATGGTTTAAATACTGCTATGTCCTTGTTTCTAGCGTTCGAGATTTTTTAAGTCGAATGCATATGTAACGTATTTTACCCGAAATGTGGTAACATGCTCATGTTTCGTGCATGAATATATTTCTCTTTGATCTTGACCCCGATCACAACGGGTCAGTACGTACCTATATATGAACAGGCTTTGTGATTGGTTGGTTATGACTAACTGTGGTTATGACTAACTGTGGTTATGACAATATACAGGGTGTCCCCAAAAAAGTCCCCCTATAGAAATCACTCTTGTTGTTAAACGTGCGCTGTTATACCTCTGGGAATTTAAAATAGCTTCTAAAACGAACAGCAACACAAAAATGTCAAATTACAAATTCGTTTTACCGTCAGTTCGAGTAAGAACGTCAGTTCAACTGACTATAGAGCAACGAGTATTTGTCGTAACAACTTATACGTCGCGTTTTAATTATTTGGACGAAGGGAAGTTGTAAATACTTCCGCAGTTCATGTACAATTCAATTAAATTCCCAAAGGTATAATAACGCACAAGAGTGATTTCTAAAGGGGGACTTTTTTGGACACCCTGTACAGGGTGTCCCCCAAAAAAGTGACACTATAGAAATTATCCTATTGTTATAATTTGAATGCCTGAGCACTATGCTAAACCCACAAGTGCATAAACTTCTGCTTCTGGAATTTAAAATAACTCCTATTACCATAAAAATCAAATTACATGTAAATCCATACATCAGTTGGAGTAACAATAATGGTTCAATTGACTACAGAGCAACGAGTATTTGTTGTAACACAATTTACCCTAATACTGAATGTAACCGCAGTGCAATAATCGAGGAATTCAACGCTTTACGGCAGCAGCCTGAAATGATTCGAAATGTGATGCGCGGAATTCAGAGGCGAACCATTCTTTGTGTCGAAAGAAATGGGGGGACATGTTGAAGGGCACGGCCCATAGTTTAAACATTAATTTAATCAATTGTTGTTACGTGTAATATAAAAAGCAAACCATTTATTAGTGTAATCGTTTTGCTTGACACGGGCGTTAAAATATTTGGAGGAAGCGAAAACGTTTTAAAATGCTTAAATGTAAATACAATTTAATTAAATTCCCAGTCGTGTAATCACGCGCGTTTAAGAGCGGTTTAAGAACAATGAGATAATTTCTATAGTGTCACTTTTTTTTGGGACACCCTGTATAAGACATTAAACTATAGAAATCGTCTTTCTAAAGAACGATTCATAAACACTGATCACTTTTGTTTGAGAAGACCAATCACAAACCTCTTCATGTTAGGTAGGTACTTACCGATCACAACCCTATCTCTAACCCTATTGTGCGCGAAACATGAGATTGAGAATATAACCCGAAATGCATTCGAAACTTGTTCGTCATGAAATTGAATGGTGATACAATCATTCTAACTGATAAGCATGGTATGAAAGAATGTTGTGTATTGACTCGACGCTTAACCGCACATGTAGTTTGGTATTGGTTGGTCCATATATAGAGAAAGAGTTGTATAGAAGTATCGAAGTTAGAAATATTTCCAACTATGATAATATACGTACAGTAAATACATGTAGTTAAGGTTAGGGTCAATGTCAGGGTTACGGTTATGGTAAGGATTAGTGTAAGGGTTAAGCTTGGTGTAAGTGTTAGACTATATCCTAGGCTGACTTTTATCCAGTGTCAGTCAAGGTCACGAAAAATGTAGTGCCTGCAGTCAAGGTCATGAAATGCAATTATGTCATGTCATGTAAGAAGGTTTCGAAACAAACATTTTGAAAGGAACTTGAGGGCGCCTTTTAATAATTGTTGTAATTGACCACAACATTTGGCCTGTAGCATTATTCACCCAGGTAAATAATTGCAAACATATATAAACAAAAATGATCTTTTTCTGGATAAGTTGTGCAGTTTTCCGACAGTTTGAAAAGGACAGTTTATTGGGAGAAGAATCCCCATAAGCGGCATATGACAGATAATGTAACTAGACCTTCATTGCAGCTATTGCTCAGCATATACAAAATGGCATGCACATAACCTACATTTAACCTGTAACTAAGTAAAAATATTCGTCTGAAAGTTAGCGTGGGACGGGAAAACACGTATTCTTTCGTAGTGAAACTACAAAAGCGATAACATTTTGGCAGTACAGAATTTTTTTAAATTTTTGGTATAATAAAATATTTTTGCGGGAAAATTAAGTATGCAAAATTTGAACATAGATCACCGGACAAACTAAAGAAATACGGCGAATTAATTTTGAAAATTGAATTTTTAGTGATGCCAGCAATTCAGATATGCCACATGCTGTTGGTTGTTTTCTCAGTGGTTGTTTTCAATCGACGCCAATTTGGTTGATTTTCAAAACACACACATTAACATGTATGTATTGTTTACTGGTCGACTTGAGCCAGGGAAAAAGTAAACTCTTCTTAAAACAAACCAGGAAATAGTAAACTAAATCAGCTATTAAATTAATTAAGAATCAACCAACTAAAAGATAGCGCCTAGTGACACACAATGACGTTATGTATAAATTTAAAAGAGAATTGGCTTAATTGGTGAAGTTTCACGCAGAGGGCTTCTTTGATGAGATCAGTCATTTCCTTTTTCAGTACACAGGATGTTTATACCCTAAAGAGCTTTTTGTGTAGTGACTATATTTATTCATTGAAGGCTGCTTCGTGAACGGTAGAGATTGCAAACAATAGGGTGCAGTCATGAAGACTGGTATACACTTGATCTTAATACATGTACTCATGGTAAACTGGGTAAATGGAGAAGGTATACGTATTTCTTAAATAATAAGAAACTACATTGTGATTTTTACTCCACTATATCACTCTATCAGTGCATGATGCTATATATTTGTATGGAAAATTTGAATTTGCGCAAATTTGGACAAAGTATCTTGGCAGGCACTATGCCACTATAGACTTACTCCAAGTCTCTGTTAGTGTTTGTTATACAGTTAAAGTTTGTCGAGTGGCGACAACGTTCGTCTTCCGTTAAGTCATTGATTTTTGGAGTTTATTCTTTCACTATAAGTTATTCTTTTAATACGCTGAACTTGAATTGCTTTATTTCTTTGTCCTTTGACTTTGGAATGGAACTTCAAGTTAATATTTATTGAAAAACTGTTCATGTTTTTTGTTTATACGTACATCTTACTTCGTGCTATTTTAGTGGCTCATTCTGAGAGAGGGATGTGTGCCTATTTGCGTATTTTTCCTGACACAAGCGATCCTTATAGAGGTGGCAGCGAAGGAGGCTACATGCGCGTATAAACGGCGAGTTTTACTACAAAAGAATACCGAAAAATCGTGAATATTCGCTTATTTGGCGCATGCGTTAGTATGCGGGAAATATATAGCGTAATTGTCTCTGTTTTTGAAGTGGTTATTCTTGGTGATCTTCACGTCATACACTGAACATTCTCGCGCGTGTTTTCAAAATTTTGTCACTGAAGATAACTTCGATTTTCACTTTAGATATCTGGCCGTATGGTACGTACGGTTTACCCAAAACTAAAACTGGATGTCCAGATAAAATTACATGGAAGGAAGGCTGGAGGAAACAGGATTTAGACAAAAAGACCGATACTTCATCTAATATTCATATGGATGTACAACTTGAGGGGTCTGGTAACATTAATAGAAGATTTTGTATAAAAACCGTGAAAGACACTGGGACAGAAGAATGGCCTCGAGGTGACTGTCATGAATTCTTTATAATGCATGCGTTCTTGTAAAAGCACGTTTATGCATGCACGTTTAGGCCTATTTGGTGTATGTTTCTCTATAGGTACTGTAGTGATCCTTTGGTGTATGTTTTGCTATATGTACTGTAAGGCCTGCATCCCTATATTAATGTAAGTCGTATATGTAAGTATTTAACCGACTACAAGTTATTATGACTGCATTCAGAAAACTTACATATTTCCTCCACAGGGTTCTACTGTATCTATAAAGCCAAAGACAGTTCTTGTCCCTCAGGAATGACTCAAGGTGCTGTACAATGGGACGATGTGGATATCTTAAACGTAAATAAACATGGTGGAACATTGCCTGATGGTGTGTATGATTCCAATACCAAGATATACTACTGTTGTCAAAATATGGGCAGATGGTTTGATCCAGTTGAGCTGCCAATACATCGTCCATTCTACCTTCTACCTCACAACAATTCTACAGTACCAAGATGTCAACTTGCTAAGTGGGCCATGAGTTTGCTGGAGTATATTGATTACGATACGGTGGATCTAACATCAGTTGATAAATTCTATGGTGATCACGTTTTTCTTGAACGCATTCGTTCCAAGTCGCTTCTATTACCATCCTCGTTTTTGAGAGTATATTACTGTTATTATGAAGGTAATAACCTTTTTACAGTACATTATTGATAATATTATGAAGAATATATTCATTTTATAAATTTTATTATTGTTATTATTAAGGCCAATGCATTGATTTTCTAGTGGGGTTAATTTTAGTTCCTCATAAGTTTGCATGGCGAATTGAAAATGGAACATTTATAATTTGGCTTTCGAATGGAACATTTATAATTTTGCTTTCGAATGGAACATTTATAATTTTGGCTTGCAAATGTGCTTTATAAGATAATACTATTTGCCTTGATGATGATCCCGGGTTACACTGTAAATTTTACGGACTAGTTTTTCTGATCCAAAAGACTTGTTTGTCATCGTTTTGCTCCAAACGAGAGTTGTTCTGGCATCGTTTTGGAATTTAATTTACTCCTTCAAATTTACAGTGTACGGATAAAAAGCTTTGCTATATAAATAACCATATTTTGTGTTTTTCACAAAACAACACTATTATACAATATCGGTTATTATAAAGGTTTATAAAGTAGATCATTAATTACCTTTATTTACTTTTAGGCTGTCGTTATAAAATGAATGAAAACGAAGGTGTGTTTGGTCCATTGAATGGCAACACTAAGTTTGACAAATGTTCATGGTCAATTGAAGTGGAAAAATCTCATGTGATATCAATTGAGTTTACCCAACTTCAGCTACCGAAATGTGAGGAAAGTTATTTGGCTGTGTATGATGGTAATAATGAAGAAGCAGTTTTGCTAGAAAAATATTGTGGCTCTAAAACTAAAAAGAATCGGATTGTATCATCTGGAAACCAAGTTATTATGATACTTAAATCTCTTACACCAAAAGAAGCTTTTAGTAGTCAACCAAAGTTTGAAGTAAAGTACAACGCTCAGCGGAGCCCAGGTAAGAGCGAATAAACTCTCTAAAGTACAGATTGGTTTGCACGGTTGTGCTATCAAACTTAAATACTTTGTTATTATCGTGTCTATATATAACCGACGCTTGACAAAAAGGAAACTCGTATTTCTTTTTGTCAGACTTCCTCTTCATCTTTCCCGTTTCCCTTTATTTAGGGGTCGGGCCTTCTTGTGCATATCCTTTCCATGTAACTCGATCTCTTGCAACATCTTCTGTAAGTCCAATCCCGTGATAATCTTTTTAATTCCATCACTTCATCTCAGTCTTTGTTGTCCTCTTTCAGTTTCTTTCATCTCTCTTCCACCCATTTCTCGATTTCTTCCTTCTACTTTCTTGAATTCATGCTTCTCCTGCTCGTCTTGTAACCTCCACATTCACCTGTTTATTTCCTTAGGTGTAATTCCGACAGTAAGGAGTATGAGTCAACGCAATTATACCTCAGGTATATACAGAAAAACTGCTCCACTCTCCCTACATTTTTACTTTTAACTTGTCAATCATATTTTGCGACCATGCCAATTTGTACAAAACGAGTACATAGCTTTAAATTTAATCATCTGAGAAACAGATAGTCAAATTGTTAAATTCATTGACACTGAGATATAGTTAGCTTCATTAAACCTCCAATGATAAACCAGATGAATGAATTGCCAAAAACAATCATTCATCTCTGAAACTTTCCTTAAGCGTTTGAAAAATAAAACCTGGGCGTTTGAAAACAAGACCTGGGGTTTAGTGTCCTTTGTGGGCCACCGTATAATTCACTACAAGTCGCAATGAGTGAGTTATGAGCTTCTGTGTGGCAGTGTGATGTAGTTTCCTATATAGAGGGTCGTGAAGGGGTAAAATGGGAGCTGGGATTTGCCTATTTTTGGACTGGGGAAATGGGATTTACTGCACTGGGACTGGGATTTAACCACTGAGAATGGGATAAACAATTCTGGAAATGGGATTTCTCTAGTATCTGACACATCTGCTCAAATTATCCGCTTAGCGCAAACAAGTACTAGCTAGGAGTGGTTCCACTCCCCGATACCAATTGCGTTCTCAATAACTCGAAATTTCCTTTCAAGAAACTCTAACATTTTGTAACATTTTTGCTTCCAGATTGTTACAAAAATGTTACAAACTTTTAGAGTTTCTTGGAAGGAAATTTCGAGTTATTAAGAACGAAATTAGTGAGAACAAATTTGATAAAATTAATTAATTTCTTGGTACTTAAAGTGAACGTAAAAACATATTGTATAAATTAACTCACCTGGTATACTGTGCGGGTAAAACATATTCTAAAAGTTGCTAGCGCTTCGTTCTTCGTTATGATACTATATTCAAATGACATCCCCGGCCCCTCCGAAAGAACACTTCATATTTGTCTACTGTTGTATAGCCTGTTTACGGCTATGCACATGCTAAATATAACTGTTGTAGTGTTATATAGTATTCACCAGTATGGCTGGCCCATTGAAATGGGCTGGCTCACTTTGCTGGGCCAGTTTTCCATTTGCTTTACATGGGGCGGGCAACCGCTAGTAAGAAATTTCGTGAAATGCTTTTTTGTCTTCGGCAACTGCTTCAGAAAGTTTAGTTTCGTTAATTCCTTACCTGTTTAGACCTTTTAGATTGTTTCAAGGCGGAATAAACCGAATAAATAAATGATTATTTTTCCAGCCCAGTTTGGCCCGATAAATGCATTTATATGAGCCAAGGAAGCCACAATCCCATGTGAATGAAATCTCGAAAACATATAAAGTGTTCTACCTAGCCTGGTTTACCACGCTACCCGCTGATATGAACAGCCCGTGAAAATTCATCATTTTGTTCAGTGTAGGTGGCGGTACATTTACCCAAATGGCATTATCAGCGATTATAATTCATTATCAGTTTGCAAATAGCCTGACTGAGAATGGGATTTCAGATTTCGCAACTGAGATTTGGGGTAAAATTGGGCTGGGAACTGGGATTTGAGCCAAAATTTGGCTGAGAATTGGGATTTGGTACCCCCTTCACGACTCTCTCTATAAACCTATTTGTTTTGTCACAACGCATTTCGTTCCCAGGGTTTCTGGGCTTTCCTCTGATGGTGAAACGAACATCTAATGAATATAAGAATGGGATACGTTTACCACCATTAATGTTAATTTGGTCGAAGGATGTACACAATTCTATGATCAAGAAATGGTTGAAGTTTAACGAGTCCATAAGCTCTCCAAGCGACAGACTGGTTCATTTGACTCAAAAACCTTTGAATAAAATTGTATCTATGAGGGAGGTCTTTACTATCACACACTTTCATCAAAGCATACTTTGATCAAGAATAGACTTTGTTTTTAATAATCTAAATCGGTCTTACCTGCAGATATGGCGGGAACTACGATGAACATAAATAAATATATGAACAGAAACGAACAATCGTTTCCTCTTTTTGTTAGTCTATATTTACAAGTATTAAGCTATACCATTATACACAGTTAATTTTTTAGCCTCTCTATTTTATTAATTAGGTGTAATTCCGACGGTAAAGAGCAGGAGACAACGCCATTATACTACGGGTAAATAGAGAAAAACATGCTTCCTTACACATTAAAAATGTATCACAGACGCTCGTGCGGTCATGGGGCGATGAAGGCAGGTTTCAAAAAACAAGCAAAATTTTTAAAATTATGGATTATTTGTTGTTCATTTATGATTTAAGATCCTGGTTTTCACTATACCCATGAGCATAAAACAGTAATTTAATTACCTTCTTCGATAAAAAGTTCCAGTAATTTACACTCGTTTAGAAATCCTTTAACTGTTTTCTATTAAACAGATAAATAAATCTGCTTTTATGATGTCTGAACGTCTTACTGCTACATTCTACATATAATTAGCCGAATTCATATTAGGGACGGAAAACTCATTTATTATACGAGTGGGTCTCGCGTATATTAAAGACTTTGCATGGTTTCTTGAGGTCTCCTCGCCATATACTTGATGTATGTAGTAATATTGTTACATTTTTGTATTTGTATTATTTGATTTGATAACAAAAAGACAAAAACAGCGACGAGTGCGGCATGAAGCATGAGCGCAGAGTGGACAGAAAATAAATCAAGCATATAATCGTGGACAGAAAAAAAAGCGAATTCAAAAAATCTAGTTTTTCTTATGCTTGCGTTGCTCTAGTGAATGAAATTGAATGAATTGATTGGTCACAAAGGAAATATGCATATACATTTTGTATTACTAACATACTGTAGTGTGAATTGTGACAAGGATCGGAAGCATAGGAAATACTTCCTTGAACATTGTCTTACCACTTTCTTCACCTATCCAGCGGCGGTCTGAAGAAAAATTTAGAAGTCCTTTTCACCTGGTATTAGGTTTTGAGTGGCTTCAGTTGGGGTTCCGGTGCCTTGCTGCCCCGGACTATTTTCAATTTTGGATGTTCAGAGTGGCCATTTCTGCATTTTCAGGGTGAAATTCGTGCAAAAAGTTGTACAGTTGGGGGGGATGGTAATTATATACACCCCTGCTTACCATTGTCTGTGATGAAAATGGGTATAGTAATTTTTCTGTATGCATGTATTTATAGTAAGTAAGTAAGCAAGTAAGTGAACTTTATTTAGCCACGGTAGACTCATCAGGATTTACACGCTTATAATAAAATTAATAGAATAAACAAAGGAAAGTTACATATTACAAATGGTACATATACATATTTACATAGCTACCTGTTTTCCATGAATGCCGTGCAATTAATAATATTGGATAAAATATTTAAAATTATCGAATGAGGTTGCTGCAGTCAAACTTGAATTTATGTAAAGTACTAGCCTGTCGTAACTCGGCAGGAAGGGAGTTCCACAGTACCGCACAACTACAACCAAAACTATGTTTCAAGTAGTTTGTATGCGGTTGTGGCATAGCAAATTTGCCACTGGTGTCTCTCAACGCATAATTTGTGATGCTACTGCGATCAACAAACATTTCGGAAAGGTAATAATCTGGTGCAAGACCATTCAAGGATTTATACACCATGATAGCCTTGGACCATTCCCCTATTAGACTAACTTTTGAACTAGGAAATTGTATCAGTACAGCTGGAAAGAGCATCCTAAGTTTAGGAAAATTGCAAAGTTTGGTTGCGAAATGTTGTAAAATGTGGAAAATATAGCCCTGTGAAGTTCGTAAATTTTGTATATTTTTGTATTACGCACGCAAAACGGTTACCACTTTTTTAAAAGTTGCAGTTTTTGTAATTTATCCGCCAGAGTACTACCGCAGCTATCCCAGATAACGGAACAATAGTCGAAATGGGGTTGGACTAAGCAATTATAAATAAGTTGCATTGTGGAAAAAGGAACATAAGGCCTTATGCATTTCAGTGCACCTATACACAATTTTTCAATGTGAACATTCCAAGATAAGTTCTCATCAATATGTGTACCAAGTGACTTTGTATGAGACACTTGTTTAATTAGAACGTTATTGATTGCTAATGAAGGAGTAGTTTGAAAAGTGTTAATTCGTTGGCGAGAGCCAATTAGCATAAACTCAGTTTTAGTCTGGTTTAAAGTAAGTCTATTTGCTGACAACCACTCGCTGACATTGGCAAGATCTTCACCAGAGCACACAACTTTATCAGGAGTATTTATAAAGATATGATCTATCAATGTAGAGGTTGAGTCTGTGATTCGAGTAGGTTCATTTATAAGCTGAGAAAGATTATATAAATCAGCAATATCCATGAGTAACTTCGAACTATGATCTAAGACTGTAGGGCTCAAATCACAATTGAAGTCACCCATTAGATAATACTCGATATTTTTGGAATCAAGTATATACCTAAAAGTGTTTCAAAGTGATTGAACTTTACTACGGGAGAATTTGGTGGCCTATACCAAGTGGTAATGAGAAAAGGCTTGGATCTAGGTTTATTAACAAAAATGCACAAATTTTCCAATTGTTCAAATGATAGATCATGCCGAACCGAAAAATAAAGGCAACTACGAATATAGAAACAAACACCTCCGCCAAATCTACCGTTGAAATCTCTATCACGACGAACAATTTCGTATCCATGTATATGCATTTCGCTATCGCTAATCGTATAGAATCAAGCCTTGTCTCATAGCCAAAACATCAATCGTATTATTGGATAGAAAGACTCTAAGCTCCTCCAGGTGCTTGACTAAGCTAGTTACATTAAGCGATGCAAGTTTAAAACCACTCATCTTAGGTAAGAGCAAGTTTTGACCATTAGAAATAGTTTGCATAGATTGCAAATTTACTGAATTAGCAACTCTAAACGAAGTGGTATCATGTCAATTATCTAAATTATTTGTATTAGTTTGTCTTTCTTATCTTTAATCTTTTATCTTTATAATATAGGTTTTATCCCAAGCGCCAGACCAACAAAGCAATCTCTTAACACTACAGCAAGAAATCAGTCCTCTGTCAGTAAAATCGCTTCAATAGTTTGTCTCGTAGTAATACCCATTGTAATCATTATTATTATAATTATAATTGTTTTATCTCGAGGTAAAGTAATACTTTATTTGTTAGAATGTTTTTGCGCGTGCGTCTGTGAATAGTGATTATGTGAGACTTGTGAGCTGCTTGCCAATCAGCAACTATATATTAGTAAAATAACGTAACTACATTAGAACTATGATTAAATGCTAGCGTCAGCAAAATAAACTGAAGGAGCCACTGATCGGACGAATAGCAAATATTTAACGATAACGATATTTACCTAAATCTAAAAAGTTGTAGTCTTCCCGTACACCAGAATTATGGTAAGATGAGAACTGAGAAGTTACATTTTGTTGGTCAGTAGCCTTACGTTACATGTGATGTGAACAGTATAATATTTTAGCAAAATAGTTAGTTTCCTGGTAAACCCAACAAAATGAAGCGGCTTAAAAAGGTCTATTGCCGGATCCCCTGGAATTCTTGCGTCGTTGGAGCTTTTCGTTGGGTTACAGCGTAAGGCTATAGTTGTAGACTAACAGTTAGAACAATCACTCAAATTGTTAAACAGCTGTATGTACCTGATTCAGAACTTTAGTGACATGAAAGATAAAATAAAAACATTAATTTCATTATTTACTTCTATGATTTTCTTCTCTATGCATCTCTGACAAAACTCTTACGTCTCTAATGTACCAGCTACAATATTTAATTGGTTTATCATTGATATTTTTTACTTTTAGCATGTTATTGATGGCTGAATCATTACGAAGTAAATTAATTTCAGGAACATTTGAATTGAACAATATGTTTAAAGCAATGAAAAGATGGGAACCTAGGAACTTCCCATTCCTGATTAAGGACCGCGGAGTCTGGGGGAGGGACCGCGGAGTCTGGGGGAGGGACCGCGGAGTCTGGGGGAGGGACCGCGGAGTCTGGAGGAGGGACCGCGGAGTCTGGGGGAGGGACCGCGGAGTCTGGGGGAAGGACCGCGGAGTCTGGGGGAGGGAGAGCGCACGAAGGTTGACAAAATTTCCGCCGGTATTTCAATTAGTGATTTTATCTTTATGCATCGAAAAGTGAGGGGTTGCCTGTTGCCTTCGCTCAATCGGCTCGGTCAATGTTATCCTCCTCAGCTTCGTTTCGGTAGCAGAGTCGTAACTAAGAGGGTATTGGAAGGGGGGGAGGGAGTTCTCAGAATTTCTCATATTCGGAAAATGTAGTTATCTATTCGGAAATATATAGACATCTCAAAGAAAACAACAAAAATCACGGAATTTGTATAATTTTATTGTACTCGCAAAAATCGGAATTTGTAAGAATTTGCCAATTTTCGAAGCATTAAAATTATGAGATTCGTATTCAGAAAATTGAATCTTATATTCAGAAGTACGAAGCTAAGCTTCAACCCAAAGTTACAAAAGTAAATTATTTGCTTATTGAAATAATTGGGATGACCCGCGAATACGGACTTCATTTTCTGAATTGCAATTACTAAATTCGGAAAACCTGTCATTGATATACGTATATTCGGAAATACGGAAATTGCTTTCCAAAACAATAGCAATACAAACTGACAATTGAAAAACTGTTTGAAGAAAGAAACATGAACCCTTTCCTCAGTCTGTTCTGCAGCCATCTATAGTTCAAGAACTGACAAAAGGGAAGCAACGTTGATGAGCTTAAATTCTTTCCAACACGTCCATTCGATCATTCTAATTTATTGCAGAGTTTAAGATTTTTGTCAAATTAAACTACGTGACAAAAGAGTGCGACATAACGAACTCAGACTCATCCTCGTACCCAGAGACTCTAATATTCCGGAGAGCGATTTATCCGCCTTTCGTACAACCGGCCCCTGGGACTTTTGATTGTTACGTGAAACAAAATCGCAAGAAATCTGTTGACGTCACCCTTGATATGGAGAAAAGAGATTTAGTAATTATACCTTCTTGGAATCGCGTAATCAACAAGCTCGATCTAACGACGTTTGGAAGGGTGCAAGTTAACTGTTACTGCAGGTGACTGGTGTTTTTAAGAGACTAAGGAAATGCAAACAGGGCTAAACTGCTAAACAGGGAAACATTTTTAAAAATTGCTGATTTATTTGAGCTTTGGCAGAGATGCATATATACGAACTGATATATAGACAAAATGCACTACCTACTAGCCGTTTCAAAATTAACATTTGCCGTAATAGCTTGTTACGTTAGCTAACAATTGGCGAATAATGTTAACGAATATATACAGAAAAAGTTTTTCGATTGTCGGCGATATATAAGAACCACGATATAGTTATCCCCACACACGGCCGATCGTTGGCATCGAGCTCAAACCTGGAGCCAGGCCGGAAATTTCTAAACTCAATGCACGTTTCTTAGGTCAGCTTTTATCGATTGTATTCCGGCACTCATTCAAGGTCATGAAGTGCAATTTAATACGTCGTGCAGGAAGGTTTGGAAACTTGTATTACATTTTATAAGAAACTTGTCTCCGGCTTTTAATAATCCTCATTTGTGTAATTGACTAAGATAGTTAACCAATTGTCAATTCTTAAGAGAGTTATAGAAATATATTACACAGTGAATTAAGTATATCTTCAAACTTGTATTGAAAAGTATAACTTGTACGTTTGCCTGCGTGCTTCAAGTTTGCTATATGCTCGCTACGACCTACAGTTTCGTTGATTTCCAGGCAGCATTTTCGCCCTGATAAATAATTTCCTATGGCTATGTTTCCAACCTAGGTTACAGTATAAATGTACAAGGAAGTAAAGAAGCTAAATTTAGGTTCAAAGGCTATCTTTGAACTGCACTATGCAGTAAAAGAAATCATGTGCTTTTTCAGAAGACAGGAAGTCTAAATATTAGGATAATTAAGTATTAAAGATTTTTTTGTTCTCATAACTTGATAGCGACTTTCAGTTCTCATTAAAGTCAATAATGAGTGCTTCATGAATATAGTATTAATTAAAGTTCGCAAACAACAGCTGGGTGCAGACAACATGCAGGGTGTCGTGACTGCCGCCATGAAGATTGGTGTGCATTTGATCATAATAATACCTGCATTGCTATTGCTGGGAACTTGGGCAAATGCATGGAGAAGGTAAATTCTTTTATATTCACGGCATTGTGATTTTTACACCACTACTATTGTTGTATGATAAATGTTAAATGCGACTGGATAAAACGGAATGAAAATCCGCAGCTCCTATAGTCCCTAGCAAGTTCACTACATTGTCATTTTGTACATTTATACATAGAGTTCCGTGACTATATATGTTTTGCTTCTACTGTTTAATAGTTAATAATATTTAAAATGGTAGTTAAAGTTCACTATAGTTATAGTGCGATTTAACTGCGATACAGTTCCGCCGTATACGCTGGCCTGTTTGAGATTTTTAGTGATTATAAAAGCAATTCCAATAGATCTATAAAGACTCTCAAGTTGAAATCATTGATTTAATCTATCAGTTATATTGAGCTCTCTACACTTCGTCCGAATGATTCCGAAAAACGCCGCCAATTATCAGTTAAATTTTACTAATACAGTTTAAATTGTACTACAAATGTTCGAAGGTTTGTTGATTGGGCTCATCGATTTTTTCTAGATAAAACAGTATAAGCTAGTGGTTTTCAAGCTAGTGGTTTTCAAGTTACGTCATCGTCGCCATGTTGGATGAACTTGACAAAGGATTTTTCTTGTTTGTAATTCAAATTTCATCCAACATGGCGAAAATCTCTTTGTTCTTTGATTTCCTTGGGAATGGTTGCAAACCACCTATTCTTCATCTATTTATCATGTTTCCATGGTAAATACACAAATATTTGTATAGAGAAAAAGGGAGTTGTCGAAACTTCCGCATTCAATCGGTTTGCAAATAGATAACGCTTTCTTGCACAAACAATATTTTATAGCCTATGAGAAATCTTTCTTTTGTGTTTAAATTCTGGTCAGCCTGAAGAAATAGAAGTATACCGAAGACTTTTAGGCCTTGCCCTTGGCGTATATTTTTTGGCTGATGAGAAATTGAACTCGAGGTGAAAGGCAAAACTAAAGCCTTTATCTACATCGCGACCGTTGCTAAACACCCCAAAGTTTAAAGATTTCGTAATTTTAATGCAAAAATATAATAGTTTTCAAGTCTTTGTCTTTGAAGTGCTCGGAATGGAGAAATAAACCAGAATAAAAGCAGAAAACCAGCTTTGCCTGTTTGCCCTGTGTATCCATCCAATTTTATACTATATGTACCGTTACATACACGTAGAGACGTTAAGGAGATAGAGTCACATATCCCATCTTTATGAAAAGGTTCTGATCACATCCGGCGAGAGCAAGATATTTTTGTCTGCCTTTCTGGAGTACTAAATATATGTTTGAAGGCAGGGACGTAGCGAGCGGGTGGTGTAACCCCCCCCCCCCCAACCGTAAAAGGTAAAAAAGAATCAGGTAAAATTCGAGGTAAAATTTTGACATTTTCAGGTAAAATTTGGGGGATAAACTCGTCGTCAGTATTTTGTAAAGTGATTACTAAAATAGAATGTTAAATTACTTGAAAGAGCCTGATCTCTTTAAAAACCTCCACGTAACTGAAATTTTGTGCAAAACACAGTCAATTCAGAAAACGCCAGAAATGCAGTCCTGGAGCCTCAAAATTATTAAAATTTTCTGGGGGAGGAAAACTCATGTAGTATTCAACTCAGTATTACAATTTATGATAATCAATGAGAAAAAGGCCTATTATAATCATTATATTTCAGATAAATTTTAACATTGAAGTTCAATTTTCAGGTAAAATTATTTGACACCCACCAACTCCAGATGCTTCGCTACGTCTCTGTTTGAGGGTAGCATGCATTTCTCGGCAACATTGCGGCGAGATTTTCTCTTTTCTCGGCAACATCTCGGCAACATTACTCAAAGTTGCACATTGCAACTTACTCAATACAATACAAAAAAAATATAAAAAATAAATATTGTATTGTATTGTATTGTATTGAGTAAGTTGCAATGTGTAATTGTGCTATTTAATTTAATAGATTGTTGCACCATAAGTCGGAATACCGCGTGACTCTACGACATTTTCGAATCATTGCTTTTTCTATAGGGAGCTGGCCGTATGGTAGGTACGGTTTACCTAAATCGAAATCTGGATGTCCTGAAACAACATGGCAGAAAGGTTGGCGGAGACAAGATGTAACGACATACTACAGCGGTTTATCAGTTGATTCTCAAATGGATGTACAACAACCAACTTATAATCGAACATTTTGTGTAAAAACCGACTCCGGATCAATAAAAACTAGACTGTGGCCTAAAGGTAACTAAACTAACTATAATATTATCGTACAGGTGAATGTACCACAGAATACCGCAAAAATTTACATGTTCCATATCTTTTGTCAAATATATATAATGTGGCTTCTTAATATTTTTTAGTATAGTTTATCGATATATTTTTTCTTCCTGGGGGTTTTGGGGCTAGATTTCATAGACTTAAATATATTTTTTTAATTGAACATTCTGTGGAACAAACTCTAATGTACCACAGAATACCAGTGCAGAGATAAATAAGCAACGGTTTATCAAATTGTGATAATACTGTAGGATATTGCTAACTTAATTTAGTGAAAGGTAAATACTAAAATCAGTACAGCATACCAGTGGTGTAACCAAACAATACCAGGTTTATCAATAATTTTGAAAAATTCAGTTTTTCAATTCAATGGTAAAATTGATTCCTCGGTGTGATTCCTGTATAGTAATAATGCATGGCCATGGGAATTGGGTCAAAAGTATTTTAATATATACTTTTAGAAGAATTTTAAAAGACTTCAGCCCAGGTAGAGAAATGAGAATATCCTGAATTTGCTATTTTGCACAATTTTCCGATATAAAAGACGGAAGAATCGTACGAATCAGAGCAAAAATTAGTGGTGTAAGACACGTCACTCAAGCCGAGTATTGAATTTATAAGATTTACCTTTTTAATGATAAACCTGATCCAAACTCTTAACTTATAAAACATTTCCAAATTTTTTACTTAATTTGCATATTTGGATAAGTGGAATATTGGTGTCGCCAAGTGACTGTAGAAAGCAAAACGTTGATTGTTGGTTTCATCAATTAAATGTCGACCAAATGATAAAGATGATATTTCAAACCCTGTATAATACTTCAAAATATATAAGGCCGGGGAGGCGTGATTTTTGCACACCCTGTATTAATATTGAGTTTTTGACACGATTCCATAGCGTGATAGCGAGGCTAGGCTTTTCAGTTTTTGAAAGCAAACAAACCGTCCATGAAAGTGAATTTTCAAAGATCAGTAGATCGAAGATTTTCAAAAATATTGAATTTGGAGCTATCGTGAGCAGAGTGTTCTTTTTACATGCGACTTTTTAGAAGACCAATCATAGAGTTAGTAGAGGTGAAAAAACATTCATGCATGCATCAGGCACTGTGTTGACAACACCTCAATGGATACAATTTACATTTCGTTGAGACTTGTGTAGTATGCACGTTCTTAATTATTTCTACGTCTTGCTATTTTTCTTTACGTCACAGGGTTCTACTGTATTTAATTACAAAGCCAAATACAGTTCTTGTCCCTCCGGAATGATCGGAGGTGCTGTACAATGGAATGATAAAGATTTCAGAAATAAAAACCAACATGGTGGAACATTGCCTGATGGTGTGTATGATTCCAATACCAAGATAAACTACTGTTGTCAAAATATGGGCAGATGGTTTGATCCAATTGAGCTGCCAATACATCGTCCATTCTACCTCCTACCTCACAATAATTCTGCTGTTTCCTTCCCAAATTGTCAGCGTGTCAGATGGACCATGAGCTGGTTGGAGTATTACAATACGGTAGATTCAAGGGCTGGAGGCGGAGCAACTGATGGTGATAAATTGTATGGTGATCATGTGTATATCGATAATTTGCGCTATGAATCCCCACTATCTCGATCAAGGAGATTAGTTAGGAGCCTTAGGGCATATTATTGTTACTATCAAGGTATGTTATGGTTAACTATTTCTTGACATGCAATAAAAAACTCTCGCAATGCAAAATTTCGAATACGATAAATTTATAAATTATGAGTTGCAATTATTGTATTATTGATTTGGAAAGATTCTGTAGTTAATTACATCGTAACGTTTTTTCTGACAATATTTATAATTAGCCCCAGTCACGATCCAGTGATCTGAATTTCTCCAATCCACCAGTCACTCATTGTTTTGATATATTTGTGAGGTTATGCAAATTACCGAGACGCGAGGCTTGTAATTCAAACATGGTCCCTATAATACAGTGTCTGGAAACGAGGCAAACTTGCGTTTATAGCCATGTGTGTGGGTTGATGTTGAGGGTGCACTGAGAGTGCACGTTTTCTTTGTTTTACAAATGTCAATATTCAGCGGCAAGGATTTTATTGGCTGCTTCCTTCATTATGCTAAGAGAACAATGTGTTTACTGGGCGTGAAGGTACACAAACATGAACAAAAACATAGAACAAAAGGTTTAGATGCGTTTCCAGACACTGTGTTATAGGGACTATGTTCAAACACAGCCTTCCAGCTGCGCCCTCAGGTTGTCACTGATTTGGCAAAAACCTTGCATTTTTCGCTTCTCGGTAATTAACTGTTACTCAGTATTTTGCGATCTGCGAGTGTGTAGAGAAAATCAAGCCAATGTTCTTAAGATATAACTATTTCTCTTGTAATATTTTATGTTAAACTATAGGTTGTCGTTACGAGATGAACAAGAATGAAGGTGTATTGAGATCACCAAATTTCAACAACAATCCTCAATTTACGAAGTGTTCATGGTTGATTACAGTTGATCAATTTCTTAAGATTTCACTCCAGTTTAATCAGCTCAACTTGAATAATTGTCAAGAAAGCCGTGTTTATATTTACGACGGTAACACTGAAGAGTCTCCATTTATGGGACAATATTGTGATATATCAAACCTCAGGGAACGGAGAATAATATCTTCTGCAAATCAGATGCTTGTAATATTTTCATCTAAAATTCCAAGAGAGCATCTGAAAACTCGACCAAGTTTTGAAGCCAAGTATACCGCTCTGACGCCAGGTTTGACAATATGCATTAAAAACCTTTCAAAACTAGTTTATGTATTAGTTAAATTACGCGGTTTGGATTAGTTAACTCTATGAACTACATTTTTATACAACTGGCCCCTAGCAAACTATCGCAAACATCAGAATATGAGTCCAACTTTGGGCCCATGCATATATGGACTTCAGTCCATATCTATTTATATTTTAGGACGTTTTAGTTGCGACTTTATTTTAAACAAAATAACTTACTACATATGACGTTTAGTTAGTTAATCTGCACTTTGCAGATAATATATTGAACTATATAATTATGTTATAGCTTCGCGTCACACCGAGGAGAGAAATTTTAACACAAATAAAAGCTAAAAGCATGCAGCGAATACATATATGAGCCGAAGGTTTATATATTCATTATTCGATGGCGTAGTGTCCGACATTCTAGGCCATATATCTACAATCTTGGACATAACGCTTGAGACGATTCCTCACAACATTGCAAAGTTAATGTACATTGAAAAAACAAACTTCGTGACTCCTTCTCACCCAGTTCAATTTTGTGAACAACCCCGAAACAACTTTTGGTAATCTACCATATGACACAAGCTCAACATTGAGTCAGGGGAGCGGGACTTAATTATTTTACATGGCCGGAATTTATTATAAGGGGTATGCGAATTTTCTATAGGGAATTTATTACAAGGGGTGTGCGAATTTTGTATAGAGGGAAAGGTAGTCTTAACCTGTTGTGTCCAAGATTGTAGCTATACTGTATGTTACTAACAATGAAGTTTTAGTACCAACTGCAGTTATTGTGTTATCATTTCAGGACCTACATGCATGCGGCTGTGTACAGAAAATCTTCCATTGTTCTCTACCAATCATTGGCATTGTTCTCTACCTAGATATATCTATAATATTTTATGTTAAACTATAGGTTGTCGTTTTGAGATGAACAAGAATGAAGATGTATTGAGTTCACCAAGTTCCACTGTTAGTCCTCGATTTATAAAGTGTTCATGGTTGATTACAGTTCATCAATTTTATATCATTTCACTCCAGTTTACTCGACTGAATCATTGTCAAGAAAACAGTGTTTTAATTTACGACGGCAAAACAGAACAATCACCATTATTGAGAATTGAGTGTAACATATCCAGATTTAAAGAGCAGAGAATAATATCTTCTGGCAATCAGGTTCTCGTAATACTTTCATTCAAAAATCCATCTAAGCATCCAATATCTCCACCAAGTTTTGAAGCCAAATACAGCGCTATGACGCCACCAGGTACGACAATGTAAAAGCGTTCAATTTCTTAATCATTTAATTATTTTAGTTCGTCACAGAGATCGCTCAGATTTTGGAGTAAAATGGCAGTTAATTGTAAGTTACTCGATTCTGATTCAGATTGGAATGTCTGGTTTCCTTGGAGCCTGTTTCATCCAGGGTTTCACTCGATCGCCTTGGTTGTTCCAAAGCTGAGTGAAGCTTACCTTACTATGGCGAGTAGCGGAAGGAGCTGTTTCATTCGTGACACTGTGGGCTACAGATCTTGGTTCATATAGGCAGGTAGCAGTGGCTCTCGTTTTCTGGCCGTCTAATTATTGTTCCATTTCGTTTGGGAAAAGCAGCGATGAAGCGAAATGAAACATACCTCAAAGATCTGTTAACTGCCGTGAGAAAAAAGGGGCCATTTTTTACACACGCGGCAAATAGAGAAACACGGTGTTTTCCATAAACACAAAACAATTATATCTATAGTCACAGTGCCTACTCCTTGAGTACATTCAAGAGGTCTTACTTACACCTTTCAGTAAATTCGTTGAATCAATATTATTAATAGTATTAACTATTTTATCTTATAGGTTTTACTCGACTTGAATCCTCCAGGTGCAAAACTGGTAGGTTAAAATGGAGTCTTGGCGTAGTATCACTTTTCTTCCTCATCATTCTATTTCTTGTGATATTTCGGAGAAAAGTGATGCAACGTCTGGCAAAATTACGCTGCCATGGCAACGGAGGAAATGAGGAGACACGTGAGCAGGAAATTGGTACAAGCCGATCGTTTGAAAATGGTGCATTTGCTTCATCTAACAATAAAGATAGAAACCCTGACCTCCAAACGGCACAGGATCGTGCTTTCACGGGTGAACAGAATTCAGATGGTGATAATTACACGGAATTGATTATCGAAAATATACAACATGAAAACAATTATGAATCATTGGGTGACGTTGAGGGGTCACAAAATGTTCAAAACACTGGTGCCGATGATTATGTGATTGCCTGTGTTGATACGAAAGATGCATATGAATACCCCGTTGTATAGATAGGGACAGTCGAGAAAATGTTTCGCTGTCACGCCCTTTCGATGGGATTTCGATGATTTTCAAATTTCAACTCATTTAAATGTTATTTCTATGTACAAATATAGATCTAAAGAAGTACGGAACGAAAACAATAGCTTCCATTATGCACTGATCGTCTAATACAGCTGTATTCTCTCTTCTTTGCCAGTATTATTATTGTTTCATTTATATTATAAGGGCACTTTTGCCCCCCTTGCCCCCCTTAGGAAAGGACAGGAGGGGCGCTTGCTCCCCCCGCTCCGGCGTCCCTGTTCGTAGTTTTCGAAAAAGTTAGTGGAAAATATTGAAATTAATATTGCATAAATAAGTGTTTTACCAGGGTTTCGAAAATAAATTCACGAAACTGTTTACCAAGTTATTTTTCTCGAGTGTTTGTATGACACGAAAGACAATGACAAAAAAACGAGGTCGTTAGGCCCTCTCTCCTCCGCAGAGGCTTTTGAGCGAGCGCTGCACGCAAGATTGCTAAGATTAACATTATAGCAGACTAATTGGGGGACCTATAATGCTAATCTTGCGTGCAGCGCTCGCTCAAAAGCCTATCTTGCGTGCAGCGCTCGCTCAAAAGCCTCTGCGGAGGAGAGAGGTTTAGGCCGAGTCGTTTTTGGTGTCTCGTTGTTTAAAAAAACCCTCCAGAGAACAAAAGCAGTCCAGTGAAATGATATTGTTCTGAAGTGTTTGGAAACCCTCGTTCGTGAAATCCGTGTGACAAGTTCATGAAATAACTTCTCGATCGTCTAGTGCTGTAACTTCTTTAATTAGATAAATTGGTGTCTGTGTCGAGTTTTGATTATGTAATTAACCTGGAAATGTGGTAATAGATATACAATTTTCATTGTTTTACTGTTTTTTTACATCCCCATTCGACTTGAAATTTGTTTTGAATACTTGTTATAATGACATACAAAATAATGTTAAACAGCCAGCTTTATAGGTTGCATAGTTAAAGATTTGAGAATTTAGTCAACCTCTATCCATAAAGATGCTCCTTTAAAACGCGATATAGTACAGTAAAACTTTCTCATGACAAGGTGAATTTTATATATTTGTAATCCACATCAAACAAGAAACATATAAATATGCTTAAATCAAATAAACGATTTTCCACGGCGTATTCGCAATCTTGAATCTTGTTATGAAAATTAAAGCCCAGCATTTGGGAAATCACTCGCTGATACCGTATTCGTATAACTATATATTGCAAAGCGAATTGAAACATAAAGTGAAGTTCTTTGGATGGCCTGATCCAAACACGGGTTTCGACCAATCAGAGCACGCGTTATATACATGTTATTTTATAAAAATATTTCTAAAAATTAAAAATTATCCGCGGACGCTGATAAAAATACGGTTGTCAATATCAGAGTGAAAAATTGATGAATCAAAGACACATGAACACTACTAAAAGTGTTAAAAGTGAAATATAGCAAAAATTGAGTTACAATAATTATTTCTACATATTTTAAGACTACAATTGAAATGATTTAATACAAATTGTCAATAAACTAGTGAATCAATCAACATAAAATGTATCAATTGTACATTTCCCCCTTGAAATTCAGTGCACATAGCCTATGAAAATCAAATACAATCTACTCTAAACAAAAATTTAAAATGAGACATGGCAATTATATCAATTAATATGAATTTTACAAATTCTAAAAATTATCATTATTGATATGAGTTCAATAAGCACAGTTTGTGTTTCTAGAAGATATCTCATATTCAACAGTATACGCAAACTTATAATCAGTCGCATTCGAATATATCAAAACGCAGCAATCAATTTACTCTAATACTTGTCTTAACCAAATGCGGAGCTTAAGTAATTTAAGCTGCTATTCTTGAAATTTATCTGTACTGGTCAAGGAATCCATTGGTCTCCTGAATAGGTGGGTTTCACCATGCTCTATTGTGTAGCACATAGTGGTCAACTTGCACTTATCCGAGTGAGAAAGTGATGTTAATTAATTATTTTCATTATATTTGGTGACAACCAAATAAAAGAGAGATGTTAATAGTTCAATTTTCTTGCTCCTACAAGTATCAACTCTTGAAGTTGACCACTACACTTACTAAAACCAACCAATACGTTGAACAGTTTTGAGTATACTGTCTATGAATGTTTCACATGTTGAATCAAGTGGTGGAATGAGTTTACAGTATCGTCACGTGAAAAATGCAAACATTATCTAATTGAATTATTAACGAATATGAGATATCTACCTGTTACACCACTAGCTCTTCCATACTTCTTAAATTTACATTATTAAAGTTTAGTAAACATCTCCGTCAACACACGGTTGAGCTATACTTTAGTTCCTGATAAATTCTTTCACGTATCGAAGTACTTCTGCAGCGGAGCGCATGGCAGGTTTCGATTTACCATCAAACGCGTTGAGAGGCACGATGGGATAGGGTTGTTGATTCGGATAGCGTGTTGGGAGGTAATAATTAGCGACGACCAAAGCCAAATCTACAACATCCATCTTCGTCCATCGTCCAAGATTTTGAACATTCCTTGCAAGGCTGTAGACATCGTGCGAGTGTAGCTGGTCGTTGGTCAGACCACATTCGGCATACAATACGGCTTTCAAGCTCTTCTCGACAATTTGCTGACTAAAAAAACAGGCAAAAGCATGGAATGGTCTTGTCGCTGTTAGTAAAAACCGGCATGCACTGAGATCACCTTCCGCCTGCTCTATCCACCGTTGTGCTTCTTCTGCGTGTGGACTAGTATAAGTTGTAGCACTGTCAAACATAGCAGAGTCGTAGCTGAATGGAAATGACTGCGATGAAGATGAGGTAGATCCCGAAGCATGAAATGAGCTGTGGCTACGATAGTTGTGGAAAGTCGCATTCTCTCGTGACGCCTGTCTGGCACATTGTTCAAACATTTCATCGAAGTCAAAGTTTTCAGGTTGTTTTGCTTGTTGTTGTTCCTTCTTCATACGCTCTATTTCTTCCAACAGAAACACCATCATTCTAGTTGCAAATTCAACGTTGTTTGGGTTCTTATCCGGATGCCAACGTAGGTAAAGCCGTCGGATTGCCTTGCGTCGTAGCTCTGGCGACAAGCGCCATGCAGCTCGTAGTGCTTTCAAAATTTCCTTCTTTGCTTCCTCGTAGCTCAATGGTTTTCCCGTCACATCGCCTGTAAATAGCACCAAATCTTTACATGCATTTTCGTCAGGGTAATCTTCGTAGAACTTGTACAAATCAAGAACGCTAACTTCTCTTCTCTCACTACCAATGTCGATCAGGTATCTTGCTTCAAAGTCGTATGCATCACCTTCAACGGAATTTGATGTAGCACACCTGAGAATTTCTGCAAGGATGTATTTAATGGAGGAGGATTCGCCGTCTTGGTCATCTTCGTCTGGCAATTGGGCACAATATGCCACAAGTTCCCCGGTGTGAAAGACAAATAGAGGATTCTGTTGTAACAACTGATGAAATACGACTGGAACTTCGCTGCCAAGTTTCACGTCTTCATTATTGGCAGCGTCTACTTGAATATCATGTTCGTTTAACACTTCGGGAATGTCTAATGGTGTGGCGCAATTCAACATACCAGACACGACAAGCAAACCATCGCCTTCGTCTTTAATTCTCCAATCCAGGATCTTGTTGATTGATTTGGCCACATTACTAGGTATCTTTCCGTGTTCCATGTATAGTGCCCAAGCATCATGACGATGTTTAACAACGTAGCATTTGCGTGACGTTGAGCTCCCTTCCAATACTTCATTCGTGTTCGCAAGTATTAAGAGAACTTTAACATTTTCCATGCATTTAATTTCAACTTTATTTAAGAATAATCTTGATGCTGCTTGTTCTTCTTCCTGGGACAAATTACTTGAACCTTTCTGATGTTTGAACAAGCGAACAATTCCGTTCTTGAACTCCTTGGATGTAAGTAATTCTTTGAATTTATTAATGAACTCGCAGCCGTCGTCGTTGTTACAAAGCCGACAAGGTTTCTCCAAACACGATTCGTCTAACTTTTCTTCTACGACATCATGAAATGGTTTGGGTCGTAGTTTGACAGGGAGGGCTTCAATGTATTCGTTTTCTAACTCTCTTTGAAGGCCACATTTTTCAAAAAAGCACAACGCATGATAAGAAAGCCTTGCAATGGTTTTCATGTGCCGAGATGGAATTTTACACAGCAGATCACTTGACTTGATCAATCTTTTATCTACACTAGGTAGATACAACTCTTGGACATTTGCAATAGATGAATGCTTGTTTTTCTCTTTGGCTTCGTTGTAAACTGAATCAAACAATAGAAACATTGCATTATGCGCTTTCTTTTCAAATTCTGGGTTCAGTTCGTTATCTTTAATTCGATCTTTTATCTTCCTGAAAACGTTTACAAGCTGCAATGCGGTTATGGTCTCTGTCGCCCCGAGACGCTTTAGTAAATGTTCAAAATTACCATACTCCCGAGGAACTTGATAAATGAGCGGTTTAAGAGATTTCTCTTCTCGAATCTTGAACGTAAGTTGATTTCCTTTCACGACAACTTTGGAATTATCCACCAGAATACATTGAGTGTTGGCCAAACGAGTTCCAATTGTTTTGCATGTGTCACCGCAGTCAGCGGAAATTTCTGGTTTGCAACATTTCGTCGTTTTGTGAAGGAATTTATAAATGCTATCCATAATTTTTGTCAGTCTTGTATTTCGTGGTAATGCTTGATCTTTCTTAGAGTATTCAGCAAGCTCTCCGGAGATATTCTGCAAGTGAGTTATCACCATTTCTGTGGAAGGATATTTGACTTGAAGGTGTTGGTAGATACTTTTAGTGTCGCACTGAGGATATTGACTGCAGACGTTTGAAATCTCACTCAATTCTGGGAGGAGATAAGCGGTTGTCCACACCAGAGAACGATATTTCCATGGCACAGCATCCGAGAACTGAACAAACGGTGGACGATCAGTGTTCTCGTCACAGCAGTACTGTCCATATAGGGAAAGATAGGCATGTTCTACCTTTTCCGAGGCAATGAACTTTATTGTGGAAAGATTATGAAGAAATTGAGGACTATGTAAATGATGGTTTCTAACAAAGAAACTCAGCAGTGCTTTAGATCTTCCTATAGTAGTGTTGTTTCTTGAAGATGATCCACCTTCGTTAGCCACACGACGAGCAAAGTTAATAAATAACGTCTCATCAACATCTTTCATCATACCAATTAAGACAAGAAAATCGAGCCATTTTGTTTCGTTGAAACGGTGTAGGAAATTTGTTACTTGATTCATCTTCCATGATCATAAACACTTGGTTGCGCGGGTCGTAGAACTCCGAAGCATTAATATAATGACCACTTTTATCGAGGATGCATTTCGTTATTTTCAAATGGACCAAAAACGAGCTTCTTGCGTCATTATACAGGCTTGGAAGAACATTGTCTCTTATGTCAGTAAGATATATAAGTCGCATTTCATCAGAAAAAATTGTAATATTGGGTAGAATGTACCTAACGTAGAAATCAGCATTACTTCTTTTCGTTCCAGCATCAAGATCAGTGAGTAACCTTTCCAAGGTTTGCAACATATCCGAGTGTAAGAAAAGACAGCGTGTATGCCCTTGAAGTTTGTCAATTTCTTCAGTAGGGACATCAAGGGGGATTACGCAGTATTCGGAGAACTCCGATAGTTTGTAATGTTTACCGTTGATGGCCTTGTAGAATGGTAATCCCTTTAAAACCGTTTTGTACTTTTTTTTTGGCTCAAGAATTTGGTAACCATCCTGTATGAACTGAAGAATCACTGTAATCTCGTTATTCGATAAGGCTTTCGCATCCAGATTCTTTGATTTTACCATGAAATCGAGGACATTCAGAATATCGGAAACATTGTGAGGATGAGCCACATACAATGCTGTTACCACTTCAGATGGTTGACTGAATACAGAATACAGAGATGAAGCGATCATTCCCGTCCAAGTCTCAGATTCCTGTTCACACATGGTAATACTAGTATCAAGACAAGGACAATTTAGCTTCTCTAGACTTTCACGAACCTTCAAGGCTGCGTGACTTTCATTTCCAATGAGCGTCATATCAATGACAGTTTTAGCCATCTCGACCGTGACAAGCTTCCTCGATTTAGTAGGTATAATTGGCCAAGTTTTAAGAGCATCCAAAGGACATTTGGTATCGTCCACATCTTTTGAGTAAGTTTGCAAGTATACCCAAAGCCGCTTTAGCCACTCCTCAGATACCTCAGTCGCATCATAATCAAGGTGAGTGTTTGCATCTTTCGTATGTTCTGGGAAAACATCTGACATGAAAGTCGCCACCACGTCGGTGGTTAAAGGAAGCAAAACTGTAGGCAATGTTCGAATATTCGTAGCATAGGTCGAAGGTTCTGCAGATATCTCTTCAGGAACACATGCTGATTTATCAACGCCAATTCGCATGACACGTGATAGACACGGAACTATTTCAGAATGAACAAACTGATGAGCTCGTTTAGGAAACAAATCGCTGAACTTGGAGCAGTATGTTTTCTCTTCTTGGGAGAATACTCTTAATACGCCATCAGCTGTTAGAAGTAGTGGTAACCCGATCAAACAATCGCGGAAATTTTCTCCTCCTTGGCAATATGTGATAAGCTTTCTCAGTTCGTTTTTGTTACCAATCGTTGTAGCTTCTATGTTACATGGAAGAATTCCGATTTTACACTCAGCATTCGTGGAGGAGAAATTACGAAGAGCCAACACCACACTTTCAGGGGACACCACTCGTGGATTACAACCAGCCTTTTCAAATCCATGTTGTATTGACAAGAGGTCATGTCCTACAACTGCCAAATGAATTTCCAGAAATATCTTGATAAGTTCATCAGTAACTTCGGGCTTCTTCGACTTTTGGTCCACAAAGAAAACTTCTTGAACAGGAAACCATCCCCGTATTCGCTGAGGTATATTTTCAGACCGCTCGTTTGATTTTGGTTCATCTGCAACGACAACTGGCAACACTGGTTCCATATTCTTTGCTAGGAATGCGTAAAGCGCCAGAGTAAGAGGAGACCATGACTCGTCCAGAACATTGGGGAAGAGGTTGTGGTACCAGAACAGACTGGCTCTAGCGGATGCTTCACAAGGAAAGAAACAGGATGTCTTATCCTCACCTTCGCGTTCACAAAACGGCATGTACTTTTGAGCTTCTAGGATTATGGTAGCATAACCTGGTGCTAGGACGTTCCTCTTCATCATATTGTTCCATAGTGCAAGAGGATCCTTTGAATCTGCATCTTTCCATAATTCTCGTCTTCCAGGGTCAATAGCAAAATGACCATTCACATGAACTGGCAAAGACGTTGAAACTGGCAAGGGCAAGAAGCAATACGCAAAATATCGTGGCACCCCATGAGATGGCCGCTGCTTTGAATTAACCAGCGCAGCTAAACCGCCATGTGGCAGTAATTTGTGAGGTCTCCCATCTGGAATTTCATCATTTTCATTATAGACATTCACGCCATAGCACTGGTGAATCAGCCAATGCTCGATGCATCCATCACTGTCACAAAGAACGAGGGGAAACGTGATTCCTTGCCAAGGGATATCCTTGGTAGGTACGTCTTTGGATTCTTGCTTTTGTGTGAGTAAGGTTCCCAGATTTTTCATATCCTCTTCGTCCACATTTGTCACTACTTCGTGCTCCTTGACTAGTTTACCATTACGATCAATTCTGGAAAAGGAAATTTTCTTAATGTGGTTAAGAAACAACATTGATCTCTTGGCCTGAATTTTAAATTCGAGTAAAAGAGAAGAAATTTTCTTTACGCCATCAACATTTGATATTTCGGCTGGATCTTGCGACCTTTCCACAGTTCTGAGTGGCAATCGAAACATTGTGGAGCCTTGAAGATGAAACCCAAACTCTTCGAGATAACCTTTCATCACGTCTGGGAAATCATCTTGGAATTCTTGATCTATTAAATCAAACCTTTCCCCAGGAGATTCATACGTTGCATGAGGTGCGTAGCGGCAGCGTGGATCAAAAACGCAAAGGGTCTCGCCGTTAGATATGAAACTTGGGCAGTCTGTCAGATGATACACGGCGTTAAACCCAACACCAAATTGACCCGTTTTCTCTGCATTATCGCTTTTGCTTCCGATTCCCAATCTCTGAATCCCTTCGAAATCTCTCTCGCTAAACTCTCGATTGTTGTAAACACAAAGAGCTGGTCCTTGGATCTCTTTAGCATTCTCTTGGAAGACTTTCTCGCATGGTAGAGTGCGTGTGTCGTAAATAAAATGAATTTCGGTAGCTTGAGCATCATCAGCGTTTTGAACCAATTCTTTAAGTATTCCAGAATCGCAGGGGTATGACCTGAGGATCGTTTTAAGTCTATCTGTTAGTTTTTCGTGCTGTCCAAACGGAGTGCCTATAGACTTGGAGTATTTTCCAAGACGCTTAACAAGAAGAGATTTCGCTCCTAGTTTAAAAGCTAAATCAGCTGTGATGTCTTCGTGTACATTACGAGAGTCGCCACGCTCCTTAAGCCATGGTGTGCTGTTGATGGTGAGCTCGTCAGCTTTGCTGAGAACCTTTGAGTTGTCTGGAAGGTAAAACTGGTCAGAGTTAACTTTACGAAACTCCTCATTAACATTCTTCAATTCGTTTAAAAACGTCACAGCGACTTTCAATTCTTCATCTGTCAGAGGAGTACATCCTTTAGATTCCTTAAGCGAGTTGATGGCATTAAGGAAATCTTTCGCATCAAAATGTGTTTTCATTCTGATCTTCAGAAGTAGGTTCTTGTAATCGACATTAAATTGTGCTGGTAAACCATAAAGGTATGGAGCGCCCTTTCCTTCCCAAAGACGTGCAACTTGATCACATGAAACAAATGTGGCGTTTATAAAAAGCCACTTTCTTTCCGCCAACTCACTCTGGAGCTCTTCTTCACTGTTATTCGTTTCGTCATCTTTTTGATTTACCACTTTGGCGAAATACTTATCCAGATACTCATACACACACTGACAGATTTTCAACACTTTCGATTTGTATTTTTCCTGATCTTCTTTGTTGAACCTTGACCAGTTACGAATTGTATTGTCTAACTGCTCAAGAACTTGCTGATGACTTGGATGACGATGAAGCATTCCGAGAAATTCTTTCACATTCTTCTCAAGTTTCCCGCACCCCAGGTTTTCGTGCGTACTTAAAATTAGACAGCACGACCCGACAAGATCCATATGGCGTGGTAGAAAAAGTTCTTTAGCAGAACAAAACTCTTCCTTCTTTCGCTCTAGACCTTTCCAAGATAAGTTGTTTTTATAATCTTTCGGGGGTTCTTTGATGAATGGTAAAAACCGGATCTCTT
Organism: Trachythela sp. YZ-2020; assembly: GCA_016169945.1. NCBI lineage: Eukaryota > Metazoa > Cnidaria > Anthozoa > Malacalcyonacea > Clavulariidae > Trachythela > Trachythela sp. YZ-2020. The sequence continues at coordinate 3,117,212 of JADLSH010000395.1, forward strand.
GAAAAGTCCTCGCGTCTTCTTGCAAATTAGGTAAATCGTTGTACTTATTTAGATACTCGATAAGCTTCCGTGAACGTTGCAGCGCCTTGTCGTAGCATGACTGCGCAAGACTTTCCACAGACTTCGCTCGCTCTTGAATCTCTCCGCACGACAACAGATTCTTTTTCATGCCTAGTGTTTCCAAAACAAAAACCCGATCAGTGGTTAAGAATGCTTCCCCGACTGGAAATCGATTGTCTTCAGGCGAAAACAACTCGGCAGCAGCTCCTGTTGGATTAATCAGGTCACATGGTCTCGCCAAAAGTTGGCTATTTTCTGAACATGGTATACAGGGTATTTCCGTGAAGAGTGACTTTAGTACTTTTCTTCCGCCCAAGATACAATCTAGGCCAAAACTAACTAACGGATTTCGTACCTCACTGGATAACATACCCATACTCGGGAAGAAAATCTCGGCGAAGAATGCCTCTAGGGTCAGAGTGCGTTTTTGCAACGTTTCGGACTGGCCGCATTCTTTCAACGTTGTACAAACATCTTCTGGCAGCTCAAGCACATTTTCTTTCAAACATTGCATAGCGTCAGTAATTCTGGGTGCTTCACGTATGTCATCAGCTAGGATGTATCCTTTATTGATGTCCAACCATGTACCATTGCTTCGTAGAAGTGGCAGCGAGTTTTCTACTAACCTCGTGTAGACGTTTTTTACAATAGTTTTCCAAGTGTTAGATTTCAACTGGTTGTAACGTGGCCACAATACATGAAATGGATAGTCTTGTAAGGTGCCATTTTCACACAAAGATTTCATTGTTTCCAAAAGGTGGATATAGGCGTTGCATAAAGCATCATCCATGAGACTTTCATTCCAGCGCACTTCCAAATCTTGCTGTTGTCTTGAAGTACTTCGCTCGCATATACCGCGGCGATTAGACATAATAGCAAAAGAACTGTTGATGTGTACTGGGAGTCCTGTCGCAATAGAAAGAGGAAGGAAACAGAACGCTTCCCCAAGGATTGCCTCCGGGATTACTGTGGTATCATCCGAAGACAGTTTAGCTGCAGCCCCTGCACAAGGAAGTAAACCATGCGTTTGACCTTCTTTCATTGCCAATTGCAAAGACGAACCCGTTCCCATACACGAACTAACTAACCACTGCTCTTTCCTCATGTGGGACGTCTTCTCAACAATATCCACAGTTTGTTCTGCTTCTTGTTGCGTCACTTGGATAGATATGATGTCGGATCGAGAAGGACTGGGTAACACAGCAGTCTTCGACAAGTTTGCTTTCCACCAATCAGAACACTCGTTTATAAAAGGTAACTTGAGAGCGTCAGATTTGTTTTCATATCGAACTTGAGCATCATCAAGGTTGGGATTGAGCTCCAGACGTACACAGTCGATACTTTTCTTAGTCGATAAAATCAATTGCATCGTCCGTGGATCTTCATTCTTGCTAAGCTCATACAATTTGACTTCATTCACACGTTGTGTGTATAGCATAAGCAGTGACACGCTTTCTCTCAGACTATTGACTAGCGATTCTACCTTTTCTACACCGTAAACGTCTTGACATATCTCACTTCTGCTTGCTTGTAACATGGTACGAAAAGGGAAGCGAAATAACGTCCCTTTGAAATTAAATCTTTCCTCATCTTGAGGGCGGGTATTGCATTGAAAAACATTGTGGTATGGCTGAAACTGGTCAACAAATGTTGTCAATGGTCTTGCATTCTTTGCCAGATCAATACGAATCCCGGGACGCGTCTTGTCCCTTATATGTTTAAGCAAATGATGGATATTTGGGTCAAACATGACAAGATATTGTCTGCTCAGAAAGCTTGGCACGTCTGTAAGATGATAAACTGCATTGAAACCAAGTCCGAAGCGTCCGATTTTCTCTAGGTCTTCAATTTTTGTTCCTCCGGCCAGTTTGTTGATATTCTTTAAATCCTCGTCGCTAAAAACACCATCGTTGTAAGCCCAGAGGGCTGGACCTTGACATTCTGACATAGAAGGTGAAAAAAGGCTTTTCTTTGGTCCTTCCCTCCAGTCAATAAGAAAACAGACTTTCGTTGCACCAGCATCATCGGCATTTTGGATCAATTCTTTGAATACACCAACACCTTCTTTGTATTCCTTAAGGATATTATTTAATCTCTTCGTCAACGGCTCATAAGGACCAGTTTGTTCAAAACCAAGTTCCTCGCTTGACATTAAGCAAGTACTTAATGGATTCACTCCTAACAATCTTGCTATTTTCGCTGATATTGATTCATCAATTAGAAAGAATTCTTCAGGAATATCGAAATCCGATAGACCTTGACGCAACCACCCATGATCACAGAATGTACAATCTTTACACGGTTTCAGGACTAACGATTTCCCGCTAGTCTGAATTGGAACAAAAACCTTTTCTTGCAAGTCGACAGACAACTCTTCGTCACCCTGAACGAGCCATTCGGCGATAAAACGGCAAAATTTGATATCATGTTCGATCTCCGCAGTTGTAGTTGTATTGGATAAGCAGCCCTCGTGTTTTTCCTTTATTAACGACAAAACTGAGATGACGTTTTCCTTGGAGAACTTTCTCCGGACTCCGTTTTCAGCAAAGAATTCTGTTAGCGTTTCATTTTGTTGAAGATCCTTCGGCAAAAAGAACAAATAAGGATGAAGATCTATTAGAAAATCATTCTCAATTGCCACATGTACCGGAGACGCGAAACCAGCCCCATGCCAGATCCAGTGCGCGAGTCCAGCCTCTCCTATAGCGCTGGAAAATACATCGTGAGGAATATCAGCAAAGTGGTAATAAAGAGCAAGAATCAAGTCCTGAAACTGCGATGTAGATTTCATTTGAGTATCAGCACACCACAACTTGACAGCCTTGGAAAGTTGTTCAACAACCGTTTCAAGCGGTAGCTTCGAAACTATACCCAACTCGTCAAGCAGATCTTTTTCCGGAATTACGTCTATGACTGGCATAGAAGAGCCAATCAAAAGAGCCTGGGATTTATCACGGAGTTCATTAGGTGAAAAGAATACGTCTTCAACGTCAAACCAGGGCATTTTCTCAGGGTATCGGCAACTTTTCGGCGGCGACCGTGCACGTGGAAGCCACTTAATACTCCGCAATTCTTCTTTAAGTGTACTACATCCGTTCACATCTCGTGAGAGGTATTGTTGGTTGGATTGAAGGATGTTCACCAAAGCTTGGCTCTTTTTAATCAACGGAGATGAATACTCGGACATTGAAATAGTCTTGGCGACCTTCAACAATTCCTCGCTCATCAAAGTAGCTTTGCCACGCAGACCTAACTTTTTTAATACGGACAGGAGGGAAGGGTCCATGGCAAGATTTTGACTGGGAAATTTTCCAGGTTCTCCAAAAAACAATTCCTGTAATTGAGGATCGTTCGGATCGAAAAGTTCCGCTGGTTTCTTCAGGTGGTCTTTATCGTCGAAAATGGATTTGTTTTCTCTAAATAGGATCTCTAATTCCTCATGTCCTTTGAGTATGCAGTCCAAACCATAGTGGATCAGTGGTTCTCGTAACTCCTGTGAAATTCTGGAAATGTTTGGAAAGAATAACTCTTCGAAAAATCGCTCCAGGGTTAATGTACGACTTTTTATGATATCTTCATAGCCAGATTTTGAAAAGGACTGACAAACATCTTCCGTCAAATCAAATACATTTCTTTCCAATGAATTCATAGTTGAGATCACTTCAGGAACCTTGCGCAGGTCCTCGTCAAGAATGAAGCCACTGTTGATATCCAGCCATTTTTCATTGCACCGAAACAACGCTAAGGATTCATTTACAATTTTGTCATAAATACTCTTTACTAACGGTTCCCAGGTGATTGAGTGTAATGTGTTATAACATGGAAACATTGCCTGAAGGCTGTCAGTGGCATTCCCGGGTAGTCTGCATTTGATTTCTTGCAAAAGTTGAATATACGAACAAGCGATGGCATCACTCAGTAAGCTTTCATTCCAATAAACCTCAAACGGTTGATCATGTTCTGTTGTACCGCGCTCCCAAATTGCACGACGATTAGACGTGATAGCAAAGTAACCATTGATGTGTACAGGGAGTCCAGTTGGAATGGAGAGTGGTAGAAAACAAAATGCTTCTCCTGAAATCGCTTGAGGAATACCCGGTGCTGTTTCTTTACGACAAATTAATTTTGCTGCGGTTTCAGCAAACGGTATTAGACCTTCTTCTCGACCTGTGTTAAATGCAAGATTGCAAGATGAGCCTGTTCCCATGCACGAATTGGTGAGCCAAGTTTCTTCTGAGTGTGATTGCCGAATCTCACCAGTTGAAGATGTAGTTGACTCGATCACGTTGATTGTAATACACTGTGATTTAGAAGGACCTTCGCTTAAGATACATTCGTCTCGCATTTTGTTACTCCACCACTCAGAACATGTCTTGATGAATGGCGTAGCGTTGATTAAACTTTCACCAGTCTTCTTCACGGACAAAATGGGTTGCATCTCTTCTGGCTTTTGGTCAATAGTTAACTCAAATAACTCCACTTCCGTCACGTGTTGTGTGTAAACCAATAGCAACGACGCACACTCTCTGAGTTGGTCAACGATTGCTTTCACTTTTTCTTCGTCGTACACTCTCTTGCATATTTCACTTTTCCCAGCTTGCACTAAAGTCCGAAATGGAAACCGAAATAATGTTCCATTATAATGAAAAGATTTCTGTGCGTTGTAGTCCATGTTGCAATCAAATATCCCATGATATGGTTGGAATTGGTTTTCAAATGCTTTCAATGGTTTCGGGTTCTTTGCCAGGTTGATACGTATTCCTGGACGCGAAGTATCCCTGATGTGGTTTTGTAAATGATGGCAGTTTGGATCAAACATAACAAAGTACTCCCTACTTACGAAGCTCGGTACGTCTGTAAGGTGATATACAGCATTAAAGCCAAGGCCAAATCTTCCAATCGTAGAAACATCTTCCATCTTTGTTGCTCCAGCGAGCTTGTTGATGTTTTCAAAGTCTTTATCCTGAAATAATCCATCGTTATAAGCCCATAATGCAGGACCTTGGCATTCAGACATGTTAACTGACAAGAGTTTATCTTTTGGACCAACTCTCCAGTCCACCAGGAAACGAACTTTGTTAGCTCCAGCATCGTCAGCGTTTTGAATCAACTCCTTGAAAACTACGACCCCTTCCTTGTATTCCTTGAGTATGTTATTGATTCGGGTGGTAATTGGCTCATGAGGACCAGTCTGTTCAAACCCCAAGGTCTCCGCTGACAACAAGCAAGAGCTTAACGTCGGGACGCCCAGTGAGATAGCTATCTTTGTTGGTATTGAATTGTGGATTAACTGGTATTCGTCAGAGATAGTTAGCTCTGACTCACCACGGCGTAGCCAGTCATGATCACAGTAAGCACACTTCTTGTAATGTATAAAAACCAGAATATTCTCTTCACTTTCTACCGGAAACAACAATTTCCTTTGCATGCTTTCTGACAAACATTCCCCACTTTCAACAAGCCATTCTAAGATGGATCGACATAACTTTAAATCTTTCTCCATATCGTCTGTATGAAGATCAGATATCTCGTGTTTTTGCTTCAAAGCAGGAAGAACTGAAATAACGTCTTCTTTAGAGAACTTCTCGCACACGCCACAACCAAGCAGGAATTGTTTTATCTTCACATCGTGCTTGACTTCTTCGGGTAAAATGAACAATTGCGGGCGTAAATCTAACGGATAGCCCATCTCCAGGGCTACTTGAGGAGGAGAGCAAAATCCAGCTCCATGCCAGATCCATTGTGTGAGATCAACGCCCTGTAGATGAGTGGTACAGCTGACTTTAGAAAATTCAGCAAGATGGCGGTAGATACAAACAATCATGTCTTGAAATTGTGATGTGGTTCTCAACTCAGACGAATTATTGTTCCACACATTAACGGCTTTCGACAGCTGATTGACAACTTTCTCAATCGGCAACACAGAATCCATAAATTCTGTCAAGACAGGAAAGCTCAGTGTTTCATCAATAATTGGCATACAAGAGCCAACCAAAAGAGCCTGAGATTTATCACGGAGTTCATTAGGTGAAAAGAATGCATCTTCGACGTCAAACCAAGGCATTTTCTGAGGGTATCGGCAACTTTTTGGCGGCGACCGTGCACGTGGAAGACACTTAATACTCCGCAATTCTTCTTTAAGTGTACTACATCCGTTCACATCTCGTGAGAGGTATTCTTGGTGGGACTGAAGAATCTTCACCAAAGCTTGGCTCTTTTTAATCAACGGAGATGAATACCCGGACATTGAAATAGTCTTGGCAACCTTCAACAATTCCTCGCTCATCAAATTAGCTTTGCCACGCAGACCTAACTTCTTTAATACGGACAGGAGGGAAGGGTCCATGGCAAGATTTTGACTGGGAAATTTTCCAGGTTCTTCAAAAAACAATTCTTGTAATTGAGGGTCGTTTGGATCGAAAAGTTCCGCTGGTTTTTTCAAGTGGTCTTCTTCGTCGAAAATGGATTTGTTTTCTCTAAACAGGATCTCCAATTCCTCATGTCCTTTGAGTATGCAGTCCAAACCATAGTGGATCAGTGGTTCTCGTAACTCCTGTGAAATTCTGGAAATGTTTGGAAAGAATAACTCTTCGAAAAATCGCTCCAGGGTTAATGTACGACTTTTCATGATATCTTCATAGCCAGATTTTGAAAAGGACTGACAAATATCTTCCGTCAAATCAAATACATTTCTTTCCAATGAATTCATAGTTGAGATCACTTCAGGAACCTTGCGCAGGTCCTCGTCAAGAATGAAGCCACTGTTGATATCCAGCCATTTTTCATTGCACCAAAACAACGCTAAGGATTCATTTACTATTTTGTCATAAATACTCTTTACTAACGGTTCCCAGGTGATTGAGTGTAATGTGTTATAACATGGAAACATTGCCTGAAGGCTGTCAGTGACATTCGTGGGTAGTCTGCATTTGATTTCTTGCAAAAGTTGAATATACGAACAAGCGATGGCATCACTCAGTAAGCTTTCATTCCAATAAACCTCAAACGGTTGATCATGTTCTGTTGTACCGCGCTCCCAAATTGCACGACGATTAGACGTGATAGCAAAGTAACCATTGATGTGTACAGGGAGTCCAGTTGGAATGGAGAGTGGTAGAAAACAAAATGCTTCTCCTGAAATCGCTTGAGGAATACCAGGTGCTGTTTCTTTAGGACCAATTAATTTTGCTGCTGTTTCAGCAAACGGCATTAGACCTTCTTCTCGACCTGTGGTAAATGCAAGATCGCAAGATGAGCCTGTTCCCATGCACGAATTGGTGAGCCAAGTTTCTTCTGAGTGTGATTGCCGAATCTCACCAGTTGAAGATGTAGTTGACTCGATCACGTTGATTGTAATACACTGTGATTTAGAAGGACGTTCGCTTAAGATACATTCGTCTCGCATTTTGTTACTCCACCATTCAGAACATGTCTTGATGAATGGTGTAGCGTTGATTAAACTTTCACCAGTCTTCTTCACGGACAAAATGGGTTGCATCTCTTCTGGCTTTTGGCCGCTAGTTAACTCAAATAACTCCACTTCCGTCACGTGTTGAGTGTAAACCAATAGCAACGACGCACACTCTCTGAGTGGGGCAACGATTGCTTTCACTTTCTCTTCGTCGTACACTTTCTTGCATATTTCACTTTTCCCAGCTTGCACTAAAGTCCGAAATGGAAACCGAAATAATGTTCCATTATAATGAAAAGATTTCTGTGCGTTGTAGTCCATGTTGCAATCAAATATCCCATGATATGGTTGGAATTGGTTTTCAAATGCTTTCAATGGTTTCGGGTTCTTTGCCAGATTGATACGTATTCCTGGACGCGAAGTATCCCTGATGTGGTTTTGTAAATGATGGCAGTTTGGATCAAACATAACAAAGTACTCCCTACTTACGAAGCTCGGTACGTCTGTAAGGTGATATACAGCATTAAAGCCAAGGCCAAATCTTCCAATCGTAGAAATATCTTCCATCTTTGTTGCTCCAGCGAGCTTGTTGATGTTTTCAAAGTCTTTATCCTGAAACAATCCATCGTTATAAGCCCATAATGCAGGGCCTTGGCATTCAGACATGTTAGCTGACAACAGTTTATCTTTTGGACCAACTCTCCAGTCCACCAGGAAACGAACTTTGTTAGCCCCAGCGTCGTCAGCGTTTTGAATCAACTCCTTGAAAACTCCGACCCCTTCCTTGTATTCCTTGAGTATGTTATTGATTCGGGTGGTAATTGGCTCATGAGGACCAGTCTGTTCAAACCCCAAGGTCTCCGCTGACAACAAGCAAGAGCTTAACGTCGGGACGCCCAGTGAGATAGCTATTTTTGTTGGTATTGAATTGTGGATTAACTGGTATTCGTCAGGGATAGTTAGCTCTGACTCACCACGGCGTAGCCAGTCATGATCACAGTAAGCACAATTCTTGTAATGTATAAAAACCAGAATATTCTCTTCACTTTCTACGGGAAACAACAATTTCCTTTGCATGCTTTCTGACAAACTTTCCCCACTTTCAACAAGCCATTCTAAGATGGATCGACATAACTTTAAATCTTTCTCCATATCGTCTGTATGAAGATCAGATATCTCGTGTTTTTGCTTCAAAGCAGGAAGAACTGAAATAACGTCTTCTTCAGAGAACTTCTCGCACACGCCACAACCAAGCAGGAATTGTTTTATCTTCACATCGTACTTGACTTCTTCGGGTAAAATGAACAATTGCGGGCGTAAATCTAACGGATAGCCCATCTCCAGGGCTACTTGAGGAGGAGAGCAAAATCCAGCTCCATGCCAGATCCATTGTGTGAGATCAACGCCCTGTAGATGAGTGGTACAGCTGACTTTAGAAAATTCAGCAAGATGGCGGTAGATACAAACAATCATGTCTTGAAATTGCGATGTGGTTCTCAACTCAGACGAATTATTGTTCCACATATTAACGGCTTTCAACAGCTGATTGACAATTTTCTCAATCGGCAACACAGAATCCATAAATTCTGTCAAGACAGGAAAGCTCAGTGTTTCATCAATAATTGGCATACAAGAGCCAACCAAAAGAGCCTGAGATTTATCACGGAGTTCATTAGGTGAAAAGAATGCATCTTCGACGTCAAACCAAGGCATTTTCTGAGGGTATCGGCAACTTTTTGGCGGCGACCGTGCACGTGGAAGCCACTTAATATTCCGCAATTCTTCTTTAAGTGTACTAGATCCGTTCACATCTCGTGAGAGGTATTCTTGGTGGGACTGAAGAATCTTCACCAAAGCTTGGCTCTTTTTAATCAACGGAGATGAATACCCGGACATTGAAATAGTCTTGGCAACCTTCAACAATTCCTCGCTCATCAAATTAGCTTTGCCACGCAGACCTAACTTCTTTAATACGGACAGGAGGGAAGGGTCCATGGCAAGATTTTGACTGGGAAATTTTCCAGGTTCTTCAAAAAACAATTCTTGTAGTTGAGGGTCGTTTGGATCGAAAAGTTCCGCTGGTTTCTTCAGGTGTTCTTCTTCGTCGAAAATGGATTTGTTTTCTCTAAACAGGATATCCAATTCCTCATGTCCTTTGAGTATGCAGTCCAAACCATAGCGGATCAGTGGTTCTCGTAACTCCTGTGAAATTCTGGAAATGTTTGGAAAGAATAAGTCTTGGAAAAAACGCTCGAGGATTAATGTACGACTTTTCATGATATCTTCATAGCCAGATTTTGAAAAGGACTGACAAATATCTTCCGTCAAATCAAATACATTTCTTTCCAATGAATTCATAGTTGAGATCACTTCAGGAACCTTGCGCAGGTCCTCGTCAAGAATGAAGCCACTGTTGATATCCAGCCATTTTTCATTGCACCAAAACAACGCTAAGGATTCATTTACTATTTTGTCATAAATACTCTTTACTAACGGTTCCCAGGTGATTGAGTGTAATGTGTTATAACATGGAAACATTGCCTGAAGGCTGTCAGTGACATTCGTGGGTAGTCTGCATTTGATTTCTTGCAAAAGTTGAATATACGAACAAGCGATGGCATCACTCAGTAAGCTTTCATTCCAATAAACCTCAAACGGTTGATCATGTTCTGTTGTACCGCGCTCCCAAATTGCGCGACGATTAGACGTGATAGCAAAGTAACCATTGATGTGTATAGGGAGTCCAGTTGGAATGGAGAGTGGTAGGAAACAAAATGCTTCTCCTGAAATCGCTAGAGGAATATCGGGTGCTGTTTCTTTACGACAAATTAATTTTGCTGCGGTTTCAGCAAACGGCATTAGACCTTCTTCTCGACCTGTGGTAAATGCAAGATCGCAAGATGAGCCTGTTCCCATGCACGAATTGGTGAGCCAAGTTTCTTCTGAGTGTGATTGCCGAATCTCACCAGTTGAAGATGTAGTTGACTCGACCACGTTGATTGTAATACACTGTGATTTAGAAGGACGTTCGCTTAAGATACATTCGTCTCGCATTTTGTTACTCCACCATTCAGAGCATGTCTTGATGAATGGTGTAGCGTTGATTAAATTTTCACCAGTCTTCTTCACGGACAAAATGGGTTGCATTTCTTCTGGCTTTTGGTCGCTAGTTAACTCAAATAACTCCACTTCCGCCACGTGTTGAGTGTAAACCAATAGCAACGACGCACACTCTCTGAGTGGGTCAACGATTGCTTTCACTTTCTCTTCGTCGTACACTTTCTTGCATATTTCACTTTTCCCAGCTTGCACTAAAGTCCGAAATGGAAACCGAAATAATGTTCCATTATAATGAAAAGATTTCTGTGCGTTGTAGTCCATGTTGCAATCAAATATCCCATGGTATGGTTGGAATTGGTTTTCAAATGCTTTCAATGGTTTCGGGTTCTTTGCCAGATTGATACGTATTCCTGGACGCGAAGTATCCCTGATGTGGTTTTGTAAATGATGGCAGTTTGGATCAAACATAACAAAGTACTCCCTACTTACGAAGCTCGGTACGTCTGTAAGGTGATACACAGCATTAAAGCCAAGGCCAAATCTTCCAATCGTAGAAACATCTTCCATCTTTGTTGCTCCAGCGAGCTTGTTGATGTTTTCAAAGTCTTTATCCTGAAACAATCCATCGTTATAAGCCCATAATGCAGGGCCTTGGCATTCAGACATGTTAGCTGACAAGAGTTTATCTTTTGGACCAACTCTCCAGTCCACCAGGAAACGAACTTTGTTAGCTCCAGCATCGTCAGCGTTTTGAATCAACTCCTTGAAAACTCCGACCCCTTCCTTGTATTCCTTGAGTATGTTATTGATTCGGGTGGTAATTGGCTCATGAGGACCAGTCTGTTCAAATCCCAAGGTCTCCGCTGACAACAAGCAAGAGCTTAACGTTGGGACGCCCAGTGAGATGGCTATTTTTGTTGGTATTGAATTGTGGATTAACTGGTATTCGTCAGGGATAGTTAGCTCTGACTCACCACGGCGTAGCCAGTCATGATCACAGTAAGCACACTTCTTGTAATGTATAAAAACCAGAATATTCTCTTCACTTTCTACGGGAAACAACAATTTGCTTTGCATGCTTTCTGACAAACTTTCCCCACTTTCAACAAGCCATTCTAAGATGGAGCGACATAACTTTAAATCTTTCTCAACATCGAGTGTATGAAGGTCAGGTGTATCGTGTTTTTGCTTCAAAGCAGGAAGAACTGAAAGGACATCTTCTTCAGAGAACTTCTCGCGCACGCCACAACCAAACAAGAATTGTTTTAGTTTCACTTCATCTTTGATTTCTTCGGGTAAAATGAACAATTGCGGCCGTAAATCTAATGGACAATCCATTTCCAGGGCTATTTGAGGAGGAGAACAAAATCCAGCTCCATGCCAGACCCAGTGGTGCACAGAAGCGTCATTCAATTGTGCAATAACGGTTTCTTTAGAAAGGTGTGCCAGTTCATTGTAGATGGCGAGAACCATTTCCTTAAATGAAGTAGAAACTTTTCTTTCATTCACATTGGACCACACTTGAATTGCCATTTTAAGTTGAGTAATAATTTGTCTCACAGGAGGACTGACCATTAAAGCCAGTTCTTTTCGAACACTTTCATTGAAGTCAATGTTCAGGATTGGCATTGTTGAACCTACAACCATAGCGTGTGATTTATCACAAAATTGAGGCGGTGTAAAATATTGGGCATCACAAGCAAACCATACCATGGACTGTGGAAAGCGTGGACAAACCGTTTGAGAAGTTGTGGCACGAGGTAACCATTTCACCGCGAGTAATTCAGATTTCAACGCAACACCCGTGCTAACAGTTTGGTTAAGATATTCTGGAGTATGGTTGAGGATGTTGACTAAAGCTGGTAGTTTATAATTTGATGACGACTGCGATGAGGTACTGATACTTGCAGCGACTTGAAACAATTCATTTGCCGTTATGTTGTCTTTGGTGCGTAATCCCATCTGATCTCTTAAAATTGATACCACATGTGCCTCCCGATAGTCATACCTAGGAAATTTGTTCGGCTCGCCGTGGAATAAATTTAAGATTGTAACATCACTAGGATCGTAAAGTTCACTTGGTTTTGAAATCTCACCTTCATTTGTTGCAACAAATGGTAAACGCTTCATTTCTTGAATGAATCTATCACACTGCGACTTGAAGTCAAACACTCTTGCTATTATCCAAAGCATTATCTTCGCTGTCTCGTCAACATTATAAACATGCAGTGCCTTAATGTCCGGAAACAAGAAGTTAAGAAACACTTCTGCAGAATTAAGACTTTTGACGCCTAGTAGCTGCAACAGTTGGCAGGAACTTGTATCAGCAGATGAAATGATCTGGTTACACTTACGAAACTGGAAATCAGCAGGAAAAGTAAAGTTGGACTCGGCCACGCGTATGGTTTGGTTTTCTGTTCGGATAGCCACGCAGGAACCGTCTAGTGTGCTAAATAATGGTAAACAGAGTAATATGTCACGTTTGGTAGAGTCCAGATTATTTGGAATTAGGCGGGACAGAAACTCTCGTAGCTTACGTCGTTCATCTGAAGTACACAACTTGGCATGTCCTTGTGCTTTTTCTAATGAGGCCCGGCTAAGAACAGTCATGACACCAGTTGGAGTAGCAGAGGCAATGTACGCGTTGATGTCTGAATGTCTCAAGTTAGAAGATTGATTTGGTACAACAGTACAACCAGATGCTTCAAGAAGGTTAACAACCACATCTGGAAGAGAGTTACCAGAGGTATCAGAAGAAAAAATAAACTTGGATTGTTGAGACAAAACACCAAGTTGCGTGTACGTGACCCCAAGTTGTGTAGGGAGCGGAATAAGTGGAAGACCATTGAAGGACTCGAGCGAATCTGGAAAATAGGAATTGATCCAAGACCATATCTCTTCTAGCCATGATTCTGGAGGATGACCAACTTTTTCAGGCATCCACTGGACTATTTCATGGATTTTATTAAACCATTCTAAGGGCAAACAGGAACGAAGGTTTTGTAATACAATCTCTTTGTTCATCAAAATTAGCTGTGTGGCGTTTCTGCTCTGAATACCTTCACTTGCTAGTGTTTGAAGCTTGTCTTTCACCGTCGTCGGAATATCTTCACTCAAAAATCGATTATCTAAATTTGGTAGAACAGACCTTGGACAACTAGCAGTGGCTACCAACACCGAAGACGATGCGTTCTCGACTTTCGACATGAATGTGGAAAACTCCAGATTTGCTAAAGGAAGCAGAGGAACTCCTTCCAACTCATCTGCGGGACCATCTTCCAAAATGTATTCCAGTAATTGTATTTTATCCTCGGGCGAAGCTTTGAAGTCGTGTTGAGTTTTTAAAACTAATCGTAGTAAGCCTGGAGTGATATCACGTGAAGATGGAAAGTACTTGTCCACGATATCCAAAACATGAGCTGGAACGTTGGTTATGACAGTTTGAGAACAGCTCAGCAACGCTCTTAACACTGTTTCACGCGTGCTATGGTCAACCAGACTATCATGATCAAGAATAGCATCTTGCAGTCCGACCCAAGAATTACCAGATACGTGTTGCGCAAGAAAGAGCTTCCAGTTTTCTTGTGACAATTTCTGAAACAGAGGATCCAAAATCACCTGCCAATGTCCTTTCACTTTAGCTTGGCATGGCAAAGTGGAGTACACCAATTGACTTCTGGAACCTTCATCGATTCCTACGGAGGGTGAATTTTGCAACAGAACATGAAGAAGTTTAGAATAAACATCAACAGCTACGTTCAAAAGTAACAACTTGTTCCACTCAGCCGTCGAACTCTGGTTATCTGCTCCAGGCCAGACAAGACCACGCCGGTTGTCCGTCAAAGCAAAAGCTCCGTGAACATGAACAGGAAGGCCAGTCTCGCAGTCAACATCAGGAGGTAGAGGAAGAAAGCAGAATATTCTTCCCATATGCATGCTGCTTCTTTTATTGTCCAAGGATATAGCCATACCCACCCAAGGGGGAAGATTTTCTTGTGTGGCTAATTCAGAAATCCGTTCTACGTTAGAACCAATCTGGTTGATGATAAGCCATCGGTATCCTTGGGCAGTTGAATCCACCGTCACTTTGACATTCATTAAATATATAGAATCAGATATCACAGACATTGTTGCTGCTTTCCTTAAAAAATCTTGCCGTTTCTTTATAACTTCGTCGCGCGAGTCTTCTGCAATTTCAACCTTAAAGATACGCTCGATTTCGCCATTCTCAGAACGTTTATGTAAACTAATGCTGCAGATGTTCTTGAGGAAAAGAAGAACAACGGATGCTTCTTCTTGTAACGAATAAAACAACTTCAGCACCATGTCTTTAGTGTATCCCTTATCCGATAACTTGGAGGGTGTCGTGCGTAAAGGAAAGCGAAAAAGTGTACCTTCATAATTTTCGGAGTCTTCTAATTCACAACCAAATACATCATGGAATGGAAGGAATTGATCTCTGGTGTTCTCTTGCAACAGTTCCTCGTCGAAATAAAACGAGGTTACAGAACTTCCCCTGCCTTTTTCATTTTTGAAATAATTTTCATGCGGATCCAGAAATGCAATTCTATCGCCACTTGCAATGCCAGGAAGGTCTGCAAAAAAATACGAAAAAAATATACATAAAAGCAGCGCTGCAATAATATATATATATACTCTAGTCATAATAATATTTTTTATAAAATATAGAAATATAACAGGCATACATATGCATTCATTGCCAGTGGACATCCTATATTATCAACCCCCTGGCCCTGATGGAAATCATGTAAAAAAGAGCAACAAGCTTTATTAATTTCTGTTGTTTCTTGTTCCAGTTGTTTTTGACAATAAGCATATATCATATGACAAAAATTACTAACAGACAGGGTCGCCCTAAAATGAAGTCTGTACCGGAGATCAGTGGACAAAACTGAATTTAATTTTTTATCCAGTCCTAAAACTGAATAAATTTTGATCCAGTCCTATAAGACTGAATAAATTTGTATCCAGTCCTAGGACTGAATTAAATGTCCAGTATCATCATGTGACCAAAATATAGCAATGTGTTTGGCTGATTTCCGCATAAATTCTTGAGTATGAGATATGTATGTTGCCAGGGCCGCCCAGAGAGGGGGGCAAAGGGGGCGGTCCCCAGCTAAAGGGGGGCCCCAAATAGAAATTAAGTGAAATATGCATCTATATTACTGTCAAAGTATCTTAGTACTGAATGCATGCAGATTGAGAGGGCCCCAAGTTATGACGAAACAAAGTTTGTCGCATCTGCGAAACAAAGCGTGAAACTTGGAGAGAATAATGAAAATCCTGTCCGTTTAACGCAGGTTTTTGTGTGTTTATGTATCACTTCAGCTCAATAGAGCTAGGTGTACTCTTAATAGAGGTTTATGCATGTTTACAAGTCAATATGTAAAATTGTAATTGTTGCAAAACTAATGACAAAATGTAGTATAGTTGTCAGAGAAAATTCTTTTGAAAACAAGCATATATATGCAACAAATATAATGAGTCTACATCCTAGAAAATTCTTTTGAAAACAAGCATATATATGCAACAAATATAATCTAGTCACATACCTGTTATATGATAAACCGAATTAAAGCCAATACCAAAACGACCAATTTTCAAAGGATCTTCTTTCTTGCCACTATTCATGAGATTGCGAATGCCTTCCCAATCTTGCTCTTTGAACATAGCATTGTTGTGACAGTAAAGAGCTGGGCCTTGAAAGCGAGTGAGCTCAGGATTTTCCAACGATTCAACTCCATAATTTCGCTCATCAAAAAGGAAGTTCACTTCAGTTGCACCCGCATCATCTGCGTTCTGAATTAACTCCTATTAAAAATTGGTGTACATACTTAAGCTGGCAAATATATTATTTTCTATTCATTTTTAAGGATTTATAAAAAATCATGACTTATATTAGTATAGGCAATACCGCAGTATAATAGGGTGGTTATGATTAGTGCAATTGGGAGAAAACATGCACGAGTGCATGGGAAGCTCAAGAGACAAGAGTGCTTGTTTTCTCAAAATAATTACTTAAAATAATTACTAAGAATACACAAAAAATGTTCGAGACAACTCTAATTTTTAAATTACGAGCGTCGGAAAACCGTTGTCATCCCCTATAACACTAAGGGTGTTACTGAAATGTAAGATGACATAGCCATACACGACGGCGCAAAACCTCTTAACTTTTGCTCTGCCGCATTGTGCGTTCTATTTCCACGTCAGTATTCTCGAGTAAAATTAAGTCAACTCTGTTGTAAAAATGCAGTTTCCAATTGGGTCTTTATGATGTTGAAGGTTACGTTTTGGGGGCGTTAAATAACTGCATTTAAAGAAAATTGCAGCGAAATATTTGAATTCGAAACTAGAGTGTTTGAAATCTTATATATATATTAATGAAAGGGCCTATAACGAAAGAGGTAGAGAAGACTCTGAAAATGCCATTTCCGACGATCTACAGACTCAAGTTTTTCAACGAAAGGAGTCGGCTCCCTGTTTTTTTAACAATCCTTCTACACCCCTGGCACTATACATA
The DNA here is from genome assembly GCA_016169945.1 of Trachythela sp. YZ-2020. NCBI lineage: Eukaryota > Metazoa > Cnidaria > Anthozoa > Malacalcyonacea > Clavulariidae > Trachythela > Trachythela sp. YZ-2020. Next base: position 3,134,287 of record JADLSH010000395.1, read on the forward strand.
TTTCGACATTAACTCGTAATACATGTTTTGATGTGGTCAAACAAATATAAAAAGTCGGTCCCTGAACAATGGACACTGTAGGATAACCTTGTACACTTAGGTACAATTGCTATCTTGTTGTTACTTAATTCTTACCTTTTTATACAAATACTACATGGTGGCGGCGAAATAGTCGAAATGGCTGAAACAGATGAAGCCACAAGCGCTACTGGAAACCCACATCAGTCCACTTTGCCCCTTCCGGGAAAATTTGACGGAGCAAATAACTCGAATCAAGCAGACCTTTGGCCAAAATGGCTACGACGTTTCGAACGCTATCGCATCGCTTCTGGATTAAACAACAAGTCCGATCAAGAGCAAGTAAGCACTTTTCTTTACTCTATGGGTGACTGTGCCGATGACATCATGAAAACATTGGACATAAACGAAGAATCGTCTACATACGATGAGGTGAAAGCGGCTTTTAACAATTATTATGCAGCCCGAAGAAATATTATTGCTGAAAGAGTGCGTTTCAACCGACGAAAGTAACTTCCGGGGGAAGCTATGGAGACATTTATTCAAGATTTACATAGATTGGCTGATAACTGCGAATATGGCACCCTGAAAGATGAACTCATTCGGGACAGAATAATCGTTGGAGTCCTTGATGATGGTTTGTCCGACCGTTTACAAGCTAGACCAATGGCACAATAGGGCTGGGTGTCCAGCTAAAGATGCATCATGCAACAAGGACACAGGGGCTGCAGTTACAAATTGGACACAGGGGCTGCAGTTACAGTTCTGAGCGATCAAATCCCATGGCTGAAGAACACAAAATTAATGGAGACACAGAAAGTTCTCCGTGGTCCTGGAAACACACGTCTTCCAGTAAAAGGTATGTTTACTGCTACCTTAAAGTATCGTCAAAGGAAAATCCAAGAGCCAGTGTATGTTTTATAGAATCAGTCTTGTTCATTACTCAGTAGGAAGGCTTGTGTTGAGCTGGGACTTATCACACGCGCTCCAATTGAGGTATCAGAAATTAACCCCCAACAACCAGATTTCAAAGCCGAATTTCCCACACTCTTCAAAGGGTTAGGAAAAATCACTTCCGAATGCCACATCACTATTCGTGCCGATGCGAAGCCTCACTGTCTCTATAACCCACGGACAGTCCCTTTTCCACTTCTACCCAAAGTGAAAAATCAGATCGAAACTATGCTTTGGCAAGGAGTAATCTCTCCAGTAACCACACCAACAGTCTGGTGTGCTGGTATAGTCCCTGTACCCAAACCCAACGGTGATGTACGCATTTGTGTAGACCTCACCCAACTCAACAAAGTTGTTCAGCGAGAAGTCCACCCCACGCCAACAGTTGATGAAAGTCTAGCACAATTAGGGAATAGTAAAGTGTTTTCCAAACTCGACGCCAACAGTGGATTTTGGCAAATCCCCCTAGATGAGGAATCCAGACATTTTACTATTTTAGTGACACCCTTTGGCAGGTACTGTTTTAACCGGCTCCCTTTTGGTATTAGTTCAGCCCCGGAGATATTTCAGCGCACTATGTCTCAGATTCTGCAGGGTCTTCACGGAATCATCTGCAAAACAGATGATATTCTCATCCATGGGATTGACCAAAAAGAACATGAAGAACGGGTTAGGGCTACCCTACACCGCCTTCAAGATGTAGGCATAACCCTCAACGACAAATGCGAGTTTTCCCAAACTTCCATAAAATTCCTGGCCCACATCATTGATGCAACCGGAATACAGGCAGACCCCCGGAAGACCACTGCTATTACCCAGTTCCCAGCACCTGCTGATATTCCAGAATTACAACGATTCACGGGTATGGTCAACCATCTCGGCAAATTCATTCCCCACCTGACAGAGATGAGTGAACCACTTCGCCACCTGTTACGAAAGGACAGCATTTGGTCCTGGGAAGAACCACAACAATGAGCTTTCAATCTGGTCAAATCTGCCCTTGTTTCTCCAGAAATCCTTGCGCACTACAACACCAAGTACCCTACCATAGTGGCTGCAGATGCCTCCAATCAAGGAATTGGTGCAGTTCTGCTACAAGTTCAAGAAGATGGGAAACGTCACCCAATATGTTATGCCTCCCGCTCTCTTACAGATGCAGAGAAGCGGTATGCAGTGATCGAAAAGGAAGCCCTTGCGGTTACATGGGCTAGTGAAAAGTTTTCAGATTATGTTTTAGGTATGCAATACAGTACATCATACAAACTGACCATAAACCCCTTACTGCGTTATTGTCATCTACCGAGCTTTCCAAGATGCCCCCTCGCATACTGCGTTTTCGCCTGCGGCTTATGAGGTATACATACGAGATAAACTATGTTCCAGGCAAACACCAGATAACAGCAGATACCCTCTCTCGTGACCCAGTCAGTCTACCAGAGACAGATGACAATAGTCTTGTGGAAAATGTTGAAGCCATGGCAACAAATATGGTGAAATCTCTCCCAGCTTCCTCAGACCGCTTGCAAGAAATACGACAAGCCCAGAAGATAGATGAAGAATGTGCTGAAACGAGATCCTTTTGGCAGAACGGATGGCCACCATACATGAACTATTAACCATTCATGCGACCATACTGGGAAAACAGAAGCCATTTCACCATCGTCGACGACCTACTTCTATACGATGACCGTCTGGTGATTCCAAGAGAGATGAGGAATACGATTCTGAAGCACATCCACACCGGTCACCTTGGCATGCCGATCTAGAGCTCGTACATCAGTGTGGTGGCCTGGGCTATCAAAACAAATAGAAAACCTTGTCACCCAGTGTTCCACCTGTGCCAAAGAGTTACCAACTCCTAAGGAACCTCTCATGCCCTCGTCCTTTCCATCCAGACCGTGGCAAAAGATTGGCACAGACTTATATGATTTTGACGGAAGAAAGTATATAATAGTTGTCGACTACTACTCGAGGTGGTTCGAGATTAGAAAACTGCGTGATGAAACAAGCAAATGTGCGATCGAAGCCCTAAAAGAGATATTTGCCATCCATGGTATTCTGGACCCCAGTACGACGCTGAATGCTTTCGTGAGTTTGCTACCGCATATAGGTTCGCACACCTGACAAGCTCACCCAAATATGCACAGGCAAACGGCAAGGTAGAGCGAGCAGTCAAATCGGCGAAATCACTTCTTAGACAAAATGAAGAGTATTACAACGCTCTTTTGATATACCGATCAACTCCACTTAGAAATGGCTTGTCCCCAAGTGAACTACTGATGGGCCGTCGACTGCGCACACAATTACCTGTTCATCCTAAAAACCTTCATCCCAATGTAACAACCGAAGATCGAGCGAGAGAATGTGGAGAGAAAAGAGGCCGCCTGCCGTTTGAAACAACAAACCAACTTTGACAAACGACACAAAGCAAAATATCTTCCAGTATTGAAACCAGGTGATTCAGTTTGGATAAGCTCATAAGAGATCAAGCTTGTGATGGACAAGTCGTCCGGCAGACAGACTACCCAATATCCTATTTGGTGAAAACCGTAAAAGGTGGTATACTAAGACGAAACTGCAGTGCACTGGTAGTCATTGGTGCACAAAAGAATCCAGAGACCGAAGATTTCTACACTGAAGAAAGTGACATCTCACAGCATGCACAAACAGAAGTCGAGGAGATACCTGTACCACCAACATCAAACATAGAAGATCAGGTAGAAATATAAAACCTCCAAAACGTTTGGACTTGCGCGAACAGTTTTTATTAAAGACAGTTAGTTATAAACAGTACAATTTGTTGTTGTTTTCCAAAGGGGAGATGTAGGATAACCTTGTACACTTAGGTACAATATAGGTCTTTGTTAGCCAGCAAGGCATGCTGTGAAACACATGTAAAAGGAGTCCGCCATTGTTCATTAAATATCTTGCTATCTTGTTGTTACTTAATTCTTACCTTTTTATACAAATACTACAGACACCCCCCCAAACTTTTTTGGAATGTGCACCCCTGCTAAGTTCTATAGGCTTAGACGGAATTAGCTGTCATAAATTTCTGTCTAGACTGTTTGACAAGCTGTTTTGAAATTATTTTTTGGCAATCGATTATTCTTAACAATAATTGGATCATCGAAAACAGCTTTTTATAGCATGATACCTGAATAAGTTATAGTTTCTGAATTTAAAAATTGTGAAGAGATGGCATAATAATTGTACATGTGATCAAATGCCACAAATGCGACTTGTTTGATTTCTCTGCTAGTACTAATGGGCTCACAACAGCTGTCAAATAAAAACTGTAAAAACATTCCCCTTTCTTTGAAGTGACATTAACCACTGTGGGCGTGTGGAAATCTATTATTAATATTAATCGATTTTTGATAACGATTAATTGATTATATATACAGTCAAACCTGTATTAAGCGGCCACCCTGTATATTAAACGGCCGTTATTGAAGTCCCGGTTGTTTACTTAGTTATATTCTGTAAACACTACCTCTATTAAACGGCCACCTCTATTAAGCGACCGTGGCCACTTGTGCATAGTCCCACTGAATGGATTAACCTGTACTGAATGGCCAGACTGAATTTACATGGTGCTTTCAATGCTCCACTTGGTTGTTTTGACAAAAAAATTCAGATTTTCAATCGCAGATCAATAGGAATACATCTGGGAATACAGTATACTATCGTGTTTTTGTGTGTGTTTTTTTTTCATTTGCTCCTATTGTACGTAGTGCAGCTGCACCTATTTTAACATGGGTGTCACATTAAGAGCAAGCAAAAATTTCTATCCAGTGGCTTTTGAGATCTTGATATTTTCAATGAGCAATACGAGCGAGAATGGTTAACTTTCATCAAGGCTTACTGTAAATTAATATTTGAAGTAATATTACCTTCAGAATTTGGCCTCCATCAGGATACTTCTGCAAAATACTTTGTATAAGTTCTACTAGGGTTGGTAGTCGATGACCACAGTGGCGTTGTCCTGTAAATAATGGAGCAATGGATAATTGTTATAAATATGAAACAAAGTTTTTCACCTAGATTCATAGATCAGTAAATTTTAACATTATCTTCGACAGTTTGAACTTGCATATATAGACATAAATTAGCCCCTTACTTAAGGCAGGGCATGGGCCAAGGGGTTCGACATGCAGACTCCCAGAAAAAATCAAGAAATCCCACGAAAAAACCCCCTCAACTTCATAAGAACCTTCCAAGTTCGGCAATCAATGCTGTCTGTATTTAAGTCATGATTCTAGCGTCATTCTAATTATTCTGTGTTGTTGCTAGTAGAGCATCCGGCATTTCCGGTTTTCCTAGAAACGCAAACAATAGGCTGTAGTTTTGTTTCGTTTTGCCGTATCGACCTTAATTTATTAAAAATCGAGACATTTAAACGTTGCAGTTACCCGAAATAAGACAAAACATGTAAAATGCTCTGCAGTACAATCAAACAATCAAAAATATCTTACTGCTCTTTTTAATTTCGGCCATTTAGTTGTTTCCAACGACTGGCTACATGTCGCATTCAAACCAAGCGGCACCCAACTGCGCCTTTCCAAACACTCGATAAAACCCAATGCGACTTTTGCTATCTTTTTCCACCTAGTGAAGGTGAAAATGTTTATTATCTAATTATCTTACGTGTGTGAAATTCTCAAACTCTTACTGTCGTTCCAATTGAAGTGTTTCTCGAATATTGATTCGATACATTACCTCGCGCTGACCAATTCATTTGTTCAAGTTCCTCGAGATATTCATACACTTCCTGTGAAAGTTGACCAATCACAATCCGTATGTGATTTGAATACGAATCAACTGACCAATGAGGAACTGATCCTGCATTGCAGGAAGTAAACAATATTCAAAAATCAAGAATTCGGTTGTTTTCATCATTCATGTAACTGAAATTCTTCAAATGTGTTTACATTTGTGCTCAGAAAAACCTTTAATTGAAATACATGTATGGCTTCTCAAGAAAAATGTCAAAGTGTTGAAGATTTTCTATGGTTTAGAAAACGGTTTAGAACCAGAATGGAATAAATATGCAAAGCCGCGTTGCGAGATCAAGGTTTTACTTCAACAAATATAACAAATATTCATTTTATTTTTAGAAACTAAGCGATCAAACGTGGCGGTTTTCTAATCTATATTTCAAAGGAAAATGTCACTTTCATCTGTTTACAATATATATTTTTTCCCGTTAACTCTTTTAGTACAGTAAAAATAATGTGTATCAACACGTCATTTTATAGTGCAATGAATGTCAGTGGCAAATTTTGGTTTATAGACCAAATAGTTTATTGTAAAGGTATGAAGAAAAGTTTTTTCTAACTTTCAAATTTGTTCTCTGTATGAAATTGTAACAAACTTTTAACACTGTAATATAGCAATACTATTAGAAACAATATAGATTATAGTACAATTTTATAGTTTTAAAACACAAATATGTATTTATGTACTTGCTTGACATTTATGATTTTAATAGACAAACAGTGACAGTGTTTATTTTTGTGGCGCTATTTTGAGGATCGATTCTGATATATAATATATACGATAATAAATCAAAAATGTCAAGCAAGTACATAAATACATATTTGTGTTCTAAAACTATAAAATTGTACTTAATAATCTATATTGTTTATAATATTACTATATTACAGTAAAGTTTGTTACAATTTCATACAGAGAACAAATTTGAATTCTTCGTACTATTTGGTCTATAAACCAAATTATTTGGTCTATAAACCAAAATTTGCCACTGACATTCATTGCACTATAAAATGACGTGTTGATACACATTATTTTTACTGTACTAAAAGAGTTAACGGGAAAAAATATATATTGTAAACAGATGAAAGTGACATTTTCCTTTGAAATATAGATTAGAAAACCGCCACGTTTGATCGCTTAGTTTCTAAAAATAAAATGAATATTTGTTATATTTGTTGAAGTAAAACCTTGATCTCGCAACGCGGCTTTGCATATTTGTTCAATTCTGGTTCTAAACAGTTTTCTAAACCATAGAAAATCTTCAACACTTTGACATTTTTCTTGATTTCAATTAAACGTTTTTCTGAGCACAAATGTAAACACATTTGAAGAATTTCAGTTACATGAATGATGAAAACAACCGAATTCTTGATTTTTGAATATTGTTTACTTCCTGCAATGCAGGTTCCTCATTGGTCAGTTGATTCGTACTCAAATCACATACGGATTGTGATTGGTCAACTTTCACAGGAAGTGTATGAATATCTCGAGGAACTTGAACAAATGAATTGTTCAGCGCGAGGTAATGTATCGAATCAATATTCGAGGAACACTTCAATTGGAACGACAGTAAATGTGTTAATATTATGTCTTTTCATGCGGTATGTTCGTGCTTTAATTCAATTTCTTGTTTATATTTGTATATTTGATGACGACAACACATGAAATAGCGAAAACAATATAATTAAACCTCAAATTTGCAACAACTGGTCCAAATATTGTCATTACCTGGATTTCTAGGAAGTTCCAATAACTGATTCAAAACCAAATTGTTTCAAAGAAATGAAAGATAATTCCGCTTTCACGCCTATGATACATGTACAGTAGTAATACCTGCACAGCTAGTTTACCCGTTGGTGTCGTCATGCTGTTTATCGTGCAGGAACGGCGTCTTCTAAAACGCGGAATGGGATCCTGGAACATCTGAAATATCTGGAACATGGGAGCATATCAGTTCCACGCGCTTTTTGGCTTGATTTTTTCAAGTTTGTTGCTGTGCCAATTGGATTTAGACGGCAAACTTATCATGAGACGTTTCTCTATTTAATTCGGCATATGATATTACAGTCATTTTCAACTGACTTTACACCGGAAGTTTCGCAAGTTCGTTGCCAAGAAAGTTTACGCTTAGTTCCAAATTTGGAATATTGGGCGGTAAATTCGTAACGAACTTCGTAACGAACTTTGTTGACGAACTTGTGAACTTGGCGAATTCGATGAATGTCAATGTTGGTTTATATTGAAACTTTGGACGCAGACAAATTATAAAACTCGTATAGTAATGAGGGCCCTGTACTGGCTTCCGAAATCCCGCCATCCCGACCGATTTCCTTCAATCAATCCCAGAATCCTCTCATTTAATTTCCCGTTCCGTCCGTTAAGGATGATAATTAAAAATAAATATGCATGAAAAAAAAGATGACAGAGATGACACAAAAACATAAAAAGTAATAATAAACGGCTGGAATTATATCCATATCCCGTATACCGATTAATTATCGGCTAAATTCTCGCATCTCGCCATGTAACAATCCCGCTCCTGCTCTCGCCGATGATTTCGCTTCCCGACCCTGATTTTCATAAAATCCCGAATACCGCCTAATATTTTGGCCAATCACGCCATCCCGCAAAACCAGTACAGGGCCCTCAGTAATGGTGAAACAAATTGAAAACTGTAAAACGAACGCAATAATATATATTATATGAATCCCTTTTTACGTCAAGGGCGTGCTTTACCTGTACCTGTTAGTGTTAGAGAGCGCATTGTAGAATTGTGGCTTCAATTGTGGATTCTTCCTTATAAACATGCTTGCTGCACGTGGTGTACAGTTAGTATTTCAACCACCTTATCATCCGCAATAGAATGTTTGTGAATTATGCTTTCATAGTTTGAAATGTCATCTAAGAAAATACACCAGCTTTTCTGCAGCGTACACGGAAATTGCCATTTTAGATGGCCTGAGTAAAATCACTCCGGGAATGTTACGAGCGTTTCTATTACGTTCATTATTTCATTTATAGCCAAATTGCCTAGTTTTTGTAAATATCTTAGTTATATAATTTATATGATTGTACTTTGCGCAAATTTTTATTAGACTAATAAATACAATATTTTATCGAAGTCGTGCAAATACAGTAAACACTTACTGTAATACAATAATACACGTTGTTTTGTTGATTTACTATTATTTGTAATTAATATATAATTGACAAAAACAATGTCAATAAATATGATACAGCATATTGTGGTATAATTACTCCAGCTTTTACAGCCAACAAAGAACATAAACAAACATTTTACAGTAATACAGCCATGCATATTACATATATCTCCAATAATTCCGGCTAAAGTTACACAAATACTGTATTTACATGTAAATCGTACGTATAATTATAAACACAACAAGACTTTCAAGTTACATATCATATAGCAGTTAATGTAAACATTTGTAATGTACATGTTACATTGAAAACGCATGCTTACATCAACTGACTGGACAGTGGCATTTAGTGGCCTCACTTGTAAAACGTGTTTAATTAACTAAAAATTTACTAGAGTTCCAACATTGACATTGATCGAATTCGCCAAGTTCACAAGTTCGTCAACAAAGTTCGTTACGAAGTTCGTCACGAAGTTCGTCACGAAGTCCATGTCTATTCTGTGACGAAGTACCGCCCAATATTCCAAATTTGGAACGTAAATAGGAAGTTGGCAACGAACTTGCGAAACTTCCGGTGTAAAGTCAGTTGAAAATGACTGTAATATAAGTACGATTGACTGTACGAGTATTTATTTTTGTGTTTCACCAATATTCAGGCAATTGTCAGGCGGCTGAAGTCAAGAGCGGGCGCGCGGGCTGACGTTAGGAGTGGGCGCGTGGAGGCTCACGGGGAGGGCGAGAAAAGAATAATAAGCATTTTACAGTTTCTTTTGAAATAGAGCCATTGACTTCACATTTTTGGGTACGACAAGTTAAGTATGATTTGAGCAGTAGAAATGCACTACCTGTGATTCCAACTAGCATCTAATAATATTTCATGGTCAACAGTATCAAAGGTTTTTTTTAAGTCTACGAATACAACCAAATTGAACAATTTTCGAACCATGTTTATGTACCAATCATTTGTACAATCAAGTAAAGCTGACGCGGTTGAATGACTTTCGGAAACCAAATTGATGCTCAGAAAGTATGTTGTTTACTGTCAAATACTCATAACTTTACTAATGGCAGACAAGACAGAAATTGATCGATAATTTCCTGGCAAGTTACGCTTGCCATTCTTAAAAAGGGGAATTACTCTTGCAATCTTCCATTCATTTGGAAAAGTACATAGAGTAATTGCTTGATTAAAGATATAAGTCAATGAATTTATTGGTGCTGCAATTTTCAGAGGGGGATCAATAGACCGAAGTTGCACTTCCATCGGAAGTTGTCTACAAATAATAATTGCTGCCGAGTGTAGCGAGGCAGCACCGCAGCACACTAATCTTGACATAACTCGTGCCAGTCCCCTCCCGAACTATGTATAGCGTGGTTCAATCTCGATTATGAAAAATTTTGGATGTCAGATTTTGACAAACAATGGAATGATGACGTTGTGTGACGTATAAGTTTACTCTGAAGTTGAAAGTTACATACTCCAGATTGTTTACGGAAGAAATATTAATTATCCGAACATAGTCCGAACACCCATCACGGCGATGGCATTTTCTAAACTAGCTGGCGAGGAATTCATGGTTTCGCTGAATTTTCAAGGCTCAAGCTAGGTAAGATGAAGTGTAAACTTATTTTTTAATGCTTACAAGCAAAGGGAATTCATTCCTGCTTTCTTTTTTTTAGGTGCATACTGTTTGGACTTTGGAGCAATTGTGTTCGCGCTGATCGGTTTGATCAGACTTTTATATTGTGTGTTTACACGTATTCAAACTATATTTCAAACTATATTCAAACGATATTCAAACGAAGCCATTGTACTCGTTAAAATCAATACAAACGAAGAATAATTGTTGTCGGGCTCAAATAGGAGCACATAATAATGTGGGAATCAAAAAGTATTCAATTAACCCAACTGGAAGGTAACTTTAGGAGCCGATTACATGGACCTACTAGATTTTTGCTGGACATAGTATCTCGCAGATAGAATTTCTCACTCAGGTAAGGCGGTGAAAGACCGTTCATGAACTTGTATGTTTGTACAATATCTTTGTATACAAGTGTTTGGTCGACCGTCATCCATTTCAATTCCCTTAAGATAGGTGTGATGTGGTCAAACTTTCGTGTATTCGAAATAACACGAGCTGCGAAATTTTGGACCAGCTGGAGTTTCTTTACGTTTTTTGCTGTTGTGTTTGCCCATACGGACGAACAATAAAACAACCTTGTCAAGACCAATGTTTGAACCACTTAACACAACGTTTCCTGATCCAGAAGATGACGGATCCTACGGATTTGACATAACTTGGCCATGCATTTAGAAACCAACAGACTGGTGTGTTCATCGAATTTCATATATGCATCTAACGAGACTCCCAAGTCTTTGGCAGAAAAAAACAGGGAATAGCGTTTGCCTAAAAAACTCAGCGAGAACTCTTCAGTAAATGGTTTTAGCAAAGCTGGTGATCCGAATAACATGAATTTTGTCTTTTCTGGATTTATTAAAAGTGAGTTCGTACAACACCAGCTTGTTATTCTAGTTAGATCTTCTTCTAGTTTGGCCTTTGCTTCCGATTTATCCTGCACTGAAAAGGATCGTCAACGAACGATTCGAGGCCACTGTTTACGACTGCGGTTGGAAGGTCATTTGTATAAATGCTGAAGAGGAGGGGGAAAAGAATCGATCCTTGAGGGACACCGTGTGTGATATGAAGTGACGTCGACTTGCTTGAGCCAATTTTCACGTATTGAGATCTACCAGTGAGATAGCTGCAGAACCACTTTGTGGCTGATTCGGACAAACCAATGTCCGCCAATTTCCTTAACAAAACTTCGTGACTTAAACTGTCGAAAGCTTTAGACATGTCTATCAAAATCAAAGCCGTCACCTTTTTCTGATCCATTGCCTGTAGTATTTGGTGAGTTATGAAAATGTTCAAAGTTTCGGTTGAATGACTCTTCTTATTACCGCTTTGGTGGGTGGAAAGACTTTGTAGAAAATCAGTTAATTGGTTTAATGCCACCTTTTCGCATATTTTTGATGCGATCGCTAACATGGAGAGTGGACGGTTATTGGATGCAACTTCACGGTCGCCTTCTTTTAAGAGTGGTATGACCTCAGCAAGTTTCCAAACATCAGGTATGTGGAAGACATCAGGGACTTATTTATAATATTAGTTAATGGCATTAGGATAGTTGGTAGTGAATCTTTTATCACTCGCATGTGGACGATGTCCGGCCCAGGAGATTTGTTTGTAGGCATGGACAATATAATCCTTTTTACTATATCGCTTGTAGTTGGTTGGAAATTAAATCTGAGGTGATGGTTAATAGGGCGCCTGTGGGCAGCATACGGTTGTATATTGTATTTCTGCGCCAATTGTTTGACTGCATGCGAAGTGGATTCTCCAACTTTAGAGAAATACAAATTAAACTCTTCTGCCAAATACAAATTAAAATCTTCAGAAAATATGATCTGAACTTTCTCTTGAAGGCAAATATTGATTTATCAACTTCCATATCGCCCCGGGTTTTCCTTCGCAGTTTTGTAGTTGATTGCGAGCGTAGGATTTCTCACCTTCTTTCAGCATGGATTTGGTAGCATTTCTGACATTCTTGAAAAGTGACCAATCATCGAGGCGTCTGGTTTCACAAAAAATTCGATGCAGGTGATCACGCTTTTTCATGGCTTGTTTTATCCCATCGTTGACAAAGGGTGTGGAACGATTTCTTATTCTAATTTCCTTTATGGGGGCATGACTGTTCAGAATAGAAGAAAGGGCATTATTAAAAGCACCCAGGTGGTAATTTATTTCGGGAAAGATGTTGTGGAGATTCGAAAAGTAACCGGTTAATTGAGCCGCATATGTAGACGAATTATAATTTCGGTAGCTTCTAGCAATGACAGAAAAACTTTGTGGTTTTGGGAGCTTGAGTTTTAAGATCATGAATACTGGGAGATGGTCGCTTATTAACTTGTCCATAACGCCACTGGTCTTTACGAGTGTAGGTGAAGACACTAGGATAACATCTATAAGCGATCTAGAACTATCCGTTATCCTAGTCGGCGATTTAATGATTTGTTGCAAATTCAATTCATGGCAGGGTTTTTTTAAAGTCTTGCCTTCAAGGCTGTTGTTCAACACGTTACAATTTAGATCTCCCAGCACGAAAATCGGATGACCCAATAAGAGTGCCTCAGTATACGAAGGTTTAAACGAGTTTTCGAAACAGCTTAAGGGACAATCGGGGGTCTGTATATTGCGCATATCACAAATGACTTTAGTTTTTTATATTGTAGTCGTAACCAAAGTTGATGGAGGCCGTCGTCTGAAATACTGGAGAGGTTTTTAATTTGATGGCATTTTATATCTGGGCGAGTGTAGACACTAACGCCTCCGCCGACTTTGTGTGGGCGATCAAGTCGATACAAGTCGTAGCCTTCGATTTTAAAATCAGCATTAGTGATTTGCGGATTTAACCATGTTTCAGAAACTGCTAAAACATCCGGTTTATCGTCCTGGCATAATTGTTTGATATGTAGCAAGTTGTTACAATTTTTAAGGGATCGAGCATTCAGGTTGATAATTTTGAGCTTAGATTTCTTCCTTTGACGTTTTGTTTTGTGGCTGGGGTCTTCAGTAAGTTCGGTGAGATATTCGTACAATTTTCTTAATTGGAATATTTATTAAATTTTGTCTCCTCACTTTCTCGATTGGGACATTTATAAAATTTTGTCTCCCCACATAATAGCCTATGCGAGGTGTCATTTGCACCGGAATTTTGTTCTGTTCTCTTATAGTTGGGGTAGGTATAGGGTTAGGTGTACATGGATGTGCGGCGATGGTCACTACCCTATTGTTTGGCGGACATATCTTTGGTATCTTTTCCATTCGTTTAGGGTAGGTTTCAAACTCGGGTCGGTTTCGTTCACGCTTGGGGGCTGGCTCGGAGACGGGTGGGAGGTTTCCATTCGTTCATAGTGGGTTTCGATCTCAGACTGACTCGGGTGGGATGTTTGACTCGGGTGGGATGTAATGCTTTGGCTCTGCATTTCTGCAATTCGTCAAAGTTATTGTTCCATTTTAGACGCTTACCGTCGAAGGCAAGGTTACAGTCATCATAAATTGAGAGTATTCCACAGAGCTAGGACTGTCGTGATCGACCGACATCTTGAATCAATTACATGCTGTCTGTTAGTGAAATAGGTGATGGAGAAATGCCCTGAAAACGTTAAACGTGTTACATGCTTCCATAACTATTAGCATGCTCCATCCACCCCACTTTTTGAGATGGATTTTCGCCCTAGATGATTTTACTGGAAATTTTATCCAGGCCAGTTGCAGCCTGACTGTTCAGATAGTAGAAAACAAATATGGTTTACAGTAACTGATTTGAATGCAGTAAATTCAGAATTAGTTTTCTCAAGGTAGTGCTTAAAATGGCATTCTGTTGTACCAATTATATTTCTTCAACTAAATTTGGTCCAATATTTGAAAAGAAAACATTGAACACCGCCTCCGTAATGTCATCAGGGCTTGTCAATTTCATACCGTTTAGATTTAATTCATTTACTTTAGTTGGTCTATTTTTCTTACTTTAAGTTAACTATTAATTGTCTTCCTTTATTGGTTTGTCTTAGTGGAGTGTTAATTTCATTAATTTCTGGCCTTTTTATAGTTTTCCCAATCTGTTTCAAGTTTAGTAATGATTGCTTTTCTTTTCAAGTTATCTCTTGTAATTATTAAATTTTTTATATGGCTGGTAATCCAAGTGGAGCATGTTTATTTAGAGCTTGTAAGAATAGTTGTTTCCAAACCTCCCACATAGCGTTAGGATTGTATGCAAAAAGTAGACATCTTCCCACGATTGAGCGGCTAGATCGTGCAAAAACTGCTGTTCCGATTGAATTTTTTCATTTTTCTAATTTCAATAATATTTTCTTTATCTTTATTGCTGATCGATATTAATCTTTCTTATGCCATAAATTAGACTGTGGTCACTGATTGCAGTGTGTATCATACCACATTTGGAAATTTTTCCAGGTACATTTGTAACAAAATGATCAATAAGTGTAGAAGATGTCATTAGTAATCCGTGTGGCTTCATCAATTAATTGGGATAATTGATAAATTTGGAATAAGGATTTCAATTTCTTTGTTGGATGGTCAGATTAGACTTAAAAAGGTCACAGTTAAGATCACCCAGAATATAGATTTCCTTATTTTCGTTATCAATCTTTGTAATAATATAAGTTCCAAGATGGGTAAAATAATCAGATGATGCATCTGGGGGTATATACAGAGTGTATAAAAAAACGGAGTCCATCTTTTATACTTAATAATATTCGGTATACTGGACAATATAACGTGATTTAGGTCTTATTTTAAAGCCTGTTCTTTTCTCTTTCAAACAAATCGTCATTCGTGTCCTTAGTGCAAGTAATAACTGACGAGAAAAATTTTGTAGAACCTATCAGTTTTAGATGCCGCATAATTATGCAATTTTACTAATGTTACCATAGTCGCGTGTCAAATCCTTGAATTTTGTTGTTTAAACTTCAATATTGTCCTTTCCATACGAGAAAAAGAATTAAAAACAATTTAATAACTTTTTACAAGATATTCGATAGTTTTATTTATTGACATTCCGAAATCCAATCCATAAATTACCGTAAAACAATTTGACGTCCACGGCAATGTAAACTATGTAAACAGCAATTGGCAAGTTGTTTCATGCTTAAACCATGGCTGAAACCACCTTTAAGGCATGTAAAGTTTGTAAATGAACTCAAAGTAGTCCATGGAAAGCCGTAGTTGTTTGGTTTTGACGATTCGTTGCAAAAATGTTCAATTTTATCGCTTTGTTGATAAAAAATATATTAGTATCAATTATTATCGCATCTCAAATTTTAGATTCTCCGATCACAGTCACTTAAAATATTATTATTCGCAAACCAATCGTTCAAATTTGAAACGAAACCTACCGTTAGAAAGCTGAATGGCTACGCTTTAAAATGAATATAAACATTAACATTTTACTCTAGTAGTCTTTTCAAAATTTACATTTGAAGCGAGGACGTTTTTTTTATAAACTGTAACAATCACAAATGGCCGGCTGTGTGGTTTACTTATTTCTATGCATATAGCTTAGATATAGTCTCCCGACTATGTTGCCTGAGATTCACCCGAATTGATTTCAATGAAAATTCACATCGCGTGATAATATTTTTATTATTTATTTTTTAAAAGAAAAACATTGTTACTGAATACTAAGTTCATTGCATCATTGGGGTAGAAAGATATTGCTGTTTGTGTAATGCTACTGTCTAAAATGTTATTTTGGATGCCCAAGTGTGAACCTAAAATTTGAACTGCATGACTTTTGCGTTTTCAGTCTGTCATGCAATGAGCCCAGTGTACAATGCCATCTTAAATGCTGCGAACCCTTATTGTTAACGTTCCAGAGCTACCTATTCAAATTCAAGCATTGTTCAAAGTATTAGTTCTGCGAGAACATGGAACTGTGTTCGAAATCGCATTGTTAGTTGCAGAAATCCTTTCTCCATATAATGACTTCAAAGTCACCCCATATAGTTGGTTGTATCATCTGAAAACCAATGAAGTTATTATGATACTTAAATCTCTTACACCAAAAGAAGCCAGTTTAGTAGCCAACCAAAGTTTGAAGTAAAGTACAACGCTCAGCGGAGGCCAATTACGAGTGACTAAACACGATGAACACAATGGCCATACAAAAATGGAATTTAATTTATCTTTTTCTTCATCTTCGCATCTTCGCATTTTCCACTTTTCTTTATTAATGAGTCCGGCGTTCTTGTGTATTGTCTCCATATAACCCAATCCCTTGCACCATTCATCATCATTCGTATGTTCAATCACTCCCATGAATAATCTTCAAATTCTATCATTCCTTCTTTTCTTTTTGTCTTCCTCTGAATACTCATCTTTAATCCTTTAATCTTTAATCTTTAATCTTTAATCAGATACTCCTAAATCAGTTTACACTATACTAGGAGATGCTTATATATGTATATACAATAACTATGAACTATATATATGAAAAACTTTAAAAAGTAAGAAAAATGTACTTCTTGTGATATTTCGAGCAAAAGTATCAATGTCTGGAAAAACATTGCTTACAAGGCTAATGAACACACTGAAGAATATACGGAGGGGAAAGGTGAGCCTGCAATTGTACTCAGAACTTCGACAGAAAATGGAGAAGTCGCTCCTGAGTACAATGTCAATGAAGTAGCTCACTCGCTCCTTAACCTACACCTAGACTACAGGTTTGAGGTATGTTCATATCGACGCAGGGCAACATAATTTAGATGAAAACCATTATACAGACTTAAATATTGTTAGCCGGGAACCTGAAAACATTTATCAGCCGTTGGAACACAACAGAAGAGGTCAAGAGTTTGGAAATGACCAAAATACGGTTTATGAAGTTATGGCTTGAAACTTAGTCTAATTTATACTTGTTTCATCTCAAACCATTTTAAGGCTTTTATGAAGGGGCCGTTTTTGGTACTGTAATAAAATATTTATGATATTACAAATACTACCTCATCCCAAGACCATTCGCGGAAGGGCAATCTGGTGGGGAGATTAAAAAGTTCGTTGACTGAATCTTCATAAGAAACATGTAACTTGAGAAGTCAGAACGTCTGGTATGGGTCGGGAAAGGATCACATTCCGTGCGCTCCATCATGCTCCATCATATTAGTGACCTCATTAATAATCCGAGCACTTCTTAATAACGACAGCGAAAATGAGCCGGATGATGGCGCTAAAACCTTGGTAAAACCCTTCCTTCCCGTCTTGTTTTCACACAGAATGTCGATATAAACATCAATATGTTGTCAATTGTGCTTCTGTTTGGTCTTATTGATACTATATCTGGAAATAACACTGCTATTTTATCAAGTAAGTACATATTATGTACAAATTTGAAGGTTTTAATTAAATAAACTGTTCGAATGAGGACTGTATTTATGAATTGAATCTCAAGTTCTCAACGAGTCTTAATTTAGTTGTATATTTATAAAAACGCGGAATTGATTTTAATGTATGTATACATTCACTTAACTTGAATGGTAAACGCTACAACCAGAGATTTTCTTTGTATGAAATATTAGACAAAAACAATTGTCCACATATCATGCGTCTAAGCACTGTCTAAGTGGCTTTCGATCTCGACTTTATCGCATGGGCTTAGCTTTTGAATGTGAATTCTGTGTGGGACCTAATGTTGCGCGACTGTGTTAAATTTTATATGCGCCAATTCTTGAATAGACGCACAATATGCTAATTTTATACTTTGTACTGACGCAGTTACCAAACACACAAATTCTCCGCAAGATATAGGAGATATATTGATTAAATTTGCAAATTATGTTAGGTTCTAAATGTACTATTGAAGTGAACGAGAGTTCTGCTTTGTATGCTTGTGAAATTGCTCGAATTTAACACGTTCGCTTTGCAGTATAATTTCTATTCTCATTACTGCGTATATCATTGCCACTTTAAATGTGACGACGTATATAATCATCGCAAATGCATTCCATTGTTAAATGTTTTGAGAATTAGTATTTTATAGAAGCTCTTAGTAATTGTGTCAGAAATGATGCTGTACTTGACGTCTGCTTAATGCTTATAGTGCACTCTCAATGAAAATTTACGTGCCGACTAAATCCAAACGGCAAAATACATTCTATCCATCTTAGTCCATCTATATTACTGGTATTTTGGAATAAAATAACAAAGTCAGCACCGTATTGCCTTGATATCATTGTAACCAACAGCCATTTAATTGAAAAGTTACACCATGCATACACTAACCTATGACATACCTTATACTTCTTATTATTCCTAGCCTGCGGTTATAGATAAAAAAGCTATTTATGATGTTTGTTCATTGTTATTTTCCTTAAGTATAAGCTGGGTCAATAAGACTATAAGCCAACAGTCACAAAAGCTTGATTTCTGATTCCTAGACAGGCAAATCTGTGGGAAAGGTTTATCATAATATGTGCCTGTAAAAAGCTACAAGAATTTGCTGCAAGAATCATATCACTCCGGCAGGCCCTCGCGAAGTTCATTTCTGCTAATGGTCGCCAATATTGGCTACAAGCACACGACTGAGCACGCACACCAGTTCTGCTGTTAAAATTAGTCCTCCTGCTAGTTCTCCAAAGAGCGAATTCTTACCAGTCTATTTCTTTGAATGCCCATTTTACGAAATTGGTATGTTACTAAATCATCTATTTCTTAGGCTCAAACAGTATACACGTGGGCGTGACTGTGGAATCGGGTTCGTCAAATGTAACCAATATATATTTTTCCACGATAACGAGTGCAGTTTTTAGCAATACGCCTGTGATAAACCAAACAGCTGGGAGTGTACCATCAGCTTCGGCGCCATTTAGGACGTCAATTGCAACAAAAAATACAACAACGATAACGCAGTTCTTATCTCCTGTGACCTCAACACCAGGAACAGTGTCAGAGACGACATCAGGAATATCGAAAGCTAACAACAAAAGAAGTATAATTATTTCATCATCAATGACAACAAGTTCTACACGTTCACCACACAAGGCACTTCAAAAGACAATTTCAATAACACCTATGACTTTCAGTCCATCAACGTTTGCTGGGAAATCAAGTCAGAGGGTTACATTTATCAGTTCATCGAGAACAAGCCTGGCAACAACACCAACAGGGAAAACAACAAAAACAACAAAGAAAACAACAAACAAAGAAAAGGTTTTCTGGTGGCATGTAACAACTGGTATGTTCTGATATTCACGAACGTGTGGTGCCAGTGTAGGTAGTAGTGAGCTTAAGCAAGTGACGTTTTTGACAACACGAACGGCATGAGTAACGTCAGAAGACTGGGTCAAGGGCTGTGATTGGTGAAAAACGTCAACTTACTTCCGGTCGACCTCCGTGTTGTCAAAAACGTCACTTGCTTAAGCTCACTAATGTCTTTACGAAATAACTGCGGTTCTGTTGGATCAAACTACCTGAAAAATACAATAAGAACTTCGACGTTTCGAGCGAAGGCCCTTCTTCGAAGTTCTTATTGTTCACACATGTTTAGGAGAGGAATTTAGGCTGTATCTACTTCTACTTGCTTGAAATCAGACTTCAAGAGCAAAATAGGGCATATTTGGGCCTAATAGCAGGATCTACGCCCTCGCATAATTACTTGTTGTCTTGTTTAGTAAACATGGACATGTTTACTAAAAAAGATCCCGGAAATAAGTGAGATATCTAGCTGAAGGACAATATAAGGACAGTTTGGTATACTATATCGCAGCTTAGGGTCAAATATGCATTTGAAAAGTAGTCAAAATTGACCAATACAGACCATACTGCCTTTTGATGAAAAGAAGTTAGGTGAAAAGATAAATAACCTTTCTGTAGAGTTCACGACATGCAGCCACTCAATGTGAAAGAGCTCGAGAAAGATACTTCTGGATGAAGATATTAATTTTAATATCTTCCACTGAACTAACTCTCCTGACGCGAAGGGTCTTTGCTAGAAACGTCGAGAAAGAGTATCTTTCAGAGTTAGTGGCTGTCCTGAACTCTATTCAAGTATATTTATTCAAAACCGTGGCAGACGCTGAACCCCAAGGTTTAACTTGATAAGAGTATTACTATTGGCTGAATTTAATGAACTCTGATTGGCTGGAAATACAAGCGAGTTGTTTCGTTGTTTTACAATACAAACATACAACCACACAATTTCGACCATACATATCTTGTTACGACTACGTGTTATCATTAAAAATGCAAAAATCAGACAGTATTTTTTCCCTTTTTCAGGGACGTTGAAATATATGTTCTATGGAAGTGCTGTAGTAGCAACACTATGCATAATCTTGCTGATAATTGTTTGTTGCTGTTGGAGACGACAAACAAGAACGCTGAAAAAACTAGAAAGACAAGATACAACGTTGTCTAACCGGTATATCAACAATCGTGTTGTAGGCTTCCCCTCGCCACTTCAGCTTGATACGTTTATCATTAAACCTGAATCACCTTACGATACGCCGGAACTTGTCGAAACCCTTCCGGAAGATGTCGAAGTTTCTTATGTCACTGTGATAGATGGAAACGAGTCAGACTCTCATTACGCGGCAGTTAAAGTAAACGGAACAGCCAATAGTATTGCAGAGAGCGAGTCACGTGATGACGATCCACCGCACTCACCAGCTTACACGAATGCCAGTGTATTTGAAATGGATCCTTATCAAGAACTAATGCCAGCTAATCGCAGCAATGAAGATCATTATACTTCGTTGATTAATAGAGACGTAAATGAAGAGAACGAAGAAGACGAAGTGACTATTTAATAAATGAAATTGACCTATATAATTCCAGCGATTGAATTAATCTGTAAAGCTGAGCGAGCAAGCATACAATAGGAGTAGCCCTAAAGATTAATAAATATTCGCTCTAAATTTAAATAAAGATTAAACATTGTAGAAAAGACAAAAGGTTGCTTGCGAATAAGGGCAAAACTAGAGGACACCAAAATTCGGTTTCGGCCTGAACGGATTAAAAAACATGGCCGATGTGACAGGAAATATGGAGAAATACTGTATCGCTAACCTACCAAGTATGTTAGAAGGTTACATGACTGTATAATATGAAAATATATACTAAATATATTATGAAAATTACTCCATTTTTTTCGAGAATAGCTCTTGATTATAAAACATGTATTAACTACTTATTAACCGAAAGTGAGGTCTTTACGGTAAAATATTAAACTGAGGTCTTGCCAGATCGTTACACTTTGCGTGCCAAACAACTAATGAACATATGTTGCGCGAGCGCACGCAAGGCACACCTCAGTAGCGGCACCAAACTTCCGGAACACGCATTGTTCTCTATTAACTTTGGTTAATATATAACCTCATTTAAAAAATTTTCCGGACCGCTGATTAGCCAATCATATCCACGTAAACTACAGGAACTAGCGCTTGCCATATAATAAATGGAAATTATTGATCATATTTAATATGTAGTCTTATAGTAAACTATTCTAACTGCAGTGCTCCCATTGGTTACAGGCAGATAATTATGGGAAATGCGAGCCCGTGAGCCGAGGAGCTGTAAACTGTTTTCTTTGGGAGGGGAGGTGGGGAAAACGATGAATACAGACAACCTAATCTGTGATACACACAATTATTGCAATATCCTATTCCTCGTCACCTGCATAGATAAATATAATATTTATGCTTTCGTCCCAAATGTATAAAGTCACGCAGGGATATATGGTATTTCATATATCAGCCACAGAATACATACTAGACCAAAGTGTCATTCAGACGATATTTCGTCCGAAAGTTTTCATGGGTAAAAAGTGCCTGGCGTACACGGCACTTTGTACCCATTTTGATGGCGTATTTTCACGTCAGCACGTAAAAAATTCCCAAGCCAAAATACATAGGAATGACACTTCTGGTATAGTATGTATTCTGTGTATCAGCCGAAATGGCCAAATAGCTAGGTTCTCCCAACTACACCCCCGGGCACCTCGTTTAACAAACTGATCACGATTTATTGAGATGTGATTGTTTTATACCCAATGTTACGCATGACTGCACTTAGAAGTTAACAAAGTTGGTTTCGATTTTCCGGCCGGCACATTCTTTCAGACCAATCCGGATCAATAATGAAGAATCAAGATGAGGTTTAGATAAGAAATGAATAATGAGCATTGGAATTGGGCAATTTCGGAAAATAAAAAAATGCGATGAACAATGTATTAATTCATTAATAGAAGAACAATATGAAGGAGTAGTGGAAACTTGGTGAAATATATACTGGGGGTATAAATTTAGGATGCCAATTTATTCAGGTTATATTATTATTTCAGTCCACAAAACACGAAACTTTTTTTGCTAAAAATTCAAGCAAATTTGCTTAAAGGCTAAGCCTTTCAGTTTCATAGTCGAAAAAAATTGTTATTGCTTATTATCTGAGGTATTATTCAAAGACCTTTAAAAATTACTGGAGGTTCGCCCACTTCATAGTGTGTCCACTGGAACGAAATAACGCTTTTATATTCTGATTTCTTACATCTTGTAGCTTTACGGTGAAGATATTATATATGTGGTTCTCTATCATAAGCAATTTTAACACATTAGCTAAATGGCTAATTTAATTTGGCTTAAGTTTATATTACATATTTAATTTATCTTCTACCACCTTGCAATAAATTTATCTATAATTAGTTTTATAACACCATGTAGAGCAGCAAGAATTGGGTACGTACAGTATATGATATTAATAGTCTCCAGATGAATTGCATCTTACTTGGAAGCTAGGTGATTTCTTACATTATAACAGGCTACTGCCGTTCTTTTCCGTCGGCGCGTTAGTAGGGAAATATGCTGACATCAAGGGGATCACAGGTGGTACATGTGAAGGATTTTTCGGGATAGATTGCCTATTTTGTGTCTGTAATGGGGGTCTTGGTGGATTTGTTTTCTGGCTTGGTTTAGTTAAATATTTTGGATCAATCAAAGGGTTATTCTCTTTTCCAGTTTTTAAAGGAGCGGAAAGAATGTGCGGAGATGTTTTTAATCTTTCTTCAGGAATACTTGGAGTGTTTGGATCAGCTTTATGACCAGGTCGATACACAACCTAAGAAATGTAATAATTCATTACCACTGCATGGTGCAACTAATTCTTTTGATCAATTGCCATCAGGGCAATTTAGCAATGAATATAGCCATGAATAATAAATGAATGAGTTGTGATTGAGTTTGCTTTGCAGTGAACTTATGTTTAACAGTTTGTAAATGGTTCAACAAACTGAATAACTAGTTCGATTATATTATACACAATATCACAATTCGGGAGTAATAGCTTTGACAGGTGACGGATTTCTATCTGTACTTGCTCAAAGGAACTACCAAAAAGAAACCTCTACTCTGTATGATTTTAACTAGATCCAGGTATGTTTGTTTTGTTAATAGAAAGTGAAAGTACTATCAATCACTAGTAATCTTACCTGTGCTTGTGACGTGTACCGTGGGATGTACGCATGCGTAGATTGAGTCGCAGAACCAACAGAAAGTGGAGTACTGTGAGGCTATATAATTTTTAAAGACAAATTAATTATAAGAAAATATCTCACAGATATTTGTTAAGATTATATATTAGGTCAAAATTTAAATTTTAAATGTTATCTTACAAAATAAGTTGAAATTCTGAAAATTATGTAAGCGATATAGCCTGCACATAGACGCTTCACTATCCTATTCTTTCCGGTTCAATATAGATTCTAGCCACCGGAGTTGGTCAAAATGTCTCGGTGGAAAGTGTAAAAAAATCACAGACTATAACGGTTTGGTACAGTTGGCGCATTATAAAATTATTGAGTTTCTAAGCATAATGTTCGCAAGAAGATTCAAATTGCCCTTTTACCCCTGCTGGGTGAACATGAAAACAATTTTTTATTTCAAAAATACACTCACCATTGCGAGATTATTGTTAAAGCTGGAACGAGATCCAATATTTGAGCTAACATAGTTAACGTTTGCTGTTCCTAATCTTGGTTGGCTTATGCACTGTTCGTTGATTTGTCTATTTAACCAGTTGATAACTATATCAATTGAAATAATACATTAGGATGATATAACTGTGTATGTTATAATTATTTCAGAGATCACGACTCACCATTTTCATTTGTTTTCAACAATTGTTTACTTTCTTCTAACTTTTCTGTTGCCATTGTTAGTGATTCAGTCAATGTTTTTATCTATATAATGAAATAATCAGTCGATAGATCAATCAATTGAAAATCAAGCAATTGATCAACCATGCGCAAAACATATCAATTCTAGCGAGCTCAGATACAAACGGTTTGTTAGGTTCATCGTATCATATCATATTACGAAATGGTCACATGCAGATGAAAGTTTATAATGACACTAACAGTGCTGAAATTATCCCGATCAATTGTTAGAAGTACAATTACTGTAGCATGACTAGCAAGGCTTACAGTTTTTCGACATTGTACTGATCTATATACCATACTCTGTACATATACGATACGGCATATATGAAAAAGGTCAAATTGATGTCAATTTGACCTTTATGAAACACGGCATATGAAAAAGGTCAATTTGATGGCGACCGTGTAATAACCGACGCTAAAGAAAAAGCCACACTATTTAACCAGTATTTTATAACTCAATGCAAATTGGAAAATAATGATGCACTGATACCCAATATAATTGATTTTCAAAATTCCCGATTTATCTCACATCTATCCACAACAGAATTGGAGGTTAAGAGCTATTAAGCGCAGTTGATGTTTCTAAGGCTAGCAAGGTCGATGATATAACATTTTTTAAAATTAAAATATGTGTTTGATGGTATTGCAAAGCCCTTTTCACAATTTATTAACATTTCCTTTTCTAAAGGAATTTTTCCGTCAGCGTGGAAGCAGGCAAATGTTATAATGTTATACCTATTTTTAAGAAGGATGACCGCCAGTTTAAAGGAAATTACCGTCCTGTGTCGTTAGTGATATCTTTGTCCAAAATTTGTGAAAAAATTGTATTTATTTAACAATTATTCGCCGAAGGCGAGGTGAATATCGGTGAATAAAAACCGAGACGAAGTCGAGGTTTTTATTCACCGATATTCACCGAGCCTGAGGCGAATAATTGTTTTAGTAAAATTACATAGGTGATTATTTGGAAAAAAATAAAAAATGCACATTTCAAAAGTATTTTAATTGAATATTTACGATAAAAGCGGCTTAAAAACGCTTTAGGTGATTATCGCGTATTAATCCGAGGTAGCGCAACCAATCAGCATTGAGAATTTTCAATAATCACCTATGTAATTTTACTAAAAGGCTTTATAATTTTCCATTGGAAATTCATTTCCTGAATCCTTTTCAATCTGGTTTTCGACCTGGGGATTCTACTGTAAATCAACTAGTTTTATAAAATAATATGTTTACTACGCGAGCTGTGATTGGTCAATACCCGTGCAGGATGAGACAATCATGCACGGAAAATTTTAGGCGCTTCGCGGGGTTTTTAAAATGTCCGTTGTTTCTTTGTCGTTATTTTATAAAATAATTACCAAATGGTTTTCCGTGCAGGATTGTGTGATCCTAACACTTAGGATGTTGCTCGACTTTCGGCTCGTATTTTTTTACGCTTTCAGAGTCTCGCAACATCCCGCGTGTTAGGATCACGCAATCCTGCACGGAAAACCACTCGGTAATCTTTTATTCATGGTTCATAAAATTTATGAAGCCTTGGAGCAGGGCAAGGAAGTTCGTATGGTTTTCCTGGACATTAGTAAGGCTTTTGACAAAGTCTGGCATAAGGGGTTGGTTCGTAAGCTACAATCTCTGGGAGTAAGAGATCCTCTACTTGAATGGATTAAGAGTTATTTATCTGAAAGAATGCAGCGTGTTGTAATAGATGGCCAGTCATCTGACTGGATGCAAATTGAAGTCGGTGTTCCCCAGGGGTCTGTTCTAGGCCCTCTCCTTTTCTTAATTTATATAAATGATATTACTAGCGAGCTTCAGAGTGATAGCTTTCTTTATGCAGATGATACTTCTCTTATGAAAATAGTTGATGATCCAACCCTTACTGCTGTTAATCTTAATGATGATCTTGAGCGTATTAATACATGGACACGTGATTGGCTTGTTACTATTAACCCCAGCAAAACCAAATCTATCATTTTTTCCGCAAAGCGAATAAAGCCAAGTCACCCAAATACCTTTTTAACAACGAAATTATTGAAAATGTTAGTAGTCACAAGCATTTAGGAGCTACTCTTTGTTCTAATCTTTCTTGGAGAGCTCATATTTTAAATGTTTATGAGAAAGCGTTAAAGAAATTAAATCTTTTAAAAGGTTTGAAGTTTAACTTGAGTAGGGAGACTCTATCTAAACTATATAAATATCTTATAAGACCTCAAATGGAATACGCTGACGTCCTTTGGGATGGTTGCTGTGTAAGCGATAGCGATCTTTTGGAACATGTTCAATATCAAGCAGCTAAGGTGGTCACAGGGGCTATATGCAGGGTACAAGCAAATCAAGATTATGGATGAGTTAGCCTGGGAAGATTTAAAAACCAGACGATCCATACACAAGCTTGTTTTTTATTTTAAAATGGTAAATAACTTTACCCCTAGTTAATTGTCTGATTTATTACCACAAATAGTACAACATATATTCTGCGCATATACATTCCAAACGTCGGGACCCGACCATTGGAATTTTGAGCCCTCGATGAGCTTGTTAGCTCTTGGGTAAACGTCTTTAAATATATGTTTAAAAAAAAGGTCATCAAAAGCGTAAATGAAAATTTCTTATTCTTACTTCAGTTTCTTTGTTTTTAGAATCCGTTGTTATCGTCCTTAATTCTTCACTTTGTTTCTCTACCGTTGAAACCTATAAAACAATGTACGTATTTTAATATGTTGAAAGTTAACCTGCTAATCCAAAGTTAATGGAAATTGAAATTACGAAAACAAAAAAAATGTAAAAAAGATCATTCTATTAAATTAAACTTTGCGTAAATTATCCTTTAAGCCAAACATTGTAATTTATATGCACTGAAATTGATGTTTATCTACAGTATACTGTATACAAATCTGTTTTATTACGTTATTTACCTTTTCTGCAATGACCTTCTCTTGCTGCGTTATAACAGTCGTATTCAGTTTGTTCTGAACAAAAATAACAGACAGAGTATCGTTTGCTCAAATCCAAATCACGCAGACATTTACTCTGTTCCGAAAACTTATGGACAGTTTTATATACAGTGTTATATATGTGTAGTAGGATACTTACACAATACTTAAAAATATACACAGTGAGTATAGACGTTTACCTTGGCTTTTGCATTTCGTAGTTCCTTTTGAAGTCTAAGAATAATTTCGTTTCCCTATTTAAAATATATACATAAATATACATGTATTTATAGTGCATGAGCAAAGCCACTGTACACAGAAGCTGTGTGCTTGCCCTTTGTTACTGATCGGGGATATGCATGGTAGTAATTTTAGTCGTTCTCTATTATTGAAAGAGTTGACATTACCTTAATCAATTCGTCTGAAATGGATTTCACAGTTTTCTCTGACTTATTCAGTTGTTGTTGACGTTCTACTACAGTTTCTTCACATTTTCTCTTTTGTTCATTTGCAGCCTCCAGCAGCTCTCTCGTTCTTCTAATCACCTTCGGTTAAGGTTAAGGTTAAGGTTAAGGTTAAG